>OX344753.2:0-641672 GCA_947034885.2 Thuidium tamariscinum | reverse complement strand
TAAAATAGACCTATCTTTACCTAAATTTTTAAACTTAGGTAATTTCAATAACCCTATCTTTATTTTGAATTTTTCTTGGGTGCTAATTAATTATACACTATGTTCATTATACATAAGAAAGACCTGCATTTTTTTTGCAAATAATTACAAAGAAAAAAGAATTTGTCATTAAAACTTTGACTAAACATGTGATACATGTAGAGGCTAGAGACTAGATAAGCAATACTTCCATTTTAAACAATTTCATTCAAACATATTCAAAGTGTGAGTACTCATAAGAGCACAACCATTAGTTGTCATCATTAGTTGTCACCATTAGTTGTCACCATTAGTTGTCACCCATTAGTTGTTACTCTCATTTACATGTAGAGCTCATGCTCTCATAGTATTTAGCTCATAGGATTCCTTATTTCAAACTTAGTATACTTCATAAAAGTTCAAATTTCTAGAGATCCTTTTTGGCTACCCTTATTTAGAAAAACAAATTTGATAAAGTTGTGTATTATTTTCTACCCTTCATTATTTATAATGATAATAGCTCATTTTAGTGATGCTAATTTATTTCTAAAAATTGTTTAAAATTTAGGCTAAGGGAATTAAAAGCACCTTTCATTTGATTGCACGCTATAATTAAATAAACCAGGAGTGCCCCCCCTCCTGAGTTATAAATTTCACACAATTAGAATGACTATGAGATTTATATATAAACAAAAGAGAAGTTCTAAATTAAAATAATCTCTTCCCTCTAGTTTTAAAATTTTTGGTGAAGGTGGTAAATTATACATAAATATAATGATGCTTGAAAAATAGAAAAATTGAAGTGATGAAGTTCTTACACAAATATCCATTCATTATTTTGTATTTTGAAATCGAATTAGTTAATAATACAGTTTTAGAATGATTCTTTGACTTTTACATAAATTACAAGGAGAAGTTTTAATTCAAATCTATTTCTTCTAATTTTTAAATTTAGGTGAAGATGCTAACTTGCTAAGAAATATAAGAATATAATGATGCTTGGAGATTAGAAAAAATCAAATGGGGATGATTTAAAAAAAATCACAATCCATAATTTTATATTTCAAAATCTTTTTGATAAGTAATACATTAGTAGATTGTAATCTTCTAAAGTTTCATTGTCTCTACAAGGGGGTAAAGTGGATTTTGTACAAGTTCCTATAATGTCAAATTTTTATGGAACTTTTTGAAACATTATTATAAGATAGAGAATCTTATTGGCTTTCTAAAAATGTAGTTTTATTTGAATTAGTGCCTAAAAGCAAGAGTCATATCACAATAAGCTTAGATCTAAATTATGTAGGTAAAGACAAATCCACAAAAATTAAATTTTTTTTTCTTATAGATTGTAATTTTGTCTTCTTAGAACTTTGATTCATTTTATTTAGATTGGTGATGCAAAGATTATGAATCATTTTGTTTTGTGGGCAATAATAATAAGATTTTGAAATTGTTTGAGATAGGATTCATTTTTTACTTCAATTTTAATTTTAAAAAAAGCAGTTTTGTAGTATTAGCATTGATTAATCAAACAATCTCACCATTGGGATTAGAATTTCTATTTCCACATTTCCACCTTAGAGCTATTATTTTTTTTCCTCTATGATGTACCTTCTACTTAATAATTTAAAATAAAATGACAACCACATTATTTTCCCTACATTCTCAACTTAATTTTGAATGATATATTAAGTTAAGATCTAAAGTGAAAACTTTTTAAGTTAAGAAAATCAAATCTCTTAAGCTAAAGTAGACCAACCCATTTCCATTTGTAACTCTATTCCACCAACTAGACTAGCCTATTTCCGTCACTCTAGTTTTGGCCCCATTTCTACCTCCCCCCCCAAATTCCCTTCATTCTATGACAAAATCAAGGATTTTATGACAAGTTGGAGTAATGTGTCACTATTTAAATAGAAAATATCTAGTTGTTGATTAGGTGGTTATACAATGTTTATAAGTTGTTTATGATCCTAGCCTAAAGGCGGTTTTGTAATTTAGGATTGTCTACTTCAAAAATTCATAGAAATTACGATTTTGATTGAAAAATTATAATTTCATTTGGGTTTGATTCAAGAAACATGTGCACACTTCAAATAAATATGTACCCCTCTTAGAATTGACTCCAATATAGCTAGATTGCAAATAGGCATGTCTACCTTAGTTTGTCATTGTCCCCTAAAACATATTTTTTTCACTTTGAATGCAATTATCTTGCAATCTATGTGGTGAAAATTTTTGAAATTTTTTTCACATATTCTCATACTATAATATTACAAGATCCTACCATTATATATGAAAAAAATTTCATTTCTAATTTTTTTTGTTTTTTGTACTAAAAATGGCAGTTTTAAGTGTTTTTTTTACAATTGCAACAAAGAGGTCGCCCACCCGAGGTCGCCCCTTGACCAGAGGTCGCCCCTAGACCAGAGGTCGCCTACCCGAGGTCGCCCTTAGACAAGAGGTCGCCCACCCGAGGTCGCTAGAGTCCCCCAAAACATAATTTCTACACTTTGAATGCAATTATCTTGCAATCTATGTGGTGAAAATTTTTGAAATTTTTTTCACATATTCTCATACTATAATATTACAAGATCCTACCATTATATATGAAAAAAATTTCATTTCTAATTTTTTTTGTTTTTTGTACTAAAAATGGCAGTTTTAAGTGTTTTTTTGACAATTGCAACAAAGAGGTCGCCCACTCGAGGTCGCCCCTTGACCAGAGGTCGCCCCTAGACCAGAGGTCGCCCCTAGACCAGAGGTCGCCTACCCGAGGTCGCCCCTAGACAAGAGGTCGCCCACCCGAGGTCGCCAGAGTCCCCCAAAACATAATTTCTACACTTTGAATGCAATTATCTTGCAATCTGTGTGGTGAAAATTTTTGAAATTTTTTTCACATATTCTCATACTATAATATTACAAGATCCTACCATTATATATGAAAAAAATTTCATTTCTAATTTTTTTTGTTTTTTGTACTAAAAATGGCAGTTTTAAGTGTTTTTTTGACAATTGCAACAAAGAGGTCGCCCACCCGCGGTCGCCCCTTGACAAGAGGTCGCCCCTAGACCAGAGGTCGCCCACCCGCGGTCGCCTCTTGATAAGAGGTCGCCCCCAAACCAAAGGTCGCCCACCCGAGGTCGCCCCTCGACAAGAGGTCGCCCTCAAAATTGGACACGTGGTCGCCCTATTTTGAAGCGCGGTCGCCCTTCCCGAAGTCGCCCTCAAAATTAGACACGTGGTCGCCCTATCTTGAAGCGCAGTCGCCCCACCCGAAGTCGCCTACTTAAAGTTCCACGTCACTCTGAACAATCTGCCACGTATGCCAAATCCATTTACCGTAGGGTAAATTTTTTTTACCTTACTCGACGGCCTGCGACGGGGTAGCGACATGTTGTCACCTGCGACACGCGACGTCAGACGTCCTACACGACACCAAAACCCAAAAATATGTCCGACAAGAAAACCTTGGTTCCAATCCACGTCCTTGCCCAAAAAAACCTCCGCATACGCCATTTGACACAATGCGAGGGTCCCATCCTTCTTCGAGAGGGTCCCCCAAAGTGCCAATGCCACCTCGGTCAACCGCTTCTTGAACGTTGGGTGTACGCAATACTTGATCAATGCAACGCCAGATCGCACTTGCGTCTCATTTCTCTCCCGTGGAAAATGGCGGTTGATGTAGGCCCAGTCCACGTATCTCTAACATGTGGTGCGGGTCCATGGCTCAAGTGCCTGTTTCCACCCGTGCCCGGCCAAAACTTCTCCAATGTTGAAAGTCGCCCAGTCTACAATGCTCCTGTTCCCACGACGCCTCCTGTGTGGGGGTTCACCTTCATGGGTTACCATCTCCTGGTTTTCTACCACTGGGGGGTGATTTCCAGCAATTACCACCTCCTGGTTCTCTGCCATGGGGGGGTTCTCTACATGTAGTACCATCTCTCCAGGGTTTAAGGCCATAGTACCTGCACACAATGCCACAACACGGTATGTATGTACAGATGACTATGCTCTGCCTCCTGTTGCGTGAGGGCAACTGGAATGTGGCAAAGCAATAGCCAAATGCTTGACTTCCTCCCGAATTGCAATGCAAAGCTTTTTTCAAGCTAGGACAGAGCAACTCAAGAGAGAAAGCAAGGTTAACTGTGGCTGAATTTGGGATTTATACTCCCCATTACCAAGCCTCGTTAGGAGTGTTAATTTGTGTCTAATCACATCGCCATGCACCACCTGGAGCCGTTGATGCGGACAGCCATCGACGGCTGGGGCGTCGAGGGAGCGTCGATGGAGGTTCGGGAGGCTGTCGACAGCTTCGGGATGACGTCACAGAGGCTGTCAACAGGTCCGGCGCCGTCAACGAGTTCGAAAATCCATAATTATTCCGTCGAATTGCAAATTCGATGGCCAAAAATGGCTCTTCGTGACGGCCTACCCGTGGTCTTGGACGGCCACTGTTCCGCTGTGGACAACCTACCCGGACAGGTCAACGCTCCAGCCCGCAGCCAAATTCGTTGCGGACGGCCTGCCCAGGTCCTGGACGGGCCCGTGTTGCTGGACGGTTTTCTGGACGCCCTCCGTCCCCGTGACGGCCTGCCCAGGGCCTCGACGGCCAGGGAGGACTGACCCCTCTATTGCCCCTCCGGAGGGTAAATGTAAAAAATTCCCCCCTAATTTGTGCCGATTAAATTTTAGATTTCAACACGTCCCCTAGCTAAATCGAGGTCTCTGATTCCAAATAAGAATTCAGAATTTGCAAAAAAGAATTTGTGTGAAAAATAAAAGAAATTCCAGGGTTTTCTGCAAGGGTAAAAAAGGGGCAATAGAGGGGTCAGTCCTCCCTGGCCGTCCTCGACAGGCCCGTCTTCCTGGACGGTTTTAGGGACGCCCTCCGTCCCCGTGACGGCCTGCCGAGGTCCTGGACGGGCCCGTCTTCCTGGACGGTTTTCTGGACGCTCTCCATCCCCGTGACGGCCTGCCCAGGTCCTGGACGGGCCCAATAGGTGGGCCCAATATATACTGAATTTCAATTAGGCAGGTGGAATCCAATTAGACAGCCAGGATCCAATTACGCAATTGGTATTCATTTAGGCAGTTGAGATGCAATAAGCTGTAAGACAGCAGAATTTTAATGTGGGTGAACTGGTGAAGATTGCCAATGCAGTACCTGTATACTGTAATTTTTATTGGAGCTCAGTGAGTTAACATTCACAGCTTGCATTTCTTTTTAAAAAATTTTGGGATTCATTCATGGTTGTGACAAGTGTGTGACTCATTCAGATCTTGTATTTCTTTTTAAATTTTTTTGGGATTCATGATTGTGACAAGTGTGTTAGCCATGTATGCATGGTAGGAGGCAAAGATTGCACTTATTTAAATTAAGAGTTGATTTGCCTTTTTCGTGTATGTCTTTAGATGAAAATATTTTTAGTTTATTTTTCAGTCAAGGAGAAATAGATGAGGAATCTAATACAAGTTGTTTCATATTTTTTGGAAGAAAAATTGAATTAATTATTAATTTTCAAACACAATTTGTCATAGGACCCTATTTGTGATCAGTAAGCCTTGAAAATCTATACATGCACAGTTTCTAAAAGAATCTGGTTTGGTGAATAAACTAGTAATGCAACATGTAAAAAATGGTTTGAAATGGTTTCTAAATGTGTCCCTTTCAAAAACTGAAATGAATTCTTCAATTAATCATTATTTCAAAACAATTTCACATTTGAAAGAAGGTAGTTTAACAACCATTTTTTATTTTGAATAAAATTAGTAGACACCTATAAGTACACTTAGTTACGATTGAATCCATTGTAACTCTAAAACCATCCATTCATATAGTAAAAATCAAATCTTAGCATGCTTCAATATAATCCACAATTAGTTTCCTCACAATGAGCTTTCCAATTCAGATTTCAGACCCTCCTATAGTCCTATTAGGCAGATAAAAAAGCCTGCATAGTTTATGAACCTCCGTGTGAGCTTCCTACCATAATAGTTGATTTGAGAGCAAGAGGTCCTTGAACTTCTTCATTTTAGATGTTAGAATGGATTTGCAGACTTACTGATACTTGTGTTTTTAAACACAATCGGCTTATTAAATTCCCTAAGTTTTCTTATTATATAAATGAATGTGAATATGCTCTTGTGCCTTTAAATTGGTTTTAAATATTGCATTAATTAGGATTGTATACTATAGTTTAATTTCTCTATTGTATGCTTTGTTTTCTTATAAATGGTGAAATATAAATAGTTGTAGCTTTGATTTTTGATTTTCAAACTCTTTAGTGGCATATAGATAGCATATGCTGTGCGTTTCACCATGTTCTTAGTTCATCAAAATCCTTGAAGCTCACATGTTTCCTTGTATACAATGTTTTTGATCTTCTCAATATTTTGTAATTATGAAATGTAGAAAAAAAATAGGGTGTTCAAAAATAGTCCTTCAAAGAATTTACAAAAGAAAATAGGGTACTCTAAAATACACTCCGGTAGCTTTATTTCTACTAATAGGGAGGGAAAAAAGCATGAGAAGGACATAAATACCCCCCCATTAAATACCCCATTATCGCACGTGGTTACCAAAAGATAAAGGGGGTGAACCCCCGAGTCTGTTATTCAAACCATTCCCATTTTTTTTATTCAAACCTTTACCATTTTTTTTATTCAAACCATTTCCACATTTTTTTCCAAACCGAATCATTTCCATATTTTTTTAGTCGATCCATTAACCCATTTTTTGGTCCAAATCCCTTCTATATATTTTTGCCCAACACCCGAAACCATTAACGTTTTGCTTTATTCACACCACTTCCATTTTGGGGATTCAAACCTTTTCCCTATTTTTTTAATTGAACCATTAACACATTTTTTTCCAACCCATTTCCACATTTTTTTTATTCGAACAGGGCTCGACAATTTCTTTCCAAACCCTTTCTATATTTTTTTGGGGTAACTTTTTTAACCCTTTGACGTGTATTTTTGGTTCAAACCATTAACACACTTGCGGAATTCTAACTCTTTCTTCTAGGGTTTATCATACACTTCGGCAAAGAGAGGATTAGAGCGGTTTAGGGTTCCGCAGAAGAGTCTGAATTCTGAAAATTGGTTGGTGCCCACTAACGGAGTCTTGCTTGCCAGTGCCCCCGTCCTAAACTCCTAATTAGTGCTCGCCATTCACTTATACTTTCATAACTCATAGTTTCATAACTCATAAGTAGAGTACATGACTACATGACCAGAATATTATGCAATATAGTAACATACTAATATGTACATGTAGTACTAATCTTATTTCCTAAAAAATACATGCCTAGTCGGATGGCTCCCGAATTTAAAATTGAGAAGTTTAAATCCCTACATATCCGTAGGGCAACTTCTAAAATTTAGGGTCCATCACTTCAGCCATTCTCGATATGAGATGAAGCACTGGAAGGCAATGTAAAATTTTAGCCGTGTACATTACACACTACCCACCAACAAGTTTAGGATCATCCAATTCTGCCATTGAAACGAATTTTGCATAATATAATCAAGCATACCAAATGTGGATTTCACATAAGTCAAATTCAGTATTTGGTGAATTGTTTCATTCAAAACTCATGGTTTAGCATGATAATTGATTATAAAACATTGGTGATGAATTAGCATTAATTTGCAAAGAGGAGATATGTAGGAAACATCCATATGCACATCTTTCATACCAAAAAACATCCTAGATTCCTAGTAAGTTACAACAATATAATTGGGTTGAAGAATTCAATTAGGCATTTTATGTGACCCCATTTTGTAAAATAGATGTATGTACGCTTGAATTAGATTTAGGCAAAGTCATTGTACGGAAATGATTTAAGTTCCTCAAGGAGTTATAGTGTGACCATCAAATAGCAAATGCTAATTAAGCCGGATTAAATTATTAAAATTAGCTCCTATTTCCTAAATTTACGGGGGAGAATGAAATTAGATGGAAAGGGAGGAAGTAGAGCTTTTTGACGACACAACTGAGAACGGATACGCATCAACCGAAGAGGTATGTGTTTAGACTAGAACCAATAAGTTTAATCATTTCATGTTATTTCTTTTAATTACTTCAAAATTTGCAAAATTAGATTGACGCTAGGAAAATAAAGATCAATTACCGAATACAAATTATAATGCACTTCTTAAGTTATTAAATTACTAAACTAGACATTTTACCCTCATTTACGCAAAAGTAAAAAGGAACTTAAACCCTAAACCCTAAACCCTAAATCCTAAAACCTTCGGTTGGGCAAGGGCTTTAGGCTGGGTTTTTGACCTTCTCAAAATTCAGTGTCAGCCCTTAGATGGGCGGTTTCTGGCCTGTTACCTTATTACCTTGTAGAGGAATTTCAGTTGCACGAGGCTTGCCATTAAGTCTTCGCTGGCATCTTCACCGCCCTATGCTTCCCCGACGATCCCCTTAATGGTTCAGAATTCCCGGGACGCCCTGTGGGGTCGCGTGGACGGCCTCGTTCCACGACGGACCCCCGAATTCCCAGGACAGCTTGTGCGTCCTGTCGACGGTCTCGCAGTTCCTCGACGGTTTCCTGGACGGCTTCGAAATTCCCGGGACGGATGGGTGCGTCCCGTCGACAGCCTCATCGTCCTCGACATTCCCCTCGACGGCTTCCCAATTCTGAGGACGGCGAGTGCGTCCCCTCGACGGTCTCGCAGTTCCTCGACGGTCCCCACGACGGCTTCGAAATTCCCGGGACGGATGGGTGCGTCCCGTCGACGGCCTCATCGTCTTCGACATTCCCCTCGACGGCTTCAGCGCGTCCCCTCGACGGTCTCGGAGTTCCCGACACCCCTCGACGGCTTTCGAGTTCCTTGGACGGATCGGCCGTCCATGCGACGGCTCGCCAACGACTATATAAGGTGGGCCAGGTCCCCTACTCTGCACAAGTCTCTCCTGCTCTGACGGTGCTCTCTTGCCCTGGATTGGTTGCAGTCCTTGCTTGGGAGCGCGGGTGCTTGCGAGGAGGCTCGGCTGAGGAAGGGGGGATAGTTTTCACATTTGTGAGTACTGAACCCTAATTCCTTGGTTTTACCATCGCATATTTTTTTTCAGAATGGACGGGCGAGGTGCGTCGAAGCGCAAGGTTGATGAGTGGTTTTCAGGCATCGGAGATCCTGTTGGTGAGTAGTCTCCAGAATCCATTGACTGCGTATCGGAGGCAGTATTGGCCGGAGAAGGGGTCGGTGGTGCGGTTGGAGGAGAATCTTCGGGGGCCAAGAAAAAAAAGAGCAGGCGGAGGCACAAGGCTACGAATACAGACGACTGGCCAAGGAAGGCTGCGACCAGGAAAGTGCAGGAAGTGGCATTGGATTTTTTGGAGCAATATACGATTGCTCAATTGAATACGACCTACGTCTCGCGTGGATTGCAAGGGGTGGAGACAATTAAAAAAAAATTCACCCACATGTTTTGGACAACAATGGGCGAGGATGAGTGGCTTGAAGATCGCACAAAGGAACACTTCCGTCGTTGGCTTGACGAATAAGTGCAAACTTGTGTTTTCAACATCGCCCAAGTCGCCGCATCGGTAAAGGGCTTCAAACGAGATGTAGCGCCGAAGCAACAAGCATTGCATTTGTTGCACAAAAAGGTGTATTGGTGGCATGACGCAATGCGAGCGCTGTCTTCCAGCAATATCCGCTCTGCCCCATGGTTTCAGCAGAGCCAAAGCTTGTCCCTAGGCCAAGCGGGTGCGGGAGGAGTGGTATTTCTTGAACGAGGAGTGGTGGTGGTTCCATTGTCAGGCCACAACAAACAAGGGGGGCACGGGAGGGTGCGTAAAGTGAGCCTCCAAAATTCAAGGCACATTCCCCCCATGATGGAATTGGCGGGCAAGACAGCCCTATATGTGGATCAATTGAAGAAGTCGCGGGAGAAGTTGTCCATCGAGGCTTTGGTTTGTCCATGTAATCATCCAAGGGTCATAAAATTTTTTGCTATAAATGACATGACCATGGAGTGTTATTCTCAATGGTGGAATGGAGGAACATTGGGAGCCATGTTCGCATTGGACTAGAAAAACCGAGATTATGCTGAGATCGGGGAGCTTGCCTACCATACAACTCCACAAACGATGCAAGAAGCCAAAAGACTCTTGGCTTATCGTAGAAACCGCACCGAGCTTGCATGGGCGTTAATTTGCATCGTGGATGCGGTGCAACAATCTTCGGTGCTCCACAACGACATCACGCCAGAAAACATCATGTTGCATTTTCCGAATGATGATGGGTGAACAGTGTGGATTGGGCTATGTGATTGGGGAATGGCTAGTCGTATCAATGAAGAAACCCATTCTTTGTACTAGTTTCAATGTGCAAGCCAAATGCGGGCTACACGTCAAAAACGTTGGTGGGTGGCCCCTGAATTGATGTATGTTCCTGGAGAGGCGGGCACTTCGGTATCCCCCACTCGTGCAGATGGGGCACCGTGTGTTAGTATACATACAGACGGATATGCTGTTGGGAAGCTTGCGGAGAAGATATGGAAGAAAGACCGCGAAAATACGCAAATGCTTCCCGACCATACAACGTTTGGTACATTTCAAGCCACATTGGGCGAATTGTGCAAAGAGGACCCACTACAACGACGCACAGTAACGTACGCTGTGGGACGAATTAGTGGCGCCCCCTTATTTTGGACTCCACCCGTGGATTGCTACCGCGAGGCCCGCAAGGAGCAAGCACTTCTACAAGAACAAGCAAGGAATGAAGATTAGAGAATAGTATTTTAGTGGCAATGTAATCGTAGACGTACCTTAGTACTTGCTTTTACCACAGTATAGTCCACGAACTTTGCGTCACTGAATTTTGTACTAACTCCTTTTTGAAATAAATATATGTAAATATTTTTGTTCCATTCGAGTATGATTCTGGTGAGTGGATTTGTGAGTAGTTCTGTCCCTTCGTAAATTTTGGACTGAATGCCATGTTAACCCCTAAAGGACCACGGCCGTTTTTCAACCCAAAACCACTCAAAACTGCCATTTTTGTTCCATTCATCCATGAAAAACAAAAAAACTAAATTTTTAGAATCTAACCATAGGATCTTGAACTTTACTTAACTAAGATGATGTGGTGAAAATTTCATGAAGTTTGACCGTATAGATAGGAAGATATGAGCATTCAAAGTTGGAAAACAAAGTTTTCTTAAACACTAGTTTGCAACTTCAAATGACTTTGTCCTCCATTTATGTAATCTTTTTGCACTATAGACCTTGAATTAAAAAAATTTTATTGAGAAATTGAGCTAAGAGCTTAGGAAAAAAAATTCACAAAATAAAGACTTTTTGTCATTCTTTAAAAAATTGTCAAGTAGATGTAGGTCCAAGATTGAAAGAAAAACTAAATTGCAAATATCTCATAGATGGAATTGAAACACAATAATCCCAATGGTGAGATTGTTCTAGAAAACAAAATCAACCTTGTCCAACAATTTTTTTTTTTAAATTGTGGAAATTGCATTCACAAATGAATCCTAGAAGTTATTTTTTCAAGAAGATGCTTAGATTGCCCGAAAAACAAGATTGTTCATAACTTTCACATTACTAATCCAAATGGAATGAATCAAAGCTTTACTTGTAGACAAAAATATAATCTATAAGAAAAAAAAATTATTTTTAAAATTTTGAAGTTTCTGTAGATTTTTTTTCTACCCGGCAACATAAAAATAATGTTTATGATGGCATAACTTTTGCTCCCGGTCACCAATTGAAAAAAAATGAATATTTCCACGGAGCTAATCAGTTTTTTTATCTTATGTGAAAATTTCAATAAAATTCATTAAAAATTGAAGTCACAAGTACTTGCCCTAATTCTTAAAGTTCCCCGAGGGGACTCTTGGTCCTTTAGGGGTTAATTCAGTACTTTCAATCATTTTCTCCATATTCCAGATTACATTTGTTTTCTTGTACATGGCAAAATCCATAATGATCTCAAAATATCCAAGCATGTAGGTAACCAGCTTCGAAGAATGAATCCAAATTTAAGAGTATAGAACACATGGCAAATGACAAAGCAAATATTTCCATTTCTTGGGACAAATATCCATAAATGGATCCGTTGTTGCGTTGTAGAATTTGTGACATGTGAAGATAAAAAATTTCTACCCATGCGCCCTACATGAGCACAGGAAGCATGTATAGTATTTATAATTAATGCCGAATTTCACATGCAAGGTATTCAGCCTTACACAATATTACATAAGATGACATGGAGACATTTTTTTCCCTAGATGCTCTCAACGTCTTGCACATGTACGATTAAGAGCCATGCTCCTTGCAGCAGCCTCTCGCGTGGTTGCTTGATTGTCTTGAGGTGCAGGTGGAGGACCTCTACGAGTCCCTCTATAATCACTATCTCCCGGAACTTCACCATCTTCACCTATACTAGGACCCATGGATTCATCATCATGATTGGACGTTGCCCTACCGACTTCGCTTGGTGAGTTGTCAGGGCTGTCTGAGCCTTCACCTACTATAGAAGCCAATCTGCGGATTGTTCGCCCTCCTACTCCATCTCTAGCGGTATCCACACTGGGCCCCGTCGGTCTAGGGAGAAGACCTTCGCGGAGAAATGGTATACTCACCGCTTCTTCCCTTCTTAGCCTTCTACGTGTTCTTCTACTCACTCGTTCATTGGTAGGGCTTTCTTCACGTGGCCGCGGGCGTCGATTAGTAGTGCGTGTAGGCGGTGCAACGGGTTGTTCTGAGGATGGAGGTGCATTCCTTCGCTCGGTCATATTTAGAGTTGGGAAGAGACCGGCCAATCGTGTACCGACTGATGGAGTTTCTTGGTTGGGGCGGACTCTAGAAGATGAAGGCCGTGCTGAAATTTGGACGGGTGGATCATCCAAGCTAGGCGCTTGTGGTCGCACGCCGATCGTGTCTCGACGCAATGTGCGAAAGTCTATCTCGACACCAATGGGGGATCTGTGGCAACGACCTCATCTTCGCCTTGTCTTTCTACCGCAACGACATGTTCATGTCTCCGGGTACGCATTTCTTCTTCAATCGGCCCTATAACCGGCGAAGGTGGGGCTTCAACCCCTTCGTTTTGATTTCCACCACTTGACCCCGCAATCGATGTACGTGGCATCCATGACGGACTGCCATCATTTCCCCCGTTGTCATTTCCATCCTCATCTCCCCCGTGGTCATTTCCATCATTATCCGCGCCATCAAAGTCAAATACGGACTCGTCAATTAGGGGACCCCTTTCTTGCCTTTCACCCAAAGGCCGAAATGGTGGATCATCATCGCCATTGGAACTGTCGTCTGAGTCATCGTTGTTAGCGTCTGACATAACCGAACCACGATCCAAGCCATCTGATTCGGTTGTCATGGAATCTTCGGACAACATATTCTCAGTGTACCATCGTGCTGCATCCGCCGCACCCCTTTCCCTGAGAGTCCTCGAATTGGTATAAATGTAAACCAATTCCTCCGCGCGCTCAGATGTCAATCTGTTGCGAGACTTGTTGTGGACAAATGAATACATGCTCCAATTGCGTTCGCATGATGATGCGGAACATACTTGTGCGAGGATCCTTCTTGCAATAGGTGCAAGCGTATGAGTAGCGGCTCCGAGAAGATCCCACCATTCATGCGGCTCCAAATTCAAAGTATTCACATCGGGAAGTCTAGCGAACATGCCTCGGCGGTCTCGAAAGGATTGGTACTCAAACAAAGCGGCTGCATATCCCAACCCTCCAACTGCCAATTTGCGTAGTACTCTAAGAATGGCCTCCTTTGCCTCGTTATCGTCTATTAGTATAATTTCATCAAGGAGGAATGGATTGAGCAGGGCAGCTGCGTAGTGCAAATCGGTCTTCATCAAATCCCATCGTTTGTAAAACGCGTATTCAGCACGGTCCGCATAATTTGCCTCCAATGAAAATGGTCGATTCCTCAAAGCCAAAACATGCTTTTCTAGCTTCTTCATCACGATCCATGCTTTGCCCATGATCGGATGTTTTCCATCAAACTCTCGAAGAGCCACCAACACAGGCTCTACCATATGCACAAAGTTGAGACACCTCTTCCAGAACTCGTCCTTTCGAACCCTACGTCGAACCTTTTCTGCCTTATTGTGTATTGCAGCGTTCGAGGACCTCACATATTCGTTCCACTGCGGATCATGGACTGTAGATTCCACGGCTTCCTTGACCTCGGCCAAACGCTCGATCATGAGGAACATGGTCGCAAAACGTGTCTCAATGGGATTCTTCAACATGAGGTTAGGAGAATGTCGTCGGAAAATGGCGAGTGGCATGTGATGCGTACGAATGAATTTCACGATTGATTTTGCTTTCTTCACCATTTTGACCACCCAAAGTTGCTTGCCCCAATCTTCAAGTAGAAGGTCAAGTGCATGCGCGGAACAACCTTGGAAATATAGGTGAGGGAATTCGCGAGTAATTTGAGTACCAGCCAAACGCATGTTTGGCGCATTGTCCGTACAAACTTGCACCACATTCTATCCCCCCACCGCGTCAATGTAATCGATCATGCGATTAGCCACATAAACAGCGTCTTTGCTTTCGCCTGTAGTGTCCACCGATCCCAAAAATACTTCTCCACTCGTGCACGACAACATTACATTGATCAATGGCCGATGGCTGACATTGTCCCATCCGTCAGAACATATAGTGACACCGTACTTGTGGATAGGCCCCCTTGTCTTCTCCGCTACCAGTGCAGCCACTTCCTCCTTTGTTGATGTCATGAGCTTCATACGTATGGCATTGTAAGGTGGAGGTTTGTAAAGAACTCTAGACTCGGAGGTTGATTTCACGGCATCCACAAAAGCGGGGTGTCTCACCACATTGAATGGGATATTTGCTTCGTAGAAAAACTTTGCCCACTTCTTGTCTAGTACTTGCTTTTTGGATGTGTCCATCCCTTCTTGTACAGATAATTGCCTCAGCGGTCGACTATGGGTCGAAGAAGGGACAGGCGCCTCTGATGATCGAACTTGAGAATTTTGGCCCAAAGTATTTCCTCCCCCTCCACTAATTGAGATTGAAGCATTGGGTAATTCTTGATCACGTACCACCCTCGTTGGATTCGATGACGGTGATGCCACTTCCACATCATGTTCCTCTTCGTCTTCGGAGACCGTAGGAACATTCCCCCCACAATTGAAAAACATAGCCTTCACTGCTGCACTGGCCTTGTTGCACATTCTCACTCCGGGGAGGGTGTCATTTCGTCTATAACCCAAGTGGAAAAGCAAGCGATCCTTGCGGTAACTAATCTTCGTTTTGCAGAACTTGCATTCCACTTTCCCATCCTCTTGTAGCCTGTACTAGGGTTCCCATTGTGTCCTCCCCCCTCCCATTGCTCCCACTGGTTCTTCACTTGAAACTGCACAAACAAAACAGGTTAGTATTCTGTTTAGATGTGATGTGGAAATAACACTTACTGCTTTCACAGCAAGTGTTCCTCCCACACACTCTTCTTGGACTTCACTCTAGTGCAATGGCTGTGTGCCAACTAGGTCATAAGAGTAGAGATCAGCAAGGAAAAGTGACCTTCAAATACACGGCTTGTGCTATATACTGTGAAGGCCTGGCAGCAATCGTCCAGTCGACGGCCTGTCTGTTGGCGCACTGTGGACAGCCGCGGACGGGACGTCGTGGCCGTCCCCGCAGATGCTCTAGCTGTCCAGCGGACGTCCCGCTGTCCAGACGACGGCTTGGCCGTCCCCGCAGCGTGGACGGACTCTGGACGCCGTGACCGTCCGCTGAACGGAAAACTGTCGAGGCGACGGCCTGGCCGTCCCGTCGAAGTGCACAAGCCGCGGACGCTCTGGCCGTCCCCGCTGCGTGGACGGACTCTGGACGCCGTGACCGTCCGCTGAACGGAAAACTGTCGAGGCGACGGCTTGGCCGTCCCGTCGAAGTGCACAAGCCGCGGACGCTCTGGCCGTCCCCGCTGCGTGGACGGACTCTGGACGCCGTGACCGTCCGCTGAACAGAAAACTGTCGAGGCGACGGCCTGGCCGTCGCGCCTAAACCCTAAAGCCGCGGACGCTCTGTCCGTCCACGCGACGGCTAGTCGTCGAGGCGGCCGACAGGCCGTCTGCGCGCTGTCGACGGACTTCATCCGCGCTGTCGACGACGCCGTCAGCATTCGGGACGGCCTCTGACGTGTCCTGCCGCGTCACGACTGACGTGTCATGACATCCCGACGGGAAAAGCCCATGTCACGTCAGGATAGACAACCCTGTTGGTAGCCGAAGTCGATAAACCAAGTCAGAGAGTTTAGAAATAACGGGAAATGGCCCCAAAAACTTAGCTTCCAATTTTTTCATGGGCGCAGTTGTAGAGATGTTATCATGTCGAAGTAATACCTTGTCTCCTACTGCAAATGATGGTTGTAGCTGTACTCGTTGATCATAGTTGAGCTTGGCATGGTCACCTGCTATTTGGATCATAGTCTTTACCTCATCATGTATTTCTTTTAAGAGTCGAATCCTGTCCTCTGCCACTGGAACACTTGAAGTTGTTGGTGTACCAATGGATAATGCTGGGTGATACCCGTAGGTGGCATAGAACGGTGAAAAACCTGTTGTTGAATGAATTGCATTATTGTAAGCAAACTCAGCTATTGGGAGGAGATCTGACCAGTCATCTTGTTGTCGGGTTGTAAACATGCGAAGAAATTGCTCGAGAACCTGATTTACGCGTTCTGTCTGACCATCAGACTGTGGATGGAAAGCTGTTGTCAAAGCAGGTTGGATGCGAAGGAGTTCGTGACTTCGTGTAAACGTTTCATAAATTTAGAAATGAACACCGGCCCACGGTCGGATATAATTTCTTCCGGAATGCCATGATGTTTCCACACGTGGTGGAGATATAGATTGGCAGTTGCTGAAGAATCCACCGTTTCAATAGTCGGAATGAAATGCGCTAGTTTTGTGTTTTTGTCCACAACAACCAAAATGGAGTCGGATCCATTGCTATTAGGCAGTTTGACAATGAAATCGGCTGTGACACGTTTCCATGGGGCCTCCGCCGCGGGAATGGGTTGCAATAATCCATGTTGGGCATAATGAGTAGGCTTCGAGCGTTGGCATAAATCACACCCATCAACATACCGATGCATGTATTTTCGAAATGTTGGCCAATAAAAAGTTCTTGACACCAAGTCCACCGTTTTTGCTCTACCTTGATGTCCCATCGCGGGTGCATCATGTCGAGAGCGCAATATTTGTCGTTGTATCTCATCATCATCCGGTACATAAATTGCATCCCGAAAATAGAGTACGCCGTCACTAATCTTGTAATCTTGAAAACGTCGACGAATATTCATTGGAGCACGGTCAGGGTCATTCATAAAGAATGCCAATATTGGTTTAAGTGAGATATCCTCTCTTATGGCCTGTTTTATGTGTTGAATGATTTTAGCATCAGTCCAAATGAGATCGCATGCCTCCATTGTTGCTAATTTTAGTAGGGGCTTGGATTCTTCGGATGACTCTACTAATATATCGGGAGGTCTTGAAAGCATATCGGCACGACCATTTAGTACCCCCGGCCGATGGTGAATTTCGAAATTGAATGCGGAAAGTTGCTTGGACCACCGTGCTTGTCGTCGGTTTAATTGTTTAGTTGTTAAGAAATGTTCCAAATTCTTATGGTCCGAAATCACCTGAATTAGATGTGGTGAACCTTCTAGGTAGACCTGCCATTCTTGAAATGCCAGCACAATACTGAGCAATTCTTTGTCATATATGTCATAATTCTTCTCTGCCGGTTGCATTTTGGAACTCCGATAGGCGCATGGATGTAGATGCCCGTCCTCCGCACGTTGTGATAAAATAGCTCCTGTAGCGTTGTCTGAGGCATCTGTTTCGACAATAAATGGGAGTTGAAAATTAGGATGCATTAATATCGGGGCCTTAATGAACCGAGACCTTAGCTCTTTGAATTCTTTATCCGTTGAAGACATCCATTCAAACCGTTGATCCTTTCGTGTCAATGAAGTAAGAGGTGTAGTAATTCTAGAATAATCATAGATGAAGCGCCGGTAGAAATTAGCAAAACCAAGGAAAGATTGGACCTCTTTCATAGATTTAGGAATGGGCCATTCATGGATGGCTTGCACCTTGTCGTTGCACATTTCTAATCCCTTTTCCGAAACCATCATACCCAAGAATTCCACTCGACTTTGATGAAACTGGCACTTTGAAAGTTTAGCATACAGACCGTGATGCAGCAACCGTTGAAGTACTTCTCGCACAATTGCCCTGTGTTCTTCTAATGTTTTAGAGAAGATAAGAATATCATCCAAATAAATCACAACAGAAATATCTAATAAGTCATAAAAAATACCCTACATGTGTGCTTGGAATTGAGCAGGAGCATTGGTTAACCCGAATGGCATGACCAAGTACTCGAATAATCCATACCGCGTTTTAAACGCCATTTTAAATTCATGGCCTTTTGCCATTCTCACTCGATGATAAGCTTGTCTTATATCAAGCTTTGAGAAAATTTTGGCTCCTGCCAATCGGTCAATTAAGTCAGGGATTAACGGAAGGGGGTACCGATTTCTTATCGTGACTTTGTTCAAGTTTCGATAATCCACACAAACTCGGATGGATCCGTCTTTTTTTCTTGCAAATACAATAGGGGCCGAAACTGGAGACTTAGATCGACGAATCCACCCTTTGCCTAGATTTTCTTCAAGGTATTGTCGGAGTTCCTCAAGTTCCACGGGAGACATAGGCCGCAATGCCGTGTTACGGGGCTCCTGTCCCTCTTTGAACTCCACTTTCATATCCGACCCACTGTGATTGGGTAAATCGTTGGAGGCTTCTTCCCTGAACACCTCTTGTAAGTCTTGATATTCTTTTGGGATTTGGGAATCTAATTCCCCCGCAATATTATTATTTTTTTCCAATTCGGATACTTCCAAAATAAATAGATCAGCTTCCTTAGCTGAAAGACGAAACGCCGAAGCCGATACAAAAGAATGACTTGGAAATTATAATGATGATGTTGGCTTTTGAATCCCTTGTCGAATTTTTTCTTCTTCAATGATTAATTTTGAGTTCTGCGTAATTGCAGAAAAAATTTTAAGCCCGGGGGCTGAGCCGGCCCGCTTGCCTGGCTTGGCCGCAGCGCCAGCCAGCTTGACTGGCGCAGCACCTGCGCTGGCCTGCTGGGCTGGCCTAGCCACAACGCTAGCCAGCTTGACTGGCGCGGCAGCTGGGCCGGCCTGCCTGCCGAGGGCTCCTGCCGGCCTGCAGGGCCCGGTACAGGCTGCCGGGCTGCCGGGCTTGGTACTGGAACCAGATTTTGGTCAAAAAATTCTCCTTTTTTCCTTATGTAGTGATGTTGACAATAATCTGAGTCGAAAATTACTTGATGTTGAGGCCAATGAATGGTGGGGTCATGGCGAATAAGCCAAGGTGTTCCCAGAATACAATGATAGCGACCCGTATTTGTAAGATCTGCAACAATCATTTCTCGGTGATTTCCCACTTCCAATTCAAATATTGCCTCATGGGTGATAAGCCCAGAGTTTATTACTCTCCCATCTATAACTCGGACCTCTCGTGGAATCTTCTCAGATTGTATTCTTGCTCCACAATTATGAGCAAAATCTTGATGCATAAAAATGCCAGTAGCGCCCGAATCAATCAAAGTTGTCGTCGCAATCGAGTTGACACGAGCATCCATAGTCAAATGTGCCCCTGGCTCTGTAGTGGCACGTAAATAATGCGGCAATGCAACCTCATCAGACTGTTGTCATTGTTGAAGTGTAACTTCATCGACCAAGTCTCCTTTTGAGATTGCACTTGCTGTCGTTTGATGTGTACCCGAGTACCGAATAAAAGGCTTCAGTCCCGGGCTCGGCCTTTTCCCGGACCATTTGATCCGCCTTCTTTTTCTCCAACAACGGTAAGGGAATAGGGTTTGGAGGGATTGGTAGGATACTTAGCCCGTACATGCCCATACAACCCGCAACCCCAACACCTCCCTTGTTTTTGATATTCCATACGATCAGCTGCAGTCTTTGCCAGGGCGGTCGATGCAAAAGTGGCATCAATCTCCATTGGTGTCGGGCCAGAACTTCCTAAATTGGATTGACTTCGGCCTGACTGATCTCGTGAGTGCGAAATGGGGAGGGGTGTACGTCGATTCTGTCGTCGGGTCCATAAACGCTCATCAATTCGGGAGGCCATGGACATCCACTCCTGCAATTGGCGAGGTTGATTTTCGGCGGTAGCTACTGAGTCAAGAATTTCTTCCTTCAATCTTCCACGACATCTGGCTACCAAACTTGGCTCGTTCCAATCGACTTGTGCGGCATATTCATTAAACATGGAAATATAAGCCGCAACCGATCCTGTTTGTCGAATTTTCCCAAGTCGATCCTCCGCCGTGCCCTTGTGGTCAATCTCTCCATACACGGCGATTACCGCTTCTCGGAAAGCATTATAATCCGTCAATAAATTGTGAGGTCGTCCTTCGTCCAACGCTTGAAGAATTGGCATCGCCCAATTTTGGGCGGCACTGTTCATATAGGACAAAGCATATGCAACTTTATCTTCATCACAACGATATGCACGTGGCTTACCTCAAAACACTAAACGGAGTTGCGCGAACCATTTGTAAACTTCCCCGCCTTTCTTTCCCGAAAATTTATCCGGTGTTGCAACCTTAGAGTCCCGTCCCTCGAAGTCTTCACCGTCACGTCCTTCCGACCTCAACCGTGCATTATTAGGTGTAGATATTGGATCTAGCCGGCTCACCGCACGCTCCGAAATTTGTTGGACAATATGAGGAATGGCAGTTTCAAATACGACTTGCACTTGTTGTTGGATGAAATTCACCCATTCTGACCCAAGCCCTTCTGGCACAGACTGTGCCGGCTCCTCATTGGTCCTGTCTTGAGACATAAATACAACAACACAATCTCTTCTACAAAGTTCAACCACTTCCTCAAATTGATCGGTCTACCATCATGAGTCATGCTCCACCGAACACCTCCTACCATGGAAGCAGGGGCAGTCAAAGACTTGACATAATGTTATGACTCGGATTCCAACGTGCCTATTCTGCTAATGCTTCCTAGTGGATTTCATATCCGATTGCTATTCTCCAACTCAACCACTCCGAATTAATACTTCTCTTAACATAACCTAAACCAAATAGGAATAATAATATAAATGCGGTCAATCATAATATGTCAAAATACAAGAACATCTTCTTCCATTACAAATCAATCATAGAATCAACACAAAGAGATATCGAAGCGAAGGACTCATCATTGGAAATAGTTCTTACATTAACGTATGTCAAGTGAGGGACATTGCTCCCTCACCGAGCTTAAGTTCATGCTTTGGTCCTCCAACCCTAAGTAATCGTCTTGTCCTCTACTAGTAAGCCCCGCTCCCCGTCCATCGTATAATCTTGTCCCTTGGAACGACGTAGTCGTAACATTAAGTGGTTTAGCAACATGGATATTGTTAATGTTCAAAATAAACTTTAAAATAACTTGCTTGTTGGCAGATGTCGAATGGAAAGACTCGCACATTTGAAGGTGTGCCAAATACACGAGCAGGGTTAGATGTCATTTTTTTAGACTGCCCAGAGAACTTGCCAGTGCCAGGACTGTCTTCTTCGCCAAACGACGTGCCTATTTGGAATACAGATAAGCTCTGCAATCAGTAGGTACCTTTGCTGCAGAGCATCTGCAAGACAATGGTTGCATCATCATCTTTCACTCCAACAGTATGAAGTCCAAGGAAAATATTGCTGGACTGTATAAGACGTACAATTTGGTGTTGAAGGAGTGGATGGGGATGAACCACATGCACCTTATCTTTGCAGTAGAGAAGACCAAGACGATAAATTCCACTTAGATCTTGTACCTTTCATTTACTCTTTATATTGAATTACATTCAATGTATTTTAATGTATGTTTTATGTGCATATTGCAAACATAGAAGTTTGGAGTCACCCTCCTTGTGAAGGACCTTGGCTCCAAAAGGGAATCCAAATTTTCCTTCAAGCGGAATGTAGAAGTATTTTTAAACGCTTCTAAAAATAAAACTTTTTATAAGATTCGAACGCTAGGAGGTAAACTATCCCAATTGAAATATAAAATGTAACCCAAAGGAAATTACCAATTGCAAGATCGTGAAGATAATCATAGTCCCTATTATATCAAATCTAATCGGTTAAAGCCCACTTATCTTAGATTCTTAGACAATCGGTTTGATATCTTTTTGTTTTCCCAATTGGCTTCCAGCTTTGCTCCCACTCTCCCGATTGGTTTTCTTTGCAGCAACTCCACATCACCGATTGGCTCTAGCATCACAGACACAGCCTCATTATTTTAACAATCGGTTTCTCACATTTTTCATCACTCAACATGGTTTCGAATTAAATCCCTATTATTTTCTATTTAATTATCTTAATTTTGCAAATTATAATTCCAATTGTTCTCTTTGATTTTACAATTCAACTCTAGTTCTTTACAATTTCTCCAATTGATTTTACACATACACTATTCACACAATCGGTTTTCTATTTCAAATTAATTTCTTCAGATTAATCTTTAATAATATTATCATTAATTTTCTCTCAATTGTAAGACTATTCCAATTGTTCTAATTATCTCAGTCTATCACAATTGGTAAACACACAGATTACCCACTCATCGGTTTATATACTCAATGCACACCATATATCCAATTGGTATTTATATAACACACAATCTATTAACTCCAATCGGTATTTCTACTTCACATAACAACTCCATTTCCAATTGGTATTGTTGATTCTATAAGTCAATTCCCCAATCGATAATTCATTCCTCACACACAGATACTCAAACTAAATCCAATTGGCCATTTGCCAAATACATCGTACAGAAATTCACAACTCCCAATCGGTCTCAAACACACCACAAACACACACAGTTTTCCAATCGAACTCACACAACCAACAGCACACACGCACAGACTCATAATCACACACAAACACACAATTGGCAAATCAATTCACTATATTAATTCAACTCCGAAAATACAGAAAATCACAATTGTTTTACTTCCAGCAATTGGAAGGAGCGCCTGTCTCTCTCAAGGTCAATTGAAAAACCAATCGGGAAAAACCATTAAGTAACCACCAGCCGACCCTACTGGCCAGAACCGCCAATCGGGCAATCGGAAAAAAAAACCTCCGCATCACATTGAAAATACCCTATTGGCAATTACATCGTATATACCTACAATCGGCCCATATAACCTCTATAAGTACGTTACCAATTGGTAAACTACAAGAATAACCTCAAAAACTACCAATTGGCCAAAATGAAAAATATAATTAAGTCCACACGGACTAGCACTATAAAAAAGGCAAGGATTGATGTTGCTGAAGATGACATGCTGATGAACTACACTCATCCAGCTGACATGGCCATGAATGGAGAGTGGCCTTGGCGTGGCGGGCGCAAAAAAGATCTACATTTTTTCACAATACTCCTTGAAGCTACAAGCATCAAAAAAGACTTAATTTTGGATCGCATTGCATCTACAAGTCAGCATTCAATTCAAATCTTTTAAATTCCAACTGCATTCTACTCATTCAAATATAGAACAAATATATTTTAATTGTATTGACTCTAGGTGCATGTATTACGGCTTATTGTGGCACCGGACGCCACATAGTGGCTTTGGAGGGGAACAAAGACATTTACAATGCCATCCTCAAGCCAATGAAAAAGCTTGTAGCGTCCGTGGTGGAGACACCAAAGTTAGCGCCAATGGTTAAGAATTTACAAGATTTAGAAGACATGCCTGTAGTGCCTCGCAAGTTTGTTCGCAAGGGGAAATCCAGTAAGTAAGTTGGCAATATTTGAATTCTTAGTTTGTATAATCAATTTAATTTGATGTTTTATAAACCTAATAACATTTTTTTTTGGTAAGGGTCGTGGATTGATGCCATCAAATGCCATCATGGCAAACCCTAGTCTTTTCATTAGTCTAGAGAAGACTTTTGAGCTGCCTATCTATACTGAGTAGTTAGCAAATGCCTTTGCGAAGTTTGGTTGCTCCAAACCAAAACACCATAAAGATACTTATGCTCTAAATGTCTTACAGTTTGTAGATGTGTCTGCATCTGAGGGTAGAGAGTCCTTAGAGTCATCTATAGGTTCAGATTCTGCAACAGAGTCTACAACGACTTAGATTCAAAAGATTGATAAATCCCTTGGGTCAAACTATTGTATATTGATTTTTATTATGATTGGATTTGTGTTTTATGGCTACTTCTTTGATGTATTTCATTTTCTTACATAGAAATGTTTATTGATTTATTTATATTTATTTAAATAGTATTTAACCTTTGCCTTGTAGAAAATTATATAAAGCATAATCAACTAGCTGTCTTACAAGACAAAGCTATTCCTATGAAACCCTAAACTCTAAACTCTTATAATGAATTTAAATTGTTCTAAAATAAATTTTTAAACAATGAACAAATAAGTGACATACAATGTATGTTTTGGCAACTACGGTCATAGGACCATCCACGGTCATAGACCCTTCATCAATTTTTGAAATTTTTTTTTCTCGCTCCCAGGCTCTCAGGCTCGCTTGCTAGCAACCCTGATGACTTTGTTGTAGTCATTCATTGAAGTCATTTATACCCTTCAATTCTACTCGTACCATCTTTTGTTATTTCTAAAATTCAACATACAATCATCGTGTATTTGTAAATAGTCAACTCACTACATCCATATAAATTGTGCATTCTTGCAGTACTTATACCATATGCTGATTGATACAAAACAAACTTCACTTGTTTTCTAACTAGAATTGGGGGCCTCACAAATGTTGCAGTAGTAGGATGCAAAAAAAGTGTCAATAAGTCCACTAGAGCTTCAAATGCTAAAAAGTCCATACGGTAAATTTGCTAGTACCTCATATTCAACACTTGTAGAGAAGTATGCTATACATCTATTTCCATAACATCGTGGTGGATGTAGTATTCGTGTAGTTCAACGTACCACATATGATGTGGAAAATGTTGCCTCTATGTCATGGGAGTAATAATTGGAAGTAGTTGTCGTAACGTGTGACCTCTAGCTATGTCAAATGGAACTATGGGAGCAATATGACAATGCCTACGATTAATAAAGGTCAGCAATTCCATGAAGAATGCAAAGAAACAAAAAGGGTGTATTATGCCATATCAAAAAAGAATTTACTACTATCGCAATCTATTTCTTGAGAATACCAAGAAACAAATGAAGAGTGCTATAGTTCTTTAGCAAAATTGAAAGTACAATTTTTGAAAAACTTAAACACAAAGTTGGATGAAGAATGTACAAGAGAAATGTTTCCAAACCTACATGTTGTGGGTGCCCTCAAAACTTCCGGATTTCATTTGGTCTATTAAATCCCAATTTACCTAGTATAGTAGAATGTAGTGGGATGTGACAAGCAAAGCATGTGTGCAAGGGAGGCTGCCACAACCTTGTTCGAGATGGGGAGCCACTCATGCCCCGCCACGTATCATGGTGGGTGGTGGGGTGCAAAACTGATCGAACATATGTGCATTGGCTCTCTACACTAGTAGAAACCCCCGTTTAATGTGACTAGGCATCAAAAGTAACAACTTGTGATTTATGTCAGTATTGATGTTGTGTTGAACGTTTTTGTTGACATAAAAACACCGGTTGTTACTTTTGATGCCTAGTCAAATCTGTCAAGAAAAATTAGGCCTTGTTACATTAAACGAGGGTTTCTACTAGCACTAGAATGTGTTGAGCCCCATTGTCACTCAACCTTAGATTTTAACCCCTAATGGCCCGTGATACTATTTCGTGGCTTTTGTATGAATGAAAGATCATGTGGAAAACAACTGAAAGCGTTCTTTAATCCATTTTTGCCTTGTTGATCTTTCTTAGAGGGTTATAAAGAGTACCCAATTGAGTTTGTAGTCTTGCTAAGTGTTTGTTTTCTCATGAATGAGTAGTAAAAAAAAGGATCACAAAATATACTATTTTTAGTGTATTTTGGGAAGTTATTGCTCCTTGCTCTAAATCTAAAATTTCTTTACAAAAACAATATTTTTTGAGTTTGAGTCCAATTAACAAAATGAAGGTCATTTATTCTAGTTTCTTCTCCAATTGGAATTTTGGAAAAAATCGTAATTTTGAATATTTTATTGCAATTTGAACTTTAGATGTATTTTCAATGTCTTCTAAATTGTAATTATAGGATGACACAGAAATTCAGTTTATACCATGATGTTTGCCACTAAAATGTACACACATGGTGAAATTCTCAGATTTTTTGACATAATTTCTTATCTGATATGATTTTTCTTCACTTTTTCTTCAAAAATTCTCGGAAAAATCAATTTTCCTTAAAAAAAAAAACAAAAAAAAAACTGAAATTTCTGGGAAGTTCAGCAGAGATGTAACATCATCTCTGAAAAATAAAAAACGAAAAAATTTCGTATATAATCAGTCCCTAAACTCGACTCTGGAAAGGTTGGTTGTTGCGGCTGACGTATGTGGTGTCTCGCCATGTCCTCTTGCTGCACCAGATGTACCTGTCCGATCGTTGAGTCTGCACTGCCAGGTGAACCAAACTTTCAGAGCATAATTCCTCACTGCAGCCTGTGATCCTTTCTCTGCAGCTTAGTTTTTAGTTAAATTGAAGCTGTTTTGCATATGTTGAGGGTTATGGGCGTTGTGAGTTCTCTTCCTGCTTGGAGGTTCACTCGATTAGGTTTTAGCAATTGAGAGGGAAGCGCGGATAGAATTGGATAACTCGACGAGAGCGATTCTTGCATGACACTTTAAGTTCAGTCGAAGACAAGGTTGCATTGGCTATGGATCCTATGGAGCTGCTTGGAGGGAACTTTTCTTTCTGAAGTTGGGGTTTACCGATTTGGAGCTGAGAGCGGAAACAGTTGAAAGGTAGCTCAAGGACTCGCAGAGATTGATTCATGTATGATGGATTGAGGTCAGAGTGAAGTTAGAGTACGAAAGTTGTTGCACATGTCGGGCGCCGTTCATGTCAAGCTGTGTAGGGTGGTTTAGTCTCCATAGTTAGGGTTCGGTGGCAGTTCGGTGGGTAGAGCAGACGCAGTTGCATCGCTCTGCCACGATGCTTTGCGTCCAGATTGAAGTCAATTTTCTGGAAGCTCAGCCATTCGGGTTGTTCACGTGGAGATGCTGTGGTTTAGGTTTCTTGCTTTCCATGAGCTGCAATTTTCAGTAGAACTTTGTGTCAGTATCTGTTGCAGCATACTTGCTGGCTATGGAAGAGTGTGTACAGAATTAGAGAATCTTAGAGGTTGATACTTTCACGTTTGAGGTTTCCCGTGACTGCGTTCCAGTCCCGTTTTCTGAAGCTGAAGTCATGTGGAGTTGTTCATGTGGATGTCAAGCTGCTGCAGTTGTGTCTTCCTCCGTGCTTGGTGTTCTGGGAGTTGTGCGGAGAATCGAACGGACACAGATGCAAGGGAGCAGAAGGCCATAGTTTGTTTGACTGAAGCTTAGTAATATGGCTTCATGCGTCGGTGGTTGTTGATGCAGGAAACTAGTGAGTGTTTTATTCTCTCGGAACACTGAGGGTTGAGGATTTCGAAGGGGGTTCCGAAAAGCGGAATGAGATTGCTGACATTGAACGGGGAGCGGGAGATTTCAAGAGAGGGATTCACACGTGGAACTTTTGTGTGTGTGGACTGAATTGAACTTCTAGCCAATAATTTGGAAGCGGCAGACATTGGAATTATTGGTGCTGAAGGCCGAGGAGGAGGTGTAAAGTCAGACAAGCAATGGAAGATATTTCCAGTCATACATGATACGATGTGTCTCTGCGGAACTCGAGTTTTGAAGCTTGCTGTGTTCATTGGACGTTGCTGATGTTGAGGTTGGGGTTGCTGAACGAAAGTAGAATTTCTCTTCTTGCGTGGAGGCTTAGCAATTTGAGGAAGAGAAGGAACTCAGTTGGAGGGAGCAGATTGATACTCATATGCTTCTTTTTCAACTCTTACCCAAGGTTTCAGACATTGCCCGAATATGGAGAAGAGGCCATTTTTCAATAGATTGAGGACGTACACTTGAAAGCGGTCGGAAGACTTGAGGAGATGAGAAGTTAGTTTTCTATCTGTGGTGTTTCTCTGTCGTTGAGGCGGAACCGTTAGAAGTCTGCAGACACTGAGCCACAAAATGTCTGCACTAATGCACCTTTTATCTCATCATAGGCAGCAGACGAGAAGCTATTTGGTGCTTGGACCTGGTGCACGGGTGAGTGAGCGTTGACATCTGGCCATACACCTGTTCCACGGAAGTAGTTGGATGACTTGTGATTTGTCTACCGTGGTCATGCTAGCGACACATGTGTCCGATACATTTAGGTTGTGGGCAGCAGCGTATTTGATCAATGCGGTGGCACGCTTCCCCCAAACTGACAGGACGTGAACTCGGTTGGTTGGACGTTAAACATGAAATCTTAGAACCGACGAGTACCTTGTGCTCAAACTGCTATCGATTGAACGTGTTTATTGACACTCTGTCGGGTATTTGTGTGACCAGGATGCCTGTGTGATCACACTGTCGAAGTCTCCATGGCATATACACCCATGTTTATTATTTGTCTCAGCCTCTGATGGAGGAAGGAGCAGCGGATCCATTAGGTGTTCGTCGTCATCAGTTTGGAGAAAACCCTCTGTGAGTGCCAATGCTTCAGGTACGTATAAGATGGCCGCTCTCATGGCCAGAAGTGGTGGGTTTCTTTTGTCTCTGAGAAGAATTGAATGACACGTATGAAGTCCTTAACAATTGAATCAGGCGAAGTTCAGACAATCGAGCAAGATTGGGAGGAGTATTTTGCGGATCCTTTGCAGTGGTGGGACAACAGGTTATACAAGGTACCACTAGGAATTTTGCTAAGGTTGGTAATTAGTTGATGGCAGGAATTTGTGAGAAGCCATTGGGAAGGTAATTTATTGCTTGTACAAGGTCTTGGGCGCTTGGGTAAACAAGAAGCATATTACATTTGAGTGGGTTTTGAATTGAATAGGTTAAGTAGATCACTGCAATGTTTTATGGACGTATAATTTCCTTGATAGTTCTTTCATATTGGATTGTGGTTTGTTGTGCATGTAGATGAATCCCAAATCACCCGACTATAAACACAAGGTGACAATGAAAGCTCTTTGGGTGGATGGTTGGTCAACTCCCGCATGGGTCAAGGCGATGCTCAAATTGTTGACTTTCAGCGAATTACCTTCTCATGGTGGTCATCATAGCAATGATTTTGAAGAGATTGTCCGACCAAATAGGTATCAGCGTGAGCATGAGTTGTCTCTGTTTGTGAGAATAAATTGGTGCAATTGACTTGGTGTAGATGATGCTTATGCATTGAAGGTGGATGTCAACCCCTTCGTTTGTAATTTGCTTTGTTGGGTGTAGCTTGGAACTTGTGGTTTGGGTCGGTTTGAGGATTTGGGTTCTGCAGCATTTCTCTCTTTTTTTGCTTTTAGATACTCAATTGGTGCATTTCAAGTGCAATGACTTCGAGAAGTGTCATGCTTTTCAGAGATTTAAAGACGGCATAGATGCGTTTAAGTACTTTACAGTAGACTGAGCAAGATTTTTCACAGTTTGAAGAGTTTATTGACGGGTCAGGTTACCCAAGGGCAATTTTCGAAGGAGAAACACTTTGCCCGCTAGTGCGAAAGCGTCAAGGCCAGCTGTTCAAGTTAGTGGTGGGAGTCCGCACATGCAAAGCGCAAGTACCACGAGGGAAGCAATTGATCTTTTGAAGTGCCGACTACAACAGGGCATTGCAATAGACTCATACTCCTATGTTGAAATTCTGAAGCGGTGCTTGAAGCAGGAAGACCTCCCGGCAGTAAAGCAGGTTCATGAGTGCATCATTGAGAGTGGCATGCAGCAGAACATATATGTGGCAAACAACCTATTGAGTGGGTACATCAGGTGTGGGAGACTGGAGGATGCGTGCAGAGTGTTTGATGACCTTGCGAAGAAGGATGTTGTTAGTTGGAACGTCATGATTGGAGGCTATGCTCAGCACAGTTGTGGGAAAGATGCCATGGAAGTTTTTCATCGCATGCGCAAGGAAGGTATGCAACCTAATGCAGTTACTTACTTGAGCATCCTGAAAGCCTGTGCGAGTCCATCGGCTTTAAAGTGGGTCGAGGAAGTTCATGCATGTATCAGAGAGGATGGTTTCGACTCAGATGTTCGTGTGGGGACCTCACTCCTTAAAATGTATGCAAAGTGTGGGAACATGGAGGAGGCAAGGAACACTTTTGATGAGTTGGCGAGTCGCAATGTGATTACCTGGAATGTTATGATTGGATCGTATGCCGACAGTGGTGACGGTGAGGAAGCATATCGACTTCTTCTCCAAATGAAAAGGGAAGGCTTCAAAGCAGACGGAGTCACTTATAGGAGTATCCTGAATGCCTGTGCTAGCGCAGGGGCTTTGAAATGGGTGAAGGAGGTTCACAGACATGCCCAAGAATCGGGATTCGGGTCAGATGTGGGTGTGGCCACCGCATTGGTCCACATGTATGCGAAGTGTGGCAGTATTGATGATGCGCGACTGACTTTTGACGGAATGGAGGAGCGAAATGTAATTTCTTGGAATGTGATGATTGGAGCATACGCAGATTGTGGTTTTGGTGAGGATTCATATCGACTTTTCCTTCGAATGAAACGCGAAGGCTTGAATGCAACTGCCATCACTTATGTGAGCATCCTGAATGGATGTGCAAGCGCAGGGGCGTTGGAGTGGGTGAAGGACGTTCATCGGCGTGCCCGTGAATCGGGATTTGAGTCAGATGTTCGTGTGGCGACCGCGCTTGTCCACGTGTATGCGAAGTGTGGCAGTGTGGATGATGCGCGACTGACTTTTGACAAAATGGAGGAACGGAATATAATTTCATGGAATGTGATGATTGGAGCATATGCAGCCTGTGGTTTTGGTGAGGATGCATATCGGCTTCTTCTCCAAATGAAACAGGAAGGTCTGAAACCAGACGCTTTTACATATGCGAGTATCCTGAATGCATGTGCAAGCGCAGGGGCTTTGGAGTGGGTGAGGGACGTTCACCAGCATGCCCGTGAAGCGGGATTGGAGTCAGATGTGCGTGTGGGTAATGCGCTGGTCCACATGTACGCGAAGTGTGGCAGTATCGATGATGCTCGTCTGTTTTTTCCCAGAATGGCGGAACGGGACGTGATTAGCTGGAACGTGATGATTGGTGGACTTGCGCAACATGGATGTGGGTCTGAAGCTCTAGGCGTCTTCAGGAATATGACAGCAGCCGGTGTGAGGCCAGATGGGTACTCATTTGTGGCGTTGTTATCGGCCTGTAGTCATGCGGGCCTTGTTGACGAAGGGCGTCGACTCTTCCTGGCTATGTCACAAGATTATGGCATCGATGCCAGTGTGGTCCATTGGACCTGCATGGTGGATATTCTTGGGCGTGCTGGGCACCTGGAAGAAGCAAAGTTCGTGATTGATAATATGCCAGTTGAATCAGATGAAGCGACTTGGGGAGCTTTGCTCGGTGCTTGTAGATCTTATGGTCATGTGGAGTTGGGTGAACTTGCGGCTAAAGAGCTCTTCAAGTTGAAACCCATGGATGCCTCTACGTATGTGGTCCTCTCCAACATCTATGCTGCAGCTGACCAGTGGGAGAAGGCATTGTCGGTGCGTGCTGCGATGCTGGAGAGGGGTATACGCAAGGAACCTGGTCGTAGCTGGATCGAAATCGATAAGAAGATTCATGCCTTCGTTGTAGGGGATACATCTCACCCAGAAACAAAGGGGATATATGCGGAGCTGAGCAGATTGACGGAGGAAATCAAGGCTGAAGGCTACCTTCCAGATACCCGGCTTGTGTTGCATGATGTTGATGAGAAGGATAAGGAGTTTTCACTTTGCTCTCATAGTGAGAAGTTGGCCATTGCATATGGACTTATTCACACCCGAAGTAGTGAACCTGTTCGTGTGTACAAGAATCTTCGGGTGTGTTCAGATTGTCATACGGCAATCAAATTGATCTCAAAAGTGTCTAGAAGAGAGATTGTGGTTAGAGATGCAAATCGCTTTCATCACTTCCATGATGGCTTGTGTTCTTGTAAAGATTATTGGTGATGAGTTTGGCAAATCTAAATGATTGTGAAGCTATGTTTTGAAATCTTTGATGAGCATTTAATATGTGCATGACTAGATTATTGTATGTTTAGTTGCCTTCTTGAATATGCAAAAAAGATGAGTGACTATTCAAAGATTGAACCTTCTTTAATCTTTGGGATGTTTCCAAGGTTAACCTATAAATGATACCATGGTCAATTTTTTGGTTGACGAATGATAGTATTCTTCTTTGTTGGATGAAAGTACAAATTTCTTCCTCAAATTCATGGATAGAGAGAGAAGGGATGCCTTCTATAGTAGTTTGATTTCCAAGAAGTGTTTTTGGAATTTTGAGAACCGACTATTTAAACGATTGCCAAAAGGATGATTTTTGTATTTATTAGTTCATCTTTTAAAGGTTAAGAGTTTTTTTTAAATGTTGAAGGATTATTACACTTGGACAATCTCAAAGCAAAGAGCTTAAAAGTTCACAAATTGACATGTTGATAGGTCATTGTTACACTACTAGAATGGCATATTCAATTTAGTTGATTAGAAGTCATATTTTTTTTAATTTGGATGTTCTTTGCAATTAAATGATTATAATTTCATAACCTTTTGAGAAATTATATGATATCCTTTGCCTTTGTTGATTGCATTCTAGTACATTGGAAAATTGTCCAATATGGCATGTTTTTATTTTTTGATATTGTGTCGAATTTCATTGTTATGCATTCTTCTTTAAACACTAGTCCTTGTGTTACATTGTTTTATTTATTTATTAATGTGATACTATTTTACTCATGTCATATCTATGTAAATTCATTCTACATTCAGTCTACATTCATTCTAAGTTATAGGGTTGTTGCAAGAAACACTTTAGATTTTTGGCTAAAACTAGAGTGAATGAAGAGTGAGTGTAGAGTGAATGTAGAGTGAGAGTAAAAGTAGAGTGAAAAAGTATCTCTCTCAAAGAGTGATGGAAAATGCAAGAAAATAGATACTTTTGAATTTGACTTTTAGAAAATAGTAAAACCATTTTCAAAAATAAATTAAAAGATTATTTTTTCTAACTTGAAGATGCTTCTATTTAATCATTTTCATCTTCAAGAAAAGAAACTCTATTTTCTCCATGTTCACAAAGGTAGTGCACTTTAAGCACATGTGGAAGGTAGACACTTTATTATTCTTAGAAAATTTACTCTCAAGATTGTGTAAGGAGAATAGAAGTCTTTAAATCCCAATTTTTACCTTCAAATTTTCAATTTTGGGTTGAAAATAGTACTAAAAACCTTCAAAATGGCAAGGGTAGACATCCAATTGGGGGTAGTTTATGAATAATAAACTAATTTCTTAAAATTAGAAAAAAAATTCTATATGTTTGCAACTACCACATCTACCTTCAATCCAAATTTTATAGAAATGAACATACTATACAAAAATTATGAGCCAAAAACCACCTATCTAATGCCAAGCGGGATACCAAGGGGACACAAAAAAGGACAAGCACTTCTTACAACAACCCATTACATCAATTTTAACTATAGTAATTTGTAGTTTCTTTTTATAAAGTATTCTATACATGCTAATTTTTTTCTTCATGTTTATATTACTGAATCTATATACTACATTAGTAACTTTTGACTACGTGTTTTCTTCAATTTCCACGTGAAAAAAAAATGGCCACTCCTTCTGTTTTAATTTCAAAGAATTCCAACTAACACTACTCGACATCAAATTTCAATAGAAATTACAAATTGGCGGCAGGTTGACCAAGGGATTGGGAGCGAATGATGTCCGATTGACGCAAATGGGGAGACATTCCTTACTCTCATAGACATTCCTAACAACCCTGGCCTGACAGATTCATCAAAATGTGCAAATCCTAAAAGTTAGATTTTTAATTTTTAATTGGAATTACCGTAATTCCAAATTGGGCGCACAAACGGCCTAGGAGAGAGGGGTGAGGGGTCTTTCAAGCTAATTGGGGTCTTCTGAAGACAATGGCGCAGACAAATTCCCGTTTCGGGTTGTTTCCTAAAAGATAGAGAGGGTCAGCTTTTAGTTTGATTTTTTAATCGTTAATTGTAGTTAATTAAAAGTGATTTTGGAAATATCTTTTGGAAAATTAAATATTGGATTTGGTCAAGATCTCTTTTTTGCCTAAAAAGTCATCTTTGGGCTAAAGAAAGACAATTTTCAAAATAACTTTTGGTTAATTTGCAAAATATCTAGGTAGATTAGGGTTAATTTCAAAATATCTTGGGTTAAGATCTTGGATTTGATTTGGCCAAGATTTTATTAGCTAAATGGGGGTGTTTCTAGAAACTTCCACCATTAAACAAGTATTATTTTGAAATTACATTAGGGTAGTTTAAGAGAAAAAGTAACAAAGTGTTTTCACCGGCAACTTACCAGGGAGGGCCCAGCCACGGGTATATAAGGGCCCCCCTCAAGGTTGCTAGTACCCTTATTTCTTGCACTAACACTTCATTCCTCTTCCCTTATTTGTGCTACCGGCGTAGTCGAAGCACCGCTTGGACCAAAGATCTTAGCCAAGTTTTGTTTGTGTGTTTTTGTTGAATTTTGAAGGCTTAGGGCCCCTTCAATTAATTCTCTTATTTTAACAGATTCAATCTCAAATCTCTTATAAACATTACTTCGTGAAAATTTCAATTATTGAACGCCAAAGTTCGGTTAAACACTGTCATGTGTACCTCATTTGGTAGTGAAATTTTGAAATACTAAGATATTTTGGGAATTTAAAGTGAAAGTTTGGTTAAACACTATCATATGTACCTCCTTTTGCGATTATAATTCTTAAAATACTATTGGATAAGTTCTAAACGGCAAAGTTTTGAACCTTCTAACTCTCAAATACGTTAAAACTTGCAAACCAAGTTGAAAATCAAGCTAAAAGTTACATGGGATAGATAGCCAACTATCTTAGTCATTCCATAAGTCCCAAAACATTTGGATAGTTGGAACTGGGTGGGCTTTTAAACTCCAAATCAAATACACTCATTGCCATTTCTTTGTTGTCTTTTCCAACCTTTGGATATCCTTACTCTCATTTGCTTTTGACCATTAGATAGAAGATAGTACTATACCCCCTTAAAACCCCAAAACTTAGATTGATAGTTCCTTTGATAAAATAGTCATTATACCCCTTTAGTTAATTAGATTAGAAATCCAAAAATTAGAATCACCTAATTTCAGGTTGCTGGACAGACCAGAGCCCGATCAGACTAGAGCCTAGACAATTCAAGGCTGTGGCAATCGAAAAGGGCCCAAGGCCGCGAACGGACAAGGCTAAGAGCCAACGGACTAGCCCGTAGTGCCCCGCCACGTGGCAGCCACGACTGGAGTAGAGACTTGAGCTAGAAGGGAGTTCGGAGACCGGGGCTTGGAAGAGAGTTCGGAGCCAAAGTCCAGAGCAGACTCACATACAACTCAACCTTCAACCAATTTAACAAAACATACAAGTGAGTATTTCATTACTAAATCTTCACCTTAACAATTGATCTTTTAAAGATTAAAGGTTTGACCAAATCAAAAAGAGTGAGAAGGAGAATATAAAACTCACAATTTTGATTTTTCATCAAAAATCTAACATTTAAAACATCCATCAATCCTTCACAATCAAGCCTCATCACTCAACCTCCATAGCCAACTCCTTGTTGCAAAATTCAAATGCAAGAATAAGATGAGCGGGAGAAATTAAGAGAGGAATAAGGTTGTAAAGAGGCAACCCACGTGAAGGAATTAACAATAAACAACTAATATTTGAAGGAATATCACTAATGAATTAGGTTCTTTATTCCTTATCTTTGACCTTTGATATTTAAAAACTAATTTTCAAAGAATCTTACTATAAAATTGGTTCTTGTTCTTTAAGAATGTTCTTTGTTCTTTGGTAGTTAACTATTAATTAGATTTTTAGAAGGTTTGGATTTTGTTAGTTTTGTTTTATTAGGCCTAATAAGCCAAGAAGGAAAAAACAAATTGACAACCAATTTCCGAGGGGAGGACACTTCCCGTGTTTGGAGAACCCACGTGCGGTGGAAAAAGTAATACAAATAATACACTTTAAAATTTAATTTTTTTTTCAAAAAGAAAATTATGAATAGATTGTGCTACTTTAAAAGTTTATGTTTTGAATTATTGATATTTTTTTATGATAATAGTTATTAGTTATAAATTTTTAAAGAAAAAAGATACATTGTAAAGCTGAAAATAACTTTTACACCCCTATATTACCTAAGAAAAAAAAATTTGAAAAATGAAAAAAAAATTCTATAGAATAGCTTTCTATTGAAAGTTTATTTTGAGTTGAATATTGATGCAATAGTCATCATCATGTGATCTCTATAAATATTTTAGTTGAAAAATATGTCATTTTAGTTCATTTTTCAATCCTTTCTAGGCAACACATCTTATGTTATTTAGAATTGAAATTTTTGGCAATAGAAACCTTTAGTCATTGACAAACAAAGTTCAAAATTGTAGAATGAAATTATAGTTCATTCCAAAGTATTACCTAGTCAAAGTTTTCTTCCGCCACACATGGGTTCCCCAAACATACAAGGAGTGTCCTCCCCTTGTCAATTTTTTTAAAAACTAAGGGAAATTTAAAAATTAATTAGATTTGAAAAGATTTGGCTATAATTTTTAATTTTTGCTAATAAGCCAAGAGGAAAAGGACAAAATTGACAACTAATTTCCTTAAGAATTAAAATCAATTTAAAAATTAATTAAATTCAAAAGGATTTGGTTAGATTCTTAGATTCTTTACAAATTAGTTTTCATTCAAAATTAGAATAGGAACTATAAAAGGGAAAAACAATAACAAAAATTAACCAATTTGTTAAAACCTTCAATTGATTTTCAAATTAGAATAGATTTACTTGTTAGGAATTTAGTTTTTTAAGTAGATTAAATTAACTCGTGGTATTTTCTCATTACCGGGGAATTAGGAATCAAAAAGGAAATATGCAATTAATTTAAATCTGCATAGCCATTAGTGTTTTTATTTTCAATTAGGTTAGATTTTTATTTTACCAACAATGTGAGAAATTATCATGGATTAGATGGAGATCCACAATGATTTCACTGGCAAGATCGCGAGTGATTACATCCACATGATGATGTTTGATGATGGGACGATGAAGATTTATGCTGAGGAGGTAAATCGATCCCACATGATTTTTAATCTCATTATTTTGTTGTTAATTTTTCTTTTATCAGATGCTTGGAGTTAAAGTTAGTGAGAATTTCATACAATAAATTAGAATAGGTAGAATAGAGTAGTGAACATTTAGATTAAAGATAGATTGGAAACCCTCACAAAGAGAGCTTTAACTATTAAAGGCCTTATTCATTAAAATGAGACAATTTACACATTTTGAGACTTCACCTTAAAACAATTTTAGTCATTTAAATCATTGAGTCGACGATAATTTGAGATTGCAACCTTTAGGCAATTAAAGAATTTTAAATATATTATTATATTAAAGTCTCAAATTATCAAATAGACTCAAAATTAAAAAATTATGACCATCTATCTTTGAGTCTAAGATAAAATTGAGACTGTACTTTGTCTCAATATAATGAATAAGGCCTTATTAACTATTGAACCTGGTTAAAGAAAATTAGCGATTAAAAGACATGATTAAAAGAGTTCATTGCTTGAAAGGCACTCTTGAAAACACCTAATTAAGAAATAATACTTGATTAGATATAGAACATGTGTGATAAATTTTAAGCTCAAGGGTAGAGTTAGAATCGTTCACAGGGGGTGACAGAACAATGATGGTAATGGAGTCTTAGATGTTGTATTATGTGTGGACTTTATCTTAGCCTTCGTGTTTAGTGGAGTTTGAACGGAAGACAATGTCTTCTACATTTTTAAATCTGTGGATTCCCCTTCGGATCTGCTAGACAACTCTATGATGGGGTCCTGTTTCGCGATCTAGACAAGCTAGAGAAGTGCATTCCTCAGTAAGACATCAACAATAGAGGTGAATGTGTAAAAAATGTGAAAGTGCATTTGTATTGTAGAGCATATCTATATTCAACACAGCTAACTATCAACTTACAATTTCCATAGACGCGGTTAGTATTGCGAGGAGAAGTCTAAAATCTTTGTAGTTTCTTGAGGTTAGGTACCAACAGTGACCATCATCCTCCATACACTTCTCCATTGGAATAGATTCCACTAATTCACTAGACACGGACTTTTTTTTTCTTCAACATATATGGAGCTCTCTACAAATTTGAATCGGATTTTCAGTAGGTGACAAAGTATCTTAGCCTTTCCCTTATCATGTACCGAAAATAAAAGGGGAACTTCATGACCGTCTATGTCAAGGACGAACTTAAATAGAACAAAACGGAGAGAAAAATCTCTAACAGATAGAGAATAAGAGTTTGTCTAAGAACCAAATGTATTTCAGATGATAGAGGTACACAGAGATGACTCAAAGTTCGAGCTGAAGTCAAGTGCTATGAACTAGAGGCCGAAAGGAGTTGTCAAGACTGAGGAACTTTTCAATCTTGACTTGTACTTATAATAGAGGATGTCAGGTGTTTCTAGAAGCTTCTTTAGCAACTTCTACCTATCAAAAAGCTTTTTGAGGAGCTTCTACAAAGTACAAACTTGAGAGTTTTTTGAGCTATTTCTATCTAAGAAAAAGTTGTTTGAGGAGTTTTCTCGAGGTTCCAAAAGGTTCAAAGGTTTCATAAAGTAGGAAGCTTTAGGAGAAGTTTCTTCTATCTTCTTATGTCCGTGACATCACTCTCTTCTAGCTCCGAGATCCTTCAAAGGGTTGCATTGTTCGCTTCATTTTGTTGTAAGTCTTGGTGTCTCTAGATGGCGATGATAGAAGGCTTAAATCTTCAAAGGCGCATTGGTTATATGTTAAGCTAGCTCCTATGTTTGTTTACTTATTGGATATCCTATCTAGTGAATAAAATACTACAATTGTTCTCGTCAAATTTTTGAATCAAGAATATCTTCAACCTTGTATTCTTGGTGATCATCTATTTCAATGCTAGATGGTGAAGCTTCGATTCTTCTTGGAAAGTCAGATTCTCTATAAAGTTCTAAAAGAAAAGTATAAAAGACCGGATGAATCTTCATAGTTTCCGGTAAGTCCAATCGATATGTAACAACGTTAATCTGTTTCTAAATGCAAAATGGTCCAATCCTTCAATAATCAAGTTTGTTACATGGGCGGGAAGTCTTGATATTGCATTGTAGAAGCCAAACTTTGTCACCTTCTTAAAACTTTGGTTGCTCTTTTATCTTGATATCAACATATTTTTTGTATCGAGCTTGAACTTCTTCAAGATTTACTTTCATTACTTCATGTAACTCCTTCAATCGTGTTACAAAATCTTCTACTGTTGGGCTCTCCCCTTTTCAAGCTAATAGCATATTGATTTGAAGATGATAGCCGTAGTTGATGTAGAATAGCGTTTGTTGAGTTGATGTGTGAATACTATTATTGTAAGAAAATTCCTCCAATGGCATTAAGCTTGTCCAATCATCTTGTTGATAATTGATATTGCAACACAGATATTGCTCCAAGATTTGATTCAACCATTCAGTCTGATTATCAGTTTGAGGATGAAATGCCGATGAAAGTTTAATTTTGACTTATAAGATGCCAAAAAGCGCTTGTCAAAACTTGAAAAGAAATTAAAAGCCTCGATCAAATATGATGTCATCAGGTAAGCCATGATAGCGATAAACGTTGTTGAGAAAGAATTGTGCCGTTTCTTCGCTAGTAATTGTTTTTCGACATGGCACAAAATGTGCTATTTTGGAAAATTGATCCACCAACATACAATGGAATCAAACTTATTCGAAAGTAGAAGGTCTATAATAAACTCTATGGATATAAATGACCAAGGCTTCTCCAGAACTGGAAGTGGTTGAAGCAACCCGTAAGGATGATGTCGAGGGTTTTTTGATCGAGAATAGATGTTGCAAGATAATACAAAATTCTTAATGACCTTCTGCATTTGAAGCCACTAAAAATCACGAGAAATAATCTCCAAGGTTTTATTAAATCTGAAATGTCCAACAGTTGGAAGGTCGTGTCGAGCTTGCAGAATTTGGAGACAGTGGTCCGTCAGGAATAATGAGGCAATTTTCAAAATATAAAAGTTGGTCTTCAATTTTGAATGTACTAGAATCTTCAAAATTATTGGCAAGACGTTGTTTGATGTCAGATACAAAAGAATCCATGATAGAAGTTTTGCACACCTCATTCAAGAAACTAGGTTTGACTGAAGCAGAAATATGAGTTGCTTGTAAACAAAGGCGTTCGGGCTTCAAAAGTATTGTTTGTTGTTGATTGTAGGTTACTTCGCCTTGTTTAGAAATAAGATTGGAACGTCAAGACAAAGCATCTAATAATCCTTGTTGTTTTCTAAGTCAATGAATAATGCCAAAGTCAAATCTGGATAAAGACATGTTTCAAAGAGCTTGATGATGATGCAAAGAGCGAGTAGACATACAATATTCAAGATTCTTATGATTAGTGGATGATTGCAAGAAACAACAGTCCTATTTCCTATCACAATTGGAGTGACATTTTTTTCTGCTATAACTTTTGAATTAAAATATTCGAGAATATGAAATAATTATTGGACCTCTCTAACTTGATGATTTTTACATCCTTTATTTTTCAAAAATAAAAAATAATAATTTTATATTTAAAATTAATTTTTGTTAATTTGTCACAAATTGAGGTTTAGGGTTTTTTATTACATTAGGAGTACCCAAATTTAATGATCTAAAGTTGAAATTTTCATGGTACATTTTCATAATAGAAAAGCATATTTTTATCAAAGGGAATCTAAAAATAAATTATTTTATATCCTCCACATGTGTACAAACAACACTCCCATTGCACGCAATTTCTAACTATTGATAATGGAGCTGAGATTATTTTTTGGTGAAATGTTATCACCATCAACTCTTCCCAAATGGCCAATTTTTAGATTCAAGAAAAATAACTTTTCCTATTTTTTACAAATTAAAATGTAAATAGGCCCATTTTCATGAGATTTCCTATTTTTCTAATTCTCCTACTTGGAGAATTTTCCTAAGCTTTCCTTCATAGGATAATTTCTTTTTTAAGGTTTATACATTGGACATATTTTTCATATTTTTTTAAATTGATTTTCTAATTAAATAGTACTCCCAAAGAAAAAAGCATCCATTTCGAAAACGCTACCGAAAATGGACAATGTTTCTTGCAATGATCCCAGCGTATATTGTCACTTGATGGGCAACACCTTCAAGTAAATGGTGCTAGTCTTGGAAAGAATCCACAATCGCAAGCAATTCTTTATCGTGAATCTCATAATTGATTTCTGCAATAGTAAATTTTCTTGAACGAAAAGCAATAGGATGGAGTTTTTCACCTTCGTTTGGTTGTGATAATACAACTCTTAGAACAAAATCTGAGGCGTTTGTCTCCATGAAAAAAAAATTTATAAAGTCAACATGAACCAATATTGGAGCTGTTGTAAATGCTTTCTTCAAATCTTGAAAAGCCTTTTTCGCCTCAAGACTCTAATTAAGGGTGTCTTTACAAGTAAGTCGCGTGAGAAGAGCAGCATTCTATGAATAATTCTTAATGAATATACGATAAAAATTTGCAAAACCAAGATAGCATTAAACATCACGTACTGTCTTGGATGTTGCCCAATCTTGAACAGTTTGAATCTTCTTTGTGTCCATCAATACTCCATCGCGAGAAATAATATATCTGAGAAACTCTACTTGAGAGGTACCCAAAATGCATTTCTTGAACTTTGGGTATAATCCAGCAACTCGAAGTTTTTCAAGAATAAGTCTCATGTGTTCTTCATATTGACTTTCATCCTTTGAATATATCAGAATGTCGTCTAAATAACAAACATTAGAAGAAATCTGAGGCCTCTAAAGGGCCGTTTTGGGGCTATTCCCCAAAACTGTTCCCTAACTGTTGGCCGCCGTCAGGGCGGCATTTATCAAAAAAAAAAAAAAAAAAAAATTCTGGATCTTGAAATATGAAAAAAAGACCAAATTTTTTTTTCAAATTTTTTTTATTTTATTACGTGGCACTCTCTCGACCACGTCGGATTTCGGTTCACGGGCCAGAAACTGCGTTCCCGCATTCCGGGAACCCCCAGTCTTCTAATGCCCTTAGATTTCTTCTAATGCAACAAAAATATCCAGAAATTCATGAAAACTATCGTTTATCAAATGTTGAAAGATGGCTGGCACATTTGTCAATCCAAAAGGCATAATATTATACTCGAAATGACAATACCTCGTTCAAAAAGCAGTCTTCTACTTATTGCCTTCTTTTACTCGTATTAGATTATAAGCTCCTCTTAGATCAATCTTGGTATAAATCTTTGCTTGGTCCAAAAAACCACCTATAAGTGGTAATGGATATCGATTTTTGATTTTCACCTTATTCAATTCGCAATAATCAACATATATACGTACTGATTCATCTTTCATTTTCACAAAAAAATAAGAGCACCAGCAGGAGACTTTGAATGTCAAATAAAGTTCTTTGCAAGATTTTTGTCAATATACTCCTTCAATGCAACTAATTCGTCTTGTAATAAATTGTAAATAGGTCCTAACGGTGGTTAAGCTCCTTTTTTTAAGTCAATGGCGTAGTCATAAGGTCGATGTTGATGCAATATATCCGCATTCTTCTTTTCAAATACGTCGTGATAATCCTTATATTATCTCAGGAGGTTTGTTGTCCTAGTGATTCAATCCATTGCTGGAGTTGCATAAGCTGCAAAAGTAGTCCCAATTTTCTCCGTATGTATAAATGCTCGAGCTCCAATAAATAATGGTTTTTGAAACTTTCGTGACGAAAACGTTTTCTGTTTTTCTAAAGATTTTGGTGTAGGAGCCTTGATGAGGATAAATTCTATATTACGATCAGACCAATTTATAAGGGAATTATACTTTTCAAGTCAAGAGAGTCCTAAAATAATAGGGTTAAAAAAAAAGCGAATAATATTATAAATTATTTGATCATTATGGTCTTCTATTATTGTTTGTAAGGGAGCTGTCTCATGAGTAACATTACTAGAAGCTAAAAGTCTTTCATCAATAACCTCAACATATACGGCCTTTATTTTTTGTACTAACAATATCTTATGTAGTTTGGCAAAAGACTCGTTATAAAGCATGCAGAAGCTTCTAAATCTATCAAGGCATAAATTTTAATCTTTGAAGGACCTAAACGTATGGGTATTATGAAACAAGGACTAGAATTTGCGGATAGTATAGGATCTGAAGATTTTGGAAGTGTTGAATCCAGCCGCACGATCCCTATTGTGGCTAGAAGTCATTGTTTTCCTATGGAATATTGGTACTCCGAATTCAAGAATTTTTTTGTTGTTTCTTTAGACAAGCATCGAGTTTGTGTCCTTGATCTCCACAATAAAAGCATAATCCTTCTTGTCTTCGACGCCTTTTCTCTTGTTTAGTTAGGACTTTGAATCTTACCGCGTCAATTTGCATATCTTCGACTTTAGATGATTCACTTGAAGTACTGGTTGAAGCAGTTTCGGTATAATTTGTATACGACCGAGATATAGTCCATGCTCATTTCTTGTATTGTCATTCAAATAGCTAATTGTCACATTTAATCGCTTGAAAAATTGCTTCGTTAAGTGTCGAAGGATTTAGCAAAGAAAGTAACAAATTTTTCACTTCATTTGGTAAGCTATAATAGAATTGGCTTATCAACGCTTGTTCTCTCCAATTGATATCACATGTTAATTGGCGGAAGTTAGAAGCATGGATTAATGCTGTACAACGATCTTGTCATAAGTTTCGAATTTTTGTTGTTGCAGCACATATTTTATCGTGTTTGTTGAATGCTTCTTCGAATGTTGCTAAAAATGTGTCGAAGTTGTTAAGAACTAGGGAGTTCTTTTCATAAAGTGGTGCAAACCAAGAAAGTACTTGACTGTCCGGATAACAAGGTTCCTACCAATCCGATGCGAGCTGTATCCGTTGTATACCGTTGAGATTGTAGCAGTAAAATAAGTTGAATTTGATTGACAAAGCCTCAAAACTTTGAACGCGTTTTGTCAAACTTCTCAGGAAAGTTGACCATGGGCTCTTTGACCTCAGTAGGAAGTGAGGTTGATGCCTCCAATCTCACACTTGGCGAATTATTGGTCTGTATCGCTAGTACATAAATTGAATCTACTAGTTATTGAAGTTTTGCCTCCAAGCCACACAATCTCGAATTCAGTTCTTCCGTTTGCTTAAACATGTGTTCGCAATTTATATTCATGGCCATTAGAGCAGCCATAATAGTATCTAGTTTTGAATTCTCTATGATTGCTTTGCTTACTCCCTCCATCACAAGAATTTCTCATAAAACACGTTTATAATGACTACACAGTCTCACAAGATTGGGACAATAGGGTAGGTTGAGCTAATAGTTTTTGAAATTCTGCTTCACCAAATCGGTTGACAATTATCTTTCTAAGCTCTATCTTGGGTTTACTGATGACACAAATATCAAGATTGAAATTGAACTCTCGAATTGGTGGTCTGTTCAAATTCATAAAAAATTTATACTAACAGCATAGAAAAATCTTCGAGAATGAAGAGTTTACAAGCAACAGCACCAGTTTAGAAGTAGGTAATTAGCAACTTCTAAAATATTTCACGTACTTCAAATAGAGGGATAACCCACATTCTAGTTAGAAGAAGAGAAGTTGTGATGATGTTGAAGGTAGTCTCGACAAACTGTCAAGGACGAACTTAAACAGAACAAAATGAAGAGAAACATCTCCAATAGATACAGAACAAGAGTTTGTTTAAGAATCAAATGTATTTCAGATGACAAAAGTACACAAAGATGACTCAGAGTTCGAGCTAAAGTGAGGTGCTATGAACTATGAACTAGAGGTCGAAAGGAGTTGTCGAGATTGAGGAATTCTTCAGCCTTGACTCATACTTATACTAAAGAATGTTAGATGTTTCTAGAAACTTCTTCAGCAACTTCTACCTATCAAGAAGTTTCTTGAGGATCTTCCACAAACTTGAGAACTTCTTGAGCCACTTCTATTTAAGAAAAAGCTGCTTGAGGAGTTTTTTCGAGATTCCAGAAGGTTCCAGATTATTCTAAAAGGTTCTAAGGTTTCAGAAGGTTTTACGAGTAGTAGGAAGCTTCAGGAGAAGCTTCTTCTATCTTCTTATATCCGTGATAGTCTACTCCAATGCAAGCCATATTCAATGTATATGCTTCTATCCAAAGAGACTTTAAGAAAAGGCAGTAGTAACTACAAAGGAGTATATGAGAAATGACTTTTGTGAAGTGTCACAAAAAATGTTTTGGTGAAACTAAACAGAAAGATGAAGAAAGCCTACTTCTAGTGATTAGATAGCTTCTAACCTTTCTAGAGAGATACATGATTAATTGCACTACTTAGCCTAGGGCAAATAAAAAATCATTTTTAAGCACCAATCATCCTTAAACAAGTCCCGTTTGTATTATAAATATTGCATATTTGCAACATGGCTATGGTCCATAATTTTTTTTAAATTTAAATGAGCTAGCTTAACAAGATTTGGACTAGATTGCTAAGATTCGTAAACTGAAGGTGGAACGGCTAAATTAAGGCTGTCCTTTCTAGAATTCACTACAAATCCATATCAAAGACCATTGGCACTTTAGAATGTTTTAGGAATGAGACCCCCACATTGAATGGTTGTCTCTTCTAATGATGAGGTTAGAAAACATTGCTGAAGCCTCAGTCATTAACCCTAAAGCACTAAATTGTGTTTTTTGGCAACATAGCAATTTCAAGCAACTCATTATGGATGGATTTTTTGTTCTTTTTCTTCAAAAATTTTACACAACATGTGCCCAAAGAGTAGCTTTAAGGCCCAACAATTTTCATAACTTTTGAGTACATGGTTAAAAAGTTATGACATAATATGTTGTTTTCTGTACTCAACGGGTAGCCTGGGCAGAAAAAAACCTTCTTTAAAAATTATTTTCTTAAGAAATTAAAATTTGAAATTGGTTTCTTTGATTTTAATCTAAATGTAAAGTTTTGAATCATTCCATTTTGATTAATGAATAAAAGGTATGAGGATTTTAAATTTGAGGTAGTTTAGGCTAGTTATTGAATCTCTACACTACAAAAAAAGTTTGAAATTCTTTATCTAATTCAATTTTTAATATTTTTGAAAAAGAATAAAAACATTGGGTGTATATTTTTTAACACAATATAAAAAACAATGGGATTGTCTTCTTTTAACTCTATAAATAAATTGTTAATAATTTAGTATTTTGGCTCATTTTCTACTTCTTTCCACTTACTATTTTTTTCCTATATTTTGTACAATTCCAAATGATCTGAAAATTTTCAAGCATGTAGACAACTTCACTTGAAAAATGAATCCAAAAAGTTACAATCATTTTGGACATTTTTACATACAAATATGGTCTTCTGAAGTGCAACTGCCCGTATTTCCGTGTGGTAAGAAAATGATTTTTGTCACTTCAAATACTAATATCTTGCAATCTATATGGTGGAAATGTTTTTTTTAAAGATTTGGTAGTTGTCTAAAAAATGACAGTTTTGAAGCGGTTTTGGTGAAAACATAGTCAAAAACCTTTAGGGGTTAAACTGCTACATGAATTTGAATTCCCCATGATGAAAGCTACATTTTTCTTTTAATTCTTCCTTGACGTGAGTGGATACCAAAGTACATAGTCATAATGTGGATGGCCAAGAAGCATGATCATAAAGGGAAGGGTTGTCTTCAAGACGTCATCGAGAAGTCTTATTGTATTCAAATTGAAGGGGTCATTTGGTGCATTGTATGGGCATTTTCATTTATATTCTAGCTTGCAAGATGTCATATCTTGTTCCTCCTCTTCATGCTAGAAGATGAGGAGAGTATTTTCCATAGCAATGTGAGAGTTATGAAGAGGTGAAAGAAACGTAGGTCTTTATTCTTTTCCAATTCGAAAGCACTTCGTAGGTCTAACAAGACATGCGCTAAGAATAACCTTTCCAAAACTGGTCAACCTTTGGTGTTTGATTTTCACAAGGTTTTAAGTATGGCAAAGAGGGCATTATTGGAGATCTAGAATTTTCAATCAGAGGTCTACAACTATAGGAAAGAATCCCAACAACACAAGCAAGCATAGCCATTCTAGAGATGAGAAATATACCAATGACTCAAGTAAGTACATCATCATTCTACTTTAGTATTTAAAATGGTACAATGATATTTTCTATGAATTTTAGTTCATGAATATATTTGAAGGAGAACATACCATGAGTGCCATATTATCAACCAATCACAATATTGTAAATGCATTAACCATAGATTGAAGATTTGTTGGATAATTAAGCAATTTCTAGTGGTCAAAGAATTCTCTCATAGAACCTCAAGAATTAAACTAACAAAACTAGTGAGATAACAAATCAAGTGGGGAATAGACTTCTTTCAATGAAATCAGTGCATCTAAAAATCCAAGAATAGACAATAGAATACTATATATATGCAAAATACATACATACTTAATATCCAATCAATATGTTAAAAAATGAAGCTATACTAACAAAATGTTATTTCATGGCTCTCTTAGCACACTAAATTTTTAAAAAAGGTACTAAAACATTAGTATCAACCTACTCCAAGAAAATGAAATTACACAAGGCACCTATATCTCCAAGAACTTAGTCACTGTTACAAACAACTAATCATTCTAAGTTTCAAGATACACAATGTTCACTAAAGGTTTCAAAAATTATTTCCACAATCAATTCACAACACTAAACTCATCACCAATAATCTTTACAAGAACACAAGCCATCATGGAAGTGATGAAAGCGATTTGCATCTCTAACCACAATCTCTCTTCTAGACACTTTTGAGATCAATTTGATTGCCGTATGACAATCTGAACACACCCGAAGATTCTTGTACACACGAACAGGTTCACTACTTCGGGTGTGAATAAGTCCATATGCAATGGCCAACTTCTCACTATGAGAGCAAAGTGAAAACTCCTTATCCTTCTCATCAACATCATGCAACACAAGCCGGGTATCTGGAAGGTAGCCTTCAGCCTTGATTTCCTCCGTCAATCTGCTCAGCTCCGCATATATCCCCTTTGTTTCTGGGTGAGATGTATCCCCTACAACGAAGGCATGAATCTTCTTATCGATTTCGATCCAGCTACGACCAGGTTCCTTGCGTATACCCCTCTCCAGCATCGCAGCACGCACCGACAATGCCTTCTCCCACTGGTCAGCTGCAGCATAGATGTTGGAGAGGACCACATACGTAGAGGCATCCATGGGTTTCAACTTGAAGAGCTCTTTAGCCGCAAGTTCACCCAACTCCACATGACCATAAGATCTACAAGCACCGAGCAAAGCTCCCCAAGTCGCTTCATCTGATTCAACTGGCATATTATCAATCACGAACTTTGCTTCTTCCAGGTGCCCAGCACGCCCAAGAATATCCACCATGCAGGTCCAATGGACCACACTGGCATCGATGCCATAATCTTGTGACATAGCCAGGAAGAGTCGACGCCCTTCGTCAACAAGGCCCGCATGACTACAGGCCGATAACAACGCCACAAATGAGTACCCATCTGGCCTCACACCGGCTGCTGTCATATTCCTGAAGACGCCTAGAGCTTCAGACCCACATCCATGTTGCGCAAGTCCACCAATCATCACGTTCCAGCTAATCACGTCCCGTTCCGCCATTCTGGGAAAAAACAGACGAGCATCATCGATACTGCCACACTTCGCGTACATGTGGACCAGCGCATTACCCACACGCACATCTGACTCCAATCCCGCTTCACGGGCATGCTGGTGAACGTCCCTCACCCACTCCAAAGCCCCTGCGCTTGCGCATGAATTAAGCACGCTAATATACGTAATTGCGTCTGGTTTAAAGCCTTCGCGTTTCATTCGAAGAAAAAGCCGATATGCATCCTCACCAAAACCACAGGCTGCATATGCTCCAATCATCACATTCCATGAAATTACATTCCGTTCCTCCATTTTGTCAAAAGTCAGTCGCGCATCATCGACACTTCTACACTTTGCATACATGTGGACCAGCGCGGTGGCCACACGTACATCTGACTCAAACCCCGATTCACGGGCATGCCGGTGAACCTCCTTCACCCACTCCAAAGCCCCCGCACTTGCACATGTATTCAATATGCTAATATAAGTGATTGCAGTTGGTTTCAAGCCTTCGTGTTTCATTCGGAGAAACAGTTCAAATGCTTCAGACCCAAGTCCTTCCTGCGCAAGTCCACCAATCATGACGTTCCAAGTAATCACGTCCCGTTCCTCCATTCTGTCAAAAGCAAGTCGAGCATCGCCTATTCTGCTACACTTTGCATACATGTTGACCAGCGCGTTGCCCACACGAACATCTGACTCAAATCCGGCTTCACGGGCATGCCGATGAACCTCCCTAACCCACTCCAAAGTCCCTGAGCTAGGACATGCATTCAAGATACTCGCATACGTAAATGCGTCTGGTTTCACACCTTCCTGTTTCATTTGGAGAAGAAGCCGATATGCTTCAGAACCACAGCCATGCTGCGCAAGTCCAGCAATCATCACAGTCCACGTGACGACATCCCGGGACTGCATTCGGGCAAAAACCAATTCAGCATCATTGATACTACCACACTTCACATACATGTGGACCAATGCGGTGGCCACACGCAAATCCAATTCATATCCCGATTCTTGAGCATGTCTGTGAACCTCCTTCACCCATTTCAAAGCCCCTGCGCTAGCACAGGCATTCAGGATACTCCTATAAGTGACTCCGTCTGCTTTGAAGCCTTCCCTTTTCATTTGGAGAAGAAGTCGATATGCTTCCTCACCGTCACCACTGTCGGCATACGATCCAATCATAACATTCCAGGTAATCACATTGCGACTCGCCAACTCATCAAAAGTGTTCCTTGCCTCCTCCATGTTCCCACACTTTGCATACATTTTAAGGAGTGAGGTCCCCACACGAACATCTGAGTCGAAACCATCCTCTCTGATACATGCATGAACTTCCTCGACCCACTTTAAAGCCGATGGACTCGCACAGGCTTTCAGGATGCTCAAGTAAGTAACTGCATTAGGTTGCATACCTTCCTTGCGCATGCGATGAAAAACTTCCATGGCATCTTTCCCACAACTGTGCTGAGCATAGCCTCCAATCATGACGTTCCAACTAACAACATCCTTCTTCGCAAGGTCATCAAACACTCTGCACGCATCCTCCAGTCTCCCACACCTGATGTACCCACTCAATAGGTTGTTTGCCACATATATGTTCTGCTGCATGCCACTCTCAATGATGCACTCATGAACCTGCTTTACTGCCGGGAGGTCTTCCTGCTTCAAGCACCGCTTCAGAATTTCAACATAGGAGTATGAGTCTATTGCAATGCCCTGTTGTAGTCGGCACTTCAAAAGATCAATTGCTTCCCTCGTGGTACTTGCGCTTTGCATGTGCGGACTCCCACCACTAACTTGAACAGCTGGCCTTGACGCTTTCGCACTAGCGGGCAAAGTGTTTCTCCTTCGAAAATTGCCCTTGGGTAACCTGACCCGTCAATAAACTCTTCAAACTGTGAAAAATCTTGCTCAGTCTACTGTAAAGTACTTAAACGCATCTATGCCGTCTTTAAATCTCTGAAAAGCATGACACTTCTCGAAGTCATTGCACTTGAAATGCACCAATTGAGTATCTAAAAGCAAAAAAAGAGAGAAATGCTGCAGAACCCAAATCCTCAAACCGACCCAAACCACAAGTTCCAAGCTACACCCAACAAAGCAAATTACAAACGAAGGGGTTGACATCCACCTTCAATGCATAAGCATCATCTACACCAAGTCAATTGCACCAATTTATTCTCACAAACAGAGACAACTCATGCTCACGCTGATACCTATTTGGTCGGACAATCTCTTCAAAATCATTGCTATGATGACCACCATGAGAAGGTAATTCGCTGAAAGTCAACAATTTGAGCATCGCCTTGACCCATGCGGGAGTTGACCAACCATCCACCCAAAGAGCTTTCATTGTCACCTTGTGTTTATAGTCGGGTGATTTGGGATTCATCTACATGCACAACAAACCACAATCCAATATGAAAGAACTATCAAGGAAATTATACGTCCATAAAACATTGCAGTGATCTACTTAACCTATTCAATTCAAAACCCACTCAAATGTAATATGCTTCTTGTTTACCCAAGCGCCCAAGACCTTGTACAAGCAATAAATTACCTTCCCAATGGCTTCTCACAAATTCCTGCCATCAACTAATTACCAACCTTAGCAAAATTCCTAGTGGTACCTTGTATAACCTGTTGTCCCACCACTGCAAAGGATCCGCAAAATACTCCTCCCAATCTTGCTCGATTGTCTGAACTTCGCCTGATTCAATTGTTAAGGACTTCATACGTGTCATTCAATTCTTCTCAGAGACAAAAGAAACCCACCACTTCTGGCCATGAGAGCGGCCATCTTATACGTACCTGAAGCATTGGCACTCACAGAGGGTTTTCTCCAAACTGATGACGACGAACACCTAATGGATCCGCTGCTCCTTCCTCCATCAGAGGCTGAGACAAATAATAAACATGGGTGTATATGCCATGGAGACTTCGACAGTGTGATCACACAGGCATCCTGGTCACACAAATACCCGACAGAGTGTCAATAAACACGTTCAATCGATAGCAGTTTGAGCACAAGGTACTCGTCGGTTCTAAGATTTCATGTTTAACGTCCAACCAACCGAGTTCACGTCCTGTCAGTTTGGGGGAAGCGTGCCACCGCATTGATCAAATACGCTGCTGCCCACAACCTAAATGTATCGGACACATGTGTCGCTAGCATGACCACGGTAGACAAATCACAAGTCATCCAACTACTTCCGTGGAACAGGTGTATGGCCAGATGTCAACGCTCACTCACCCGTGCACCAGGTCCAAGCACCAAATAGCTTCTCGTCTGCTGCCTATGATGAGATAAAAGGTGCATTAGTGCAGACATTTTGTGGCTCAGTGTCTGCAGACTTCTAACGGTTCCGCCTCAACGACAGAGAAACACCACAGATAGAAAACTAACTTCTCATCTCCTCAAGTCTTCCGACCGCTTTCAAGTGTACGTCCTCAATCTATTGAAAAATGGCCTCTTCTCCATATTCGGGCAATGTCTGAAACCTTGGGTAAGAGTTGAAAAAGAAGCATATGAGTATCAATCTGCTCCCTCCAACTGAGTTCCTTCTCTTCCTCAAATTGCTAAGCCTCCACGCAAGAAGAGAAATTCTACTTTCGTTCAGCAACCCCAACCTCAACATCAGCAACGTCCAATGAACACAGCAAGCTTCAAAACTCGAGTTCCGCAGAGACACATCGTATCATGTATGACTGGAAATATCTTCCATTGCTTGTCTGACTTTACACCTCCTCCTCGGCCTTCAGCACCAATAATTCCAATGTCTGCCGCTTCCAAATTATTGGCTAGAAGTTCAATTCAGTCCACACACACAAAAGTTCCACGTGTGAATCCCTCTCTTGAAATCTCCCGCTCCCCGTTCAATGTCAGCAATCTCATTCCGCTTTTCGGAACCCCCTTCGAAATCCTCAACCCTCAGTGTTCCGAGAGAATAAAACACTCACTAGTTTCCTGCATCAACAACCACCGACGCATGAAGCCATATTACTAAGCTTCAGTCAAACAAACTATGGCCTTCTGCTCCCTTGCATCTGTGTCCGTTCGATTCTCCGCACAACTCCCAGAACACCAAGCACGGAGGAAGACACAACTGCAGCAGCTTGACATCCACATGAACAACTCCACATGACTTCAGCTTCAGAAAACGGGACTGGAACGCAGTCACGGGAAACCTCAAACGTGAAAGTATCAACCTCTAAGATTCTCTAATTCTGTACACACTCTTCCATAGCCAGCAAGTATGCTGCAACAGATACTGACACAAAGTTCTACTGAAAATTGCAGCTCATGGAAAGCAAGAAACCTAAACCACAGCATCTCCACGTGAACAACCCGAATGGCTGAGCTTCCAGAAAATTGACTTCAATCTGGACGCAAAGCATCGTGGCAGAGCGATGCAACTGCGTCTGCTCTACCCACCGAACTGCCACCGAACCCTAACTATGGAGACTAAACCACCCTACACAGCTTGACATGAACGGCGCCCGACATGTGCAACAACTTTCGTACTCTAACTTCACTCTGACCTCAATCCATCATACATGAATCAATCTCTGCGAGTCCTTGAGCTACCTTTCAACTGTTTCCGCTCTCAGCTCCAAATCGGTAAACCCCAACTTCAGAAAGAAAAGTTCCCTCCAAGCAGCTCCATAGGATCCATAGCCAATGCAACCTTGTCTTCGACTGAACTTAAAGTGTCATGCAAGAATCGCTCTCGTCGAGTTATCCAATTCTATCCGCGCTTCCCTCTCAATTGCTAAAACCTAATCGAGTGAACCTCCAAGCAGGAAGAGAACTCACAACGCCCATAACCCTCAACATATGCAAAACAGCTTCAATTTAACTAAAAACTAAGCTGCAGAGAAAGGATCACAGGCTGCAGTGAGGAATTATGCTCTGAAAGTTTGGTTCACCTGGCAGTGCAGACTCAACGATCGGACAGGTACATCTGGTGCAGCAAGAGGACATGGCGAGACACCACATACGTCAGCCGCAACAACCAACCTTTCCAGAGTCGAGTTTAGGGACTGATTATATACGAAATTTTTTCGTTTTTTATTTTTCAGAGATGATGTTACATCTCTGCTGAACTTCCCAGAAATTTCAGTTTTTTTTTTGTTTTTTTTTTTAAGGAAAATTGATTTTTCCGAGAATTTTTGAAGAAAAAGTGAAGAAAAATCATATCAGATAAGAAATTATGTCAAAAAATCTGAGAATTTCACCATGTGTGTACATTTTAGTGGCAAACATCATGGTATAAACTGAATTTCTGTGTCATCCTATAATTACAATTTAGAAGACATTGAAAATACATCTAAAGTTCAAATTGCAATAAAATATTCAAAATTACGATTTTTTCCAAAATTCCAATTGGAGAAGAAACTAGAATAAATGACCTTCATTTTGTTAATTGGACTCAAACTCAAAAAATATTGTTTTTGTAAAGAAATTTTAGATTTAGAGCAAGGAGCAATAACTTCCCAAAATACACTAAAAATAGTATATTTTGTGATCCTTTTTTTTACTACTCATTCATGAGAAAACAAACACTTAGCAAGACTACAAACTCAATTGGGTACTCTTTATAACCCTCTAAGAAAGATCAACAAGGCAAAAATGGATTAAAGAACGCTTTCAGTTGTTTTCCACATGATCTTTCATTCATACAAAAGCCACGAAATAGTATCACGGGCCATTAGGGGTTAAAATCTAAGGTTGAGTGACAATGGGGCTCAACACATTCTAGTGCTAGTAGAAACCCTCGTTTAATGTAACAAGGCCTAATTTTTCTTGACAGATTTGACTAGGCATCAAAAGTAACAACCGGTGTTTTTATGTCAACAAAAACGTTCAACACAACATCAATACTGACATAAATCACAAGTTGTTACTTTTGATGCCTAGTCACATTAAACGGGGGTTTCTACTAGTGTAGAGAGCCAATGCACATATGTTCGATCAGTTTTGCACCCCACTACCCACCATGATACGTGGCGGGGCATGAGTGGCTCCCATTTGGTGGCCCAATGCCTTTTTCTTTTACGCTTCTCCACATTTAGGTTTATAAATATTCCAAATATAGGATATGAATCTCAAGTCTTATACCCAATACGGGCTCCGGAGGACCTAGTCTACTCTTGGGCGAGAATTATGTCTAGTGAAAAAATCTAGAGGCCAGGGAGGCTTTGTCATAAAGATATTCCATACTTAAAATAACACAAACTTCAGTGTAAACACTAGTAGAAACCCCCGTTTAAAGTGACAAGGCCTAATTTTTCTTGATGGATTTTGCTAGGCATCAAAAGTAACAACCCATGTTTTTATGTCAACAAAAACGTTCAACACAACATCAATATTGACATAAAAACATGGGTTGTTACTTTTGATGCCTAGCAAAATCCGTCAAGAAAAATTGGCCTTGTCACATTAAACGGAGGTTTCTACTAGTGGAAGTTACAACCAAAGATAATTAATTTTAAATTAGTTGTGACGCACCACAAATTTTGAAATAAGTATTTGTTATGATGTGGTGTACCAAGATTTAAGTTTTAAGTCTAGCCATAATTTGATGCACCAAAATTGGAAATAATTTGTTATATGAGTTGATATGCCCAAAATTTTAATTCCCAGTCGGGTAATCAAAATTTGGTGCAATAAAAGGTTGATTGAAACGTACTTATTGAACATTAGACCACGTACTAAGAATTTAATTCGAGGTAATTGCTAGTACATTGGGCGCACCAATTTGAATAGGTGTTCTAATAATTTGAAGGTTTTATCTTCCACAATGAACTTGGATTTTTCCAAGTAAGGGTAAATTTTTTAAGTTTTGGAATTTTAAGTTATTAATTTTTTTTAAAGATTTTTTGATAATAAAAGGAAATCAATTCAAAAGAAATTTTTTGTAGTGAAGGTTGTAAGAATTGAAGTCCCTCGGTCGTTCGTATGGAGGTACCAATAGAATTTTCTTAGTTTAGGCATGGTAGGCACTAACAAGCCCTTATTTTTACATGATTTCCAAAAGTGGGCAATTTAAGTAACTTCTTTTGAAGAAGCTAAGTCTTTTCAAATCACTTGCCCTATGGTTGATAGAGTCTAGTTTTAGTACTCTAGTGGGAATCACAACCAACTTTTGAAAATCAAAACCATGGCTAACTTAAGTACTAGGAACCTTCAACCTTCCAAAGCAACACTCTATTTTTGTATTTTGGGGATTTTTTTTTTTGTATTTTAGCTAATAATTGAAATCAAATAGCAAAGTAAATTGAAATAATTGAAAGCATAAAAGCAAATAGCAAAGCAATTGAAAGCAAATAATAAAGAAATTGAAACCTCCAAACACTATGTGTTTAAAAGGTGGGTTGAAAACAATCGAAAGCAACCACACAGAATTTTGTTAGAGGTGCATACCCATCGCTTGATGACGTCGGTTTTCTTCAACGATGCTCTCACAAACTGCCGTTGGTAGATCTCTGGAGCATTTGTAATACTATAAGGGGAGTTTACAAACACTATCTCTCCATGTCGGCACAGTGTTGCGCAGGCTTCATGACGATGTAAATTCACTACGTATGGATGGGTGAAGTCCTCCATCTTCTAAATTGTCAGGGCTAGTGCCTACAGATTTGCTTTCAAAGTCTTCCTCTGCTGGTCGGCCACGTGGCGTTCTAGGTCTTGGGGGCCAATTAGGACTACGATATGGATGAGGCTGTCGTCGGAGGCATCTTTCTCCGATCACTTCTGATGTTGGATTGGCCGCCAGTGTCAAGGTCAAATTCAAATGTTGTTGTTGCTCTAGGAGATTTGGAGTTGGACTTGGACATTGAGGCACACTCATTTGTCCTTGATGTCTGTAGTGGGAGCAGTTACCCCCCCGATGCATCTTTTCACACGAAGTGCAAGGGTGGTGGTAAATGACGTTTTCCCGTGGTCGGAGGCGATAAGGGAAAATAGTAGGGCCACAAAGCTTGGTGAAATTAGTGGTCTTTGCGGTATGTCCCTATTTCTTCTTGTAACTGGCTCTGGTGGCTAAATATCTCTCTGTTCAAGCGGTGTACGCAACATTGGCCTAAATATCAATTCGATTCGTATTTGTAAAGGTCGGTCTGTTCGATCACTTATGTTTAGCGTCACCCCTCGAGTTGCTGGGGTTTCTTGCTCGGGTGGCAACTCGTGTTTGAGTGTGTGATAGTTGTTTTCTTCAGCCTCTGAGTCAATTTGATTGTTGTTGATCGAGGCTTCTGGAGGGGAACAAAGACATTTACTTCAAAAGTGACTATGTAGTCAACACCTCTTGTTTGTATGCAAAGATCTTTGATTCAGCCTAACAATTTGACTGAACTTTGATCAGCGCACTTTAAAGTGACATAAGATGGGTGGGTTACCTTTAATCCCAACTTATCCATGGTGAATGCAGGTATGATGTTTACATTACTTCCATCGTCTACTAGAACCTTTGGAATAACTTTATCGACAATTTCCATGTCGATTTCTACTACATCAAAAGTTTCCTTTGAGTTTCTTAGATCTGGAATTAGTTCCACTTTGTTGACTCAATCCACCCTTCTCTGGGTTCGTGGCATCGTGGCTCCTTCCTTCATCTGCCTCCGTAATTGCGGGGCTAGTTGTATTAACTGCCCAAATGATATATCTGCTTTTGCCCGTGCTAAATCTCTCCATAAACTATATGGATAAGAGGGATTTGTAGACTTTGGAAGCTTTAGCCGAGTTTTGGAGGTGGGTGGAGGGTAAATACCATCATTGTCGATGAATTGGTATTCGTCTTCATCTAATCCCATTTGTATTGGTGGATTTAGATCAAACTGAATTTCCTTAGCGGTTTGTTGCACCATTTGTTGTAAATCGAAGATTCTTGGTGATTCCTCTGATGAATTCGAACTGCTCTCGTCATCTTCTTCTATTGGATCTTCTCTTGGAAGAGGAGGTGCGGTTGTTTTAGCTCCACCTTTGGTAACGACCAAGGTTGGGAGTATAGTAGGGGCTCCTTGTTCTACTAGCTCCACAAGAAGCGAGGTCTGGTTGTTGGTAGTAGGTTGTGTGTTTTGGAAATCTAGGAATCGTACGTCTTGAACACTTTGCGTGTTGTTTAATGGAATAATCCCTTGGGCAGTTTGCAATGCCTCCGGGGCCGCGTGGGTTTGTTTTTTATTAGCACGGTCGAAAAATAAATCTGGAGGCCCAACCTCTAGCCTAAGCTCCGTGTACCAAGCTCCCTGCTGATTATTTTGAGCTTGTCTGTTATAGTCGACCTAGGGAAATTCTAACGGAATTATTTTATCCCGTACCATACAACAAGATGTGGGGTGATGGTCTCCACACCTCTTGCAGATGATGTTATTTTCTATCCAACAACGTCCTGGTTCATGATTCTTTTTGTAAGTATTACAGACGGGCTGTCCTTCATTTTGTCTTCCAAGTGTGTTAGGATGTCGATACAGGTTTGGTTGTTGAGGGCCCTTTGGTCATTGTTGACTTTGCTATTGTGGTTGGGACTCTTTAAGTAGAGGACAAAATGGTGGCGTGTGATTCGGTTGGCCATAGTTATTACACCATACCCCCATTGTATACAACCCTGACTCATGGTATAGTGGTGGCGCTTGTTTTCCTTGTCCTTGTATTAAGCATGACATTTACTCTGTTAGTTCACGCATTGATTTAGTCATTTCATTGGTGACCTGTCGCATTTCTGTGCGTAATATTTCAAGCCCGTCAATCGGTATTGGCAAAAGTAATAGAGACCCTACGGGGTCTCTAACGGCTAATGGTGCAAGGTTGTGAACTACTCCCATTGAACCGTTTTGATATGTCACTAGATTAGCGACTTGTTAATGATGGACCGGTATGAATGCAGGTATAGGTTCTTCTGCTTTTTGTACCATTTGTTCATTTTCTTTGTCAATTTTTTCCACCTCCAATGCTGCTTCAATCACATTTTCTTAAGTCACTAGTTGTTGTCGTAGCACAAGGAAGTACAAATCCGTCTGTAGGTGCTAATTTGATGTTAACACCGTTCAAATGACTCGTGTATCGTTCCCATAGGATTTTACGTAGTTTCCTCAAGATAACTGGAATATCAGGGTGCGGAAAACAATCCCAAAACAACAATAACCGAATTCACAACTAGAAACTTCCTCACAAAATCCGCACTCTCATAGATTGCCTTTCTCACCATTCGCACATACTTTACCACTCTCAGAACAACTTCCAAACAGGAAAGAGTGCCTACCTCTTCTGGATCCGGTTTCCGGATCCCATCAATCAAGTAACCAAAGAAGTTTAGCCTCTGTATTAGAGGGGTCCGCGGTTGGCATTTAGGAAGGATGCGTTGAATCCTACCCTCTTCAGGATTATAGTGAATAGAATTCTACTAAAAGAAAAAAATAACAAAAGACATAAAAGGAATAGGCTGCAAGTTCTTCCTCACAACTAATTCGGATTGCAATCCCAACTAGCAGGTCACTCAGGAAACCCCAACAAACCCCACATTACTACAATGACAGACTTACCCAAACTCAGTTCCTAAGGCTTAATCTAGAAGCTAGATAACTAGGGGATCCTAACTACATGCACATCCCTCACTTTCGGTTATAGTAGGACCTCAACAACACGCCAATTGGCATGCGCCCACTCTCCTAGCAGAACACACCCAATCTAAGAGTGGCTTTCCCACACAGAAGCCTCCAAGTGACTGCAGCAGCTAGACGTCAATCCTAATACACCAGTAGCCTCAACCAAATCACTTCAATTTCCTAGAACCGGATTCAGACAAAGTTTGTGGGAGCCACCTCATCCAAGTACCTGCAAACCCAGCTACCTCGCACTATCCAATGGTTCTAGCATTGCACGGCATACCAATCCAGAGTCGAGACTTGTTTAGACCAACTCTTAGAAAGTAGAAATCTGGAAATCAGATTGCAAATGAAAGGAAAAACAGAAGTAGGAACACCCGAGGCAACCAACTAATAGCCACCCCTAAATACCAACCCAAGGAAACCCTAAAAGCCTCAAGGGAAGAAAATTAGAGGACAAGAGAATGCCAGGTGGCATTCCTTATCCACAAAAGTCACTTTCCTATCCACCCAACTGGACCCGAAAAAAGTAGATCTCAGATCCTGAAAATTTGGATTTGACTGATCAAGTGCATTCTAAGTCAAAAGCACCTTGCTAACTGCTTCCTATCTACTGGAAAGGTAACTTTCCACCTACTCCACTAAGTTTGCTCCTCAAAATTCTCTACCTAATCTACCTTCTATTCCTAGTTCTACTTCTTCATCCGCTTTTGGGGGGAATCCGCATGCTTGGCGGCCCCCTTGCGTACTGGCTGTTTCCTACTGGTGGAAACCTTTGCCGACGCAACTGCTTTGCCCTTAGAAGGCGTGGCAGCTATCTTATTATTCCCCGCAGATTTTGGAGGCGTGATTTTTGCCTGCTCTGACGGTTCCGATTCCGAAATCCGACTCCTTGTCTTCGTGCTCGGTCTACTCTGGGGACTCGTCTTGGTCCGACTCCAGGTCAATGGGACTCTCCCTCGCCCTCTTTGTTGTAGCCTTCCTCTTCATTGTGCTAGGAACTTTGGGCGATTTCGCAGATACCTTGCTCGGAGGCGTCTCCTGATCCTAGTCTTCCACCCGGACTTGCTTCCTGATTTAGGATCCGGGTGTTACCCCTTTTCCAGCCTCAAGATCAAGTCGGGAAGCTGCCTTAGGCGCTTGTGGAGTCTTCTCTTCCATTGAACCTTGCCCTTTGACTTCTCAGAGTCAAGTGGAGAAGCTACTTTGAACTGAGGAACCGGGATTACAATTTCCTTACCTTGGCTGGCTTCCTTCCTCATTTCCGGATCCGGATACAGACCAGCCCCTTGCAAAGCCTCCCTGATCTCAAACAAAGTTCTCTCCATCCTCTCACCAAACTCCAATAGCACCTTCACCATCTTAGAAGCTACTGCCGGCCCTGCCTTATGCACTTCCTCATCAAATAATTTGGTCTTATTAAGCACATCGCCCGAAATCTTAATAGAATCCCGGATCCGCATGAGGGTTGCTTGGGACTCACTCGACAGCCTCCTAGACTCTTCAGACTTCTTCTCCAATTGATGTTGCAGATCCCTAACTTGAGTGGACAATTCCGCAATCTGGCTCTCCCACTTCCCAACATCCTGATTTTTGAGAAGTTCCTCTATTCTCTCACACAAAACAAAGGTGCTAATGTTTCCCATCAGACTACATGCCTTTCGGACTTCCTCTCTTTCCCCACTCTGATCCTTTCGGATCCTTTCCAAGTCCGTGATAACACTTCCCAACGGATCCTCCTTCCTGTCACTTGACCAAACTGGATCCTCTTTCACTTCCTCTGACACTAGCTCCTTTCCCTTCTCTAAAACAGGAACCTTTTCCTTCTTTTTCTCCTTCTCTGAGGACCCTGGTCCATGCGAGGCTTCTTTTCCTTCCCTCTCTTCTTCACTTGCCGGTTCAGGGGGAAGACTGATGTCATACTTTAGTATCACTAAAGCCGATTTGTACAATGTGGCTTCCTTATCCCTCAACAAATCTAGGGAGTGATACAAATGGAAGAGGAAAGGACTGAGAATGGTAGGCTTGGACTTTCCGGCCGCGGTTACTAACTTTCCTACATGATCCCGGATTACTATCCCCCAACTAACCTTCCGGTCCCCGGATAGTGCCCCAAAGATCATGTTGGCTATGGTGGTTGTAATCCGGGTTGGCCTTTCCGGATACAGAATAGGAGTTAGGAACTCTAACACTCTTCTATCCCTCTTGCTTGCACATTCCGCGACTGTATACCCGTCTTTAGGATGCGGCGGTTTGGAGAACTTACCCTTCAAGAACTTGTCCGTCCTTGAGGCTGATCCTTCTCCCTCCTTAGGAAACCCATACACCTTCCTCCAAAGCTCCGCCGTCCACCAGTTAGGAAGCGCCCTAACAGTCCGGCTCCACTCATTGGATTGATCCTCCCATCACCTCCCGGACCATCTCCTCGTCTTTGAGATTCCATGGTGTGGGCGCTTCATTCCCACCCTTGGAATTAAGCGATCACAACCAGGCTCTTGTTTACAAAACTACTCCTACGGGTGTCTAAGCGTCAAACCCACTGTGCCTTTCAAGCAATGGATCTTTTGCTACTCTAATTATTCTAACGCATGAGTTGGTTATTTCTAACTACCTTAGCTGGGTACTTGCTTCGTTCCCTTGTCCTACTTCTAGTTGCTTCTTTACTTTATATATTTCGTTCTCTTGTCCTATTCTACGTATTTGCTTTAGACTGCTCTAAGTATTCGTATTCCTTTATTCTACTCTATGTCTTGGTATTCATCTTCGTCTTTGTCTTTGCTTGATTCTACTCTACGTATATGTATTTGTCTTAGTTTAATCTACGTCTTCTTCTACTATGTGTATTGGTATTCATCTACCCTATGTATTCTTCTACTCTACGTATTTGTATTTGTCTTAGTCTAATCTATGTCTTCTTCTACTCTCTGTATTGGTATTCCTCTATTCTATGTATTCTTCTACTCTATGTATTTGTATTTGTCTTAGTCTAATCTACGTCTTCTTCTACTTTGTGTATTGGTATTCCTCTATCCTATGTATTCTTCTACTCTATGTATTTGTACTCTTCTACTCGATGTATTTTTCTACGCTACGTTTGAGTATTCACTATTTTCCTTCTCCTTATGGTTGTCTTCCTATTCGTGATTGCTAATCACCGGACCTTAATCTTACTTGGGATGTCAACCTTTCCACTAATTAATTCCCAATTGCATCAATTAATTCAAATCAAAGGAAGGTTTAGAGGCCCACCTCCATTCCATGCATCCGGTCCTCTTCACCCCACGCCACGTCCATCATTGCCATGTCTTGGCCCCGGCTCTTTTAATTAGCCCCTTCCGGGTGTTTCTTACAAGTAGGTTTTTTTTGCAACTACTTCCTAAACCAACTAATTTCTATACTATCCCCTAAACCAACTAATTTCTATACTACCCCCTAACCCAACTAATTTCTATAGTATCCCCTAACCCCACTAATTTCTATACTATCCCCTAACCCCACTAAGTTCTACTGATTTTTTCCCAAGGACCCCCTAGACTTCCAAAGACCCCTGGACCCCGAACCCCTGGCCCCCCGAATTCCCTGGCTGGCTGCGGACCCGGCTGCGGATCCGGCTGGCTGCGGTATCCGCCCGAGGCTCCCGGTTGGCTAGCTGCGGGCTTTGGTTGGGGCCCTGGCTGGCTGGTCCAGTGTTGGAGCTGGGACCAAACTTGGGATTTTTGGCTCTTTAAGTGGAAACTAGGAACTTCCTAACAAAAGAACAATCAATGTGGCCCAAGGGTTTTAACCCAATGGATGTTGGATGCTAAATGTTAACTTAGTGCCAACCGTATTGCACACTAAACATTGATTCTAACTCAAGGAGAAGGTTATTTGACACCCCGCTAAGATTTAGGGGGTTCAAAGCTTCGCCATGAGAGTGAGGCGTTTTAACACGTAGCTAAGACCTCTAGTTTCTAGGAAGGGGGGGGGTTCATAGCTTCGCTGTCTCCTATGGGACTAAATTAACCCTGTGACTAAGAGAAGAGGGAGTGGAGGGTGAACACACAACCTATCCAATGCTTATAGTCAAAGCTTCGCCATCTCCTATGGGACTAAATTAACCCCGTGACTAAGAGAAGAGGGAGAAGAGGATGAACACAACTCCTAGGATACTAATAGTCAAAGCTTCGCCGTCCCCTATGGGACTAGCTTAACCTTGTGCATAAGAGAAGAGGGAGAAGAGATAGGTACAAATTGCAAACATACTCTCTCAGTCACCTCCCAAGTCACCCCTCGGTTCCTCACAAGTTTCTCCCACAACACCTCTCAATAGTGGCACAATACAAGAGTGCATCAAGATTATATTGCATAAAGTTCCACCAACTTGGGAGGGTCTCAAGTCCCCAAGTACAAACCACACTTACCAAAGGTGTAAAAACCCCAAAAGACCATCAAAGGCTCCCTTGGCATCAAAAGCCAAAGGAAATCCGGCATAACCCGGGTCCAATAGTCCTCCTCCCTTAAATGGGTAGGAGTGAGAAAAGAGAGAAAATGAGAGGAAAATGCCGCCCTTTTTATACTCAAAAGGGAGCAACCCCCCCTTAATCTACTAAGAATAACTAGATGAGGGAATTTAGGAAGTCCGTACATGTTTACCCATCCCAAATCTAATTATCCACCTAAAATCTACACAATTTGAATTGAGAAATTCAAATCTTACCTAACCTCACAAAAACTTGCAAAACCACCTAATTTACCTTCCCCAAAATCTACAAGTTCTCACATGGGAGAAGTTCCCATGTGTTCCCACCTACTTAATTTGAAATTACTTACACCAAGCACTGGGAGCCACTTTCACTAACTTTTTGAGGTGGTACTTGCTCCCACATGTGCCCAAAGTTCCCCACGCATTCCCTACACGTTCCCCGCGGCCATTGGGGCCCAAGCTCCCCAAAAAAGCATTGGGGGGCCTTAAACCCCCATTTCTCCTCCATTTGTTGTCCTCAAAAGGCTAATTTTTGGAGTTTAGCTCCGAATGGCAAACGGATTGCACCATTGGATCCGGAAGGCCATAATTAGCCTAAAGGGAATCCCTTTCCCTTTAATCTATGTCCAAATTCTCAAGGAATCTTGGTGTAAGCTAGGGCCAAAGTTGGGATAAATTCCCAACTTTTGGAGTTTGGCAATTTTGGACCCCAAACCTTCACTAATCTTCTAAGTAGATGGAAAGGGGTAGGAATAGACCCAAGACAGGCTCCGTTCCGATGTCGTATGGTCCCAGTACGCTGCTCAACTGCAGCTTCTGTCATTTAAATTGTTAGTTGGGGAGGAATGTTGCCGATTCGGGATCTTCCAACTATCGATTTGTCTTTAAACTTGGGGAAGCGCTCCGTTGGTGTGAGATCGCCTCGCCGGATTTTTAGTGGGATTTTATCGCACTTTGGGATATTCTTTCGAATTCCCACCCAAAGTCCACCGCGGTTGACCGTCTGGGAAAATATCCAACCAATGTCATTCCCAAACTTTAGAGGGGACCACCCATGGGATCCCCCTACGTGGATGCAAATCTGCATCCCCACTACGTGCTCCTAGAATTAGGAAATTGCCCGGTACCTGCATTTCAAGGTTAGTATTTCGCCTGTATTCTCTTCGATGCTATGGGGAGTGGGGGATTCCTCCTAGATCCCCCTATGAAGACTTCCTAGCCTAAACAGGGCCTTTTTAGACTTCTTACCCTAATCCTGCACATCTCTATCAGTTTGGCGTCTATTTAGCTAAGACAAGGGCGTTTTGGATGTAAACTATCCTAAACCCCCTCTAATGACCAAATGGCACATTGGTATGTGTAATGCCAATACCGGTTTAATGCCCTTTGTTGTAGTCCGGAAATATCAGGTAAGTAAAATAGGAAGATAGTATATAGAGTAAGCTCAATTTTTCAAAATTTTAGGGTTAGATATGGCGAAAAGAAGACAATTAGGGTCTTCTTCCCTTGGGACCCGTTTGAACCGGATTGACCAAGGTGAATTTCCGGTCTATGGGCATAAGTTTCCGGATCCGGATTCCTCAGTATCTGGAACAGAACTTTCTGGAAGACGGAACTTGGAAAGACGGATCCGATATTGTCAAAGACGGATCCGATATTGTCAAGGACGGATCCGGTATACCTAAAGACGGATCCGAGGTAGTTCCGGATGGTCGGCACCTACGGGTCTACGCCGCCGACCTACGGAAACTAGCGTAACAGCCGGGGAACGTCGCGCCGTTCCGAGGGGAACTGGGAACGCAGGGTACCGACTGGTATATAAACCCCTCCTCTCCACTTCATTTTTCCTTTTTGATTTGGCAAATCGAGGTACGGCTTGTGTGCAGGTTTTGGAGCGCGTATAGAGAGAGAAAGAGTGGTAAGCAGTAGAGATCGGTTCCGGGTTTAGTTCAGGGTCGGTGCCGACCGCACCGACAAGTTCCGACTCAGGCGGAGAGATGGCGAGTTCCTCCAATCCGAAGCGGGCGGTAGTAACGGCTAAGGCAATTTCGCCAGTCATCCCTTCCGATCCGCAGCATCGGAAGGAGTTAGAGGATGATCTAGTCTTCCTAGGGTGTCATGGGTTGATCCGGCGCCCTTGGAGTGTGAAGAGTGACGAGATAGTACAGGAAATCCTCTCGGGAGTTCCGAATCAGTACGAACTCACAGTGAGGGGTAGATCGAGTGCTTGGACGCCGGATATCTGGGCGAATGTATACGGTTTTGATAAAACCGGATTAGGTCTAGCTCCCCGGACGGACAAGTTCAGTGTTAACAAGTTCCGGAATCCGCCCCACCCTAAGGACGGATACTCAATTCCGGATTGCACCAACGACCGGCATAGACGGATGTTGGAATTCTTGATTCCCATCCTCTATCCGGAAAAGCCTACCCGTGTCACCGTGACGGTAGCAAACACCATCTTCGGGTGTTTTGAGAAGCGAATAGTCAACTAGGGTATAGTCCTCCAGTGGGTAGTTAACCGGCTAGCCGAGCATGTGGGACGGGAGAAGACCAGCACTATCAGCGGCTATCTCTTCCACCTATATCACCACAATGATGTGCTGAGTGGCCCGGAACTCCTCCGCTATGAGACGGGAATTCAGATCCTCAAGTACGGCTTGACGGATGAGTTGGAGAAGGACCCGGAGGACCCGGAGGACGAGTGGATGGACGAGGACCCGGAAGAGTAGAAGCCAGCCAGCCAGTCGGAACGGAAGCCGGAACAGAAGAAGTCCACAACGCCGGATAAGAGGGGACACCCAGACCCGGATCCACCCGGATCGACCTTGGGGGAAAAGAAGCGGAACCACTTCGACACCATCATCCGTCACGCCATGATGGCACACGCGGACAACAACCAGTATGAGGCGATACTCGGGCAGATCGTCACGAAGCTGGGCGCGGTGAAGATCGAAGACATTCCGGAAATCCTCGACCGTCTTCCGACTCAAGAGGTGTTGCGGAAGAAGGACGAAGAGATCCGGAAGTGGGAGGACGAGGCTCGGAACCAGATGGATCGAACCCGACAAGCGGAAGATCTGGCCCGGGTAGCTGAAGAGGGACGACGGAAGGCGGAAGAGGAGCGGAATGGGCTCGAGAGCACGGTGACGTACCTGGAGAGTGATCTCAGTGTCGCCAACGGGAAGATCGTGGAGGCCACCTCCTTGGTTCGGAACCCGCAGGAGTTGGTGGCCCAGCCGGCGAATACAGTAATCAGGGCGAAACTGTTTTCCGCCCGGCTGATGACGGAAGGGCACGTCACCGGATCGAAAGTCATCACCATCTTAGTGGATTACCAGGCCAAGATGGAAGGGGTACTGAAGGAGATGAGGGCCTTAATTGGGACTCTCAATCCGGAGTTGGGGGAAGGACTGTCGAGCTTGCTCAACCAACAGGTGTTTACGGACTTCAGCCCCGGAGCGCAAGGACGGATGTCAACGGATCGGAAGCTACTCGGAAACTCGCCGGTCGTGAAGAACCTCGGCGAGCTCGGATCGGATCCGAATGCGGCCGGACCGTCCAACACACCTACGGATCCGCAAGAGAAGAGGGCATCACCACGGCTCGACCTGGAGATCCGGATGAAGGCCCTAGCGAATCCGGCCAGGGAGAATCCGGAGAAGTTCGCCCACATGAACGAGTCAGACAGGGTTCCGGGCAAGGATCCGCGCAGCAAAACAGTCATCTTGGATGACTCGGACAGGGAAGACAATCCGCCCCTCACCATCCGGGATGAAGTTAGGGAATAGGGCGGATTTCAGGAAGTGGAGCATTTGGAAAGCTCCGAGGCGGATTCGGAGGAGACCTCGACGAAAGACAGCGGAACCCCACCGGTTCCGATTCAGAAGAGGCAGACCCGATTCGCCACCAAGAAGGCTCCCCCTCCCAAGGCAGTGATGCGGAGAAGTTCAATTCCGCCCGTGGGCACGACATCGAAGCGGGCGCGTAAGTAGGATAGGTTTGAGTAGTTAGGTAGGGTTTTGAGATTTTGGGACGGAAGTTTCCTGGACGGATTTCCCGGATGTGGGCCCCGATCCGGAACTTTAGGAACAACTGGCCGGACCTTTCCGGATAATCCGGTTGGGCTCCGATTGGTTGTTCCGGATTTTCTTTTGCCTTGTTGGCATTCCGTTTCTGTTTTTAGGCTTTAACTTTCATTGTTTTTTTTGGGCTTTTAAGGGGCAGGCAAGTTAGTTGGCTTGTCATTCCCTCCTAGTGCATATTCTATTGTATTTTCATTCCCTTCTTTAATTTGAGCCGGCGGATGGACATTCTAGCTCTGACTTGTGTTTGAGTCTCTTCTGGGTGTGTGTTCGTTGAAGTGTTGAAAGGTAAGAGGGAAGGGTGAGGAGGAATCCGGATACTTAGGCAACTGAGGTCTGAACTGAGTGACCAGTTTCTTAGAACTTGGGTTTAGAGTTGTGCGTTTGTGCGTGGAGCCTTTAATTCGCCGGAACGGTGATCCGGTGTGAGTGTGGAGGAGGTTCCGGAACCACGGGGGTGGATCCGTGCGGAGCTAAGCAGCCGCCAGGAGGAAAGTTTTCGTCCACCGGAAGGTCTGCCAACCACTAAGTCGATCCGCTGATCTAGGGAAGTACGTCCTTTTGGGCTTAGATGTCTTTGGATCTGTCGTTGTAGTAAGGGTAAGTGAAAGTAGTCCTGAGTGATCTGCTAACCGGATTGGCCTAGAGCTATCCGGGAAGTTGTGAGGATCCGGATTTGCCTCTACTGCAAAAACAGATATATTTGGGTGTCTTTGTGTGTTTTGTTTGAGAGGAGAGAGCGTGAGTTTTACGAGTGGTAAGTCCCTACCCCTCTAAAGATCAAAAGAGGACCCCCTGAGGGTAAAACAGGGTATCTAAAACCGATTATTGAGTGACGGAACCGGATTCCGGATTGAGACGGATCCGGGTGAAGGTGAAATCCGGATCCGGATAGAGGTGACGGATCGGAGACGGATCCGGATAGTGTGGAGAGACGGATCCGGATTGAATTTCGGACACAAGGTTGTGTTCCGGAAGAAAGTAATAACTTGTGGGTTTTTGGGGCCGGAAAACCTAGAAACCGGAAAACACAACTAATAGTAATGTCTGGAATCTCCTGGGACGATATTCCGTGTCATATTATCACGCTTTTGTGTGATAAAGGTGCTTTCTGCTAGACTACGCGTACGACACCCTTTTGAGGGTTTTATAAACCTAATTACGCCTTAGTTTATGTAGGAATTCGAAAAAAGAACTTGTGAGTCCCCAGTGACGAATCAGGGACTCACACATGGGCGCTGCAGCAACCCTAGGCAGCCGATCTGGGTCAGGTCCTCCTCCAAATAAGCGCGCTCTTTAGCATCCTTGGACACTCCCGGAGTCACAGACTTTAAGTTTAGGAAAACCGGATCCTCCGCTTCTTTAGACCTCTCCATCTCTCACTCAGATAAGCGCTCAAGACTTCAAGACAGATTATCTCACCACGAACCCTCAAAACACAACCGGTCGCTCAAAGAAAACACGAGGCGCTCACTCAAAACCCTCTTCCTTCAAGCCGACCGCGCGCACTTCCGCGATACGAGAACCGGAAACTCTCAAGCTCTCAAAACTCCAACTCTTACAATACCAAAAGAGCTCTCAAAACACAGCCAAGCAGCACAAAAGTCAATCGCCACGAAATGAGAGTGACGACCCCTCCATCAGCCATGACCCCTTGAACCCCAGAACTAGCCGTTAACTGACAGTTCCGCGATTTTCGAAGGTTCCAATCGTTAGGGTTTCATCCACTTCCTCCCGGCGGCGCCATCATCACCGGTTAGGGTTTCGTTGGCTCCTAAACGACTAATGGTGGCCCTTGGATGACATCTGGACCCGTCAATGATCCTAGGGCTAACCCCAGATCCTATATCCGATTCGGGATTTTCCGGTTAGGTAAGGGTTTCCACTTCCCTTCCTTAACCTAATTATCCCAATTGGATATCTCCAATTTCCACCTCTTCCTAATCTTACTAATTTTCCCTATTCTTGATCAAAAAATCGAAAAATTTATCTAAGATTAGCTTCCTTATTCCTAATTCTATACTAAATATTAAAAACCTGTATTCTAGGTTCCCACAGTCGTCGAGAAAGTATATCTCGGATGGTTGAAGCAGAATCAATTCCTTGGATAAGATAATGTCGGATGGTTCTATCATTGAGGAGATTCTCCACAAAACGGGTACATACCATCTGAAATTGTCGTACATATGCCATAATGTCCTTCGTCGCTCCTCGTTGCAAGTTGTTTAATGCCGTAAGGGCTTGTTGTTGGCCAGTTTTGGACCTAAAATAGCGTAAAAAGGCTGCCTGTAATTGGAGCCACGTGGTAAAAAATCCAACGTCATGTGATCGATACCACAAATAAGCGGTTCCCACTAATGTATTGGGAAACCAAATCAAATAATAGTCATGGTCAAAGACTAGGCTGGAAATAAAAATTTCCTCAAATCTTTCCACATGGACGGTCGGGTCATCATCTCGTGAGCCCAAGAATCGAGGTAAATTATGAGGGATGGATATTTTCCTTAACCCTCGCGGGAACACAATAGGTAGCCCTCTTGGAAGCATCATTGGATCTATAATTGGTACCCTGGGGTCCTTTGCCCTGTCCCCTTCAGATGCAGGCATCCTTGGCGATTCTACTGGATTAGTATCCATACACTAGAAGAAAACCCTGTTAGAATTTTTGAAATCACGTCATGTAGTTTGTGTTGAGGTCATGTTTCAAAACGCAGTCAAAATGCAGTGAGAACACAAAAAAACGCAGAAAATGCTTTTTCTGCGTTTTTTTGTGTTCTCACTGCATTTTGACTGCGTTTTGAAACATGACCTCAACACAAACTACATGACATGATTTCAGAAATTCTAACATGGTTTTCTTCTAGTGATAGTTGGTGTTGTTGGAGATGGTTTTCTTTCCTCTCATGTCGATGTCGTGGTTTGGTCTTGTGATATAGTGTTTGTTGATGTTGTTTGTGATCGCAATGCGTGAGTGGATTTAGGTGTGGTGAATTTTGGTGGCATTTAAGACATATGCGAGTCTTGATTCATACAAATCCAATTCAGTCATATAATAATATGAACATATACACAAATCCTCACCAATCCAAGCAAAATCTGATAGTTTAATGACCTCTAGAGCTAGCTAGTATGCCCTAGTGGTGCTAGAATAACCTTGTCTGTACAGTCCAAGGTACTGACTATCTCTGTTGTTCAAGGTTGGACCTCGAAGAAGTACGGCGCCTGCTCGCTTTCCACGCGATCGATGTCTGTCTGATGCTCCTCCCAAGTGTCCTGGCTGTTGAAGAAGGTAGCGTTCTCGATGCGGTCGGTGCGGGTCCTCAAGCTCTGGCTCGAATATGAGTAGAAGAGTGGGTGGAATGCTGGTCGGTGCACGTACTCACCCCTTAGCGTGGTGTACACAGAGACTCGGTAGTCCTCTGCGTCCTGACACGCCTCGCAAGCTGTGCTATACTCTACAATGTATAGCAACTGAGACTTCGGTCCAAGCTCTGTTGGAACCAGTCGAGTAGAGATGCCCTTGCAACAATCTAGGGTCAACTTTTCATCCGCACTATGCTCCCCGTGGAATGCCCGGAACTCACATCGATCAATGTAAGGGTTGTTGTGGAACTAGGTCAAGTCAAAAACTGGAGTGTCAAACTAAAACTGTCCCTCAACCTCAATTGCGAAGGGACCTGAATAACGGATTTCCACGTAAAGAGCCGTTGGCAGTGAACCAAGAGTGGTGTATGCCGGATAGCCGGCCTCCGAACACTTGTGGATAAAAGCCCTCTCAAACCTCCAAGAAGCCAACACAAGTTTCCAATAGAGTAGGAGGCAACGTTGAATCTCCTCCTCGTCTACTCCAAAGCGCCTTGCTGCCAACGCCTGAACTATAGATGGTGTATAGGCGTTGGGATCGTATAAGTCCTTGTGAGTCAGCTGATTCCAAAACTCATACAAAATCCCAAGCAAGGTCGGTCCCAGCAACAGTGTCTCTACAGACAAAGACTAGTCCGGTGCCGGATCGGTACGAGCCTCGGGCGGCGCCTGATAGGTCTTGTGAGGTCGATCTCGCCTCGTCAATAACCAAATGTCAAAGGGCCTTAAGACCGGTATGGGTTCTTGTGGCACGAAGTCCTGGAACTACCAATGCACTTGAAGTAAAATGCTAGTGAGTTTTAAGAAGACAATTTCTTCCGAAGCAATCCTAGTCCTTTCTTGATGAAATTCTAAACCTAGATAGTGAACTGATTCGAAAATTAGTCACTCCCGGCAAACGCACCAAAAATGTGAACGCTTCTAACTCCACCCTTGAACTAGAAGTTTATCACACAAGTCTTGTGTCTAATTGAGTTTTCCTCTTTAATTGGGTGTTCAAAGAGAGCCTTCCAAGCAATGAACTCTTTTATTCAAGTCTTTTAAGTGTTTTTAGTCTAATTTGAGTCTACAATTTTTTCTATCCTATTCTATGCTATCCTAATTTAGTGGTTAAGATTCTATCGGTCTCTAATTCCACACATTTGGTAAAAAGAAACTTAGCAGTAAAACAATGAGAATAAAAATCAAATGGGATCGGTTTACCTCTTCCGCGTAGATCTCCATAGTCCCGTCATCGAACATCATCATATGAAGGTACTCTCCCACGACCTCGCCATTGATTTCATCATAGCTCTCCATGTAATCCATGGGAATTCTCACGTCGTTGGTAAATTTTGACCTGGCTAAAAACTAATGGTAATAGAGTTCTAAATTAATTGCGTATTTTTTTTATTCCTAATTTCTCGGTAATGGAAAAATACCACAAATTAATCTAGCCTATCTTATGAGTTAATGGATCTATTCTAAAGTTCAATGGGAATTTAATGGTTAGTTTTTTGTTATTGTTAGTTTTTGTTCTTTGGATTAATAATCAAAAATTAAGATGGAATTAATTAATTTGAATAAGAAATTATCACCAAATCTTTTCAAATCTAATTAATTTTAATTCTTGTTAATTCTTAAAGAAATTAGTTGTCAATTTGTCTTTTCCCTTTTGTCTTATTAAAATATTTTGAATCAAAAATTATCATCAAATATTTTCAAATCTAATTAATTTTTGAATCTTTGTTAATTCTTAAAGAAATTAGTCGTCAATTTGTCTTTTTCCTTTTGTCTTTAAAATATTTTAAATCAAAAATTATCATCAAATCTTTTCAAATCTAATGAATTTTTGAATTTGCGTTTGTTTTGGAAGAAATTGGTTGTTAATTTGTTTGTTTCCCCTTTGGCTTATTAGGCCTAATAAAACAAAACTAACAAAATCCAAACCTTTCGAGAATCTTAGTTAATAACTAACTACCAAAGAACAAAGAACATTCCTAAAGAACGAGAACCAAATCTATTGGAAGATTCCTTGGATATTAGTTTTAAAATCCTTAAGGTCAAAGATCCTAATTCAATAGTAATGTTCTTTCAAATATTAGTTTTTTAATGGTTAGTGTCGACTTGTGTGAGAATCCTCTTCCCCTTAATTCCTCTACTCTTCCATTCCTCTCTCATTCTTGTTTTCCAAGTTGTTTTGCAACTAAGTGAAGAGAGACATTGGCTATGGCGTGAGAGATGTAGGAGATGCTTAAGAAGAATTTTGAATTTTGAAGTGTTAGATTTTTGATGGAAAATTAAAGTTGTTCGTTGGAATTTCAACCTTGATTCCTTGAGAAATCTAATTTTTGACACTTCAAGGAAAATTTTGGTCTCAACTTTTTTTGAACACTCACTTGTAATGTAAAGTGTGAATTCACAAAAGCTCCAGAGCTTGGAACTCCAAGGCCTAGTTCAAAGGCTTGGACCGAAGGCTAGCTCCTTTTAGCCTGCCGCTCTAAGGGCCTGGCACCCCGCGGCCACGTGGCGGGGCGCGGTTGGCTGGCACTCCGCCTGCCGCCCGCTGGCCGCCCCAGTCGCCCGCCTTGGTCACCCACCTAGTCCACCTGGCCTGGTCCGCTCGAGCTTGCCTTTTGGTTTTGAATTTTGGTTTTTTGACTTCTAAACTTCTAATTTTTTTGAGGTAAGTTTTGGTACTAACTAAAATGACTATAACTAAGGCTACCAACCCTTGCAACTAGTACTAAGCACTAAGAATTTGGCGTTTGACAATCGGATGCGATGTTCTATTGAAGGAATAGGTGAAGCTTGACGTACTCAACTATCAAAAGAAATGGTATGTGGTATTTGAGTTGGGGTTTTTTAAGCCATTCATTCCCCCCTTGTTTAACCTTGAGGTGGATTTAAGGGCTTGAGGTTAACAAGTGACTTTCCCCTTATGTCTTAATTGAGGATATTTAATTTTCCCAATGTGTGAGTGGCTATGTTCAAAGCTTCGCCGTTCAAGTGTTTTCCAATAGTATCTTAAGAATTTTATTCGCAAAAGGAGGTACACATGACAATGTGTGAACCGAACTTTCACTTTAAATTCTTAAAATTTCTTAGTATTTCAAGATTTCGCAATCAAAGGAGGTACATATGACAGTGTTTAAACCGAACTTTGGTGTTCAATGCTTGAAATTTCCGCGAGTCGTTGGTCTGACAGAAAGTGGAGTTAGCCCTTGATGCAAAAGTGTGAATACAAGAACTAATTGAAGGGGCCCTAAGCCTTCAAATTTAAAAGAACAATACAACTTGGCCAAGATTCTTGGTCCAGGGTGATTGCATGAAATACTTGTACTGCTGTGTTGCATCATGTTTTGTGGTGACTAGTTTTTTAGCCATAATATTTTTTTTTAGCTCCAAATGATTCAAATTTTTTTAAATGGGTACTTATAACTATTATACATCATTCAAAATTTTTGAGGATTTTTAAAAACTATTTTACTATTTTTAAATAGCCCCCAATTTTTTGTCACACATTCCAATTTAGGGGTTTCTAGTACTATTTAGAACCCAAAAAAATTAATTTTGAGCTGAAATTTTGAGAGGATGTTTTCTTAGTAGAATTATAGCTTATTCCAAAAGGAATTTCAAAAATAGTCATTTTCATGTGGTGTAGAAGTCTACAAAGAGACATTTTTTCTGCTTGCTTTTTGAAACGTGTAAAACATTTTTTTGGTGATTTTCTTGGTCAAGCCTTATCACCATAAAGTCTTCTCAAATGGACTATTTTTATTTTTATTTTAAAAAATGTTTTTTATTTTTTATTAATGAAAACATTGAAGTATGTATTTTCTTCACGGGAATTCTATGTGTTCTATGTCCAAAATTCTAGTGAAGAAAAATACAACTTTAAAATTTTAATTTGTAAAAAATAGAAAAAATAAATTTAATGAAATCTAAAAATTTCCCATTTGAGAAGACTTTTTGGTAATAAGGCTTGACCAAGAAAATCACCAAAAGAATGTTTTATATGTTTCAAAAAGCAAGTAGAAAGAAGGTCTCTTTGTAGACTTCTACACATTAAAAAAATGACTATTTTTAAAATTCCTTTGGAGATAAGCTATAAGTCTACTAATAGAATATCCACTCAAATATTCAGCTCAAAATTCGGTTTTTTGGATTCTAAATAGTACTAAAAACCCCTCAATGTCAAAGTGTGACAAATTAACAAAATTGAATTTTAAATATCAAATGATTTTTTTTAATTTGTAAAAAATAACGATAATAATGTGAGTCAAGATATCTAGGAAGTTTTTATTTTATTTTGGGCACTTAGTTTTTTATTCAAAAGTTAGAGCCATCTTAAAGCGGTCAACCCAAAAAAACGCAACAAATAGTACAGGTGTTTTGTGCATTCACCCTCCAAGCAATGCCCCGACCACGCCGGTGGCACAAATAAAAGGAGAAGAACGAAGTGTCGGTGCGAGAAATAAGGGTACTAGCAACCTTGAGGGGAACCCTTATATCCCCGTGGCTGAGCCCCTCTCGGTAATTGCCAGTGAAAACACTTTGTTACTTTTCATCCTAAACTACCCTAATGTTATTCCAAAATAATACTTGTTTAATGGTGGAAATTTCTAAAAACATCCCCATTTGGCTAATGAAATCTTGGCCAAATCAAATCCAAGATCTTAACAAAAGATATTTTGGAATTAACCCTAATCTACGTAGATATTTTGTAAATTAACCAAAAGTCATTTTGAAAATTGTCTTTCTTTAGTCCAAAGATGTCTTTTTACACAAGAAAGAGATCTTGACCAAATCCAATCTTTGATTTTCCAAGAGATATTTCCAAAATCACTCTTAATTAACTGCAATTAACGATTAAAAAGTCAAACTAAGAGCTGACCCTCTCTATCTTTTAGGAAACAACTCGAAACGGAAAACCGTCTGCGCTATTGTCTTTAGAAGACCCCAATTAGCATAACAGGCCCCTAACCCCTCACTCCTAGGCCGTTTGCGCACCCAAATTGGAATTACGGTAACTCTAATTAAAAGTCAAAATTTTAACTTTTAGGATTTGCGCATTTTGATGAATCTATCAGGCCAGGGTTGTTAGGAATGTCCGTGAGAGTAAGGAATGACTCCTTATTTGCAACAATCGGACATCATTCGCTCCTGATACGCCGGTCAACCCGTCACCAAATTGTAAATTTCATTGAAATTCGATGTTCATGCCAGTTCTGGTAGTTAGGAATGTCGGAATGTCTTCAAACTTGACTGGGCACTTATTAAGTATACAAAAACCTATCCTAATTTTTAGTGAGATTTTACCGCATCATACATAATTTCTAGGAATTTACGAACATTTCTATGTGCGGATGACTTCCCATGGAGTCAACGTGGAATTTCGAAAAAATCTGAAATAATTTGGGTAACATTTAGAGCACTCCTAGATTCTTAGTGTATGTTCCACGTGACCTTTTTCTAGTCTAATTTTAGTAATTTGGAATTACTTTGCCCAATTGGACAATTTAATTTCCGATGCCCAGGAATCTTGAACAATTGTTTAATTCTTCTTCGCTCCTGACATGCTCCTACCTTGGAAACACCTTTCTGTAGTCTTCAATCTCCAATCCCCCATCTTCCATCTTGTGAAACTCCAATTCTCCAAGTCATTTGTAATTATGTTACTTCCTGGGGAGATTACTCGCGATTTTTAGAAAACTACATGAGTTAAAATATAGGGTCTATTTAATTCAAAGGGGATAAATTTTATATATATGTAGAACTACTATAGGGTTCTCAAAATGTCACATATCCTATTATATATAAAATTAGGCTATGTATAAACATCATTTAGTAGGAATTTTTATTAATAAATTAGCCTTTACAAATAGGGTTCATATAAAAAGTTTGTAGTACAATGAATATAGATGTAAACAAACTTTTTTAATTGAATGATAAAACTTACACAATTTAGTAAATCTAAGGATGTTTTTATGAGATTTATTGTTATCATCAAAAAATTCTAGCCTATACATACAAATCTTTCCTTAAGTATACCAATTATGTAACAGCATGTAAGAATCTACTGTTCTAAGATAAAAGAATTGAATTGTAAATTTACAATGAGGTTGTACTATGGAGATTTGTGTTCACACAAAGTACCCATTAAGAAATTGGTATAGAGTGTACAACATTTGCATGGAATCTATACTTTGACACTACAAACTCTAAATTTGCCACAACTACTTGAACATATACTTGTAAATGTTTAGAATTGTCTTCTTTTTACTAGTGTTTAATAAACACTCTTTTATTTTTTGATTCTAAATTCAAAACCATTGTAAATGCATATGTGAAAATAAAATATGTAGTCTCTATATTACAATAGAGGTCATATTTTTGAGTTAATCTACAATGTTTTTAAAGTGTCAATTTCTCGTGTTGTTCATGTTATATTGCTAGTATTGGTGTTTTCTTAGTTTTAGTATCATAACTATATTTAATGTTTCTATGATGTTTATTATTCACCATATTAGGTTGTTTAGAATACATGGCATAGAATTTAGAATATTTAAAACTATTGTTTCATTTTTCATTTTTATTTTTCATTTGAAATTGTACTACAATATAAGTAATGCATATATTAAAAAAATAGTGTATATGTAAGACACTACTTTTATAGTGTGTTGTAAATGGATATGAAAAAATTAGACATATAAATTTTGTATATAAGATAGCCTAACTATAAAAATCAAATAATTTGAATTTATATGTAAAAATACGGTCATTTTAATTACTAAAATGAAGGTAAATAGCCCTCTGTTAAATACCCTCTTAACTCAGGTGTTTACAAGGAGTGATCTGCCCGAGTGTTACTTCTAAATTCAATTTTCCTCAAAATCAAATTTAGGCCTTGATAAATCTTCTAGGCTCGTAGTAGACTCTTTTGGTTTAGTCAATATGTCATACAGTGCATCCTTAAAAGGTTGACTTTGCACAAACAGACACTAGGACTAACTAACTCTCATTTTCTTATTTCTCTCGAAACTACTAAATCTTTATACAAACTTACTTCTGAGACTTAGAATGATACAAATTCCTAGAATTAGGAATTTTTCACCTTTTAAGTTGGTTTTCCACCATTTTGGTATAGATTGACACCAAAACTCTTTTAACACTCTTTTTATGTTTTTTTCTTGTATTTTATAGCTAGATTTTGCTATTTAATCGCGAAAAATGGACCCAGAGTTCTGAGTTCCTTCTCGAGGGCTCTCACACTTTCAAACGCAAAGGCTTAAAAGGGTTCCCACCCTGCACAAAAAATCTTCCTAGAGAAATCTCAACTTTCTTGCACTTTTCTTACCCAAGAATGTCGTAGGGTTGTCTATTGACTATTGTTCTGGCACAAAAAGGCGATGACAGGCTCTACTATCATTTTGAGCATGGAGCTCCAGAAAACTACGCGGTTTGAAGTCTGGTTAACCTCTCTAAGAAATTCCCGCACATTGGGACGAATGAAGACCGCCTTTGATCCAATGAGCGTAGGTTGCCAATCTGAGAATACATTGTCCTCAGGTCGATACGTGTTCTTATCCTTAAAAGAAGACCTACTCTTGCATTGACAGAGGACTCCATTCAGGTCGAATACGATGTTCAACCAATTGTTCTACGGTTTAGAAACTATCGGGGATAGACTCTGCAACACACTCTCTCTGCAACTCCCTGTCACTATGTGAGCCCCCAATTCGTTACTAGGGACTCACGAGTTCTTTTTTTCAGATTCCTATACTATCTAAGGTATAATTAGGCTTGGAAAACCCACAAAAGAGTATTACACTGGTATTGGCATTACACATACCAATATGCCATTTGGTCATTAGAAGGGGTTTAAGATAGTTTGCATCCAAAAAGGGTCTTGTCTTGGCTAAATAGACGTCAAATTGATAGTGAGGTGCAGGATTAGGATAAAAAGCCTAAAAAGGCCCTAGTTAGGTTAGGAAGTCTTCATGGGGGAATCTAGGAGGAATCCCCCACTCCCCATAGCATTGAAGAGAATACGGGCGGAATACTAACCTTGAAATGCAGGTACCGGACAGTTTCCTAATTCTAAGAGCACGCAATGGGGATGCAAGTTTGCATCAATGTGGGGGATCCCATGGGTGGTCCAATCCAAAGTTTGAGAATTTTCCAAGATAGTTTGGATATTTTCTCGGATGGTCAACCGCAGTCCGCGGCAGACTTTGGGTGGGAATTCGAAAGAATATCCCAAAGTACGGTAAAATCCCACTAAAAAATTGGCAAGGCGGTCTCACACCAACGGAGCGCTTCTCCAAGTTTCAAGGCAAATCAATCGGTGGAAGACCCCAAATCGGCGACATCCTTCCACAACATTAGGAAGGCAATGAGGCCTCAAGAAGGCCCCTTCCCTTTAAGAAACTGATTTTGTGACTTTGGAACTCGCAATCCCTCTCGAACTGATTTTAAGCAATGAAATAAATTTCTGAAGAAAATCTCATCTGCGGCTTTGAGCTTGCAAGCCACATGCCGTCAAGATCGAGTACAAATAAGACAGTTTTAAAAATATTTTTAATTTATTTTAAATTACATAAAGCTGTTTTTGACTCTACTTTTCTGTTTCCGAATCTACGTTTCTGATGTGGACGATCATCGTCCAGCTTGTATATTTTTATTTTATTTTTATTTTTTCAATAATAGCTTGTTTGTACTCGTTTTTTATGGTTCAAGGTCTGCGAGCTCAATTCCGAAGTCAAATTCTCAAAAAAGAAAAAAAAATTTAAGAGATTCAGCGACTTCCAAAGTCGAGGCCTTTTGGAGGCCTCATTCTTTTCCTAATGGTGACAATTTAAACGACGGTATTTGTAGTTGACCGGCGTATCGAGGGCATACGGCATTTTATCGAGGCCTACCTTGGGTCTATTGCTGCCCCCCTCTATCTACTTAAGAGCTTGGTGAAGGTTTGGGGTCCAAAAAAGTCAAACTCCAAAAGTTGGGAATTTATCCCAACTTTAACCCTAGCTTACACTACGATTCTTTAAGGTTTAGGACATAGTTTAAGGGGTGCAAGGTTCTCCATAGGTTAATTATGGCCTCCCGGACCCAATGGCGCAATCCGTTTGCCATTTGGAGCTAAACTCCAAAAGTTAGCCTTTTGGAGACAACACATGGAGGAGAAAATGGGGTTTAAGGCTCCCCAATGCCAATTTGGAGAGTTTGGGCCCCAATGGCCGTAGGAAATGTGTAGGGAACGCATGGGGAACTCCGGGCACATGTGGGAGCAAGTACCACCTCAAAAAGTTAGTGGAGGTGGCTCCAAGTGCTTGGTGTAAGTAATTTCAAATTTAAGTAGGTGGGAACACATGGGAACCACTCCCATGTGGGAACTTGTAGATTTGGGGGAAGGTAAATTAGGTGGATTTGCAAGTTCTTGTAAGGTTAGGTAAGATTTGAATTACTCAATTCAAAAATATGCTTCATATAAAAAAATTACATCATAAATATGCCGTTGTAATGCCATCCATCACATGTGAAAAAATAAAATCAAGCTCTATGACATGGTGCTACCCAAACTTTAGAGAGGTCATTCATAGCACGAACTCTTACATTGCAAACATCAATGGAGTTAGATATGAATTAGAACTTAAAGGACGAGCCTATGACCATTGGTTGGAAGCCCCCTTGCTGGTTACTCAATTTGATACCGTTTAGGAACCAATCAAGTATGAAAATTTTTATTTTTATTTTTCAAAGATGAAAGTACTTGTCTTCTGCACTTCACAGAAATTTCAGATTTTTTTGAGGAAAATTGATTTTTATGAGATTTTTTGAAGAAAAAATGAAGAAAAAATCATAGAAAATAGAAAATTATCTCAAAAAATCTGAAAATTTCACGATGTGTGTAAATTGTAGTGACAAACATCATGGTGTAAACTCAACTTCCGTGTACACTTATTTATAGGTTACAGTGGACATTAAAAATGCAGCCAAAATTCAAATTACAATAAAAGATTCAATTTTACAAATTTTCCCAAAATTCAAATTGGAGTAGAAACTAGAAGAAGAGACCTTCATTTCATTAGTTGCGCTCAAACTCAAAAAATGTCATTTTTAAGGAGAAATTTTAGATTCTGTCAATTTCTCAAAATACACTAAAATGGTAAATTCTGCCATCCGTTTTCTCTAATTACTTCTCAACTACATGAAAACAAATAGTAGTTAGACTGAAAACTCAATTGGAGACTCTTTACAACTAAACATGAAAGGTCATTAAAAAAAAAGTGGATGAAAAAAATACTATTCCGATCTTCTGCTATCCCTGCAAAGTCATCCGAATGCCTAAAAATGGCGCTACCGTTGCTTAGGGGTTAAAGATATGACTTAAAGATATGCAGTAGATGAGCTGTAGATACACTATAGTACTTGTATCTTGAGCTGTATCTGACTAGTACTATAAATATTAATTGAACCTACTAAATTTTTTTCCTATGATCTTATTCTTTTGCCCCTAATTTATATCTACCTAAATTCTAATGGACCGTATTTTCCGGTTCCCTACATTACTTATAAAAGACATGCCACTTTTAATGTCCCCTAATTTATATGTAAATTTCTTATAAAATTTATCAAAGATTATTTAAATGTACCCTATATTCCGCCGCACGTAGGTTATTAAAAAACGGGAAGTGTCTTCCCCGGGTTCAATTCCTTCGTTCTCCCTTCATTTTTGGATGTGTTGTGTTTTGAATTTTGTTGGGAGAGAAGATGGCTATGGCGGATGGTTTTGTAAGAAAGTGGTAAAGAATTGTTGGAACTCTTAAAAATTATATTTTTAGTGGAAAAAAAAAGGTTGTGACTTCCACTGCCAACCTATGATTTTGATTAACAATCAAATTTTTGTGTTTCAATTCAATGTAAGTTGTTTTACCTTGGTTTGTAGCTTGGTTAGCAACCCCAGCTCGTAGCTAACTTAGTCCTCAGTTGCAGCTCCTAGTTCGATCTCCAGTTGCAGTTTCTGGCTCACAACTCTTGTGGCTCGTAGCTCCCTCTCCCGCACCACGCGTCAAGACTCCATTGGTCGAGGGTTTGTCCACCCAACTAGTCAGTTCGAGCTCCATCCACCCAACTAATTGGGCTCCATCTACTTAACCCTTGAACGACGCCGCGGACGTTTGACGTCCACTGAATGACAAGGAATCTTTCTTTCCAGGACAGAAATGCAACTTTTCATCCTCAATATTGGGGGTAGAAAGGGAAGATCTTGTACAGTTCTTTGACTTCCAATGCATATATTTGGCTTTTTCAAAGTAGGTGATGTCACACGGTATCAAAATGCATGGTTTCTGCGGCCACTGGTCCATCCTTCAAGGGTTAATCAGTTCAGAGCTCTCCACTTAGCCAGTTCAGGCTCTCCATCTAGTTAGTTCGAGCTCTTGCTCAATTAGACTAATAACTGGGGATGGTATATTTGATTTTTGTTTATTGACCTTTCATATTATTAAGGTGTTTGGAATATTTGGAAATTTTGGATAAACAAAGGAATAAAATAATAAACCAATTGGTTATGATTTATGGATTACATTTCCTATAATGATGACCATAACCTTTAGATTATTAAGGTTGGTACAAGAATGGCTAAGTGATTAATCTTCAAAGGAAGTAGAGATTGGAAACAAGGTCCTTCTAGTCATGCAATTGAGGTTCAATTTCCAAGAGGCATTGTGATTTTAAATAAAGTCAAAGCTTTATTGTGTTCACTTAGGAACATCAAGTAGTATTTTAGAATTGAATTTTAATTGCAAAAGAAGGTACACATGACAATATTTAACCGAAATTTCACTTTAAGTTCCCAAAATGTCTTAGTATTTCAAGATCTTACAAGCAAAGGAAGTACACATAATAGAATTTTGGTACTAAAACCTTAAAGTTTCCACAAAGCAGTAGTCAAATAAGAATTTGAGGTCCAGCCTCTAATATAAAACAAAGTAGATAAGAATCAATTGAAAGGACCCTAAGCCTTTAAAGTTCAATAACAAGAAAATAAAATGATTAAATTTAGCCAAGATCTTTCGTTCAAGCAATGCTTTGACCATGTAGGAAGCAGCAATAAAGAAGAAGAGAATAAAGTATTGGTATGCAAGAAATAAGGGTACTGGCAACCTTGAAGGGGGACCTTATATACTCGTTTTCAGGCCCTCTTTGATAGGTTGCTAGTGAAAACACTTTGTTATTTTTTTCTTAATCTATCCAAAACGTAATTTTAAAATAATACTTGTTTAATGGTGAAAAATTCTAGAATTCTCTCCATTTAGCTAATAAATCTTGGCCAAATCAAATCCAAGATCTTAACCCGAGATATTTTGAAATTAACCCTAATCTACCTAGATATTTTGCAAATTAACCAAAAATTATTTTGAAAATTGTCTTTCTTTAATCTAAAGTTGGGTTTTACACAAGCAAAAAATCTTGACCAAATTCAATCTTTGTTTTTCCAAAAGATATTTCCAAAATCACTTCTAATTAACCGCAATTAAGGTTAGAAAAGTCAAACTTAGAGCTAATCTTCTCTATCTTTTAGGGAACAACTCAAAATAAAAACCATCTTTGCCATTGTCTTTAGAAAACTCCAATTAGCCTAAAGGACCCCTGACCCCTTACTCTTAGGCCATTTATAAGTGCAAATTGGAATTACAATAATTTCAATTAAAAGTTGAAAATCTAACTTTTGAAGTTTGCGCGTTTTAGTGAATCTATCATGCTAAGGTTGTTAGGAAAGTCTCCTCATTTGCCCCAATCGGATACCATTTGCTAATCAATCCATCACCAAGTTGTAAATTCTCGTGAAATTCGATGTCGTCCATAGTTTTGGTAGTTGGGAATGTTGGAAGGTCTTCAAACTTGACTGAGTACCCCGGGCTGAGCACTTATTTAGCACACATAACCTAATCTATTTTTTAATGAGATTTTACAACAACATATGTAATTTTTAAGAATTTTTGACTTCCCATGGAGTCAATGTGGAATCCCGGAAAAATTCAAAATAAATTGGGTAATGTCTAGGATTATTCTAGATTCTAAATATAAGCTCCACACTTGTTTCTTCTTATCTCTCAAAATTGCTAACTACTCTCTCAAATTCACTTCTAAGACTTAGAATGATGAAAATCACTAGATTTAAAAAAAATTTAACTTCTAAGATGTTTCTTCATTTATTTAGTAGAAACTGCTACTAAAATTCTCCTAATTCTTTTTTTATATATTTTTTTCAATAATATAACTAAAATTTGCAAAACATTTATGAAAAATAGACTTAGAGCTCTAAATGCCAACTTGAGGACTTTCACTAGCTTGTCCATGGTGAAAGCAAGCATGATGTTGTCCTTGCTTAAATCATCTACTAGTGTTTTGGAGATGATTTAGTCAACCACCTCCACATTGATCTCTACTAGGTCAAAATTCTCCCTAACTTTTTTCAATCCTATCGGAGGGTTACGCTCTAGTAACTTAGACTGCTTAGGGCTAGAAGATAATATCTTGGTTTCAAGCTGAGGTTCTAATTAACTGGCTAACATGCCCTATTAGTTTCATAGTGCAAAGAATGGTTGTCCCTTCCTTCAACTGGCACCACAAGGTGGGGACGATGTTTACTAATAGACCAAAAGATATTTTTGCCTTAGCAAAGGCCAAATCATCCCATGAGTTGTAGGAGGTTGAAGGATTGGTACCCTTCTAGGACCTAGTCCATAACTAAGGGTTGCTTAGGTGAGAAAGAGTTTCTGTTTGAACAAATTAGAACTTATTTTCATCCATCTTAGTCTAGGTAGGGAGGTTTTTGTGAAAACGAACCTCCTTAGCAGTCTCCTTCAACATACTCTACAAGTCAAAAACTTTAAGGGACCTAGGGGACGAATATAGAATTATAGATGCATGCTACTATGTGAACTAGATTTCAGGGAGTTCACCTCGTCAAAGTCTTCTAATGGAGGAGGATTAATTTTTGCCCTACCTTGGATGACTACTAAGGTTGGCAAAGTCTTCCAGACTATGTCTAGTTTAGAAGTCGTGGTGATCAACAGAGTACTTCGGAATTTGGTCACTTTTGCGCTGGTTGGTGCGTCTATACTTTTCAACCGAACATCTTGAGTGTTCTAAGTCAAAGGCATCAAGATGACTTCCTATATAGTCTAGACGACAAAGGGAGCATTTTGAGTCTATCTACATGAGCCGAGTGATCATAGTAGAGTGAATGCAAGAAACACTTGTACTATTTTGTGGCACACGGCAGGTGCTAATATGTTTTTTGGCCATAACTTTTTCATTTTAACTTGAAATAACTCGAACTTTCTAGAAAAGGTACTGATGACTATCATACACCTTAAGTAATTTTTTTCATAATTTTTAAAAATGATTTACTATTTAAATAGTACTAGTAATTGAATGTCACAAATGCCATTTTGGAGTTTTTTAGTACTATTGAGTACCTTTTTTTTAATGATTTTGAGCTCAAATTTGGATTTAATGGTCTTCTAATAGACTTGTAGCTTTCTAGTAGAGGTATTTCAAAAAAAATTATTTTTACATGGTGTACAAGTCCACAAAGTGAGCCTCCTTCTACATTTTTTTGGAAACATGTAAAAAGTGATTTTGGTGATTTTTTTGATTAATAACCATTTCTATAAAGTTTTTGCAAATAGATGATTTTTATTTAAAATTTTTTTTTTTTTTTCTATTTTTTACTAATTAAACCCCGAGGAGGACACTTTCCGTTTTTTAATAACTTACGTGCGGCGGAATATAGGGTACATTTAAATAATCTTAGGTAAAATTTATAAGAAATTTATATATAAATTAGAGGACATTAAAAGTGGCATGTCCTTTATAAGTAATACAGGGAACTGGAAAATATGGTCCATTAGATTTTAGGTAGTTATAAATTAGGGGTAAAAGAATGGGATCCTAGGAAAAAAATTTAGTAGGTTCAATTAATATTTATAGTACTAGTCAGATACAGCTCAAGATACAGGTACTATAGTGTATCTATAGCTCATCAAGTACTGTGGTATATCTACAGCTCATCTACGGTATATCTTTAAGTCATATCTTTAAATCATATCTTTCTAGTATATCTGTAACAACTAGAGGAAAATGTCAGTGCGCACGTTTCTTCCTGGGTGCCAAGATACTCGTAGTTCGCACGTTTCTTCTTCGTAGAGGGATTTGATGTTTTAGGGTTTCAGTTTGAGGCGTTTGCGTGAACTCGTTACAGTTAGGGTTCCAGGCGTTTTCGTGAGGTCCTTAGGGTTTAAGGGTTGGAATAGTGTTTAGGGAAGTTCAATCATGGCCATTACAATTAAAATGTGGACAATAGAGGGCATTAGGACAGCGTATTTCTGATGTAATTTTTTTATATGAGGCATATATTTGTGGTCATAGTTCACAGATGAACTTCATGTCTGTGTTTTTTAACACATTTTGTCCCTAAAATCTCTTCAATACTTTTTCAACCCTAATGTCTTGCTTTTCATGCATATATTTGTGTTGTATTTGTATTCATGCATTGTTATAACTTGAATATTTTTTTCCTATAAGGTATTTGTTAGTCACTTGTTTTTTCATTATTTTTTTTGTTAGTTTTTTTCCTTGAAAAGAAAATAGCCTCTAATATATTCCTTTGGCCTACATATTAAAAGTAATGATAGATATGATAATATGGGTAATTTTTTTGCTTTAAGTAATAATAGGGGTCCTTTAAATGCTTTCTAGGAGGTAAATATCCCCCAAAAAATACCCCACCACCGCATGTGGGTCCTCCAAATACACAAGAAGTATCCCCCCCGAGATTAAAACATCAAAATATGTATTTTCTTGAGGTTTGGCACTTTTCAAGTTCTCATACTTAGAGATTTTCTTAACAAATTTCCTTTAGTGGTTTTCTTCATCTTAAAGGTCTTTACATTAGTCATATTTTTAAAAAAAATTTAAATTATTTTTCTAATTTTAAAGTACTCCTGAAAAAATCTGCCAAACTCAACAAATAGTACAAGTATTTCTTGCATTCACCTAGTACATATTGGGAGGGTTGGATGCCTTGGAAGGTTTGATGAACTAAACCCCCCTTTGGTTCTCTTGGACCTATCTAGTGTAGTCATGTTTGGGCAGCTCAAGGGCAATTGCAAGAAACACTTGTCCTATTTTCTGTCACACCTAGTGTGCTGATTTGTTTTTTGGCCATAACTTCTATGTTTTGTCTCCAAATGACTCAAGATTTATAGGGAAGATACTCATAGGTACCATACACATTCTATAATTTTTTCATAGTTTTCAAAAATATTTTGATTTCAAAATAGTATTAGTGATTGAATGTTACACTTAGTAGTTTAGGGATTTTTAGTCACTAAGGAGTACCTTTTTTTAATGATTTTGAGATGAAATTTGGACGAGATGGTCTAATAGACTTACAGCTCTTCACATAAGGGATTTTGAAAAAAATTATTTTTATGTTGTAAGGAAGTCTATAAAGTGAGCTTCCTTTTGGTTGCATTTTTAAACATATTAAGTATTATTTTAGTGATTTTTTTGATGAATTACCATCTCCATAGAGTTGTTGCAAATAGAAACTTTTTACTTTTTGTATTTACTTATTCTTACTAATTTTCCCGAATTAAAACATGAAGGTATGTATTTTCTTGAGGTTTGGCACTTTTTAAGTTCTTCTACTTAGAGAATTTTTTTATCAATTTCCTTTGGTGAAAACCTTCATCTTAGAGGTGTATATATTATTCATAATTTTCAAAAAAATTTCAAATTAATTTTCTACTTTTAAAGTACTCCAGAAAAAGTCACGAGTATTGTAGTAAAATGCAACAAATAGGACAAGTGTTTCTTGCAATCACCCTCAAGTGGAATAACCTTATCCTAAGTGGCATAACGAATTGTAGGATGATGGTCATCGAACACTCACAAATCATGTTGTTTCCTATCCACCACTTCCCCGAGGGGTGACCCTTCCTACACATAGGATACCTAAAGGTTGAGGATCAATTGGAGGAGTTGTTGTTGTGTACTTGGGTTCAAATATTTGGATGTTGAATTGTTGATAGGACTGTGCTGGACCTCAAAGTTGGGGCGAGGGGAAGCATCTTGAAGCATTGAATAGAAGGGTGGTATGGGGTTGGCTTGGCCATAGTGGTTGCACCATACTCTCGTCAATTAAACTCCAAATTTGTAGAATTGAGGAGGGAACATCATATTCAATAATTTGGGAGATCAAGAACCTCCCAAATTAAAACTATTCATTTACATGAGCAGAAAATCATATATAATTGTATTAAATTAAAATTCGTGGCTTTCATTTCATAAATCAAGACTTGTAATTTCCATTAAAATGATAGTTTCAAGTAGAAGAAAAAATATAATTGTAGTCTCTATTTGGTGCCACCTTTTAAAGCCACAGACTCCAACTGCAATTTGTATCTAGGCTGTGTTGTTCGATACTAATTAATATGTGAATATTTTCATTAGTTAGTCACCGCATTAAGTTGGGGTATATTGCGAGAGGCAGTACAAGAGACTGATTGTTGTGTAATTGGAGGCGCGGGTTCAATTCCTGTTGACCTCCATCTTATTAAGCCGTGGGTGCTATCCTGATATTGAGCTAGATTGAGATTGTATTCTACCATTCACGCAACAAATTTTTTATTTTCAAATATTTTTTTATTAAGAATAAAGGAACACAACTATTACAATCAAAAAGAAAATAACACACGCAAATATATTAGTATATATATAAAAAATATGTAGAGGTCCAATCATTTTATTAAAACAAAATTATAATGCAAATAGAGTATCTAAAAACAAACTATCATATTGCATAAGTCAAACACCACTTATTCAATTGCAATATGTAAAAAACATTTGTAATACAATGTCCTACAAACAAAAAATACAAATACTAAATGCACTTCTATTCAAAGTTTAAAACTACAACATATAAATGACTCCCATTTGAAACACAATGTAATACAAACAATACTCAAATCATTTGTAATACAATGTCTTCCAAAGAATACAAAAATTGTAAATAGACTTCTATTTGAAGTTAATGTCTAGACCCTATAAGTCGGTCTCATTCAAACACATCAAACATATGAAGCAAGGCTTTGCTTGATAATTTCAATTTGTGCAGCCGGAATCTTGAGCAAGCATTGGCGAGTATCTTTCTTGATTTGAGACTTCCACGCCGTCATCACAGCATTTGTAGCTTCCCAAACTGGTGGATCAGCAACATCGACCTTCCAACGTAAACCTTGTTCAGTGTCCCATCCAGTGTAAAAGTCTTGAACATCTTGGCTCCTAGAAGTTGGGCGAAAATATTGAATGAGAACGCAGTTTGGTTTTTCAGGGTTACTATTTGGATCAGACAAGGCCCGTGCAATCCAAACTGGCTGTGAATTACCATCTGCGGGACGAACTGCAACAAAATATCCTTCAAAGAGGTCACGACCAATCCTAAATGACGGTTGTGGACGACCCCTCAAAGGTCCAACGTACGCTTCATCCTCCCTAAACTCTTCACGATCCTTGCCATCATCTCCCAACTGATCAACAGGGTTCGCTTGAATTCGAGTAGTCGGCCAAAACCCGTCCTTCAAAACATCTGAAGCAGTAATTGGTTCTTGTAGAGCATCCTTGACATCACGCCAATAGTAAACCAAATGTTCATAACGCCTTCGACACTCTCCAGTAACATCTGCATTGCACAAGTTCTCCCAATACTTCACGAACCCTGCAATGCCTTTCTCAATGTCCTCCAAACCTCTCATTGGCTTTGGAGGAACTGGCAATGGAACTCCACGGGGCCACAAACTGCGCCCCTCAGAATCTTCCTTCCACAACTTGATACCACCACCATCTTCTCCTAACCATTCCATGTCAGTGCACAACAACTTGTACTTCATAACTGGAACTCCATTAGAATCAAGGTAGAATTTCACTTGTTGAGGCTTCGTATGTCCAACAAGCATCTCATCTCCATCTACAAAAGCCCCTGCAATAAAAAATTTGAAATCTGGCACCTCTTCAATGAGGTGAGGGATGGTAGGAATGGACTCAACATCCATGAACGACTTCATAAGCATTGGGATTGTTGGAAAGTTTTCCTTCTTCAATAACATACTCCACCTTCCAAACAATGCATCAATGTCGTCATGGGTGTGACCCACAATCATGAAGTTCACAAATACTTCTCTGAAGATCTTGTTTGCCACAAGTAGAGACCAAAAACAAAAAACATATCGATTCTTATTGTCGCTTGTGGCATTGTCCATCTGCACATTCAAAATAGGAGGTAATGGCGTCGCTGGAATTAAAAGTTCCGGTACAGGCAACAAAGAAGCTTGGCAAATTTCCGCACCCTTCAGAACACTCTTAAACAATGAAGCCGAGCCTGAACCCTCAAACAACAACCGCGAGGATGACTTTGGCGCCATCTCCAAATCTCGCAACAATTTGGCCATAGAACCGATGGTATAATTGGAATCATGAGGGAAGATATCCAAGCCATAATGCGCATAACGGACATCTCCATGACCGTGGGCAATCATGCCAGTGACAGAAAGGGGCAACTTCACTAGTCCATCGATCTCCTTACTCTTGTGAGAAAAGACAGGAGAAGCAGTCTTAGCATGGTCCATCTTGTCGTGCATGATTGTGAGGCATTCATGCGGGGAAGTATGAGACATATATCGGTTTGCATAGTACAACTCCCTATGTGCACGAGCAATGGCAAGATGTTTGTCAAGCCTTCTTGACCATTTCAAAGCACTCTCAAAGCCAGCCAAAGCACTCTTCCTGAGCTCTTGCAATTTGTCACAAGTACCACACCGAGCAAAATTATCTCCGGGCCTCTTCACATCAAACTCAACAAATTTAGTGGATCTAATCTTGCTCAAGCTAGAAGGTGAGACCCCTTTCAGTCCAAAAGCAGCATTCACCTCGTTGATTTTCGGAATCTGGTTCTTCCATTGAAATGTAGCTGGGAGAATCATGGACACAACCTTGTCTCCACACTTCAAAGTTCTCGTTTTATGTGGCATGTGATCAACTTCTTTCTCTAGAATGCACTTCAACGTAGCTGAGGCTTGTTCAGTGTGCTTCCTCCGCTTAATGAGCCCCGTGTTAGCGTGATCTCTTGCTTCACGTTGATCCTTGGCATACATTTGATACCGATAAAATGTTGCTTCCGGAACCCCAGAGATAAGCATCCATGCCCGCATGCACACATTGACACCTTCCACAGTAACCATCTTCCTTCCGTTCGAGTCATGATGAACGCTTCTGTGTACTTCGGTTTTAAGGTGCGCTCTGAACTTGAATGTAGAACGTTGGTACATTCGTTCACGGAAGGCTCGAATTTTCTCCCTAGGAAAAGGCTGTACACAATTCTTGGCACAACAGACTCTGCTAGACACCAAGTTTATGGAATCTTGCGTAAGTAGCTCTTTCGCTCTCAAACCAGTCTCACGAGCTGGATTTCTGATTACACTTGCGTAGGGGCGTGCCGATGTTGGCATAGGCGGGTTTAGAAGAGCAGCTTGTATACGATTGAAGTTGTCCCGAGCATCATGATCATGGAGACTAGCTCCACGGCAGTGAACTAGTTTGATGGGCCACGCCACAAGAGTATACACTTGTTCATGAGGAATGTCTTCTTCAGAATGTGTCTTCGAGATGTGGACAGCAATATAGGTGTCTCCAAGAGGACCATTGGCACCAAGGACTAGATCTGAGTTGACACTATGGTAGGTACCCTCTCCAACAATGATGCCGTTGTCGTTGTAAAGAGTCACACACTTTGTATTCCACAGTCGACGTGGTAGACCTTCACACTCAAGCACACCAACATTCATCGCCTCAATATCCTGGAACTCATCGTCTGAAGAGAACACCATCTCCGAAGACATGTCTGTAGTAGACATCGTACCTGAACAAATCATATCGAGAAGGAGAGTAAGTAACACTGTATACACGGTTCTTTTTGACCGAGTACGCCTCACTTGAACATACGATCAGCTCGAATCGAGCTGAAATGCAATTTCAAAATATTGAAAAACATTCCTTTATCATTCTCCTAAAAATACCAGATATAGATGTTGAGATCATTGCAATAATAATCAGTACAATTTTTATCATAGAAAATTATTATAGCAGATATCTACATTGTGTAAAAATTATAATATTACATAAGATATTATTATGTACAGTCATATTTCAGGACTAAGTAAACTGGGTCTTTTTTTAAAAGATCCTGGGGAAACTAGGATTAATGGAACCTGTGAAGTTTTGAAACTTCTGAATGTATTTTAGCTCGAGTCGAGCTAAAGTGCTGTTGCTAAAACAAAGCCCTTCTTAAATTTTCGACCCAGTACTTCAGCTCGACTCGAACTGAAATGATTATATGACGCTGTCAAGTTGTTACTTTCATTCCAGGCAGCACTTCAGCTTGAGTTGAGCTGAAGGGATGCATTCCCATTTCTATGGATTCACAAATGACTTACATTCTACTGAATATATTTTACTCAACATATACAGACTATCACTTTAGCAATGATTCAGCTCGAATCGAGCTGATTTGCAAGATTAGACCTAGTATTCCGTGTTTTACGGAACAAATCCAAACGCAGTTCAATAAAAAAACTTACTATAAATAGTAAACCGAAAATCACAGAACGTTCGTGCTACACTCTCAAGCAGATGGAACGGCCCTGACGATTACGAAACTATGATGGGCTAAAGCTTCGACGAACGCTGAACCGATCCAGAATCTAATGCGCAGATGTCTAAGAAACGCAATGAACCCCTCTTCTCAGCAACGAAACAAAAGCAAGGAACATGTATACCACTGCCAAACAACAAAGCTAGAACAGGCGCAAATGCTAACCGGAAATAACTTGCGCGGATACCAATCTCGATGATAGCAAAGGTTACAAACCGGGAACGAGTTGTGGCGGCTTAGCACTGCCGATGACAACAAAGGCAAACAACGACTTCGCAGACAAGAAAGAGTGCACTATAGAAATTGTAACGACGCAAGCCAACAACAAAACAGAAGATCCGATGTGCACGCCAACATCGAGGCAGCCGAGGACGAAAGGGTGAAAGAGAGGTTTGCAAGTGCTGTTGCGACGTACACTCGGCTCCTTGCGCGGCAAAAAAAAAGCGCCAACTCATTTGGCGCTTTCGAAGATGCGGAAACAATTTGAAATGGTTCCGGAATCTCCAAAAGCCACCTTCACTGCACACTAGAATAAGTGGCGCCCCAAAGTTCAGGAACTCTTATGACCATTCCAGTCAATGTCCCTGCAAAATGTTTGGACTCTTTCGCCGTCGACAGATTCCCTTCATTTTATTCGTTGACTTTTGCCTGCTATAGTGCTGTGATACCATGACATTTGGTACGTCATTCCAAACCAAATCCTACTAATTTTAACTTCATTATTATGAAGAAAATCTCCAATGTATTCCGAAATCCGAACTATAAATCGAAAAGAATCTTACACTAAATACAATGGATCCTTATGATATTTTCGTAATCTACAATAGGGAAAGGGTTCGGTTGATTTGCATACGGCTTCTTTTCTTTATGTGATATTTTCACTTTTGCAGACAGTTTACGGTCAAGGTTCACAATTAGTTTTTAGGGTTGAAATTTTAGGTTCTCTACGTAATACACTCATGAAAATGGTTTACACTTGACGAATTCATAGAAGTTTAATCTATGTATTGTTCATTGTAGCTTAGTTTCTCTAATTTCACTTGGCATTCATAGAAAACAAGATATTCGGTTGATTAGTATAGTTTTTATAGAGATAAAAAGGTTATTACTTATTTTGGCAAATTCCACTTGGCAACAGAAAGAAAATGGGATATTCAAATGGTTAGTACAGTTTTTACGACACATACATTACTATTTATTAAGATACATGATTATTGAGATAAATTATAATTAAAATGCTTGAAGGTAAATACTTCCGCTTTATTAAGTTCTATCCTTAGTATCCCAATATTTTTTACATTAATAACAACAAACTTCTTTGCAATTCTAACATTTGTCTTCACTATAGATTCTTTAATTAGTAAAACAACTTCATTTCTACATTTTGGTTTGTTTTGTCAATAAAACCTTCAACATTTAATTAATAAACATTTTTCATTACAACTTCTTCTTTGACTTAGAATTCATATGAATAAATCCCAAATCATTGTGAAACATAGATGATGCCTAGTACAAACTAGTAATTCATCTATATATGATTGCATCCAGAAGAATAAAATTTTATTGCAAGTTCGATCCCGTTGGAAACATTTTAACTATATGATTGATTTCCATTTTTTCCATGTTCAGAAATTTATGACAAATATAAAAGAGTAGTTGTAAATACAGATGTTCACTTTTTCCAACATACTGATGACGACTAAAACAAAAAAAAAGTAATTATGCATACAAAACTTGAACTTCCAAACTAAATATGTTACTCACCAAAAAATATAAAGTATTTAGTACTCTTTTTGTTCTCTAAATTAAGTGAACCATGTGTATGATTCTTAGCATTTCATTTGAAGCCTCCATTCTATCAGCATTTTAAAGAAAAACCAACACTTGTATTGTCTTCTAATCATGAAGAAAAAAGTATTCTACAAGTTTCAATGTCACCAAGGATGAATGTTCTACAATGTTGACGATTCTGTGTTATTGATTTTTTTATGTATTCGAAGAAAGTAAAGAATCCAACCATTTTTTGGAAACAAATTCAAGGCCTGTTTTCCCTTAAATTTCACGTAAAAGAAAGCCAAAAAAAAATGGGTACAAGTTGGAATAAGTAGGAACTTGAATGTTGTATGTTTAATATAATGTTCATGGTTCTTTTGTGTGATTTTCTTCTATATTTGGAGATAGTAAAAAATCCTGCCATTTTTTGCAAACGAATCCAAGGCCTCTTTTCCCTTAAATTTTACGTGAAGGAAAGCCAAAAGAAAATGGGTACAAGTTGGAATAAGTAGGAACTTGAATGTTGTATGTTTAATATAATGTTTTTGGTTTTGTTGTGTGATTTTCTTCTATATTTGAAGATAGTACAAAATCCTGCCATTTTTTGCAAACGAATTCAAGGCCTCTTTTCTCTTAAATTTCACGTAAAAGAAAACCAAAAAAAATGGGTACAAGTTGGAATAAGTAGGAACTTGAATGTTGTATGTTTAATATAATGTTTTTGGTTCTTTTGTGTGATTTTCTTCTATACTTGAAGATAGTAAAAAATCCAGCCATTTTTTGGAAACAAATTCAAGGCCTGTTTTCCCTTAAATTTCACGTAAAGGAAAGCCAAAAAAAATTGGGTACCAGTTGGAATAAGTAGGAACTTGAATGTTGTATGTTTAATATAATGTTCATGGTTCTTTTGCCCGATTTTCTTCTATACTTGAAGATAGTAAAAAATCCAGCCATTTTTTGGAAACGAATTCAAGGCCTGTTTTCTCTTAAATTTCACGTAAAGGAAAGCCAAAAGAAAATGGGTACAAGTTGGAATAAGTAGGACCTTGAATGTTGTATGTTTAATATAATGTTTTTGGTTCTTTTGTGTGATTTTCTTCTATATTTGAAGATAGTACACAATCCTGCCATTTTTTGCAAATGAATTCAAGGCCTCTTTTCTCTTAAATTTCACGTAAAGGAAAGCCAAAAAAAATGGGTACAAGTTGGAATAAATGGGACCTTCAATGTTGTAAATTTTAAATAATATTCACAGTTCTTTTGCTTGATTTTTTTATATACTTGAAGAAAGTATTTCACGTGGGCAATGGACCAATGAAATACATACAAGTTGGAATGGCCGTAGACCATTCGAATCCATGAGGAATTCTGGTTTCCCGAAAGGGAGCATGGCCAATTCCATTTGTATTCCGATAAATGTCTAATTAAATCCTGTCATTTTCTCAACATTCAAGCGAGCATCAAATCATGCCTATTTCACGTGGGCAATGGATCAAAAAAATACGTAGAAGTTGGAATGGTTCTTCTACCCGACTTTCTTATGCATTTGAAGATAGTAAAGAATATTGCCATTTTTCACAAATGAATTCAAAGCCTCTTCTCTCTTGAATTTCACGTAAAGGAAAGCAAAATGAAGATGGGTACAAGTTGGAATAAATAGCACCAAAGATATTCAATGTTGAAGTCACCACTTGGTTATTGTGTTTATTTTTTAGTTCACAAGTCATTAACTGCATGTTAAAAGCAAGTTCTCTTTTCGAAGAATGAAAAAAGAGATACTAAAAAAAAGGGGTACACTTCATGCAATGATCAATTCTTCATTGCTTTGGAAATAAACGTGTATTGGTCTTCTCTCTAAAATATTCTATTTTTTGAAGACATTCATCTTAACAAAATCTTCTTAATTCTTTAAATATAATGAAGATTTGTGGAAAACTTGAACTCTGCGGCACCTTCAGTTATTGCTTTCTACTTTTACAATGTATATTTCAAATACAAAATGTGCTACTGTATGTTGTAGAAATCAAAGGTAACCTTCAAAGTCCAATCTTTTCTCATGAAGACGTGGTACAAAAGAAATATAAAAGTTGTAAACTTGTGCGACATTAAAGAGATAATGGAAAATTGAAATATGGACACCTTCTTCCTCCCTATTTTTACATTGTATATTTCAAATTGGGTGTCTTTTGCTATATGTTGTAGAAATGAAACCATTGAAGTGTAATCTATTTCACGTGAAGGCTAACCAAAAAATGAAAGTAGAAGTTTTAAACTTGTGCGTCATTAAGGAGTCGTCAAAAAATTGAACTACAGACACCTTCTTCCTCAATAATTCTTCATTTGTTCAAAAAAGTTCGAAATCCCATTATGGTTTTGAGAAACTGTGGTTAAGAAAAATTAAACAACGTGAAGTTGAAGCATACCGTCCAAAATATACATACCTTAATTGTTAGGAGATTTTAGGATTTATTAATGGAAAAACTATTTTCTTGATGATTATTGTCTCTATAGTAGAAGAAGATAGTGAATTCCTATATTGAATTAGAAAGCTTTAATATAATTAAGTGGAGACTACTTTAAAATGTATATTTAAATTTTTATGTTCCAATTTCTTTTATCTTGTACAAACCCATCCAATTGATAAGATGAAATGTTACTATGATTAAGAACACGTACAAATTTATAAAGTTGAACCTATCTTAGAAATAGAAAGGAAAAAAAAGAGTTTTCTTCATTCCATTAATTTTGAATAATTTAGGATTCTACATAGCATTCAGTGAATAATAAATAATGTGATAAATAAATGATACTATTGAAATTTTTTTTAGGGGATTGAACAGTCCTTATTTCTAACTATAAATAGTTGTCATGTTGAAGGTATGTATATTTCCATACTGTTTAATAAGAAAATTAATGAAATTCATGATTATTTTAATAGTCGTATACTAGAAGCAGTTACTACAATGTTGGGCCAAAAGTTTTTAGGGGATTGAACTTGTTAAATTTACAAATCCATGTTCTGAAATGCATTGAAGAAGCGCACTTTGATGTGCTAAAGAAACGTCATTCACATGCTTGTCAATTATAGCATTTAAAATGTAATTCATGATACAACATATGCAATTCCAATTAATGAGGAACAAGTGCTCAACCTATCAAATTTAATGAGGTACAAGTCATGAACTCATCAAATTTAATGAGTTACTAGTGGTGAAATCGTCAAATTCAAAATCAAATAATTGCCTGTATAATGATGCCATTATGATGGCCTTGCCACTTGTCTTTCACTCCTTAGAATGCAACCTCATAGCATTCACAATCATTTTGTATTAGTAAACGAAGCACATTATTGAAAAGAAGTGTTAATGTTTATTTCTTGAAAAGATTATTAATTCATTTCATTTTGTAAAGTTTTGAATTACATACTTCTGTACTTCATATTTGGGTAAATTTTTTGTTAATTGTAGAGTATTTTGACTAAAATATTGAAGAATTAATGTACAGGACAGCTTACTTCAATTGAAATAGGGAAGTAAGGCAATGACTCATAGAATCCAAATTTAACAAGAAATCAAACATATGAGTACTAATTTGTTTATAATAATTAATTAGTAGCCTCTACTTGTTATTAGACAATAAAGGACCTTGACAAAATAAGGTAAAATGTATTTATAGGATTTATTTTAAAATTCAAAAACGTACTTACATTTCCTTGAAAGAAAATGAAATAATAATTAATGAACATTATTTAATTTTGAAGTACATTTAACTATGCAAAATGAAGTACATTTGTACATTTATTTAGTCACAGAAATTGTTAATAATTGAAATGGGACATCAAATATTTTCATTTTACTTTGGCATTAGGATTAAATAGATTTTCATAGTATCTTCTTATGTAAATTTGAAGGCATTCTTAGTGGTAGGACAAGGCATAGAGGTTTAGTTAAATGTAATGAATAAGAAATAGTCATTGTAGGAGACCTTTGAAATACAATGTTAATTCTTTTCAAAGATTTCTTTTTATTAACAAGAAATAAGTATTTGAACTCATATTCTCTTGAATTAGAACATTTGAGGAAGATTTATACAACAATAATAGGCTCTTCACTAAATCTGTATTATACCATTAAATCATAACAAATTCATGGAAATCAATAAAGGACTTCAAATAAATTTTTTTGGTAGAATTACAGAAAAAAGATAGAATTACCATAATACAATTTGTACATATAAGATATGCAGAATCCAAATCCTATCGATTATAGGATGTGGGGGGGGGCCTTTTGGAATTCATGATTCCTAGAATTGTGAGAATCATTGATAATAAAATAATCAAAGGAACTCTTTTGAGGTAAAGAATTGTAGAAGATTCCGACACTGCACTCTTGAAACTGTGAAAAAATAATTACCATTTTATTTTATATGCAAGTAATCCTTGTAATGTGTTTAACCTCTCTTGTTTGCCATTACATTTTTAGGTTTTAGTTGAATATGTAACTTTGGATAGCTTTTGTAGTTTTTTATTGAATATAGTATATTTGTTCTACACGTGTCAACAGACTAGATATCAATTTCTGTAGGCCTGATGAATATCAATTTAAGTCGGGTATGCATTTTTTCCAGATACTATTTTTAAGAGGGATATGCTTTTCCCGGGTATCAATTGTAGGGGGTATGACCTTTTTCGGGTTCCATTCCACATTTCGTAGAAGGTGATACCCGGATTCCAATTTTAAAGAGGGGCATCCTTTTCCCGGGTATCAATTGCAACGGGTATCACCTTTTTTGGGTTCCATCTCACATTTCATAAAAGATCATACCCGAACCTCAATTCCAACGGGTATGGACCATACTCCAGTACCATCCACACGGGTAGGTGATACCCGGATATCAAACGAAGCGGATATCAACCACACCGGGTTGGATTTAGCCGGGTATCCCAGGAAGCGGCTTCCTCGACCCGCTAGGGTTTGGCGCTCTTGTTACTCTTCGTTTGTTGCCTTTCCGTATTCTTTGCTGCTTTTCCGTGTTGTTTGTTGCTTTTCCGTGTTTTGGGCGAGTCTTTCGCTTGATGCTTGCGAGATCGTTCTGCGAGGTTTAGCGGTAGTGTTCGGAAGACGTATTCGCGCGTGTGAGGAGCGCTTCATCTTTGTTTCAGAGAAGCGCTACACCTGTGTGTGAGAGGACTGCTTCAACTTGTGGGAGGAGCACTTCACCAACTTCCGAGAGTTTCCCACGGCACCATCGATTTCCCCTCTCGTTCTGTCGCGATTGACAGTCGCAGTTCCGATTCAGGGTCGCAGTGTGGGTTCGCAATGCGAGGTGTGAGGTTGCCGTCCGAGAGTTCTGGTTGCCTTGCGATTTGCGGTGGGGACAGCATTTGCGTTTATTGACGGTGAGTGAGTCTTGCTAAACCTTATAACCTTCAATGCAGGTTTAGTGTTTTCTTTGATCAGGTCTTTCTGTAAAATTTGCTTGTATTGTTTGTTTAGGTTTTAGGGTACATTTCTATGTATTCTATTAAGCTTCATTTAAAGAAGACACAGAAGCTTGTCTTGAGTTGTGGATTCATTTCTCTTGATTTATTTCTGTTGCTTAGCCCTGCATCATGTTTCTACAAAAGTAATTATGGTTTCAGTGTGTGAGAGAACGGAGGTGGGCTTCCGCTCAACTTGTTTGAGTTGCGAGGGTTTTTTTCCTCTTGATTAGGCCTGCATTGTGTCTGAGTTTTGAATCACGATTTTATTGTGTGATTTTCTGAGGTGTAACATGCAAATTTGAGGGATTAGATTGGCAATTCAGCTCAATTCGGTTGATTTGGTAGCGTTAAGAATACGAATTCGAGTGCATTGGACCGTATTGTGTGCTTGGCCAGTGCTTTTGAGATTCAGAAGCTGCATGTAGTGAAATTCTGGCTTTCCTACGTGATCCATAATTGTTAGCTATTGTAATGAACCTTGAAAATGTGGAATTCCTTGCAGATTTTCGAGGTATTTGTGCGTATAGGAAGGTTGGGAAGGACGTTGGGACGACAGTGCATTCCTCGACCTACAGAGTAAGTGAAGTTCTGTAACCTAAATTGAATTCCAACTTTGGTAATTGAAAGTACAGCGTATATCATGGGGAGATGCCTGAACCCTAAACAAAATTTTGCATTGATTCATATCTAATTCCATAATGTGCATCATCTGAATGAGTAGTCTAAAACCCTAAACCCTAAATGAAAACGCTAATTTCTAGTGTTTTTAGAAGTCTACAAAGAGTATGACGCTCTGTAATATATGTATCGGCCCCAATGATAAGTAGAACCCTAAACCCTAATCCCTTAGTTTTTGCAATTTAGCTCCAGTCGAGCTGAATTGCAGAGTCAGCTTCTTTCTATAGATTCAGAGTAGTTGGTGGCAGTTCAGCTCGAAACGAGTTGAACTGCAAATTGTTTTTATAACTGAGTGCAAATTAATTTTAATATCTTCCTCTTCAGATGACTGTTTTATTCATTTATTATTTTTGTATGAGGATCCAATTCCAGTTCTTTAGCATTGTAAAGATTAATATACGGATCTTAGAACTACAGAGGCTGCAGTTTAGCTCGATTCGAGCTGAACTCCAAGCAAATAAAAAATAACCACTGAAAAAAACAATAATCTTTCGGCGTTGAACGTATAATGAACAAATAATCTCTTCATTGAATCTCACCTATGAGATTGAGCTCGAATCGAGCTAAACTGCAAGTTCAGCAAGCATTCTAATCTAATAATCCTTTCCAAAACAGAATGGAAGAACAAGTGGCTAGCCTTGAACAGTATTTTCGAAAAAGCGACGTGCAGAACCCCGACGACATCGATGAGGAGGACATGATGCTCTGTGAGGGCGAGTTCTGGGAATTCAAAGACCCAGACCAAGTTGAAAGCTGGAGTTTTCACATGATTCCTTTCAAGGAAGAAATAGCCTTCTCATACAAGTTCAAGAAGTCAGCTGTTTTTCTGCAACTGTCATTTGATGAACGAGTGAAGGACGTGGAAGCAGATGCGCATCCCGCGATAAAGATCAAGTGTGTGACATCTGATCCAGATATTCCTAAGGAGGACCAGTATCACTTCACCATTTGCCTTGACTCAGTTCTCATACCATTCACCTTGACTCCATTTTTGAAGAGTCTAGAGCGAACGTCATTTGCAGATGAGATAAAGGAGTTAGAAAAAAAACTAGATAATAAAGAATGGCAGAATGCGAACGGAGCCCCAATCAATGGGAAAAAACTTTGTGCCAAGCTCCGATACATGTTCAGTGATCTCAACACTCTGAAAGGGAAGATCCAGCTCAAAAATCAGTTGGAGAAGCCACGCACGGTGTCCATGAACACCGAGCATCCGGGAAGGAGTGAGAGTTCAAAACGCAACTCTGTCGTGGAGACTGGGTCTGGAAAACCAAAGCGTGCCTCTCAAAGGCAACCAAGGAATCCCTCTCAAAAGCAGGGAAAGAAAGCCGGCCCCTCCACGTCCAAAGTCGTACTACCCACCAAATCCATAGAGCAATCCGAAATTGCGGAAGGGAGCTATGTGGAAGAAATGGTAAACGTTCCTCACTCCCGCAAGACCGAAAGAAAGCAAGATTACAAGCAAGTGAGTGAGGTGTACCAACGGTTCTAGTCTACTTGCGAAGACGCTTACGTCTTCCCTGTTGGTGAGAAGAAAGAGATTGAAATCACGAAGCTCATCGCTGCTCCTTCAACCTTCAACATTCGTTCGAAGGAAACACGCATTGTTGATGATATGGTAACTTGGCTTCTAAATATTCCGGACAAATCTAACAATCAAACCCTATGCGTTATGCTTGTGGGACACTCTGCAAAGCCAACCAAATGGGAGGATATTGAAGAGGGCAAGTTCTATATCATCAATGGGCAGCATAGTGTGGAAGCAAGTGAAAGGATTGTCAACGACGCTAACAACATCGATGAGGAGACCAAGAAGCATTTTCGGAAATGGGAATGCTTTGTCGTGTGGTCAGCGGATGAAGAGAAGCTCCGGAACATTTCAGCGTATTATAATCGAACAAATCACTTTGTGGCAACACAGTCGTCGTGGGCCACGAATATTTTGGGAGCGCGATCCGTGTGGGAGGCCATGGATAGGCCAAAAAATCCGAAGGAGGCTTCCTCCGTTGGGACCGCCTCAGCGATTAGACGAACAGCGGATAATCTCCGCAACAAAAATAAATTCAATGTAAGCACTGAACATTGATATTGCCTGCCTTTTTTTGCATGTGATTTTCTTTATACATGATTGTGACTCTTTTGCGGTTTAGCTCGACTCGAGCTAAAGTAGAGAACACCTCTAATGTGGACGGATTGTGATATCAGGAATTCGAAAAAGCTGTTTATGTTCGATTTTCAATGATCGATGTAAACAAAAATCTCAAGCTGTCCAAGGTGAAGGACAAAGAAGAGAAGCTGAAGCTGACGAATGAGCTGAAGCTGATCACCGCCCCTGATGATGTTTACAATCTCTGGAAGGAGGTCATAACAGCCGCCGCCCACGGAGAGCTTTTTAACCCGAATACGGAGAAGCTGTTTAATGCGAGGACCGATTGGAACCCAGAGAACTGCATGCTCACCCGGGAATTCTTCAAGTTCCTTGGCAATCTAAGCTATCCTGAGCTGGGAAAGCTTGCAAAGCATATTTTAAACCAGACGGGTGACAAAAGAAAGCATTGTTATCCTAAAGTGACAATTAAGGCAATATCGTCGGTGCTGGATAGCTGCTACACCACAAAGGAATGGGCGGAAAGGCGGAAGCGGAAGCATCTCGTAAAAAAAGAGCTTCACCAAATCAAGCCGAAGCTTGGCCTCATGAACGCAAACAACGAAATTATCGTTGAGAACTGGAAGGCCTTAAAAAACGAACGCATGTTTTCCAGGGCCACTATGGATGTTCTCCTCGACAGGCCCGAGGAGAGGTACTTTGTGGAGGCAAAGATGGTGAGGTCGAAGAACAAGACTTGTACTCAGTTGTCGCCAGAAGCGTTCTCTTTTTTCCAAGCGTTTCTTGAGCACAAGACAAAATTTGTCAAGCCAACGGCGAATGGATACTACCGGACGTACAACGAAATCAACAACGTGACGTCGGAGTGGCCCAGAGGTATGTGGTCGGAGGAGACGCCAAAGCAAATCGGGCTCGGAGTGGTTGACTTCCGTTGGCTTCCAGGCATGAGCAAGAAGGACAAGTCGACAGTCGACTGTCCATATTTTGTTGAAGTCGTGAGCTCAATGTTCAAAAAGAGTTCCAAGGTCGGAGAGATTTCATCTTGGCTCTTCATTTGCGCAGACAAAAAGGAACAAGCGCAGGTTTTACGGTTTGTAGAAACCAACAAGGCTCTTGACAAGTACAACATTGAATACGCCGACTACCACGCTGGGAAAAATGACCGGCTAGGTGATGCGGCAGCGGCAAGGACACCAAAGAAGGTTCTTCTAATGTTCTTGCAGAACCCCGCGAATCCTGTGCAGGTCAGAATTCCTGAGGAGTTCTTGTGTCCCGACACGAATAGATACATGAAAGCGCGTGCGTACAGTGAACTTGAGTACCGGCTAAACAATCTGGAACTCCGCATGGAATTCTATTTGTGGCTAATCCGCAAATTCTATACCCCTGGGATGTGTGTCTTCTCAGGATTCACAAGCGGGAAGTTCACCTGCGCTGCCATGGTGGGTCTATTTCTTATCTATGCAGTAATAGCCTTCGCTTACTTGTGCATTGTTATGTCATTTAGCTCAAGTCGAGCTAAAACGTGCTTGCTGTCATTCGTGAGTTATCTAACGATTAATCTCTTCTTGCTGCAGATGAGTTGCGTCCACGTTTACGCTACTGGGTTCTTAGAAAAGTCGCCTTACTGGGAAGAGCTCTGCTTGAAGGCCATGACATTGGACAAGGCAGACTTCCTGGAAAGCGGCTATCAAAAAAAGTCGCAAGACGTTGCTCCCGGTTCGCAGTCCGAGCCTTCATCGTCGAAGAGGAAACTGCGATCCAATCAAGACTCGCCTGGCATGAAACAGAAGCGAAGGGCAGCTCCTGTCTTCGATGACTCTGAGGAGTTCTCGGATGATGAGGAAGACGAGCCCGACGACGATGTTGAGGAATTGGGGCTCGACGAAATAGCGACTCCAACGAGTCGCCCAGGATCAGATGTCCCCAGGTCCGTGGCGTCTTCAATGCTACCGCCAGCGGCTCAAACGCCGAAGACTCCTACCGATGCTAGTCAGCCAGAACGTAAGAGGAAGAGGGACAACATGGCAATCGTCATGAAGCGGATGGAGCAGATGCAGAAGTTGCAGATCGATCAGATGAATGCGCAGAATGCCCAGAATGCACTTCAGCATAAGAAGCAGGAGCTCGCCGTAGCGCAGCTACGGGAAGAACGAGAGAGGGACCGTATTCAGCTAGAGAAGGATCGCATGGAGCAAGCGAAGGTGAACGAAGCGAATTTGAAGATTCAAGAGCAAAATGCGCAGTTCATGCGGGAGCAAGTAGAGGCGAATAGGTTGGAGAGGGAGAGAGACAGGGCGGAGCGAGAGAAGAGCAACCAAATTCTGGCCTTCTTGTTAGACAAGGCTGGCATTGTGCCGCTGGCAGCAATTTCTCCAACCTCTGAACCTGCGCAGCTACAGATATCGGGGCGCCCCTCAACATCAAACGACAGTAATGTGGCGAGTCCTCAAGTGGCCGTCAATGTCGCACCACCCCTCCCGATGGAATCTCCGGTCGCAACTCCTCTCCCTCCTCCTCTCGATGAGCAGTTTCTGGAGACCTCAGTCGATAGGGAGCTGAATGTCATACATGACGCGCGCAACCCCCTCTGGATGACGAGTTTCCGGAGACCTCATTCGACAAGGAGCTGAATGTCTTACATGACGCGCGCAAGATTGCCGAGCGAGAGGGAACTTCCGCGGCGGCAGATAGTGTTGTGGTTGGGCACAACCTGGCCGTGGATGCTTCCGAAGCGGAACTCGGGAGCGCTTCCCTTCCCACTGAAGATCCACCAGCAGGTTGTGCCCAATGACAACTCAGTTTTCCTTTCTTTGTAGTTTTAGCTCGATTCGAGCTAAATTGTATAGGAATGGTATAGGTGCAGAGTTTTGAAGGCAGTATTTATTTTTCCATAGTGCTGAACAGTCCTGAGGAAAAAATAGCTGTAGGATTGCCTACAAATTTTGTAATCAATTTTGTGTATAGGCACTCAGATTCTGAGTATGTAATATATGATTTCTCACAAACGGCAGTTCACAAACATTTGTACCGCAAGCCATGTAATTGTTGACGAGTTGCATGCATTTGTGCCCCCCCTCTCGGAATCTCCTCTACCGGCTACTCTAGTAAGCATTGTACATGTCGAGGGCTTGACAGAAGGTGACAAGGGAAAATCAGAGGGAGAGCCTTCTTACCTCGAGCGTACCTCCGCAATCGCAGATGACATCAACCAACCCTCAAATTCGACTTATCAAGAGGTAGAGTTCGCTTCATTGGTCATGTCATATAGTGTTCCCCCTTTTTTTTAAATGGTTTATCTTCTTGAGCGCAACATACCAGTTCAGCATCTGTTAACTGGCTGCGCTCTCCTCCGTTTTCTAACAGGCGTCTGGCCCTCCAATAGCTCGCGGGGGGGCAACGGAAGATGTCCATCGGCCATTGAGGTGTGGGGGGGCTGTGAAATGGATAAACGTCGTCCTGGATCTCAATGGCATTCTATGTGTCACGGAAGACTGGAAGTCAAAGGGGTCGATCAAGCAGTTCAACAACCGATCAGAACCGCACTCAACCACCATGGCCGCGGTTGTGGGGCCAAAAGCCGTCTTTGTTCGGCCTAACTGCTCCACGTTCCTTGTGGAGTTAGGAAAGATAGCTTTTGTTTCAGTATGGAGTTCAATGAAGAAATCCACAATTGAGGATATTTGCGATTACCTCTTTCGGGATGGGCAAAAGCCCTTCCTCGTTCTCGGTCAAGATGCGTGCAAGACAATTAAATGCAGGGATCGCTCTGGGAGGCTGACCTCCTTTAAAGAACCCGGTACTGAAAAGGACTTGTTCTTGAAAAATTTAGACGTGCTTTTCAGGCGGGGGGGGTTCACTATCGATAATACTGTGATAGTGGACGACAACCCTCGGAAGCACATCATGAACAAGTTTGAGAATGTAGTGCTTGCGGAATCATGGATTCATCGGGGGAATGGAGAGAAAGATAATTTCCTTCTCGCAACTTACTTCCTTGGTTTCAGCAATTACACGTCCATCGCGACGTGGGCCTGAAGGTTTTCCGTGAAAATAAAAATGGAAGAATTGGACGACGTATGCTTTGCGACGAAAGGGGTCATTGTGAGTATGGCAAGCTTATGGACGTCGTACGAGGATCTCACAATTTTAGTTAGAAAATCCTTGCGAGGTATGAAGTTCAGCTTGGATCGAGCTGATGTGTAGCTTTTGCATGTTCTGTTCTAGTCGAAATGTCCTTGCGTTTTAGCTCGGGTCGAGCTAAAGAGTGTGAGCGAGGAAATATTGCTGCGTGTTCTTCAGAGACCTTCACTGCGAATTCCTTCGTGAGTTCAGTGCATCTTGTTCATCTTCTGGTTTTGATTCTGTCCCTTTTCGCTTCAGGGGGTCAGCGCTTCATTCTACCCAGGCGAAAGTATCGATCGACGTTGCCGGGCGTCCGAGGACTCCATCCTAGACTACAGGCAGTACGTCATTCTCAGCACTGGGAACTTCCTCGGCTCGGCACCCACGTTAAATTCCTCCATGGACTTCTCGACAAGACCAATCGAAGATGGAGTGGTGGACAGCCCCCCAGACAGACTGCCACGGCTCCCGGTATCGGCCTCCCCTTCGCCTCTTCGTTCAAGGGAGCCTTCGCTGTCAACAAAGGATCAGTCTCCCTTAGACAAAGGGGTCTCCAGGAAACTGTATGAAGACGCAAATTATCCTCTCAAACTTCCGGGAGTTATGTCGCCGGTTCTTGATGTGAGATGTGAGCCGGTCGTTGACTACGCGCGCAGTCAGCCCCGACTTCCTCGATGATTATCCAGGTTCCAGAGTGAGAGGATGAAGAGAAAACATGAAGGTCCGTCATGCAATCAGTGCTCCACTCCATCATGGGATTCGTGGGAGCTTCGGTCCTTGAAGATGCAACGGAGGGAACAAATACGGGAGGCGGGGGAGATAGCCAAAGGGTACAGCCGTGGTCCAGAAATTCTGATGGCCATGGCGAAGATGAAGAGTAAATCGCACGAGTAAAGTTTTGTATATAGAAAAATATTATATAGATGAAGACAGTCAAATGTCATTGACTGGCTACTAAATTTTGAGGCACTACTATTGTATAGCCGGGAGTTATAAGTACAGTGTAGATGATATAGTTAGTGACATTAGAGTCATGTGAAATGACAAATATACTAGAAAAATGTATTCAAATCATTTGATGCAAAACCGTAAAAAAATTTTCAAGCTAGGAAGTTAAAGTATCTCATCTTCCTCGATTGGGATGGCCTTGTCAGTAGAAGTTTTAGAAGATGGGTCATTGTTAGGAAGGGAGAAAATTGGAAGATGAGCTTCAACGTAGATCTTTGCACAGAAATTGTAGAAACAAAAACATCCAAATGCCACTCTAAGCAGTTCCATTAGTGGCAATTGGAACCTCTGTGCTTCGTATTGCCACTTAGGGAACTGCGGAGTGGCACCTAGATGTTCTTGAGTCTACTGTTTCTCTGCGAAGAATTGCATTGAAGCTTTTCCTCCAATTTCTTCTTTTCTAACAATGGCTGGTCTTCTGAAGCTTCTACTGACAAGCCCAACACAGTCGGGGGAGATGAGATGCTTCGACTATCAAGAATGTGACGGTAAGCATCAATTGTACATAGTATAAGATTTTATTAGAATCAGTGGGGACATTTGTATGGAATATAAGATTTAGGGCTTCTAGTATTGATGTGCTATTTCTCTGTTGAGAGAAAAACTTGTATACATTCAAAGCATCTGTAGTCTATGCTTGTAATTTCAATGACTGCATTGTACAAAAAGTACTTTCTATTCAGGAGATTGTGCCTATCATTACTAAACTTAAGGCCTATAATCTCGTTTCCTGTGTTATTGCACTACTTTCTTATTCCTAAATATAATTGGTATTCTTAACTTTGTAAATTTGAGTATCTGCGAATCTCTCATTTCGATAGAAAACTCTCATTTTAATGAATATGATGTTAGGGGCTTGTTAATTCTAGCCCTTCACCAAGTAGGCCATTTGCTCTGCTAGCTCCTATACGACTCGGGTCATGTTGTTGGAGACCTATCGCATTTCTATATAGAGCTGATTAACAGGGGTAGTTAATAATAAAATGGGTTCCCAAGTAGCCAAGGGGTATGGTTCTTCTTTAGGTATAAAGTGCCTATAAGTTAGGAGGCTGGCCTCTTGTTGATAGACTGGGATGAAAGCTGGTATGGGGTTAGCCACCCTCCGTACTATACAATCATTCTCCTTGTCAATAATCTCGATTTCCAAGGCAGTTTGGATGGGGGCGTCAAGAATGATTGGCCTTCAAGATAGGGTTTCTCAAATTTATAGATGTTGAATCTACTTTTTCGATGAAATAATGTTGTATGATACAATCATTAAGTAGTCGTCCTACAAAGTAGGTACACACCATCTGGAAGCGATGGATGTAAGTCGTGATATCCTCCATTGGGCCCCACCGGATATTGGTAAGTGTAGTTAGAGCTTGCTGCTAAGAAATGTTGCTTGTAGTTGTCTCCATGTCACAAAGGTCCTGGCCTCATGGGAATGATACCAAGAATAAACAATCCCCATTAAGGTGTTGGAGAACCATATAAAGTAGTAGCTTCGGTTGGTGACCGAATGGGAGATTAAAATCTCCTCCAATTTCTCAATATAGGCGGCGGGATCATTGTCTTGTGACCTAAAGAATTTGAGAAATTGGTAGAAAATTGAAATTTTCCTTAGCCTTCTAGGTACTATAATAGAGAGTACTCGGGGTAGCATCATAGGGGCAATCTCAAATGGTAGTAAGTCCTCTAGTAGAGCATCCGGGGCCTCAGAGGGCCCAAGTAAGATTGAAGGATGTCGATCCTTCATCTTGGCAAGAATAGAATAGGTTATAGATTTGCCAACTTATTATTTTTATTCTTTAGAACTAAAATACTAATGGTTATAAATTTGCTAGATACTACCTCAACAATGATAGATTGTAGAAGTTATAGATTTGCTAAGCACTAATTATTTTCTGCAAAAATTAATAGAATATACTAAAGATTTCAATCTAAACTAATTTAAGTATATTACAAATAGAGCATCATTTGTAAATTAGTGTCACATACTAATAGGATAAATTATTGACGTAGCAAACTAATTACTATTCCTAAAATGGATCACTTCTCACAATTGAAAAGCCTATAACTCATACAAAATCACTCAACAAATGGCTTCAAAACTAAAGTGTAAATGGAACACCTATGCATGGCAACAAATTAAAGACCATTCAAACCAATAAATATATAGAAGAACAAGAAATGGATGAAAAAAATATTCGATGGAAACAATCCTAAATTATTGTAAAAGTACATCATAAATCAAAAATTGTTTATTATTCTTGAATTTATAGTGACATTGATATTCATCACACATTTAAATCACCTAGCTTCAATATTAACCCCTAAAGGTTCATTGTCCCTGAAAGGGATTATAGGAAGTTTAGGTTGGTACTGTAGAAATCATTTTAGAATGGATGTTTGTGAAATTTTGAAATAAAATATAGACTTTCATGAACTTCATTAAAATACATCTATATTTTTCTATCAAGTGCCCAAATTAAAAATTATGTTGCTTGAAGTTTCTTGGACAAAAAGGACAACTTTGAACACGTGAAAAAAACTCATCAATTTCTAAAACTTGGCATGTATATAAGTACTATGAAATATTAGGTAATGGTAAAAAAAACTATATGTAGTGCAAAAATCTCATTCTATGAGAAATTAAAGATTTCAAACCCTATTGAGCAAGGTCCAAGAAAATCCCTTTTATATATCAACATGCAATCTACACAATCAAATGGGCTGAATTTTTCACATTCCTATAATAACTACCTAAAACCCTTTCATACAAATAAATTTAAAAGAACCTTTTTCTAATTGTATTTTCTCTCAATGCACTTAAACATGATGATTTTTGACAACTTTTGTTAAATGTACTTTCCCTTATAGAGATCAACTTCTAAAATTCACACAAGGCAAGGATCAAAAATCAAGTTACCTAATTATAAGTACAAAAGTTGAAGCAACCAAAGTGAATTCGCTATTGGAAAAGAATAAAAGCTTACATGGTCTTCTTTTCAAAGGAAGGATTTTAAAATAATCAATTGATATTTCCATGTGAATAGTCTTTTCAATAAATAATCTTTAGATTTTGATGTTGCCAAACAAAAGGACATATGGTGAATGGTAGTGCTACAATCATTTGTATAGCTAAATTTGCCAACCTTTGATTTTGTACTCTTCATAGAAGAATAGCCGAAGAAAATGCAAGAGGTGACAACTTCTATAAACATGAACCTAGAGTTATTTCCAACCAATGCAAAAGTTTTCAATCAATGATCAACACTATAACATATTTATAGATCATGACAAATTTCAATGAAGAGCTCCAAACAACAACATAGGCTACAATTGGTCAAGATTGCCAACCTCGTCACCAGTAATCACCACAAGAACACACACCATTTTGGAAATGGTGAAAGCGATTAGCATCCCTCACAACAATCTCTCGTTCAATCACCTTTGAGATAAACTTCGTTGCTGTGTGGCAATCTGAACACACTCGAAGGTTCTTGAACACCCGAATTGGCTCCCCAAGGGGTGTCCGCATGAGTCCGTAAGCAATAGCCAACTTCTCACTATGGGAGCAAAGAGCAAGTTCTTTCTCCTCCTCCTCAATGTTCCGCAACACTAGCCGGGTATCAGGAATGTAGCCTTCGGCCTTCATTTTCTCGCTCAATCTCCTCAGCTCCGCATAGATCTCCTTCGCTTCTGGGTGAGAAGTATCCCCTACGACGAAGTCATGGACCTTGTTATCAACTTCAATCCAGCTACGCCCTGGCTCCTTGCGTATACCTCTCTCCTGCATCATAGTGCGCACCCACAAAACCTCCTCCCACTTGCCAGCTGCAGCATAAATATTCGAGAGAAGCACGTATGCAGAAGCATCCATCGGTTCCAACTTGAGACGCTCATTAGCGGCAAGTTTGCCCAAATCCACATTGACATACGTTCTGCAAGCACCAAGCAAGGCTCCCCAAGTTGCCCCATCTGGTTCCAGTGGCATGTTCATAATGAAGAGCTTTGCTTCCTCCAAGTGTCCTGCTCGGCCAAGAACATCCACCATGCAGTTACAAAGCACAATAGTAGGTTCGATGCCATCATCTTGTGTCATAGCGAGAAACACTCTACGGCCCTCATCTACAAGGCCAGCATGACTACAGGCCGACAACACTGCAACGAAGGAGATCACATTAGGCTCCACACCGTCTGTGATCATATTCTTGAATACTTCCAGAGCTTCGTGCCCACATCCATGGTCCGCAAGTCCACCGATCATCACGTTCCACGTGAATACGTCACGATCCTCCATCCGGTCAAAAACTAGCCGAGCATCAACCAAACTACCACACTCTCCATACATGTGGACGAGTGCATTGCCCACACGCAAATCCGACTCAAGTCCCGCTTCGAGGACATGCTTGTGAACCTCCTTCACCCACTCCAAGGCCCCTGCGCTTGAACATGGATTCAAAATGCTCGCATAAGTGAATGCATTGGGTTCGAGGCCTTCCTGTTTCATTTGAAGAAGCAGTCCATATGCTTCACTCCCATACCCACGCTGTGCAAGTCCACCAATCATCACGTTCCACGTGATCACATCACGATCCTCCATCCGGTCAAAAACTAGCCGAGCATCAACCAAACTGCCACACTTTCCATACATGCGGACAAGCGCATTGCCCACACGCAAATCCGATTCAAGTCCCGCTTCGAGGACATGCTTGTGAACCTCCTTCACCCACTCCAAGGCCCCTGCGCTTGAACATGGATTCAAAATGCTCGCATAAGTGAATGCATTGGGTTCGAGGCCTTCCTGTTTCATTTGGAGAAGCAGTCCATATGCTTCACTCCCACACCCACGCTGTGCAAGTCCACCAATCATCACGTTCCACGTGATCACATGACGATCCTCCATCCGGTCAAAAACTAGCCGAGCATCAACCAAACTACCACACTCTCCATACATGCGGACAAGCGCATTGCCCACACGCAAATCCGACTCAAGTCCCGCTTCGAGGACATGCTTGTGAACCTCCTTCACCCACTCCAAGGCCCCTGCGCTTGAACATGGATTCAAAATGCTCGCATAGGTGATTGCATCGGGTTCGAGGCCTTCCTGTTTCATTTGGAGAAGCAGTCCATATGCTTCACTCCCATACCCATGCTGTGCAAGTCCACCAATCATCACGTTCCACGTGATCACATCACGATCCTGCATCCGGTCAAAAACTAGCCGAGCATCAACCAAACTGCCACACTCTCCATACATGTGGACAAGTGCATTGCCCACACGCAAATCCGACTCAAGTCCCGCTTCGAGGACATGCTTGTGAACCTCCTTCACCCACTCCAAGGCCCCTGCGCTTGAACATGGATTCAAAATGCTCGCATAAGTGAATGCATTGGGTTCGAGGCCTTCCTGTTTCATTTGAAGAAGCAGTCCATATGCTTCACTCCCACACCCATGCTGTGCAAGTCCACCAATCATCACGGTCCACGTGAATACGTCACGATCCTCCATCCGGTCAAACACTAGCCGAGCATCAACCAAACTGCCACACTTTCCATACATGTGGATAAGCGCATTGCCCACACGCAAATCCGACTCAAGTCCCGCTTCGAGGACATGCTTGTGAACCTCCTTCACCCACTCCAAGGCCCCTGCGCTTGAACATGGATTCAAAATGCTCGCATAGGTGATTGCATCGGGTTCGAGGCCTTCCTGTTTCATTTGAAGAAGCAGTCCATATGCTTCACTCCCACACCCACGCTGTGCAAGTCCACCAATCATCACGTTCCACGTAATCACATGACGATCCTCCATCCGGTCAAAAACTAGCCGAGCATCAACCAAACTGCCACACTCTCCATACATTTGAACAAGCGCGGTGCCCACACGCAAATCCGATTCAAGTCCCGCTTCGAGGACATGCTTGTGAACCTCCTTCACCCACTCCAAGGCCCCTGCGCTTGAACATGGATTCAAAATGCTCGCATAAGTGAATGCATCGGGTTCGAGGCCTTCCTGTTTCATTTGAAGAAGCAGTCCATATGCTTCATTCCCACACCCACGCTGTGCAAGTCCACCAATCATCACGTTCCACGTGATCACATCACGATCCTCCATCCGGTCAAAAACTAGCCGAGCATCAACCAAACTGCCACACTTTCCATACATGTGGACAAGTGCATTGCCCACACGCAAATCCGACTCAAATCCCGCTTTGAGGACATGCTTGTGAACCTCCTTCACCCACTCCAAGGCCCCTGCGCTTGAACATGGATTCAAAATGCTCGCATAGGTGAATGCATTGGGTTCGAGGCCTTCCTGTTTCATTTGAAGAAGCAGTCCATATGCTTCACTCCCACACCCATGCTGTGCAAGTCCACCAATCATCACGGTCCACGTGAATACGTCACGATCCTCCATCCGATCAAAAACTAGCCGAGCATCAACCAAATTGCCACACTCTCCATACATGTGGACAAGTGCATTGCCCACACGCAAATCCGATTCAAGTCCCGCTTCGAGGACATGCTTGTGAACCTCCTTCACCCACTCCAAGGCCCCTGCGCTTGAACATGGATTCAAAATGCTCGCATAGGTGATTGCATCGGGTTCGAGGCCTTCCTGTTTCATTTGGAGAAGCAGTCCATATGCTTCACTCCCACACCCACGCTGTGCAAGTCCACCAATCATCACGTTCCACGTGATCACATCACGATCCTCCATCCGGTCAAAAACTAGCCGAGCATCAACCAAACTACCACACTTTCCATACATGTGGACAAGCGCATTGCCCACACGCAAATCCGACTCAAGTCCCGCTTCGAGGACATGCTTGTGAACCTCCTTCACCCACTCCAAGGCCCCTGCGCTTGAACATGGATTCAAAATGCTCGCATAAGTGAATGCATTGGGTTCGAGGCCTTTCTGTTTCATTTGAAGAAGCAGTCCATATGCTTCACTCCCACACCCATGCTGTGCAAGTCCACCAATCATCACGTTCCACGTGATCACATCACGATCCTCCATCCGGTCAAACACTAGCCGAGCATCAACCAAACTGCCACACTTTCCATACATGCGGACAAGCGCAGTGCCCACACGCACATCTGATTCAAGCCCAGCATGTCTTACATACGCGTGAACTTTTTTGCCCCACTGCAAAGCTGATGGATCGGCACATGCCTTCAGGATGCTCGAGAAAGTAAATGCAGTTGGCTGGACTCCTTTTTGGCACATTTGATTGAAAAGTTCCATTGTTTTTTCAGCATGATTATGCTTTGCATAACCTCCAATCATAATGGTCCAACTGAACACGTTCTTGTTCACAAGTTTATCAAACACTCCACGTGCATCCTGCAATTCTCCACACCTAATATACACGCTCACTAGGTTGTTTGCCACATATGTATTCTGCTCCATTCCACTCTGGTGTATGTAGTCGTGAACCTGCTTCGCGACATGAACATTAAGGTTTTTCTCCTTCAAGCACCGTCTCAAAACTTCAACATACATAAACGAGTCGATGGTCATGCCTTGTTCTAGTCCATTCTTCAAAATACCAATTGCTTCAGTCGTGCTTCTTGCAGTTTTCAAGGACATACCACCGCTACCACCCGTTACAATATGCCTCGACTCTCTTGCAGTACTAGGCACAATGCATCCTCTTTCATTGTAGCCCTTAGATAGCCTGATTGATCAATAGAGTCTTCAATAGAAATCCCTTCGAAAGAACACTGATACACAATGAAAGGGTGCAAGACCACTAATGCCCAGTACTCACATATTTCAACATCCACAAATTTGCATCCATCCATTTGAATTCTTAATATCTCTCACATACACAGCAATTCATTGCAAATCATTCCACTTGAAGTGCACCCAATAACCAAAAGGAAGAACAGAGCATATTGCACACACAAAAATCCTTAAACTCACCCAAAATCATATTTCTAGATGCACCTACTCTAGTCACTAGACAAGGTAGCCAACTCAATTCCTAACGTTACCTGTCTCCTTGTGTTGTGTCTTGAAAATCTTTGGAGCGATAATGAACAGGAGGTTGCATTCTCCCTTCAGTTGTCAACTTGAGCATTGCCTTTACCCATGGTGGAGTTGACCAGCCATATATCCAAAGTGCTTTCCTTGCCACCTTATGCCTAAAGTCAGGTGATCTAGGATTCCTCTGTAGGCACCACAACCCATGATCAGATCCTAGAAACTGTCTCATATTCATTTTGCATCTAACAATCAATATTCCAGGAATATTTGTTGATGACACTGCAATGATCTGAGCAGTGTTCACTCCACTCAACAACGCAATTTCATACTTGTTGCTTTACGAAGTGCCCACAAGTGCCCATGGCCTTGTACAAGCAAGAAACGTCCCGTCACTTGCTGAGCCCAGTATTGTATCCGCTTTCTTTTATCTAGTTATACCTTGTCAGCTCTGTTGTCCCACCACTGCGTAGGATCCGCAAAATACTCTTTCCAAAGTTCTTCAACCGACTGTAGTTCACCTGAATCCACCCCAACATGCTTTACCCATGTCAGTCACATTCTCACCAGGAGAGGCAAACTCTTTCTGCGACGATGGGCATATGATACATACCTGAAGCATTGGAATTCGAAGGTGATCGCTTCCAAACTGATGAAAATGGTGAATACCGGATTGGTCCACTGCCTCGTATGTGGGAGGACAAGGGCAGGGATAAAGAACGGTAGATAGGCCATGGAGACCTGAAGACTGAGATTGCACAGATATCCTGGGTACACAAACGTCAACACTCTGTTACTAAGCAACTTCGTACCATTCAAAGCGCTCTTCCCATCAATACCGGGTTTAGGGTTCGGTGAACCATGTTCATATCCGATTACGTTTGGAAAAATGTGAAAACCTCTTTATCAAACATTGCTGTAAAGAAGACCTCATATTTCGACACATTTGTTGTCGGCATGACCACAGTCGTCCAACCCATGTCACAAGTCATCCAACCGCTTAATTCACTCACCTGTGCACTACCTAGTCCACGCACCGACAAAAAGCTTCTCTGTTCTCTCCTCCACTGCAATTGTTGTCTGCAATCTAAATCCCACGACACCAATTGAGGTGGCAGTCCCATCACTATCTGCCTGCACTACAGAAATCAATTTATACTAACTGTTACTAAGAAGAACATCACACAAGAACAACGCCAGAATGGACCTCAGAATAGAACCTGTGGACAGAAACACATCAAATTGAAAAGAAACTACATGCGCGAAAAATCTGCTACTACCTCCAATCCTGAAAACCCGAACACATTAACCCTTAAACGTCGGGCCGGACACCGTGGGAGAAAGCGGGCTGCGACTAGTATTGCTAACATGTGGAAGCAGAACACTACTCTACTTCAATTGAAAGCTTTTATTTATATGGGAAGTTCAGAGCTCGCATCCCAACTCTTTGGTACAAATCAATTTCTTGCTGCAGCATTCTCTCCGCCTGATGAACAGAAACGATCACACCTAAAGACTGAATGAAGCACATTCACGTAGCATTCTATCCACACGCTTCGAAGGTCATGTTCTTATTGACCTGCATATACGATACAGTGCACATGATGAGAACATGAAAGTCATGTCCACATTTCTACAAGCTCCTTGATAGTGATCCACATGTGGAAAAGAACACAAACAAATTGGGAAAACGACAGGAGGGGAACCAGAATACAAAAGATGACATGGTGAGCACCAATGACTGCTCTCACCTCTTGAAACCGCTGGAGTGCAGAACACAACCAATTACTACGGTCACTGAAGTACAGAATGAGACCACGGGAGCTCGTTACCCTGAAATGTACACTGCTATCTACTCGTGAACATGACAATGACCTTGGACATTGCCGAACTCACATTGAGGTCTGAAATTCTCTTCCGACTGTTCCGCTTCATGAGCTGAAGTCGAATTTCAGACACAAGAGACTCACATCGCTATGAAGAGGACGGTGCTGTCATTGAAGAGACCGAAAAATTCTTCCAAGTCACGTACCTTCACGAAGAGCACATCGTACTGCAGAAGAAGAAGCGACATATCCCGCTCCACTGACGCCTGCCGCAAGCAAGTTCGGAATCTATGACAACAATCAAGAACTTGCGGAATTTGGAATGACGTTTCTCCAGATTCCCAACCGCACTGTAGACAAAATGGAGAAAATGCACAAGTCATTATGGAGTCACGCTGGAGTAACTCAAGTACCTCCTCAGCAACCCAAGAAGTGTCTGCCTGCACAGTAAAGGTGAAGCGAAGCTGAATGCCTCTGACAATCACACTGCAAACGCTAATGCAAAAGCCCAATTGACGTACCTTTTTCATGGCTCAGTAAATTTCCCACAGATTCACTGACTGCGTTGGCTACTTACTCTGCCCCTACATCTGAGCATCCACTGTCCCCAGTATCGAGCTGTCACGAAGCCATACCAGCGAGTTCTCCTCAGCGCAGATGGCACTAAGATTTTCACAAGGCGCTTGTCTGGAAAACACGTCCACTACTTAGCACACAGTCAGCATCTTCTGCAAGGCATTTCCCGTCTTCTTCGAATCCTTCCTCGCTGTGTTCTCTTTCTCAATTAATTCCAACAGCGGAAGAATTGAAGGCGAAGAGCAGTGGTAGTGAAGCACCTGCTTGGAAGTTTTGAACGTCGTAAATGTTGAACAAGTCTAGAGTCTTCCAGGTACGATGCATTTCATCCTGATGAAGCAGTTGCCGCAGTTCGTTCGCCAGCAGGTGACTCCCTCACTAGTAAGAGAAATGACCGCTAACCACCGGCTGAAAATGCTACGGCGAACAGTCCTTCACCTCCCGCAACAGGGCACTGAGGAGCGATTAGGGTTTCATGATAACCCTTACCGGGGTAAATCGACCCCCTCGCTCGGTCACTTAGGAAAACACTGAAATTTTTTATTTTCCAGGCATGAAATGCTTTGCAAATTCTGAAATTCATACGGTATTTGCAATCTAAATGCCCCAAATTTGCTCGAAGGCATCTAGCAGTTAATCCAACACCGTAGCTGGAGTTCAAAGCATACTTTCAAATTCAGCAAATGAGAATTAAAGTAATTAATACTCCCTCCATTCTACTCAAAAGCTCCAAATCAGGTAGAATCTCTATTCTACTGAAAAACTCTGTTTCTTAATTTTGACCATTTAGTAACAGGTTTTTTTCAAGTTCTTTGTGTTGAATGACCTTGTGAGGGCAAGTGAAACAATGTGGGAGCAAACCTTGAGATTTGTAAGCTTGGCCTTGCCCATTTAAAGCTCATTGTATGAATTACTCCTTCAAATACTAGTGTTAACAATGCATTTAGTGACTACTTTGTTCCTATGTAAATTTGATTATAAAGTCAACTAGTGTTGTTGTTTTTTGATATTTAGGTTATGGAAGAAGTTTCTAGAATCTTAGTGTTGCTACCACCCTTTAAATAATTAAAAATAATAGAAGTGGCAGCATTTCTAAACTATGTTCAAAAATCATACTTTATACATGGATTTTGGATGTCTAAACAATAGCACCTAAATTAGACATTTTGTATAGATTTAAGAGATGGGTTAATTGTTCTTCAATGCATGTATTGCTAGCACTATGACTTTAAAAACAGTTAATTTCTCAAGGGGAAGATTTTTGGAGGTTTTTAGTAGAACAAAGGGAATATCTTTCAATTGGAGATTACAATAGCTAAGACCTATGACTAGTCTAGTAGTAAGGGTATTCACATAAGTGAATTTGTTTGCATCCTAGACATACATATAAAGTTTTTTTCTTACAAAGTTTGCACAACCTTCTAATTTTTTCTATAGACCACTGTATTCCATAAGTTGCATGTACATGGGGGACAAAACTCAAAAAACTTGTCACTCTACATAGCCATTTCAAAGTCAACTCTTTTGCCAATTTCATTTGAAATGACAAATGGATCATAGGATTTGTTAGCAATTTGAAATTCAAGTGACTATGAATGATTCAAGAGTTCACAATAGTCATATCTAAAATAAAATAAAAGAGATGGTGCCACCATTTGTGGCTTCCTACTAAGGTGCTATAATACTCTCAAAGTTAATTAGTACCATCAACACCTCTCATATTTCTTTGATATTATAAGTGCATTAAGTCTGTTTGGATAGGCTTTTTTTTCCTTTTGCTCTTTTTATGTACAGTATCTTCTTATCTTCATCTCGTGAATGTGCCTCAACATGTGTGGATAATAGCAAAATAGGAACTCTATCTTTTCAAACAACACAACAAATTTGTCATGACATGTACATGTAAAAATCCATCACTCCATCTTCTTCTTCTTAATAATATTCTTGTTCGATATTATCTTAGGCATACATTTGCGATTTGACGTCAAAGTCCTTGTTGCCATGGTCCGTTGGTTTAATAATTGCAAAAATAATGGTACAGATGTGAAAAAACTATCCGTTGTGACAATGTAGCCTAGACCATGTAGAGTTCCCATGAAATCTAAGACTACTTTTGCTCTTTGCATGATAAAAACTATTCCTTTTTTGGCCACAAATTGTGAACATTGTATAGGTTGTCAAAGTAAGGCACTATATTCAGAGTCTATTCTATAGTTAACTTGAAAATTCCATATATATTCTACAACAGCATCCGCCATTTCCAAAACCTATATGCTATATTGTATTGATTTCACTAGAATATATTGTTTTATTAGAGTGTATTGGTTGAGGAATGTTGGTATATGAGTAGGGAACGGCAAGAGGGAAGCAAGGAGTAGAAAAAGTGCGCTTGAAGCCGGGATTTTAGGGAAAAAAAACTTTTTTAATCCTATTACCATAAAGAAAGGTATCTAAAACCATGTATTTAATTTGTCCAAAAAATTTTAGAGTTGAATTTTTTTAATCCAAGTCTAACCTAAAGCCATGGGATTTTGGAAGCTTAGACCTATAGCTATGTGATGTAAGCATTATGATTAGGATGAAATTATGAAACACTAGTACTGTTTTGTGTCACACTTGAAGTTTTGAAGTTTCCATTGACCATAACATTTAAAGCATGAACCAAATTAACTTGAAATTTTAATCAAATATTTCTAATGTAACAAAAATGAAGATTCTTATTTTTCAAAAAAATTCAAAAATCATTTCATAATTAAATTTTAATTTAGCTAATTTGTCACACTTTGCAATTTAGGATTTTTTTAGTATTGGGGAGTATCCAAAATTAATTATCTAAAGCTGAAATTTTTGTGGTCTATTTCTATACTAGGTAGGCATGTTTCTACCAAAGGAAATTTTAAAAATCATTTTTCTCTTTCCTCTACATGTGTGCTAACAAGCCTCCCTTGTGCGCATACTTTTGAACATTCAAGATGGTTTTGAGATCATTCTTTTAGTGAAATCTCTTCATCATAAAGTTCTCCCCAATTGACAGTTTTTAGGATTTAAAAAAAAAAAATCCTAATTTTTACAAATTAAAATGTCAAAGTACCTATTTTGATGAAATTATGCACTTTTTTAGTTCTCCTACTTAAAGATTTAAAATTTTTTTTCCTTCCTAGGGTACCTTCTTCTTAAAGGTACATACATTGAACATTTTTTTTTAAATTTTTAAAAAATTATTTTTCTAATTATACAATACTCCCAAAAAATCAGTAGTATTGTAGAATATGCTACCAAAAACAATCAGTCTTTCTTGCTTTCACCCATTAAGTAATCTTCAGACATTTAAAGTCTTCTACAAGAAAAAAGAAAAAAGATTAGAGAGCCAAAAATGATTAATTAAAGCTTAATTTATGAAATATAAGAAACCTTATTACCATATCCTTGTCATAAAAATTTAATTTTTTTTAATTAAAAAGGGCATATAAGGCCACAAATTGTCAAAGAACTAGAATATCTAATAAAATGATAGCTTACAATTTTAGTAAAAGTAGAAGGAAATCTATGACCATAGATTTTGTCATTTAAGATTTATAATGGAAAGATCAAGTAGTTTAAAAGAAATTGAATGAAAAAGTGTAATAGTATAATGCCACCAAAAAAAAGACATATATAGATATGGCATAATATTGTAACCAATATAGATTATAAGCAATTGTGAATCATTTATAAACAAATCTTTTCTTGTAAAAATTCATACAAAGAAAAATTAAATACTCACCAAGAATCCAAAATAAAAAGATACAATAAGCTAAAATATGTAGGTCACTTAGATATAGCATTTAAAATTTAGAATATACAATTAAATGATTGTATAATATATATCATATAACAAATTGCATAAATTGTAGGGCAATTTAGAAAGACAATAGTGAAATACAGTAAAAGATGAAAACCACTCAAAGATCACTGCTAGACCTACAATCACCAGAGGTTGAACCTTCAATTTCAAATTTCTCTCTTTGATCTACCTCTATGTTAAATAATATCTTTATCTTTGGATCATATTGAAGTTTTTGTGGATTCACTATTCAAGATGGAGTATCAATATGTGCTTGAGCAATCTTTTCTGTATAAACTGGAAGATTAAAATTGAAAGGTGGACTTTGCTCATTTTTTTTTAATGTATTAAAATATGAACAATGAAAAATGCAATAAAATAGATATTTTGGAATTTGGATTTTGGAAAATAGTAAAAAAATTCAAAAAAAAGATTCAAAAATTAATTTTTTTAAATTTGAAGGTGTTTATTCTTTCCCATTTCCATCTTCAAGAAAAATATTTTGTGTTCTCTACAACTATACCTTAGTAGTGCACTTTGAGCACATGTGGAAGGTAAATACTTTATTATTTTAGAAAATCTCTTCACAAGCTTCTTTAACTACAGTAGAAGTATCTATATACCAATTTTTACCTTCCAATTTTCAATTTAGGATTGCAAATAGTACTAGAAACCCTCAAAGTGGCCAAAGTAGACATCCAATTGGGGGAAATTTTAAAACAGTAAAATGATTTTTAAAAATTTCAAAAAAATACACAATGTCTACAACTATTGTATATACCTTTATGTCAAATTTCATACAAATGAATATACAATGCAAAAGTAATGAGGAAAAAACACATGTTTAGGGCACAAGGGACATCCAAATAGGCCAAGTCTTTCTTGTAAGGACCCACCTTGGTAAGCTTTCATCTTGTGCCTAAATTCTACCATGACTACAATTACAAACAATTGTAGTGAACGTTTACCCTAGTGTAAAGGATTTTAAAGTTTAACTATACAATCATTGTTTCTACTCTACTTTCCATATCTCAATGAGCATAACTATAGAAGTTGATTGCCACCAACCCATTCCTTGTTTCTAGATTGAAACATTTGAATTCTTAATTGAAAGAAAATGCCAAACAAACATTGAAGAAAAGTTATTTGAGAGCATTAGCAAATTAAATTGTAGATGCAATCACCAAAAACTCAAGACAATCAACTACTAACATTATGATAATGTCCTACATGAAGACAAATTTTAGCTTCAATCATTGATAGTATGCTTCACTTAAAAATTCAACATTGATAGAATTTGATAATTTGGCTTATCCAACAAAAAGAAAAAATTATATCATAGTAACTAAGGTAGAAGTACCTATACAACCATCCCATGGTAGCTTTATAGGGTGATCTATTGTTGCCAACATTTGCATGTACTATTCATTGAAAGTGATTTTTTGTTTGTGCCTTTTCAACAATTCATCTCTCTTCCCTCCTTATTCAAGGAGGAATGCCAAAGCTAACCATAATAAGTGAGTCTATTAGATTTGTAATGAGTTTGAATGGAAAGTCCACATTTATATTAAATAAAATACTCTTACTAGGAATCTTTTTTTTTAATTGATGCATTCGTCCTCATCCTTATGATTACACACATTAAACTCAATTTCTCAATGAATTTCCAATATCCTATAGGCCAAAATGCTTAAATTATTAGAAATACACCCCTCTACTTTAAATAGCATAACATTCAGTAGCCCATAGAAGGACTGCCTTTCCCTTTGTGAAGTCCCCATCACCTAATTTCATTTGACATTTCTTTAAGTTTGCAACTTTAGTTACTAAATGGTGTGAAATACTCCGCACCGTTTCATCTGCTAGATGGAATGGTGTGGGATATTCCACACCATTTCATCCGCTGGGAGATAGTGTGACAGGCTGCTACTACTGAATGTTATGCAATGAGAGATAGGTCAAATTTACATTGCAGTTATGCATCACAATAGGATTAGTTGAATAAGGTCCTTTGATTTTCCTAAGAAGTTCTCCAACACTTCTTGGCAAAAATTGTCTTGGAATTGCCTTGGAATTGAACCAAGGGAGTAAAGCTAGAAAGGAGCGTCAACAAGACTACAAGAAAGACTCCAAAATAGGAATGATGTAATCCCAATACACTATATACTTTGAATAGAAGTAAAAACTCAAAAAGAAAGATATTATCTTTTAAAATAATCATAACACAAAATTAGATAACACAACTATAAATGGAATAATTTAGTCCATGTATACATCAAAAGCTCATCCAAGGTTTTAAAGATTCACTCTAACAATAAAAGGAATTGCCAAAAAAGTCACCAATAATCTTTACAAGAACACAAGCCATCATGGAAGTGATGAAAGCGATTTGCATCTCTAACCACAATCTCTCTTCTAGACACTTTTGAGATCAATTTGGTTGCCGTATGACAATCTAAACACACCCGAAGATTCTTGTACACACGAACAGGCTCACTACTTCGGGTGTGAATAAGTCCATATGCAATGGCCAACTTCTCACTATGAGAGCAAAGTGAAAACTCCTTATCCTTCTCATCAACATCATGCAACACAAGCCGGGTATCTGGAAGGTAGCCTTCAGCCTTGATTTCCTCCGTCAATCTGCTCAGCTCCGCATATATCCCCTTTGTTTCTGGGTGAGATGTATCCCCTACAACGAAGGCATGAATCTTCTTATCGATTTCGATCCAGCTACGACCAGGTTCCTTGCGTATACCCCTCTCCAGCATCGCAGCACGCACCGATGATGCCTTCTCCCACTTGTCAGCTGCAGCATAGATGTTGGAGAGGACCACATACGTAGAGGCATCCTTGGGTACCAACTTGAAACGCTCTCTAGCTGCAAGCTCACCCAACTCCACATTTCCATAAGATCTACAAGCACCGAGCAAAGCTCCCCAAGTCGCTTCATCTGATTCAACTGGCATATTATCAATCACGAACTTTGCTTCTTCCAGGTGCCCAGCACGCCCAAGAATATCCACCATGCAGCTCCAATGCACCACACTAGCAACGATGCCATAATCTTGCGACATAGCCAGGAAGAGTCGACGCCCTTCATCAACAAGGCCAGCATGACTACAGGCCGATAACAATGCCACAAATGAGTACCCATCTGGCCTCACACCGGCTGCTGTCATATTCCTGAAGACGCCTAGAGCTTCAGACCCACATCCATGTTGCGCAAGTCCACCAATCATCACGTTCCAGCTAATCACGTCCCGTTCCGCCATTCTGTCAAAAACCAATCGAGCATCATCGATACTGCCACACTTCGCATACATGTGGACCAGCGCATTACCCACACGCATATCTGACTCAAATCCCGATTCATGGGCATGGCTATGAACCTCCCTCACCCACTCCAAAGCCCCTGCGCTTGCACATGCATTCAGGATATTCGCATATGTAAAAGCGTCTGGTTTCAGACCTTCCAGTTTCATTTGCAGAAGAAGCCGATAAGCTTCCTCACCATAACCACAATCTGCATATGCTCCAATCATCACATTCCATGATATTACATCCCGTTCAGCCATTCTATCAAAAGCCAGTCGCGCACCATCCATACTGCCACACTTAGCATACATGCGCACCAGCACGGTGGCCACACGTATATCTAACTCAAATCCGGCTTCACAGGCGTGGCTATGAACCTCCCTAACCCACTCCAATGCCCCTGCGCTTGCACATCCATTCAGGATGCTCACATAAGTGATTGCAGTTGGATTCAAGCCTTCGCGTTTCATTCGAAGAAAAAGTTCAAATGCTTCAGACCCAAGTCCATGTTGTGCAAGTCCACCAATTATTGTGTTCCAAGTAATCACGTTCCTTTCCGCCATTTTGTCAAACGTGAACCGCGCATCAGCGACACTGCCACACTTCGCATATATGTGGACCAGCGCGTTGCCCACACGCACATCTGACTCAAATCCCGCTTCACGGGCAAGGCTATGAACCTCCCTTACCCACTCCAAAGCCCCCGCGCTTGCACAGGCATTCAGGATACTCAGATAAGTGATTGCAGTTGGTTTGAAGCCTTCCCTTTTCATTTGGAGAAGAAGTCGATATGCTCTCTCACCATCACCACTTTCGGCGTATGCTCCAATCATAACGTTCCAGGTAATCACATTGCGACTCGCCAACCTATCAAAAGTGTTCCTTGCCTCCTCTATGTTCCCACACTTTGCATACATTTTAAGGAGTGAGGTCCCCACACGAACATCTGAGTCGAAACCACCCTCTCTGATATATGCATGAACTTCCTCGACCCACTTTAAAGCCGATGGACTCGCACAGGCTTTCAGGATGCTCAAGTAAGTAACTGCATTAGGTTGCATACCTTCCTTGCGCATGCGATGGAAAACTTCCATGGCGTCTTTCCCACAACTGTGCTGAGCATAGCCTCCAATCATGACGTTCCAACTCACAACATTCTTCTGCACAAGTTCGTCGAATACTCTGCATGCATCCTCCAGTCTCCCACATCTGATGTACCCACTCAATAGGTTGTTTGCCACATATATGTTCTGCTGCATGCCACTCTCAATGATGCACTCATGAACCTGCTTTACTGCCGGGAGGTCTTCCTGCTTCAAGCACCGCTTCAGAATTTCAACATAGGAGTATGAGTCTATTGCAATGCCCTGTTGTAGTCGGCTCTTCAAAAGATCAATTGCTTCCCCCGTGGTACTTGCGCTTGGCATGTGCGGACTCCCACCACTAACTTGAACAGCTGGCCTTGACGCTTTCGCACTAGCGAGCAAAGTGTTTCTCCTTCGAAAATTGCCCCCCGGTAACCTGACCCATCAATAAACTCTTCAAACTGTGAAAAATCTTGCTCAATCCATTTAAAAACACATGGATGCAACTATCCAGTCATCATACCTCTTGCATGCACAATACTTCTCGAAGTCATTGCACTTGAAATGCACCAATTGAGTATCTAAAAGCAAAAAAAGAGAGAAATGCTGCAGAACCCAAATCCTCAAACCGACCCAAACCACAAGTTCCAAGCTACACCCAACAAAGCAAATTACAAACGAAGGGGTTGACATCCACCTTCAATGCATAAGCATCATCTACACCAAGTCAATTGCACCAATTTATTCTCACAAACAGAGACAACTCATGCTCACGCTGATACCTATTTGGTCGGACAATCTCTTCAAAATCATTGCTATGATGACCACCATGAGAAGGTAATTCGCTGAAAGTCAACAATTTGAGCATCGCCTTGACCCATGCGGGAGTTGACCAACCATCCACCCAAAGAGCTTTCATTGTCACCTTGTGTTTATAGTCGGGTGATTTGGGATTCATCTACATGCACAACAAACCACAATCCAATATGAAAGAACTATCAAGGAAATTATACGTCCATAAAACATTGCAGTGATCTACTTAACCTATTCAATTCAAAACCCACTCAAATGTAATATGCTTCTTGTTTACCCAAGCGCCCAAGACCTTGTACAAGCAATAAATTACCTTCCCAATGGCTTCTCACAAATTCCTGCCATCAACTAATTACCAACCTTAGCAAAATTCCTAGTGGTACCTTGTATAACCTGTTGTCCCACCACTGCAAAGGATCCGCAAAATACTCCTCCCAATCTTGCTCGATTGTCTGAACTTCGCCTGATTCAATTGTTAAGGACTTCATACGTGTCATTCAATTCTTCTCAGAGACAAAAGAAACCCACCACTTCTGGCCATGAGAGCGGCCATCTTATACGTACCTGAAGCATTGGCACTCACAGAGGGTTTTCTCCAAACTGATGACGACGAACACCTAATGGATCCGCTGCTCCTTCCTCCATCAGAGGCTGAGACAAATAATAAACATGGGTGTATATGCCATGGAGACTTCGACAGTGTGATCACACAGGCATCCTGGTCACACAAATACCCGACAGAGTGTCAATAAACACGTTCAATCGATAGCAGTTTGAGCACAAGGTACTCGTCGGTTCTAAGATTTCATGTTTAACGTCCAACCAACCGAGTTCACGTCCTGTCAGTTTGGGGGAAGCGTGCCACCGCATTGATCAAATACGCTGCTGCCCACAACCTAAATGTATCGGACACATGTGTCGCTAGCATGACCACGGTAGACAAATCACAAGTCATCCAACTACTTCCGTGGAACAGGTGTATGGCCAGATGTCAACGCTCACTCACCCGTGCACCAGGTCCAAGCACCAAATAGCTTCTCGTCTGCTGCCTATGATGAGATAAAAGGTGCATTAGTGCAGACATTTTGTGGCTCAGTGTCTGCAGACTTCTAACGGTTCCGCCTCAACGACAGAGAAACACCACAGATAGAAAACTAACTTCTCATCTCCTCAAGTCTTCCGACCGCTTTCAAGTGTACGTCCTCAATCTATTGAAAAATGGCCTCTTCTCCATATTCGGGCAATGTCTGAAACCTTGGGTAAGAGTTGAAAAAGAAGCATATGAGTATCAATCTGCTCCCTCCAACTGAGTTCCTTCTCTTCCTCAAATTGCTAAGCCTCCACGCAAGAAGAGAAATTCTACTTTCGTTCAGCAACCCCAACCTCAACATCAGCAACGTCCAATGAACACAGCAAGCTTCAAAACTCGAGTTCCGCAGAGACACATCGTATCATGTATGACTGGAAATATCTTCCATTGCTTGTCTGACTTTACACCTCCTCCTCGGCCTTCAGCACCAATAATTCCAATGTCTGCCGCTTCCAAATTATTGGCTAGAAGTTCAATTCAGTCCACACACACAAAAGTTCCACGTGTGAATCCCTCTCTTGAAATCTCCCGCTCCCCGTTGCTAACTGGAAATTGCTGTCTGCAGTCCCCTCCAAAATGACTCAGCGCTCAGGGTTCTGAGAGAAATAAACAGTCACTAGTTTTCTGCATCAACCACCACCGACGTATGAAGCCATATTACTAAGCTTCAGTCAAACAAGCTATGGCCTTCTGCTCCCTTGCATCTGTGTTCGTTCGATTCTTCGCACTGTTCAACCTTGAACTCTCAGGACACCAAGCGCGGAGGAAGGAACAACTGCAGCAGCTTGACATCGACATGTACAACTTCAAATGACTCGAACTTCAGAAAACGGGACTGGAATATAGTCCGGGGAAACCTCGAATGTGAAAGTATCAATCGCCATGATTCTCTAATCCCGTACACACTCTTCTATTGCCAGCAAGAACGCTGCAATAGATACTGTCACCTGTACAGACACAAAATTCTACTGAAAATTCCAACACATGAGAACCCTAATCCACAACATCTCCGCATGAACAACCCCAAAAGCTGAGCTTCAATCTAGAAGCAAAGCATCGTGGGAGATTAAACACTTAAGCCGCTCCCGTTGTTACTGTGTCTGCTTTACCCATCGAACTGCCGAACCCTAACTGTGGAGACATAATCATCCTAAACAGCTTGACATGTACGATGCCCGATGTGTGCAACAAGTTCCGTACTCTAAATTCACCCTAGCCAAACATGAATCAATCTCTGAGAGTTCTTGAACTACCTTACAATTGTCTCTGCTCTCAGCTCCAAATTGGTAAACCCGAACTTCAGAAAGAAAAGCTCCCTCAAAGCAGCTCCATAGAATCCGTAGCCATTGCAACCTAGATTTCAATCTAGGCTCATGGTTTCATGCAAGAATCGCTCTCCTTATTCAGCCACCTTCCAATTCTGTCCGCGCTTCCCTCTCAATTGCTAAACCCTAATCGAGTATAACTCCAAGCAGGAAGAGGATCCACAACGCCCGCAACTCTCAGTATATGCAACTTCACAATATCAGTATGCTGCAGAGAAAGGATTTCATGCTGCAGTGAGGAATTGTGCTCTGAAAGTTCGGATTACCTGGCAGTGGCGACTCAATGAGCGGACAGGTAAATCTGGTGCAGCAAAAGGACATGGCGACACACCACATGCGTCAGCCTCAACAGCCAACCCTATGATTTCTACAGTCGAGGTTGAGTAGTGCAGTCCTTGCTTGGACTGTGCAATGGTGTTTTTGTTTTAGGGTTTTGATTATCTTGTTCAGGAGACTGAACAAGATAGCTGTTGTCGATAAAGGCAGACAGTTCGATTATTTGAATTCAAGGATCTCGTGAGGTATTGAGTCTAGTGGCAACAGAACTGGAAGTTCTAAAATCCACGGTCCAAGGAATCCTCTTCGCCCCTAAAAATGGTGTCTGGCCTGCAGCGAAACCAGGTACCCCTGCTGACCCGAGAATCCCGGCGAAAGACATCCTCGGGTATCCTTAGCCGCATCCGAAGTAAAGATTAAACCGATCACTTCAAACCTTAGATCTAAATAGATCTAAATCGTGCGAGAAGTGATGACAACGATTGACTAGGGTTCGAGCCTTCCCCCGTTTGTACTCCCAGAGCTTCAGTCTTCGTCGCGATCAGAAGCGCTACAATTCCGACAGTATATGGAGCAGCGTTCCCAAAACTGGCTAAATTTCGCTCCATTGCTACTAAAACTTTTCAGTAGCTAAATCTCTATAGGAAAAAATCCTTGAAAAAATTAAATTTTAGCTAAGATTTCAACAACCAATAGAATTTGATAGCCAATTTGTTACTCACTCTACATTGGAATTAGCATCTCTATAGTTAATTATGGGTATTAGTACCCCCCATTATCCTTTACAACTTGTAAAAATCCTTTCTTTTCTAATTTTTTTAATGCCACTTTCTCTCAAGATAGCCAAAGTTGATGCTTATTTATCTTGAAGGTAGCAAATTGTACTAAATCCCCTAAACTAGGTAGCATATTACACTAAATTCTATAAACTAGTTCTGGGATCACTAATATGGAGTACTGTAAATACGTGATCGATGAATGTTAGCGAGTTGTTGGCTCGTTGCCCTCTGAATATTCTCTCCAATTCTGTTTAGGTTATCCCGTGTTCAGGTCTCCCTTCCCCTCTGTTTGCTGCCATTTTGCAACTATGGATGAATGAAAACTTTTTGAATTTTTTTAAGCACAGATGAATTCATACATCTACTACAAATCATTGAATTTTCAACCTTGGGGGAATTTTTTTGTAATTACTGTGAATTTCTTAAGAAAAAAATGAAGAATATTCATATCAAATATCAAATATACTCAAAAAAATCTAAAATAGTCACCATAAATTAGAAATTATAGTATATGACATCATAGTATAAGTCAAAATTAATGTGTCACTCTAAAATTAGACAATTAGCAAACCAAAGTTACCATGGAAATTGGTTTGGAGGATACCAAGTGAATGACTTGCTTAAGAGAATCCAAGAGCAATAGTTAGAGGTCAAAATATTGATCAAAACCTCCCTTTTCATACAAAATTTTGAAAACAATTATCTAGCACTTTTATCCTATATAGAAGAATTCAATACCATCTATAGGGCACATAGTGTTTGTGGCATCTTTTTAGGCTTAACCTCCAAATAGTTTGCACAACAATTTACTTCTAACGAGGTAGTCAAATTTGAAAGTCTTTCACTCTATATCTTCTATTTTTTTTAAAATTTTGAGTGAATTTTGAATGTTTATTTTCCAAAAATGACATCACATAGTAAGAGGTCTATAGTAAAAGATTTGAGTACACACTTGCAACTTTAACCTTCCACAACCTGGGGGGGTCACTTCCCGCATTTTAGAAACATACGTGTGGCGGAATATAGGGTGGATTTAAATCATTTTGAATAATATTTATAAATATTTATTAAAAACATTACATATAAAGTAGGAGACATAAAAATGGCAAGTCCTTTGTAAGAAATGTTGGTAGCCAAAAAATATGGTTCATTAACTTTTAGGTACGTGTAATTTAGGGGCAATAGAATTGAATCCAAGGAGTTGTATTTAGTAGGGTCTGTTTGTACTACATTAGAGTTACAAAATAGTATTTGTATGTCAAAGTTATAGTATAGTACTATATTAGAGGATGAAAATGTGGAGTATTACAGTAGTATCTCCAAATTAGTAATTGAAGGTGCGATTTTAGATCCACAGACTTAGGATTTTAGAATAGTTGTTGTGCATTTTGAGTTATGCTACTTGAACGAAGGTGTGGTTGTACGTTTTGAGTTCTACTGCTTTTTAGAGGCATGTGTGCATGTAATGTGCGAGGTGGTTTTGGATTAGAAGTTGTCAAGGCAATTCTTTAAATGGAGTTTGGAGACTTGGCATAGAGGTGTTGAAGGCTAGGGAAAATTTTGGGAGGTTTCAGGACAAACCCAAAAACAAAAATCTATGCAACTTCATTTTGGTTTTTGAAAAGCTTCAAGTGCTCTATTCTTTCCATTTTGCTGCTATAGGGTTAGTGTTTCAGAAATTTTTATGGAACTGTGTGAAGGTTTAGGGTTTTCAAATCATTCCTTTTGCCAAGTATTTTTACTATTTCATTTGTTGGTATGAAGTCTCTCCTATAATGGGCTTGAGTCCATCATGAATAGTGTAAGATGAATATATACAGTAGTGCATTCTAGGGTGTAAAAGAGCCAACTTATAGATGTTTTTATGAACTTCTTACATGCTTAGGGTTGGATTGGAATAGGGTTCTAAGAAATCAAGTTATGGCCACTACAATCAAAATGTAGACAAAATGTGGACAGAAGCAATCAACAAAAATGTATTGATTGTAGCTGAAAACAAAATTTTGTTTCTTCATTCAACAATTCGTTAAACATGGATACTCTTAGTAAAATTATAAACTTCATTTAGACATAGTAGAATGACTTCTTTCAAAAATGATTGAATTGTAACAAGTAGGAAATCAAGGCAATTTTTTGTTTTGAAAAATTAGTTCAATATTTAAAGTTTCTAATCAAAACTTATGAACAAATTTTAAATAGGAAAAGGAAGGAACATTTTTTTTTTAAATTTGGAATTTCCACTTTAAAATTTGTCCATAGTTTTTGATAAGAAATTTGAAATCTCAAATGGATTTTTGAAGATGAAAATTGGTTTGATTATCCACCTTTTTTAGTTCAAAGGTTTTTGAAAAAAATTGTTCTATTATGCCAAAATGAGTTTGAAATTCTACTTTAATTATGCACAATTTCTAGTTCTGACTAACTATAAGTAGTTGATTTCCTACTCACTTTATTTTACATATATCTCATATGCTTTGTCTTACATCCTACCACCCACTTGAATAAAAAACTTGTCTTCTTGTCTATCTTGATACTAAGGTAAATCGCACTCAAACTTCATTTGTCAAGTATATATATATATTGAACTAAATTGAATATAGTGGTAAATTTTTTGAAATTAAATTCAAATTCAAAAATATTTTTTTATAGTCCTATCCATGTAGTGGATCTATTGATATCAAAGCCTTGCTTTTGTGGCATTTTTTTGCCTATGGGGGAATCTATATAGTGAACTTTTGAATAATAAAAATTTGACCAAATTAGAAAATGAAACTGTCATAGTTGTCTTGATTATTGTTTAAATAATGATATCTTAATTGACAAAAATAACCAATTGCAAAATATATCAATTCATTTTTATACCAGTTTAGACATAGTTTTTTTTTTGTAGAGTTATATAGTCTGGTATCAAATATACCATTTTGAGTTCCAAAAATTTAGAAAATCAAAATTTTTATAACAATGTAAACTTAAGCCCATGACCATGATCTATTGAATTATTTCTCAAAGACTGATATGGAAATTTGGCTTGTACCATTATGATGTTGTGTACTAAAATAGAAGGAGTCAATGAAAAAAAACAAATTGTTCATGTCTTGAATGTCTATTTGATATGAACTTTCTTCCCTTTCCCTTCACAAATTCACAATAATTTCAAATTTTCACAAAAAATAAAAACATTTACTTTCAACTATAAAGAGACATATCAATTTTCTTTGTCAATGAAATAAAAGTATCTCAATAGTTTATCCATTCATTACTCATCACACAAAATGCAAGATGCTAACTAAATCATTTTGACATTTAATTCTTTATTGTAGGCCCATTCATCATCTATTCTATTCTAGGAGGTGTAGATTACCACTTTTCCATCCACCCTATACCAATAGTCATGCATCCTCTTGCAAAACTACTGTAACATTTAATAGATAGCTTTCCAAAGATTACCTCTTCCAAATCCACATCACAAATTTATACATCATAGAGAATTAAAATAAGCTTAAATCATGGAGGGGACACTTCCCATGTTTTAGCAACCCACGTGCGGTAGAATGTAGGGTGGATTTAATTCATTTTGGGTAATATTTTAGAAGTACGTACAAAAAAATTACATATAAAGTAGAAGACATGAAAAGTGTCAAGTTCATTACAAGTAATGTAGGTAACCAAAAGATATAGTTCATTAATTTTTAGATACATGTAATTGAGGGGCAAAAGAATTGGATCTAAGAAATTGTATTTAGTAGGGTTTATTTGTACTATGTCAAACTTATAGTATAGTACTTGTACATCAGAGTTATAGGATGAAATTCTAAATCTAGTGATGGCATTAGACTCGATGATTTTTATTTATTAATTGTATGCACTCTCAGAATGCATAGGTTTTTAATCATCTTGTCAAAACTAAACAATTAACTTCAATTCGTGTAATTGGAGTTGAGTACTATTCTCATTTTTTTTATTTCTTGCATATTGATTGGCAGGTGCTACTAGTCCAAATAGTTGTGGTAGGTCGGGGTGTGTTTCTAAATACAACATTTTTTTTTCATTTACTAATAGACATTTCTTCTTGCCGATATTTTGATATTGAGGCACATTTTGAGTACTTTGCACATTTAGTACTTTCATTGACTTTGGCTTTGTGTTTTTGATCACATTCTTTATATGATTTATAATTGTTGAGTACGGCTTTCAAATCTAATGTTTTGTGTTTGATTCATTCGTGCTAATTGGTGTTTAAAAATTAAATCTTTTATTTTTTCTATGAATTTTTTCTTTGTCTCTTTTACTTTCCCATTAGTTTTTTATTTAATATTTTTACTTACAAAAAATATAGGTTTCGTAAAATTGCACTGACCTACATATTATAAGTAATGATACATATGATTATATAGGAAATTTTATTGCATTGGGTAATGATAGGGGCATTTTTAATGTTGCCGAGGAGGTAAATAGCCCTCCAAAATTATCCCAAATGTAGTGAGAGTATTCCCCCCACGGCTTTAGTATTGTGATAGTCATGCAAGTTTTTTACAATGTGCCCCATTTTGGACTACTTCTGAGACCAAACTATCTATACCTTAGTTTGTTTTGTTTGTCACTTTGAGATCTCCTGGCCTGTGCGTCCCCCAGTTGCGTGCTTGGTAACGTCAAAAAGCTCTCGACGAGGAGGGGTGCATGGGCTTGGTTTCATGGCATTCTGACTTATAGCAAGAAAGTTATTGAATTTCAAAGTTTGAATGGATTAAAAATTAAAAAAAACATTTACTTTAGTTTGGCACAAGGCCCACTACTCAAATCTACAAGTACATGTAAATAGTTTGCGAAAAATTCCATAAATCCATTGACTCACATATCAATGTCAATACGATTGTCGTGCATCCACTCACTTGCAAGACGACATGCTCTGTCTTTTGCAAACAGAAGAACCGTTCCGCAATTTTCAATGAGGTGTGCAGTAAGTTATGCTACGGTACTTGAGGGTCAGGAATTTTCACGATCAAGCTCCAAGCAGAATTTCCAGTTCGACTTCAAAAGGTGGGCCAGAAACAGCGGGCCGTGAGGGGGGGCTGCTGCTGCAGCTCGTTGCTCCAGCCCACGAGCCCATACAGGTCTGTGCAGGAGTCCGACGGAGCGGGGAGTCCATCTTGTCTCGTCTCGTCCCTTTTCATCGCATTATACCGGGACTCGGGAACACCTCGCTGTCTCGGCCCCTTTGAGACCGCAGGCAATTCAGTAGGTTTAGACTTTACTGCTCAGACACTGCCTCTTCACTTGCTCCGGCCTAATCACCACCACACTGACACTGCTGCTGGCAGTCAATAGCATAGGAAGCTAATTAGTCTCGTTCTCCGAGTTGTTTCGACGACGGACAGCAGACTTCTCTTGTTGGCCCACGCCGACGGAACCGATCCTCGACGCGTTCACGGCAGACAGGCAGGCAGGCCGGGAGCGCCCGCCCTCGCCTCCGCGTTCGTTTTCTCCGGATCCGTTTTGAGGCAAGCCAGGCCAGGCCCTCGTGCAGGTGTGTCTGGGTCACTCGCTCAGTCCGCATCTAGCAGAGGCGCAATGCCGGCGCAAGCGTTTCAGGGAGTACAAGCAACGGCGTCCTGTGGGCAATTCGGTGTCGTTTGGGTCTTCTTCTTGCTGCTGGTGCCGCTGGAGCAGTTAGTGTAGCTCCCCCCCGCGGGGTGGTTCATCGGGAATTTAGGGCACACCAGCCGGGTGGGATCGTCGTTCAAGTGGAATCCGGACGGGCGGTTCGTTTGGGGTCACTTGGCGGCAGCGGCGGGGTGGGGCGGCGATGGATTCCGGTTCCTCGCACGGTTCTTCCTCGCACGATGGGTCGGACCATCGTCTTTTCCGGCAAATCACCCGAGACAGTGAGAATCCTTCCTCTTTGGACGCTAGCGTACTCTTTTTTCAAAAGTCCGAGACGGAAATCATATTGGGTCGAATTTGCGACGGTGGTTTTATTGTTTTTGCTCTTCTTGCTGGGGTGATACTGAAACTTGTATACAATTCCTGCCTTCCTACCTGCACTAGACGATCTTCCGTTCCCGCCCCCTTGAGGTCTTTTCCAGGCTGCAGCCCGGTCGCAGGGTGCCCAGAATTGCGAAGCAGAGTAGTGGTAATGTGCGCGTGTTTGGGGTTTCAACTGTTTCAATTGCCCGCCTGCTTTCTGCTACGGTATTCCTTAATACTGGGCGATTGATTGTCGCCCATTAATCACCTCGAGCTCCCGTTGGCCCTGGAGGGCACCGGGGCGTAGTCTAGGTTCCCCGGCTTAAGTGAAGCCCGGTATCTGCTAAACTGTTAATATCTCCACGCGGTAGGTTGCTCTCCCTGCCCGCCTGCAATTTGGGGGCTGCGGTTGAGTCTTTCAGTGTACACCCCTTGTCCTTAAAACTCGTCGAGGCTATCAATGGTATATCCGGATATCTCAGACAAAGTTGCTGACGAACTGGTAGCGCGTAGACACCCTACCTCCGTCGGCCTGCGTGGAGTTCTGCAATTTTTCACTGGGTGCAGAATCTTGTAATGTAATGTACTGTTGAAATTGTGCGAAGTTGTCCTCCTGTCCCAGCTCAATACCGACGTAGCATTCCGGAGGTTGTCTGCTGATGCTTGGTCATGGGTCGTCTGAACTTGACACGGAAATGTACACATCCTGCGTCCGTAGTGATGATAGTCGATGCTTGTAGGAGGTTGTCTTGTTGTCCTCTCGTTTTGTGTGAATTTTGCCTGCCTGGATTGTCGAAGAAGCTTCGTGTCTCTTCCAGGACTGGAAGGAAGCCCGTATTATTTCATTCCTTTCTCGACCGTGGGAGACGTATGCGCAGGAGGGTAGATAATTATGAGCATCCGTTTCTATTGCACATTGGCGGTTGTTCGCGTCACGTTGATTTACAGTTGCCCCCATGTAGCTGAAGTTAGCGAACGCCCGGCCGCCCAATTATCCTCCAGTCTTAACCCTGCAGCATGTGCAGGGCTCCTGCAAGAGATGCTGAAAGCAGCCAGGACTGGCAAGGCATCAGCTGAATGGAAGGTACAAATTTAGCTAGATTTTTTCATGTCATGCAAGTAAGGATGCCGTGCTCCATCGGGATTTTACACCCTGGTGTTTCCTTGGCTCTCGGATTCGCAGCTTACATGGCTGTTTGCAATCCGCTCGGATGTGTATATTCAGTTTGCAGTTTTAGGTTCCGAATTGCAGCAATGAGAAAGAAGCGGTTGCTGGCAAAGCAGAGTGAGAAGCGTTGAACAATGTGTGTGCAGGTGCTTATTATGGACGAAGTGACAGTTAAAGTGATATCATGCTCATGCAAGATGGCTGACATCACGGACGAAGGAATCTCGTGTATGTCTTCGGTACTGCCTACTTTATATTAATGAGCTTTCATGTTGTAGTTCTTAGACTACTCGTATAAGTGTGGGGCCATGATGCCGTGAAATAGACAGAGGGGAGCAAAACGTGAACCGTGTTTCTGTCCCTCTTTTGCAGTGGTCGAGGATTTGAATAAACGCAGACAACCCCTACCTGCTCTTGAGGCAGTGTACTTCATTCAGCCATCACATGACAGGTGATATGAGGTTATTGACAAGCCTGTGACGAAAAGCCCTCCGATGTTTGCTTTGCCTGATCAGGCACTGGTTTGTGCACACACATCGGCACAACTGTTTTACAGAGTCGTGTATGTGAAGGAGATTCAGATATTAGATTTGTGAGTTCATTGAAGCTTAACTTAAAAAAGAGTCGGAAACATGCACGCAAGGACTTCCAGTAGAATCAGTTGGGTACTTGGGTTGTCTTGCTTCCCCTTCGATGTAAAGCTTTTCATTACTGCTTTGTGCAGCGTACGAAAGTTCATGCAAGACATGTCGGGGAAGTCGCCTCTTTATAAGAAGTGAGTTATCATCCGTCGACCTGTTTTCGTTGGCAGATGTTTTCCCCTGTTCTGCTACGGTAGGGACCATGTCAACATATATTGCTTAGGGTACGCATGCGACGGGCCCTTTGGAATGTGACTGTCTTCGGAGATCGTGAAGCAAATTGCATGATCGTTGTGAGAGTGGGTGCTGGTACAGTTGACACGGGCACCGATGAATTGTTTGTACCCGTATGTGATTTTGAGACTGCAAAAGACGTGCGTTGGCATCTTGCTGTGTTGTTCATGTGGATTGGGGGACCAACGAGTACTGTTTTTCGGGGTTTGCCAGAGCATACGTGTTTTTTAGCTCACCCATAAATCGCAACCTACTTCAACAAATCAAAGGCGACCAATCTGTTTTGTCCCGAGTTGGAGCGCTTAGAGAGGTGAGCTGGTTGGTACCCGTGGGTTTCCATTTGTTTCGACTAGTCGACTCGCATTTTGGCGTTGGATTCTCTTTTCACATTGAATCTTTGATTTGTTTGGCGTGGTTTCCGGGGACATGCTCTTTCGTTGCCGCTTATCGTGATGTATGCGTGCACCACTGCAGATGAATTTGGAGTACTTGGCCATAGACACGCAGGTATTCTTTACGGCACTTGTAATGGTCCTATCGCTTTATCTGGTTGTGTTCTGGTTGCTGTGCCGGGTGATTCATGCCTTTGCCATGGCACATCTGCTGTAGTTGTGGACTGTCTCAGGTGGCCGGTGGTGGTTGTGCATGCCGTACTCGGCTTTGTAGAGCCTGCTGATTCGAGGAGTGTGATGCCCGAGGTGTTTCGTGCTGCAGGGCTTTACAACCGACAACGATATCGCCTTGGAGCAGTTATTTGGAGAACACAGCGAGGGCACAAGGGACTATGACGCTTGCATTGAGACTATTGCTACTCGCCTTTCCACTGTATTTGCATCGTTGAAGGTGCTGGCAGATTCGTGTATTCGCACGCCGTTGTGTTAATTTGACTTTGGCACTGTCATAGGCAATTAGTGTGTAATTTTGATGATTTTGAGCTTGTTTTTTTCCTCGCTGATGGGTTCCGTGTTGTCGTTTCAGGAGTTCCCCTATGTGCGATACCGTGCTCCTAGGTCCGTTATGGATGCATCCACGACCACAGCAGCTCGTGACCTTGTACCCACCAAGGTGGCCGCTTTGCTCTGGGATAAGCTGATGAAGTACAAGGCATCCCCTCTGAACTTCCCCCAGTCAGAGACATGCGACCTCATCATCGTGGATAGGTCCATCGACCCCGTAAGTAGACTTTTCAGGAGTTGGATGGATTAAGATGTCTTTCTCCTGTTTTGAGTTTGTAGTGTATTCTGTGTCTTTTTTCGAATTCCTGGAGTTTAGTCCTTCCACTGAAATCGAAGCACGCATATTTGTTCTTCCCAGCGGCAGGTTAGTCTTTAGGGACACAGCCTTGTGGTCCGAGTTATCGAGAAGTTCAGTCTGGCAAGATTAAGAGTTTCATCCGAAAGATTGTTGCAGGTGGCTGCAGTAATACACGAGTGGTCGTACGATGCTATGTGCCATGACCTCTTGGACTTGGAAGGCAACAAATATTCTTATGAGGTATGGAACTTCTGTTTTTTCAGTTGTTCTGGCCCCTTGTGCATTTACTGTGAGACAGATGAATAGGACAGTGCAGTGTTCAGGTCATTTTTGTGGTTTGTTTTGTAAGTGCAGTGTGTGCTAGAGGATTGTCTGTCGAGAGCCGAATGCTTTCGTAGCTGCCTCCTCTGTATTGGAGCTTGTCGCTGATTTTTGGGTGCAGTCTGTGGAGAAGTGGAGGGTAAGTGGTCGTTTGATGTTCGGTTTGTTAATTTGCAGATAATGAATGGAAGCAGAAAGGAGCGCAAAGAGGTACTGCTGGAGGAACACGACCCGATTTGGGTGGAACTGCGCGATCTTTTCATTGCCGATGTGCGTAATTCTGGTTCTCTCCTGTGCTTTGTTTTTTTGGGTGGGTGGGCTGGATCTGAAGTAGTCAATTTTTATAAACTATGCGTGGTCAATGCTGAACCAGGCAAGCTTGCGTCTGTCGGATAAAATGGCAATGTTTACAAATAAAAACAAGGCTGCTCAACTGCAACTGGGTGCGAGGTACAGTGCACCCCTTGCCTGGCACGACATCGAGAAAATGTGCTTGAAAGTTTTATCTGGACCTTCTTAGCTAGTTTTGCGAAACGGTAGTCACTTTTTGATGACCAAGTTTCAGACCCTGGAATTCTTGCACTGGAATGATGCAGTCTAAGTTACCGGTTATTCAGTTTTATATTTATTGTATTTCCTGTCCTCGACTGAGTAGCGACTCTCCTCTTGCAACAGGGAGGGGCAAGAGTTGTCTACCAGGGACATGCAGAAGTTGGTGCAGGCACTTCCTCAGTATCGAGACCAGATTGACAAGCTTAGTCTTCATATTCATGTAACCATGGGCCTGCGTCCTTCACCCTACACCCTGAAGCAAGAGTCTGATTGTTGAAATCTGGATCGATCGCGTATTGCGTGCCTGTAGGACTTCATGTTCTTTCATCTAACCATTCGATTGAACCCAACTTGTTTTTCTATTGTAGATTGCTACCGTGCTCAATAACAAGATTAGGCAAGACAGGTTGACGGACATCGGCAACCTGGAGCAAGAATTTGTTTACGGCGATGCCACCACTAAGGAACTTATCGGCATACTCAATAGCCATCCGGTGCTCACATTCCCCAGACCATCTGCTCCTTCAGATGATCTTTTCATTGGTATTTCAAGTAATCAATATAGGGTGGCAACCGTGAGGTGTCGGTTCCGGAGAGTTTTTCTACGTGAAGGGATGCTGAGATCATGCTGGTCTTATCAGCCTAGTGTAGGACTCTATTTCGTGGCTTTGGCGAAGCGGCCGTGTTATTGATGAGACTGACTTGGGGTGAACGCAGGAGATGAGCTCAGAATGCAAGCTGCGGTTGCTAATGATATATGCAGCTACCCATCCAGACAAGCTAGACGCAACAAAGCGTGCTAGTTGGCAGAAGGTCTGAATTGACGACGCCATTCTACTATTTCATTTTGCACAGCGTTCTGGCTGGACTAATCCTATCTCACTCCGAAGCCCTGGAAAAGGCCTTGTCCAAGGAATTTGATGTGAATGTAGTGAGTTCTCGTTACAAAATAAATTGTAAACTGAGGTTTTCGTTACCGTTTACCAGTAGTCCTCGTCGTTGTCATGAGTACGCTTTTTAGGATTTTACTGACTCGTCTCCTTTGGCCGCATTGTGCAGCTGTCTAAGTTGAGTGACGAGGAGATGAGTGCGGTAAATAACTTGGAGTATTTGGGAATTCAAGTGCCAAAGAAACAAACGTCGTCTGGAGTGGAGAAGTTTGCTTTGAAGTTCGGTGCCCGGAAGGTGACGCATATCACCGCCCGAATTGTGGTTGATGCGTTTGTGTGAAATCTTTCCTTTTCTAACTGAAGTCCGTATACCGTTTTGTGATGGCAGGCTAAACGACCTGCAAGAAAAGCAAAAGAAATGGATGAGGAAGGTTGGCAGCTGTCTAGGTTCTATCCATTACTGCAGGTATGCGCGCAACTGGCTTGGCTTATGGTTTCGTGTTGCAGTGGAGACTTGGGTTCGGGTTGTGCTGCATGCTTCGTGTGCATCGTGAAGGAAAGAAGAGGATTGAGTGTAGTGGTTCGATGGCGTGGTCTCTTTTTTATCCCATTTCATGTGGCGATGTTCCTTTTCTCTGTGTTCAGGATTTGGTGGAGGAAATTGACAAGGGGAGTCTTTCTAGGGAAGAGTATCCATATCTGAAGGATCCCGCTGGCAGTAGCCACCAGTCTTCTTCTTCGCTCTCGACACGCCCGCCTGTAAACCCCACCTCGAAACCTGTAGTGTCCAGACGCACAGTTGGCAAAGGTGGAGGTAGCACTTGGGCCTCAAAGGGCAGGGCATCGTCTGAGGATGGGTACTCCAGGTTTGCACTTGCCGTGATGCCTGACAGAGAGCTCCAGTTCGTGTTGCCATTTCTTGTTTCATACGGCTGAAGCCATCGATTCCATGGCCGTGTAACGCAAGTCTCCGTTCTAATCTGTTCTAAGTCTACTATTTGTGTTGCGTGACATTAGTGACTCGGTGCTGAGGCATGCCGGCAGTGATCCCAAAATTAATGGGAGGCGCATATTTGTGTTTATCATAGGAGGGATGACACGATCTGAGGTGAGCACTGGACGTCTTCTCCTCGAATTCTGCACATCTGTGTTCATGTGGTTTTATGCCGCCTTTGGGATTAAACATCACTCCTGTGGGGCTTGATCTGCAGTTACGAGTGGCGCATAAACTGACCCCGCAATTGAGACGAGAGGTTGTAGTTGGTTCCACAAATATTGGTGATCCACACCAGTTCATCCGGGTACGTGTTTTCCTGGAATGCGTTATGGCTCGTAAGGTTTACGCTTTGAATTTTCCGACCAGCGCTTGTTGAACATGGAACGTTTCCGTCAGGTGGTGGCTCCCTGTTTCAGCCGTGCTGTCTGTATGAATCTTGCAGAGGTCTTTCGCTGGGCTCTCATACTCGTGTCATTTTGGCTGCAGAAAATAAAAAACTTGAGCAAATTAGATATCGATGACTTCTGACGTGGAAGAAGATGAAGATAGGTTGCTTTGCACAAAACCTGAAGTAGAGATTTGAGACTGTAGCATGCTCCGGGTCCTGGATCCTGGAGGCATGTTTGTATTTTTGGGCTCTGTTAATGAAATGACCACAACCTTAGCCTTCAGCTTTTGATTGATCGATTGATTGATGTGCATCACAACGGCCTTGTTGTGCGATGCTTATGCTTGATTGTCAAATGTATCGTAGTTTGGTCGAATTGAAAATAGGCCAGCACAAGCTGGTGCTGCAACAAAGTCTCGGTTCGGTGATGGAGTCGAAAACCATTGGCGTCAGAGGTTCCAGTGGCGTGGAACGGCAGGATGCGTTTTGCAAATGAAGCTCAGACTAGACACGGTTCGTTGAATATGTCGTTGAAGTAGAATATGGCGTTATTGAACGGCCGATTGAGGTAGCGAATGGAGTCATCGATACACAGCAGTTTAGGTGCGAGAGGCTCTGACCCTGTTGTGGCGTCTCGCTTTTCGAGCAAGGGATAGCCGATCTACTCTCTATTCGCCAGGCCAACATTTATTATTACTATTATTGCTACTGTTGTTATTGTCATTATTATCGTTATTACTGTTTATGCCACTGAAACTTTCTGACTTGGAGTGCAATGTTTTCTCTGCTTGGGTCTCCAGAGCCAACCCTAAACCAATTCAATCCAACCCCCCAAAAGAATTAGAGTTTTTTAACTAACTACTATAGCTCTTTACTTTCCAAATTTTTTTTGACGGCTTGGTCGCCGTGCCTGGAGGCCCCCGACGACCGTTGATGGATGACGGAGCTGTGGTGGAATTGCCGTGAAGCTGCCCTTGGACAGGTACGCTACGCAGACTGGGCAATCTCCTACTGTAGGGTTTGTGTTTGGTGAGGTTTGGTGCATTAGGGGAACTGGATAGGTGTAGCAGTTGAGCTTGGGGATGCTCTTTTGCTCCATCTTCATTCGCTTTCTGGATCTCCGTGCTAATCATGATCGTGAGGTTTCTCAAGGATAGGGATCGGGTAATACTTTGAACAGCTTAAACTTCGTCGTGAACTTTGTCTCGTCATCGCGTTTGCGTTCATGTTCTTGTTGTTTGTGATGTAGTTGCTCAGAGTGAGTGAGAGATTTGGAAAAACAATATGTTATTACTACTGTAGATTAAATCAACTCGATTGTGGTTTCAGTTTGTTCGTGGATTTAGGATTTGGGAGTATGAATGCCAGGACGGTTTGGAATTTGTGAAAGTGAGATCACTACATGGCGTAAATTCTCAAGAGTATTTTATGTTAAGTTATTTCCGGGGTGTGAATGAGGAAGAATGCCAACCCTGTGCATCGAGGTGTTCAACGTAGTTCCCCTGAAGTCGCAATTTCTTTTTAATACAAGGTTAAATCAGCTTGGTTATGTTTTTTGTTTGTTCGCGGGTTTAGGGTTTTGAACTTCGAATTGCACCATGGTTTGCAATCTTTGGAAGGGAGATTACCACCTGGCCTAAGAATTCTCGAGAGTATCTACTGTTTAGTTTTTGTATTCTTTCTGGTGTGTGCAAGGACGAGTTGTTTGAGGTAGTTCTCCTTGAGCCACTGAAGTTTGAAGTGCTCAAATTGCGAGGTTGAAATAAAATTTCTTAATTCACGTTTAGAACTGTGCCTCTGTATCACTCCGTGATAAACATGATCAATGTGAATGATTCTTGAAGTGAGGGTGTTCGGCTACGAAGTGAGGAATCGAGTTCGTCCGAGGGTTCCGAGGGCATTGCCATTCTGGGGTTGGAGCACCAGCGACGAAATTGGAAGCGAAGCTTGAACTCTAGGGCTATGGTTCCGGCATCGGGGCGTCCTGTCTGCTGCTCGCTGGAGACGGGCATTGTTTGAACGGGGGTTTCAGGCTTTGTGTGTGTAGTCTGTTAGTTGTGGGAGGGAGGCCTCCAGGCCCAAGGCCATTCCCATTGCTACCCCTCCATGGAGGAGGGGGGAGTCCTTTCAGGACCCATTGTGTTTAGATGACGAACTATCCTTTGTATAGGGGAAGTGCAATGCTTGGCCCCTACGCAATGCCTGGCCCGTTCCATGGACGGAGTCATCTGTCCGTCCGAAGGTCCGAAGGTGTCGTGTCGTCGGCTGTGTCGACGGAAGGGCGATGACTCCGGTGTGCTTGATGACTCCGGTGTGCTTGGTGGTGGCAGTGACGAAGGTGCTGCAAGGGAAGAGGTGGAGCCGGTCGGAGATTGTAGCTTGATCGAGAGCAGTGAGATTCCAACTCACGTGGTCCGAAAGGATTCTTTTCACCGACATCCCGAGATACGTGGCCTTGCTGACTCCCGAAGAGCAGGCATTGTTCTTGTGATTGCGAGTTGGAGCATTGGCTGCCGTGTTGCGCTTGTTGCTGTGTTTGGCGCTCTGGTTTCAGGGTGGATCTGTGATGAAATTCCGAAAAGACAGGTATAATTGCTGAACCGTTGATGGCTCTTTGTCTTTTGTGTCTCTCCTGAGAACCTGCTGCCTTACTTTTTTGAGTGAGTTTGTGGAGACCTTGTGTTTTGCTGCCCAAAGGTCACAGGCGGCGGAGGAGAAAGAGATCCCTGTCATTGTGCATTATGAGCAGGCTGAAGTGGAGGGGAAGCTCTTCCAATTGGGAGACTGTTCATATTCATGTTGATGGTTCTCCCATGCACTCTCCTTGCCTCAGTTGATGTTTGCGTGCGTGTTAGATGCAGGATTACCCTGTTCATTCTTTCGAATTGCTACGAGTGTCGTTGCGTATGACGATCATTTCTTCCAGAGTCATTTTTGCCATGTGAAATCTCCAGTTTGGTTAGGAGGACCCCTTCATAGGGAGGATTGCTGAGTTTTATTGAATAAAGATTAGTCTCTGTGGTTTGTTGCGCAGCGGTTCTTCCGAACTGACGACACGGTAATGCGCAAAAGTTGCTTCCCCTAGTTGGTTTGTCATGGTTCCTTCTGAGTGCAATGCTCCGAGTAAGGAACAAGTCCCTAGAGATCAAATTACATACCTCACGAAGGATAATCCTGGTTTGGGACAGGGAACGGGTACAGATTGAAATTCGGTCTGTCCATTGGGATTGAAATTCCTTTACTGCAGTTATTCATTCTATGCTCCACACAAACTTAAACCAATCTGGTGGATTCGGGCTCGGTTGTTTGTTCCTGAGACTTTCAGATCTTGGATTTCATCTATTACTGCATTAATACCTGTTTGCATTAGATTTTAGAATCGGTTTTCCTTCTTCCATAGTGACGTTTCTTTGAATTATTTGTGCTTCCTAAAGTTTGTAGAAGTTTGTTAGTTGTTAGGTTTTTGTATTACCTTTTTGATTGCCTGAAGGTGCATGAATGTTATATCTCAGCACTGTTGTGTGTGTCAAAAAAATTAGATTGCACTGTTGTGATCAGCCCTTTTTTTTTTTACTTTTTGAGAAAGTGTCAAGATGGCGATCACCTCAAATTTGGTGAAGCATTGTATTTCTCCATTCATCCATCTTTTGGACTTTAAAACACTTTTCCATTATATTCATACACTTTTTCATTCAAATTTGGTGATTTCATTCATATTTTAAAGTAAACTGGAAATTTTTTGGTGAAAAGAGATTACTTTTATTTGGTGAAAAAAAGACATTCATTTTGAAATGGTGCAATTTGGTCCCATGGTGTTGGAAAAAAAAGGGTTGGTTATGATTATGTACTAATTGATAGATTTTTTGTTTGTCTTGTGTTTGCATTTTTTATTTATAAAACCATAGGTCAAAGATTATTGAGCCTCCCATGTGAGCTTTAATTTAGAACTTGCATTATGGTTGTAGAATGTGCAAATTTAAAGCCTTTACTATTAAAGATTATAAATGCTTTCAATCCATGATAACAGAAACCTCAAGAGAATGGGTTGGTGGAGAGTGGGACCTTTATGGTGCCTCCAAGGAATGGACTTTGTAAGCTAAGAGCACTTCCAATGTGCATGTTGCTACAAAAGCATGGTATCCAGATTTTGAAGTGGAAGTAGGTAGACCTCATCCCATTCCAACAACTTTTGGAAAAAAAATGCCCCAATGCAAAGTTGTCAATGCAAAACCCACAAATGTTTCTTTATCACATTACTTTGCAAAAAAAATAAAAGAGAGATTCTATATTAAATTTAGATCTTTTATGTGCAAAAAAAGAAAGCTGGCTTGAATTTAATAGCACTAGCTTAAAAAGAGGAGGGAGAAAGTGTTGATTGTAGATGTTGTGTACCATTGTGGTTGTTTTCAATTTTTTTTATTTGAATTTGGTTATCAAAAGTGATGATCTGTGGAATAAAGATTGATGAATGTTAGTATTAGAGGGGAGGGCTCTTAAACTGAGCGGGCATTTTCAACCATCCAATAGGGGCGCTAAAATGGACATATGAACTTTGGAAAATGAACTCTGGATTACAATGGAGGTTGATAAGATTTGTTTTTACTTCTTTAATGGATGGTTTAAGAGCCACACTTGGTTCATTCCTAACTAAGTGGCTGGATGTCTTCTAATTTAATTCAAATATAGAATTCGTTCTTCAACTAGTACCTTCTTACAAATATTGAAAAATCTGAAATAATGATTGAAGGAAGCATTCATTTCAAATTTAGAAAGGATCACTTTTAGAAACCATTCCAATTATTTTACTCATGTTGCAATGCTAGTTTTTGAATAAGGCCTGATTTTTTTTCAAACTATGCATAGATGGGTTTCCAAGGGCCTATGATCACATATAGGGACCTAGACCAGATTATGTTCAGAAATTCATAACTAATTCAATAATGCTTCAAAAAATATGAAACGACTTGTGTTAGATTCCTCATCTATTTTTCTTTCACTGAAAAATAAACTTAAAATATTTTTATAATACACGAAAAAGGCACATCAGAGCTTAGATAGTCGCTTTTTGAGCCCCTTTACCTTATAGGGGTATAGGGGTGGGTGTCTTTTGGACCGATGTTGTAATGTAGTTTCGATGTGCTTTTTTGTGTTCGATTGGAAGTGCTCTTAGAGACACAGAATAAAGTCAAGACCTAAATAGGTCACAACAACATGTATTTCAGTGGAGAACTTTATCCCCTATTGTTCTAAATTGAGTTTTGTTTTTTGTTTTGTTTTACAACATAGCAATTTCGGGGAGCTTTTTAGGAATGGAGTTTTTATTTTTATTTATTTTTAAAGTTTTTATACAGCATCTTCTCAAGGAATAGCTTTAACACCCAACAATTCTCATAACTTTTGACTTTATTGCTAAAAAGTTATAGCATGATATGTCATTTTCTTTACTTAGTGGCTAATTTGGGTAACGGAAAGCTACTTTGAAATTATTATTTTTTAAGATAAAAATTTGAAGTTGGATTATTAGATTTATATTTATGTGAAAAGCTTTAATTCATTCCATTTTGATTAATGAGTCAAAAGTTATGAGGAGTTTTGGTTTGGGGTACTTTGAGGGTAGTTATAGAGCTTCTACTCTACAAGAAAGTTTGAAATTCTTTATTTATTTCAATCTCTAATATTTGAGAAAAAAATTAAAACAACAAGTGAAGATTGTTTATGACAACATTTCAACTATTGGCATTTTTCATTTTTATAAATAAATTGTTCACATATTAGTATTTTGAATCATTTTCTATATCTTTCTAGTTACTAATTTTTTCCTATATGTTGTACACTTCCAAATGATTTTATTGAGCATGTAGCCAACTTGCATTGAAGGATGAATTTAGAAAGTAACTACCATTTTGAACATTTTTTCATACAAATTTGACCTTGTGAAGTACAATTGCATCATAAGTTGCATGGATTTTTGCAAGGATAGAAAAAGGATTTTTATTGATTCCAATGCTACTATATCTTACAATCTACACAGTGGAAATTTTTGAAATTTTTCCCACATCTTTTCAAACAAATTTATTTCAAGATCTTATGGTTATATGTGTCAAAAAAAATTCTTAAAAATTTACACTTATATTAGAAATTGCAATTTAAGAGCATTATTGGTGAAAACATGGTCAAAAACTTGTAGGGGTTAATCACACATTACAATTTTTATTCAATTCTCAAAGTATTATTGAACACTAACAAGGCCCTTCAAAAATACTACCATTCATGAGAGAAGAAATGAAGCCTTTAGAAGGTTGCTAGGCAATGACATCTTTAAGTATTTTTGTCATCAATGGTTTTAAATATTTCTAGAGGAAGCAATCCATTTCCAACCACTCACCCCTTAAATGCCTCAATCTTCTTTTGAATATTCACATTTTTGCCTATGTCTTTGTGTGAATATTGTTCTTTCCAAAATTTCATGAAAGCGATGAAACTAATTAAAAAGGAATTTTTTCTTTTCAACATTCAAGTATTATATTGGATGAATGAGAAGTAAATTGGATGAAGCAATGTTTGCAAGCCCATTGTTCATTGTTCAAAATATGGATGTCAAAGGAATTAAAGGTTAAGCAATTGAAAATATCTAGAATGGAGGTATATTGAGGGAGAAAAGTTTTCCATGTACACAAATAGGTTTGAAAAGGATTTAATATTTTTTTTAGCTAAAGGTTGAAATTCATACCACTTTAGTCAATAGGTCTTCTCATTTTTGACTAAGGCCTAGTTGAAAAATCAACCAAGGGCTAGTGGCAATATCAAAAGACTTGTAGCCAATCATAATGCACTACAATTACGTTGGAAACTGCACCATAATTAATCACTACCCATCTTCATTGCACGGAAAGATAACATCCTACAATGCCAAAATTGGGGGATCAAGAATGGATTGCCTCCTATATAGAATCTCATTTACTTTGTGTTTAGCTTCTCTACCTTTTCGCAAAGTTGAAAGATAATTTAAGTCAAAATCTTTAAGACGAAAATATCAAATGGAAAAGCCAAAGGTTAAATTGGATTGAATATAAGATTCTCTAGATCGTCTAATTCCAAATTGTCAAACATGGTGCCTTTGAATAGATATGAATCATGTTTGAATCAAATTCAACTTCTTTATTTAGAGCAATCTATGCTAAATTCATTTCAATTCAACTCTTGACAATCAAATGTAAATGAATTCAATTCAACTTTGAATCATTTGAATTCAATTGAAATCATTTCAATTTATTTGTCGGGGAGTGAATTGAATATATGAACAAAATCAATGCACTTGATATTTTGCACCATTTGACTTCTACCAACAAAAAATGAACAACAATAGGAGAAAAAAAAATCATATCAATATTAGTAATTTGTAATATTGGGGTCCTCTTGAGAGTCTTTTTGGAATTTTTTTTGCTTGGGGCATCCAAAACTGTTGTCTAACTGCAATGATAGTCCCCTATATTGTGTCAAACAACTTCATCTTTTATATATAATAAAGTATGACTTCATGAAATGTGGTTTTGAAATATTACACTTATAATGTATCAAGAAAATAAATTTTATTACAATCAAAGAATTTAAAGAATTTTTAATGAAATTTTTAATTGAAAATTAAGTTTTATCACAGGTACTTTGAATCTTTTAAAATAAGCATTTGGAATATCAAATCATTTCTCTTCAATATCATTTATATATATGATTTACATTTAGTGTACCAACACATAAAACAATTAACTTCATCAACAAAAACTTGATAAATTGTGCACTATGATACTTACAAATCCCAGAATTTAGCATTCTTTTTCATCTCTATCAATAAATCCAAAAAAATAAGTTTAAAAAAAAAATTCATGAGAAATGTACATCTTAATTCCATTGAGGTGTAAGAATTTCGTTTCTCCATTTGAAGATCTTCTAACTTGATTAAAATGAACAAATTAGACAAACTTTGGAGGTTTGAAGCAAAAATCACTTAATTTGTGTGTCCAAAAAGTGATACCTCAAGCAAACCATTGATCTTATTTTCATTTTCAAAACCTGAATATCTTAGAACAAATGTGCAAGGAAGAGAGAGTTCTTCAATAGTGTACTTCGATTTGTGACTATCCATTAGATATGCATTATCCATTCCTTGTTACACTTACCAATATTTTTTAATTTCTAATTTTAGCTTTCTTTCTTAAATTCTACTATTTTTTTCAATAGCTTCACTACCTAGTAGATTCCTTAAGCCTTCAAGGTTATAACTTAAAGTATATGAATCTAATTTCAATACATTTCCAAGTATTGAAAACTTTATAGAGTTGCATTTAATTTTAGGCATAGGTTGTGCAACTAAGGGAGAGTGCTCTTAATTTAACCTTTTAAAAACTGATTGCATTTTGGAATAAGCTAAATTCCATGAAACAATTTTCAGTAAATTTTCACAAGAAGAAAAATGGAATTGGCATCCAACCCAAGTCATTTCATACTTTTTGGACCTTAGTGGAATTAGTTACAATTTTTGAAGTTGAAATGTAATAGTTTCTAAAAGCAACCCCCTTCTAAAATGTACACTATTGTTACATTAATGAAAACAAATTCTACCTCTGCGTTAGAGGTCCCTTTTAGAGCCAGGTCCCTTTTAGAGTACCCTCCTTTATATATGCTTCTTTCAAATCAAACACTTGATCTTGATATTGTATAGAGCCACTTGAATGGTGTCTTCAAGAAGCCATTAGAATGCCATATTGTTGGCTTACTTTGATTAGAGTCATCTATTTCATTTGTTTGTCAATTTTCATCAATTGTGCACTTTTCCAAAGGTGAGACAAATTGATTTTGTAAAGAAGGCTTACTTGGGTGTCCTAAATTGGAATTTGAGTTTTTGTCTTCAACAAAATAGGTTTAGGTTGGCGACATTTTAGACTCCATTGTGCATGCCGATAGTAGAATATTTTTACCTTGCATTTGTTCTTTGAAAGAATTAGTTGTCAAGATTGTTGATGCTTGACTATGGGTACTTTGAACTTGATACAAAATTGTACACATTTTGCATCTATATTAATGATAGGCAATGCTTCTAGGTCACCTTCTAGTGCTCTAAGTTTGTGTGAATTTTGCCTACATAGATTGTCAAAGAGGTTTGATATCTCTTTTAGGAGGAAGGTTGTATTAGGTCATCCATTTCATAACCAAAGGTTATGTGTCCACAAAAGGATAGACAATTAGGAGCCTCTGTAATATTTGTTTCTATTACAAAATTGCAATTGGTTAAGTCATGACAATGAGCAAAACACCTACCTCCACATAGCAAAAGTTAAAGAATACCCACCCTTCCAATAATACACCAACTAGAGAGGGAAAACAAGACATGTAGGTCTATAAAAATCCGCACCTACAAAATCATATATTGGGAACATTAGATCCATTATAAATATGAATTATTTTTTATTAATGATCTTCATCTCTAAAACACTAAAAATAACTATAAATGTGAAACTATATAGACTATCTTCAGACTATCTTTAGACAATCAACACCTTCTCCCTCCTCTTTTTAAGCTAGTGCTATTAAATTCAAGCCAGCTTTCTTTTTTTGCACATAAAAGATCTAAATTTAATATAGAATCTCTCTTTTATTTTTTTTTGCAAAGTAATGTGATAAAGAAACATTTGTGGGTTTTGCATTGACAACTTTGCATTGGGGCATTTTTTTTCCAAAAGTTGTTGGAATGGGATGAGGTCTACCTACTTCCACTTCAAAATCTGGATACCATGCTTTTGTAGCAACATGCACATTGGAAGTGCTCTTAGCTTACAAAGTCCATTCCTTGGAGGCACCATAAAGGTCCCACTCTCCACCAACCCATTCTCTTGAGGTTTCTGTTATCATGGATTGAAAGCATTTATAATCTTTAATAGTAAAGGCTTTAAATTTGCACATTCTACAACCATAATGCAAGTTCTAAATTAAAGCTCACATGGGAGGCTCAATAATCTTTGACCTATGGTTTTATAAATAAAAAATGCAAACACAAGACAAACAAAAAATCTATCAATTAGTACATAATCATAACCAACCCTTTTTTTTCCAACACCATGGGACCAAATTGCACCATTTCAAAATGAATGTCTTTTTTTCACCAAATAAAAGTAATCTCTTTTCACCAAAAAATTTCCAGTTTACTTTAAAATATGAATGAAATCACCAAATTTGAATGAAAAAGTGTATGAATATAATGGAAAAGTGTTTTAAAGTCCAAAAGATGGATGAATGGAGAAATACAATGCTTCACCAAATTTGAGGTGATCGCCATCTTGACACTTTCTCAAAAAGTAAAAAAAAAAAGGGCTGATCACAACAGTGCAATCTAATTTTTTTGACACACACAACAGTGCTGAGATATAACATTCATGCACCTTCAGGCAATCAAAAAGGTAATACAAAAACCTAACAACTAACAAACTTCTACAAACTTTAGGAAGCACAAATAATTCAAAGAAACGTCACTATGGAAGAAGGAAAACCGATTCTAAAATCTAATGCAAACAGGTATTAATGCAGTAATAGATGAAATCCAAGATCTGAAAGTCTCAGGAACAAACAACCGAGCCCGAATCCACCAGATTGGTTTAAGTTTGTGTGGAGCATAGAATGAATAACTGCAGTAAAGGAATTTCAATCCCAATGGACAGACCGAATTTCAATCTGTACCCGTTCCCTGTCCCAAACCAGGATTATCCTTCGTGAGGTATGTAATTTGATCTCTAGGGACTTGTTCCTTACTCGGAGCATTGCACTCAGAAGGAACCATGACAAACCAACTAGGGGAAGCAACTTTTGCGCATTACCGTGTCGTCAGTTCGGAAGAACCGCTGCGCAACAAACCACAGAGACTAATCTTTATTCAATAAAACTCAGCAATCCTCCCTATGAAGGGGTCCTCCTAACCAAACTGGAGATTTCACATGGCAAAAATGACTCTGGAAGAAATGATCGTCATACGCAACGACACTCGTAGCAATTCGAAAGAATGAACAGGGTAATCCTGCATCTAACACGCACGCAAACATCAACTGAGGCAAGGAGAGTGCATGGGAGAACCATCAACATGAATATGAACAGTCTCCCAATTGGAAGAGCTTCCCCTCCACTTCAGCCTGCTCATAATGCACAATGACAGGGATCTCTTTCTCCTCCGCCGCCTGTGACCTTTGGGCAGCAAAACACAAGGTCTCCACAAACTCACTCAAAAAAGTAAGGCAGCAGGTTCTCAGGAGAGACACAAAAGACAAAGAGCCATCAACGGTTCAGCAATTATACCTGTCTTTTCGGAATTTCATCACAGATCCACCCTGAAACCAGAGCGCCAAACACAGCAACAAGCGCAACACGGCAGCCAATGCTCCAACTCGCAATCACAAGAACAATGCCTGCTCTTCGGGAGTCAGCAAGGCCACGTATCTCGGGATGTCGGTGAAAAGAATCCTTTCGGACCACGTGAGTTGGAATCTCACTGCTCTCGATCAAGCTACAATCTCCGACCGGCTCCACCTCTTCCCTTGCAGCACCTTCGTCACTGCCACCACCAAGCACACCGGAGTCATCAAGCACACCGGAGTCATCGCCCTTCCGTCGACACAGCCGACGACACGACACCTTCGGACCTTCGGACGGACAGATGACTCCGTCCATGGAACGGGCCAGGCATTGCGTAGGGGCCAAGCATTGCACTTCCCCTATACAAAGGATAGTTCGTCATCTAAACACAATGGGTCCTGAAAGGACTCCCCCCTCCTCCATGGAGGGGTAGCAATGGGAATGGCCTTGGGCCTGGAGGCCTCCCTCCCACAACTAACAGACTACACACACAAAGCCTGAAACCCCCGTTCAAACAATGCCCGTCTCCAGCGAGCAGCAGACAGGACGCCCCGATGCCGGAACCATAGCCCTAGAGTTCAAGCTTCGCTTCCAATTTCGTCGCTGGTGCTCCAACCCCAGAATGGCAATGCCCTCGGAACCCTCGGACGAACTCGATTCCTCACTTCGTAGCCGAACACCCTCACTTCAAGAATCATTCACATTGATCATGTTTATCACGGAGTGATACAGAGGCACAGTTCTAAACGTGAATTAAGAAATTTTATTTCAACCTCGCAATTTGAGCACTTCAAACTTCAGTGGCTCAAGGAGAACTACCTCAAACAACTCGTCCTTGCACACACCAGAAAGAATACAAAAACTAAACAGTAGATACTCTCGAGAATTCTTAGGCCAGGTGGTAATCTCCCTTCCAAAGATTGCAAACCATGGTGCAATTCGAAGTTCAAAACCCTAAACCCGCGAACAAACAAAAAACATAACCAAGCTGATTTAACCTTGTATTAAAAAGAAATTGCGACTTCAGGGGAACTACGTTGAACACCTCGATGCACAGGGTTGGCATTCTTCCTCATTCACACCCCGGAAATAACTTAACATAAAATACTCTTGAGAATTTACGCCATGTAGTGATCTCACTTTCACAAATTCCAAACCGTCCTGGCATTCATACTCCCAAATCCTAAATCCACGAACAAACTGAAACCACAATCGAGTTGATTTAATCTACAGTAGTAATAACATATTGTTTTTCCAAATCTCTCACTCACTCTGAGCAACTACATCACAAACAACAAGAACATGAACGCAAACGCGATGACGAGACAAAGTTCACGACGAAGTTTAAGCTGTTCAAAGTATTACCCGATCCCTATCCTTGAGAAACCTCACGATCATGATTAGCACGGAGATCCAGAAAGCGAATGAAGATGGAGCAAAAGAGCATCCCCAAGCTCAACTGCTACACCTATCCAGTTCCCCTAATGCACCAAACCTCACCAAACACAAACCCTACAGTAGGAGATTGCCCAGTCTGCGTAGCGTACCTGTCCAAGGGCAGCTTCACGGCAATTCCACCACAGCTCCGTCATCCATCAACGGTCGTCGGGGGCCTCCAGGCACGGCGACCAAGCCGTCAAAAAAAATTTGGAAAGTAAAGAGCTATAGTAGTTAGTTAAAAAACTCTAATTCTTTTGGGGGGTTGGATTGAATTGGTTTAGGGTTGGCTCTGGAGACCCAAGCAGAGAAAACATTGCACTCCAAGTCAGAAAGTTTCAGTGGCATAAACAGTAATAACGATAATAATGACAATAACAACAGTAGCAATAATAGTAATAATAAATGTTGGCCTGGCGAATAGAGAGTAGATCGGCTATCCCTTGCTCGAAAAGCGAGACGCCACAACAGGGTCAGAGCCTCTCGCACCTAAACTGCTGTGTATCGATGACTCCATTCGCTACCTCAATCGGCCGTTCAATAACGCCATATTCTACTTCAACGACATATTCAACGAACCGTGTCTAGTCTGAGCTTCATTTGCAAAACGCATCCTGCCGTTCCACGCCACTGGAACCTCTGACGCCAATGGTTTTCGACTCCATCACCGAACCGAGACTTTGTTGCAGCACCAGCTTGTGCTGGCCTATTTTCAATTCGACCAAACTACGATACATTTGACAATCAAGCATAAGCATCGCACAACAAGGCCGTTGTGATGCACATCAATCAATCGATCAATCAAAAGCTGAAGGCTAAGGTTGTGGTCATTTCATTAACAGAGCCCAAAAATACAAACATGCCTCCAGGATCCAGGACCCGGAGCATGCTACAGTCTCAAATCTCTACTTCAGGTTTTGTGCAAAGCAACCTATCTTCATCTTCTTCCACGTCAGAAGTCATCGATATCTAATTTGCTCAAGTTTTTTATTTTCTGCAGCCAAAATGACACGAGTATGAGAGCCCAGCGAAAGACCTCTGCAAGATTCATACAGACAGCACGGCTGAAACAGGGAGCCACCACCTGACGGAAACGTTCCATGTTCAACAAGCGCTGGTCGGAAAATTCAAAGCGTAAACCTTACGAGCCATAACGCATTCCAGGAAAACACGTACCCGGATGAACTGGTGTGGATCACCAATATTTGTGGAACCAACTACAACCTCTCGTCTCAATTGCGGGGTCAGTTTATGCGCCACTCGTAACTGCAGATCAAGCCCCACAGGAGTGATGTTTAATCCCAAAGGCGGCATAAAACCACATGAACACAGATGTGCAGAATTCGAGGAGAAGACGTCCAGTGCTCACCTCAGATCGTGTCATCCCTCCTATGATAAACACAAATATGCGCCTCCCATTAATTTTGGGATCACTGCCGGCATGCCTCAGCACCGAGTCACTAATGTCACGCAACACAAATAGTAGACTTAGAACAGATTAGAACGGAGACTTGCGTTACACGGCCATGGAATCGATGGCTTCAGCCGTATGAAACAAGAAATGGCAACACGAACTGGAGCTCTCTGTCAGGCATCACGGCAAGTGCAAACCTGGAGTACCCATCCTCAGACGATGCCCTGCCCTTTGAGGCCCAAGTGCTACCTCCACCTTTGCCAACTGTGCGTCTGGACACTACAGGTTTCGAGGTGGGGTTTACAGGCGGGCGTGTCGAGAGCGAAGAAGAAGACTGGTGGCTACTGCCAGCGGGATCCTTCAGATATGGATACTCTTCCCTAGAAAGACTCCCCTTGTCAATTTCCTCCACCAAATCCTGAACACAGAGAAAAGGAACATCGCCACATGAAATGGGATAAAAAAGAGACCACGCCATCGAACCACTACACTCAATCCTCTTCTTTCCTTCACGATGCACACGAAGCATGCAGCACAACCCGAACCCAAGTCTCCACTGCAACACGAAACCATAAGCCAAGCCAGTTGCGCGCATACCTGCAGTAATGGATAGAACCTAGACAGCTGCCAACCTTCCTCATCCATTTCTTTTGCTTTTCTTGCAGGTCGTTTAGCCTGCCATCACAAAACGGTATACGGACTTCAGTTAGAAAAGGAAAGATTTCACACAAACGCATCAACCACAATTCGGGCGGTGATATGCGTCACCTTCCGGGCACCGAACTTCAAAGCAAACTTCTCCACTCCAGACGACGTTTGTTTCTTTGGCACTTGAATTCCCAAATACTCCAAGTTATTTACCGCACTCATCTCCTCGTCACTCAACTTAGACAGCTGCACAATGCGGCCAAAGGAGACGAGTCAGTAAAATCCTAAAAAGCGTACTCATGACAACGACGAGGACTACTGGTAAACGGTAACGAAAACCTCAGTTTACAATTTATTTTGTAACGAGAACTCACTACATTCACATCAAATTCCTTGGACAAGGCCTTTTCCAGGGCTTCGGAGTGAGATAGGATTAGTCCAGCCAGAACGCTGTGCAAAATGAAATAGTAGAATGGCGTCGTCAATTCAGACCTTCTGCCAACTAGCACGCTTTGTTGCGTCTAGCTTGTCTGGATGGGTAGCTGCATATATCATTAGCAACCGCAGCTTGCATTCTGAGCTCATCTCCTGCGTTCACCCCAAGTCAGTCTCATCAATAACACGGCCGCTTCGCCAAAGCCACGAAATAGAGTCCTACACTAGGCTGATAAGACCAGCATGATCTCAGCATCCCTTCACGTAGAAAAACTCTCCGGAACCGACACCTCACGGTTGCCACCCTATATTGATTACTTGAAATACCAATGAAAAGATCATCTGAAGGAGCAGATGGTCTGGGGAATGTGAGCACCGGATGGCTATTGAGTATGCCGATAAGTTCCTTAGTGGTGGCATCGCCGTAAACAAATTCTTGCTCCAGGTTGCCGATGTCCGTCAACCTGTCTTGCCTAATCTTGTTATTGAGCACGGTAGCAATCTACAATAGAAAAACAAGTTGGGTTCAATCGAATGGTTAGATGAAAGAACATGAAGTCCTACAGGCACGCAATACGCGATCGATCCAGATTTCAACAATCAGACTCTTGCTTCAGGGTGTAGGGTGAAGGACGCAGGCCCATGGTTACATGAATATGAAGACTAAGCTTGTCAATCTGGTCTCGATACTGAGGAAGTGCCTGCACCAACTTCTGCATGTCCCTGGTAGACAACTCTTGCCCCTCCCTGTTGCAAGAGGAGAGTCGCTACTCAGTCGAGGACAGGAAATACAATAAATATAAAACTGAATAACCGGTAACTTAGACTGCATCATTCCAGTGCAAGAATTCCAGGGTCTGAAACTTGGTCATCAAAAAGTGACTACCGTTTCGCAAAACTAGCTAAGAAGGTCCAGATAAAACTTTCAAGCACATTTTCTCGATGTCGTGCCAGGCAAGGGGTGCACTGTACCTCGCACCCAGTTGCAGTTGAGCAGCCTTGTTTTTATTTGTAAACATTGCCATTTTATCCGACAGACGCAAGCTTGCCTGGTTCAGCATTGACCACGCATAGTTTATAAAAATTGACTACTTCAGATCCAGCCCACCCACCCAAAAAAACAAAGCACAGGAGAGAACCAGAATTACGCACATCGGCAATGAAAAGATCGCGCAGTTCCACCCAAATCGGGTCGTGTTCCTCCAGCAGTACCTCTTTGCGCTCCTTTCTGCTTCCATTCATTATCTGCAAATTAACAAACCGAACATCAAACGACCACTTACCCTCCACTTCTCCACAGACTGCACCCAAAAATCAGCGACAAGCTCCAATACAGAGGAGGCAGCTACGAAAGCATTCGGCTCTCGACAGACAATCCTCTAGCACACACTGCACTTACAAAACAAACCACAAAAATGACCTGAACACTGCACTGTCCTATTCATCTGTCTCACAGTAAATGCACAAGGGGCCAGAACAACTGAAAAAACAGAAGTTCCATACCTCATAAGAATATTTGTTGCCTTCCAAGTCCAAGAGGTCATGGCACATAGCATCGTACGACCACTCGTGTATTACTGCAGCCACCTGCAACAATCTTTCGGATGAAACTCTTAATCTTGCCAGACTGAACTTCTCGATAACTCGGACCACAAGGCTGTGTCCCTAAAGACTAACCTGCCGCTGGGAAGAACAAATATGCGTGCTTCGATTTCAGTGGAAGGACTAAACTCCAGGAATTCGAAAAAAGACACAGAATACACTACAAACTCAAAACAGGAGAAAGACATCTTAATCCATCCAACTCCTGAAAAGTCTACTTACGGGGTCGATGGACCTATCCACGATGATGAGGTCGCATGTCTCTGACTGGGGGAAGTTCAGAGGGGATGCCTTGTACTTCATCAGCTTATCCCAGAGCAAAGCGGCCACCTTGGTGGGTACAAGGTCACGAGCTGCTGTGGTCGTGGATGCATCCATAACGGACCTAGGAGCACGGTATCGCACATAGGGGAACTCCTGAAACGACAACACGGAACCCATCAGCGAGGAAAAAAACAAGCTCAAAATCATCAAAATTACACACTAATTGCCTATGACAGTGCCAAAGTCAAATTAACACAACGGCGTGCGAATACACGAATCTGCCAGCACCTTCAACGATGCAAATACAGTGGAAAGGCGAGTAGCAATAGTCTCAATGCAAGCGTCATAGTCCCTTGTGCCCTCGCTGTGTTCTCCAAATAACTGCTCCAAGGCGATATCGTTGTCGGTTGTAAAGCCCTGCAGCACGAAACACCTCGGGCATCACACTCCTCGAATCAGCAGGCTCTACAAAGCCGAGTACGGCATGCACAACCACCACCGGCCACCTGAGACAGTCCACAACTACAGCAGATGTGCCATGGCAAAGGCATGAATCACCCGGCACAGCAACCAGAACACAACCAGATAAAGCGATAGGACCATTACAAGTGCCGTAAAGAATACCTGCGTGTCTATGGCCAAGTACTCCAAATTCATCTGCAGTGGTGCACGCATACATCACGATAAGCGGCAACGAAAGAGCATGTCCCCGGAAACCACGCCAAACAAATCAAAGATTCAATGTGAAAAGAGAATCCAACGCCAAAATGCGAGTCGACTAGTCGAAACAAATGGAAACCCACGGGTACCAACCAGCTCACCTCTCTAAGCGCTCCAACTCGGGACAAAACAGATTGGTCGCCTTTGATTTGTTGAAGTAGGTTGCGATTTATGGGTGAGCTAAAAAACACGTATGCTCTGGCAAACCCCGAAAAACAGTACTCGTTGGTCCCCCAATCCACATGAACAACACAGCAAGATGCCAACGCACGTCTTTTGCAGTCTCAAAATCACATACGGGTACAAACAATTCATCGGTGCCCGTGTCAACTGTACCAGCACCCACTCTCACAACGATCATGCAATTTGCTTCACGATCTCCGAAGACAGTCACATTCCAAAGGGCCCGTCGCATGCGTACCCTAAGCAATATATGTTGACATGGTCCCTACCGTAGCAGAACAGGGGAAAACATCTGCCAACGAAAACAGGTCGACGGATGATAACTCACTTCTTATAAAGAGGCGACTTCCCCGACATGTCTTGCATGAACTTTCGTACGCTGCACAAAGCAGTAATGAAAAGCTTTACATCGAAGGGGAAGCAAGACAACCCAAGTACCCAACTGATTCTACTGGAAGTCCTTGCGTGCATGTTTCCGACTCTTTTTTAAGTTAAGCTTCAATGAACTCACAAATCTAATATCTGAATCTCCTTCACATACACGACTCTGTAAAACAGTTGTGCCGATGTGTGTGCACAAACCAGTGCCTGATCAGGCAAAGCAAACATCGGAGGGCTTTTCGTCACAGGCTTGTCAATAACCTCATATCACCTGTCATGTGATGGCTGAATGAAGTACACTGCCTCAAGAGCAGGTAGGGGTTGTCTGCGTTTATTCAAATCCTCGACCACTGCAAAAGAGGGACAGAAACACGGTTCACGTTTTGCTCCCCTCTGTCTATTTCACGGCATCATGGCCCCACACTTATACGAGTAGTCTAAGAACTACAACATGAAAGCTCATTAATATAAAGTAGGCAGTACCGAAGACATACACGAGATTCCTTCGTCCGTGATGTCAGCCATCTTGCATGAGCATGATATCACTTTAACTGTCACTTCGTCCATAATAAGCACCTGCACACACATTGTTCAACGCTTCTCACTCTGCTTTGCCAGCAACCGCTTCTTTCTCATTGCTGCAATTCGGAACCTAAAACTGCAAACTGAATATACACATCCGAGCGGATTGCAAACAGCCATGTAAGCTGCGAATCCGAGAGCCAAGGAAACACCAGGGTGTAAAATCCCGATGGAGCACGGCATCCTTACTTGCATGACATGAAAAAATCTAGCTAAATTTGTACCTTCCATTCAGCTGATGCCTTGCCAGTCCTGGCTGCTTTCAGCATCTCTTGCAGGAGCCCTGCACATGCTGCAGGGTTAAGACTGGAGGATAATTGGGCGGCCGGGCGTTCGCTAACTTCAGCTACATGGGGGCAACTGTAAATCAACGTGACGCGAACAACCGCCAATGTGCAATAGAAACGGATGCTCATAATTATCTACCCTCCTGCGCATACGTCTCCCACGGTCGAGAAAGGAATGAAATAATACGGGCTTCCTTCCAGTCCTGGAAGAGACACGAAGCTTCTTCGACAATCCAGGCAGGCAAAATTCACACAAAACGAGAGGACAACAAGACAACCTCCTACAAGCATCGACTATCATCACTACGGACGCAGGATGTGTACATTTCCGTGTCAAGTTCAGACGACCCATGACCAAGCATCAGCAGACAACCTCCGGAATGCTACGTCGGTATTGAGCTGGGACAGGAGGACAACTTCGCACAATTTCAACAGTACATTACATTACAAGATTCTGCACCCAGTGAAAAATTGCAGAACTCCACGCAGGCCGACGGAGGTAGGGTGTCTACGCGCTACCAGTTCGTCAGCAACTTTGTCTGAGATATCCGGATATACCATTGATAGCCTCGACGAGTTTTAAGGACAAGGGGTGTACACTGAAAGACTCAACCGCAGCCCCCAAATTGCAGGCGGGCAGGGAGAGCAACCTACCGCGTGGAGATATTAACAGTTTAGCAGATACCGGGCTTCACTTAAGCCGGGGAACCTAGACTACGCCCCGGTGCCCTCCAGGGCCAACGGGAGCTCGAGGTGATTAATGGGCGACAATCAATCGCCCAGTATTAAGGAATACCGTAGCAGAAAGCAGGCGGGCAATTGAAACAGTTGAAACCCCAAACACGCGCACATTACCACTACTCTGCTTCGCAATTCTGGGCACCCTGCGACCGGGCTGCAGCCTGGAAAAGACCTCAAGGGGGCGGGAACGGAAGATCGTCTAGTGCAGGTAGGAAGGCAGGAATTGTATACAAGTTTCAGTATCACCCCAGCAAGAAGAGCAAAAACAATAAAACCACCGTCGCAAATTCGACCCAATATGATTTCCGTCTCGGACTTTTGAAAAAAGAGTACGCTAGCGTCCAAAGAGGAAGGATTCTCACTGTCTCGGGTGATTTGCCGGAAAAGACGATGGTCCGACCCATCGTGCGAGGAAGAACCGTGCGAGGAACCGGAATCCATCGCCGCCCCACCCCGCCGCTGCCGCCAAGTGACCCCAAACGAACCGCCCGTCCGGATTCCACTTGAACGACGATCCCACCCGGCTGGTGTGCCCTAAATTCCCGATGAACCACCCCGCGGGGGGGAGCTACACTAACTGCTCCAGCGGCACCAGCAGCAAGAAGAAGACCCAAACGACACCGAATTGCCCACAGGACGCCGTTGCTTGTACTCCCTGAAACGCTTGCGCCGGCATTGCGCCTCTGCTAGATGCGGACTGAGCGAGTGACCCAGACACACCTGCACGAGGGCCTGGCCTGGCTTGCCTCAAAACGGATCCGGAGAAAACGAACGCGGAGGCGAGGGCGGGCGCTCCCGGCCTGCCTGCCTGTCTGCCGTGAACGCGTCGAGGATCGGTTCCGTCGGCGTGGGCCAACAAGAGAAGTCTGCTGTCCGTCGTCGAAACAACTCGGAGAACGAGACTAATTAGCTTCCTATGCTTTTGTCTGCCAGCAGCAGCGTCAGTCAGTGTGGGAATGATCAGGGTCTGAGCAGTAAGTCTAAACCTACTGATTTGCCTGCGGTCTCTAAGTTGAGGGGACCGAGACAACCAGAGTTCGGAGTGCCGGTAAGATGGACTCCTTGCTCGGGCGGGCTCCTGTACAGTGGGGTACCAATCAAAATGTCGTTTTCGCATCCGCAATGAGAAAAATTTCGGTACTGCCAACTTTGGAGGCCTCCCGCAAGCTCAAAAATTGGTATTTTACCACGAAATTCTTACCACAGCATAATCTTTAAGTTAACTATATGTATGCCAAATTTCAAGGCCAAAAGATTCACCCAAAAAAAGTTATTCAAAATCTACCAACATGGGTAGTGGTGAGAAACATTTCACTACTTTCAACTTTGACACCTTCCTAAGGATTGAGTTTTTTTTCTTTTGCCATGAAACTTTTGTCATGAAACAATCTATATGTTTTTAATATGTATAAAAAATTTCAAGGTAAAAGAATTTTTTTTTAAGAAGATATTTGAAATCTCCCAACAAGTGTAGTTTTGAGAAAATTTTCACAATTTCCAACTTTGACACCCTCCCAAGGGCTGAAAAATTGGTTTCTTACCATGAATTTTTTTTTGTGAAGTTACATCTATGTTGATAATATGTGCTCCAAATTTCAAGTTCAAATGAATTACCAAAAAAAAGATATACAAAGTCTCCCAACATGTGTAGTTGTGAGGAGGAGTTTTTGAGCCCTTAGTATAGTGGTATTTTGTAGAGCAAAGTTTGACTCGAATGTAAAAACTCAACCTCACAACTACACATGTTGAGAGATTTTGAATATCTTTTTTTGGGTAAGTGTTTTGAACTTGAAATTTGTAACATATATTATCAACATAAAGTTGATCTTATTCAAAAAAATTCATGTTAAATACACAAATTTTCAGCCCTTGGGAGGGTGTCAAAGTCAGCAATAGTGAAAATTTTCTCACAACTACACATGTTGGGAGATTATGTATGTCTTTTTTTTGGTAATTCATTTGAACTTGAAATTTGGAGCACATATTATCAACATAGATGTAACTTCACAAAAAAAAATTCATGGTAAGAAACCAATTTTTCAGCCCTTGGGAGGGTGTCAAAGTTGGAAATTGTGAAAATTTTCTCAAAACTACACTTGTTGGGAGATTTCAAATATCTTCTTAAAAAAAAATTCTTTTACCTTGAAATTTTTTATACATATTAAAAACATATAGATTGTTTCATGACAAAAATTTCATGGCAAAAGAAAATAAACTCAATCCTTAGGAAGGTGTCAAAGTTGAAAGTAGTGAAATGTTTCTCACCACTACCCATATTGGTAGATTTTGAATAACTTTTTTTGGGTGAATCTTTTGGCCTTGAAATTTGGCATACATATAGTTAACTTAAATATTATGCTGTGGTAAGAATTTCGTAGTAAAATACCAATTTTTGAACTCGCGGGAGGCTTCCAAAGTTAGCAGTACCGAAATTTTTCTCACTGCGGATGCAAAAACGACATTTTGATTGGTACCCCACTATATAGTACAGTACCCGGCAACTCTCAATCGTCCCCCCAATTTTGCCACTCCAAAGAGAATTGTAGAATGTATGATAGTATTAACATTTTTCGTGTGTTGTTATTAACATTCAAATATTATGCAATTTCAATAATACTTACCAAATTATTATTCCAACAAAACAAAACTCCATTTTTGGTGAATTATTTCATTAAATTTGAATGATTTTAAATAATATTCATTAAAAAATATTGATGATGAGTTTTTAAAATTTGATTGCAGCAATATGTGAGAAATAAGTATATGCACATCTTTTTTTCGATAAGCATTTTCAAAAAATATTTAGAATTTCCTCAAAATAGTTTCAAAAATTAGGGTTATAATGTTCAAATATTGAAAAATAGATATTTCTTCATTGTAATTTGATTTTGGCAAGGCAATTATATCTTCATGGTCAAATGCACAAAATCAGTCTCAATGTGAAGGTCAAATAGAAAAATCTAATTATAACATCAAAATATCTATTTTTCAAAATTTGGACATTGTTACTTCAACCTTTAAAATCATTGTGAGGAAATTCTAAAACTTTTTGGAGATGCTTTCTAAAGAAATGATGTTCATATGGATGTTTTCTACTTATCTATGCAATCAGATTTACAAAATTCATCACCTCTTTTTTTTAATCAATTATCATGTAAAACTACGAATTTTCAATGAAATAATTCATCAAAAATAGAATTTTTCTTTTTTGAAATTCAAATTTGGTATGTTTGATTGGATTCACATAAGAATAGAATGTTTATAATGCAAAACAAAAAATGTCATTTTTATTCTATACTAAACCAAAAAAATTGGAATGCCAAATTGGAGGGGACAATTCAGAGTTGCCGAGTATTGTACAAGGGGCAAAGACTCGGTTGGGTTTGTAAGGTGGAGTGCAAGAACCTCAAATGTTGTAGTAGCCTGCCCAACACACCTATGGCATGATATTCCCGGCCCACATTTTGAGGGCAATTTGGAAATCCTAGGGGCTAGGTAAAGCTTGAACACGTTAATTCTGACTCTTGGGTCCTTAACCCTCAGGTGCCGTACATTACCCTAAGCTCGGGTCAGATTTGTTAATTTAAAGAGATTATAACCTGACATATTTTTAATCTAGAGAATGTGAATGAAAATAATTTGAAACCTCAAAAAAATTTAATAGAAATGAAAATAATAAACATATTATGTGACATATAGTAGCAAGGATTATCATGTAGTTGAGAACATGTGCATTCAAGGATTGAGTGAGCTCTACAAGTGAGGAGTTGCAAATCAAAATACAAAGCAATGAAATTCCATTAAATTTGTATCAAATAAAACAAACAAATCAAAATGCAAAGATACAATCCTTGGTATGTATACAACAAATCCCTCGAAGATGAGCAATGTGTAAGCTAGGAGTAAGAATGGTGAAAAACAAGGAAATAATCTTAGGCTTAGACAATCCCCATAATTCCTACTCCTAAAGGTTACTAAAGATGCATTAAAGCTTTAGTACCATTGTAATCTAATGTAGGGTCTTCAAGTTGCTCAAGATCACAAAAGACTTTGTAAGTTGGATTTTTCCTATCCTAAGGCCAAAATCCAAGGATACTAGTATACAGGTTCTTTTGGGAAAAAGGTCAATTCAGTTGTCATTTAAATCACTAGGATTAGTTTTCAAGTAGAATAGGGTTTTAAATTTATTAATTTGTCAATTGCTTCCATACATCTATATCCCACCTCACAACTATAAGCCAAACCTTAATTCATCTCACGCTCGAATTCCAAGCTCAAATTAAACACTTCAAACTAAACACCAAAAATCCTATAATTCTTTTGGTTCATGAGTAATTGCTTGTGAATAGATTGTAGCATGTTACCACCCAAGCCACAAGTCTATTTGCCTAAAAAGAAATTTACCTCAACATCTAGCAATGTGAATTTATGAATTAACTAATTAACACTACTTCCTACTTAGCTGCTTAGTTTGTACCAACAAATTGCCTTCTATGTTCAACTTGCCTAATATTGAAACAATATTAGCTAATTTGTACGATATGCATACAAGACTATTCATCCAAATACGTCAATCTACTACAATCATACAATTGGCTAATTGCTACATAAACTTCTACAACTCAAATAATGGTTCTACCATATGCATGCAAAATACAAAGAATGGCTATTTCAAAATCAAACAAATAACTATTCACAACAACAATTCAAAAAAATCATGACTTATCTCCCTCACCGTTTCCAATTGTTGATTTGCTTGGCACTTTCATCTATCGAGCAATTTGACTTCAAGACCTTTCTAGTCATCACAACATCTTCAATTTAATTTAATTTCTCCTTCAATCAATCCACAAAACTATAGTGACTTATTTTTGTCATGGACAACAATTTGACAAGCCTACTCACCTAATTCAATTGTCAACCAAGTACCTTCATTTCTAAATCCCTCCTGGACTTTATCATTTGCAAAATTGACAAATTGATTTTCTAAGTCAATATGCCAATTAACTTGCAAATGGTCGACTTAAAAAGATGCTCTCCTAGATCTCTCATAGGCTAGTGGCATAAACAAGTAATTGACAATCTAAAAACTATCAACGAGAATTCCGGATTTCCAACTCATTTACACATACAGTTCCACGACATCACACAGGCAACTAGCTTCACACAATTCCACAATTTCAGTTTTGAAAATAGACTTTTAGATTGAAGGAGTATACTATTATAAGATCATCAATGAGCCATATATATAAATTCTGACTTTGATATGAACTCAAAATAAAAGTCTAATGGACCTAGCTATATAGCTACCAAAAGCTATAAGACAACTCACCTAATCCAATTCAAGAAGACACTGAGGCTATTTAGTTCCTCTACATATCTTGTCCATTTCCTCTTTTTTAAACTATCTATGGTGTTTACAAACCACGTCTTTTCTCCCCCCCCCCTCCTCGCAAAGTCTAAAAAGATTTTTGCCGTGCATGTGGCGCAAATCTAGGGCCCAGGCAGTTATTGTGTTCCTTCATCTTCCTTGCCCCTCCTCGCCGAAGCAATAGAATGGTTGCAGATAGTTGCAAGGTACTATTTGAAAAGGTATTGAATTCATCATCATAGAAATATTGGTAATCTTGACTTTCAACTTTTGAAGTTCACTGTAACAAATTCTTTATGTACAAGTTATCTTCCTCATTGAAGTCCTACCATTTACATGAAGTTCAAAGTTATATAACTTAAATGATATTATATCATTCTACAAACATCTAAATCATTGGTGCTTGAATATTTGAAAAGATGATCTTATGTTCTACACAATGTGATTGCAAAATTATATAGTTGAAATTGATGCATTTTATATTTCACAGATTGATCTTATTAAATGGTTAAATATTGAATTGGTGGTAGCATTTGGTGGAGAACTTGGTGGGTTTGAAGATATTGATGCAATAATATGTGAAGGTTGCTTATGCAATATATGAATTATAAAAATGACTCCAACAATGTAAAGAATAAAACCTAAAACATTAAAACAAAAACGAACTTGATAAGATAATGTTGGAAATCTATCTACAATTTCCAAAAATGATAATAACATTCCAATAAAAAAAATGGGATTAAGAATAGTAAACCTAAAATATAGGTAAGCGATTCTTCATTGAAACAATTGGCATCAGACATTGTCTTCTAAAAATTTCTTTAAGATTAAGGATCTCATTCAATGAACTCATAATTGCTTTAGTATATACAATGACCTTCAGTTTTTTAAAATTTATCTAATTATATTGTCTTGTTATTTATCTAAGTTTTTAATTAAGCTTGAAAGCAAGTGTAAGCCCTCGAGATGGCACTCAGGACTCTGGGTCCATTTTTCACGATTAAATGGCGAAAATTAGTCAAAATATTCAAGAAAAAGACATATAAAGAGTGTTGAGGGAGTTTTGGTGTCAGTCTATGCCAAAATGGTGGAAAACCAACTTAGATGGTGGAAAATTCCTAATACTAGAAATTTGAATCATTCTAAGTCTCCAAAGCAAGTATATGTGAAGAATTAGTAATTCTGAGAGAAATAAGGAATAGAGAGTTAGTCAGTCCTAGTAAGTGTCTGTGCAAAGTCAACCTTTTAAGGATGCACATGACATACTGACTAAGCTAGAAGAGTCTACTACAAGCCTAGAAGAGTTACCAGAGATTAAGTTCAATTTTGGAATAAATTGGACTTAAAGGTAAAACCACTACAATGGATTTGGAGAATTCGAACTTCACGAGATACAAGATGGAGGATTGGAGATTGAAGACTACAGAGAGGTGTTCCAAGGGTAGGAGCATGCCAGGAGCGAACAAGAATCAAACAATTGTCCAAGATTCCCGGGCATCAGGAATTAAATTGTCCAATTGGGCAAAGTAATTCCAAATTACTAAAATTAGAAAGGTGCAAGGTTGCGTGGGACTTACACCAAGAATCTAGGAGTGCCCTAGATGTTACCCAATTTATTTCGGATTTTTCCGAAATTCCACGTTGACTCCATGGGAAATCAACCGCACATAGATATGTTCGTAAAATCATAGAAATTACGTATGATGCGGTAAAATCTCACTAAAAATTAGGATAGGTTTTTGTGTGCTTAATAAGCGCCCGGTCAAGTTTGAAGACATTCCGACATTCCCAACTACCAAAACCGGCATCAACATCGAAATTCACTGGAAGTTACAAGTTGGCGGCGGGTTGACCGGCGTATCAGGAGCGAATGATGTCCGATTGTCACAAATAAGGAGTCATTCCTTACTCTCACGGACATTCCTAACAACCCTGGCCTGACAGATTCATCGAAATGCGCAAATCCTAAAAGTTAGATTTTTGACTTTTAATTGGAGTTACCGTAATTCCAATTTGGGCGCGCAAATGGCCTAGGAGTAAGGGGTAAGGGGTCCCTTAGGCTAATTGGGGTCTTCTGAAGACAATGGCGCAGACGGTTTTCCGTTTCGAGTTGTTCCCTAAAAGATAGAGAGGGTCAGCTCTTAGTTTGACTTTTTAATCGTTAATTGCGGTTAATTAGAAGTGATTTTGGAAATATCTCTTGGAAAATCAAAGATTGGATTTGGTCAAGATCTCTTTCTTGCGTAAAAAGCCATCTTTGGGCTAAAGAAAGACAATTTTCGAAATGACTTTGGATTAATTTGCAAAATATCTACGTAGATTAGGGTTAATTCCAAAATATTTTGGGTTAAGATCTTGGATTTGATTTGGCCAAGATTTCTTTGACCAAATGGGGATGTTTTTAGAAATTTCCACCATTAAACAACTAATATTTTGGAATTACATTAGGGTAGTTTAGGATAGAAAGTAACAAAGTGTTTTCACTGGCAATTACCGAGAGGGGCCCGGCCACGGGTATATAAGGGCCCCCCTCGAGGTTGCCAGTACCCTTATTTCTCGCACCGACACTTTGTTTCCTCACTCTTGTGCTACCGACATAGTCGGAGCACTACTTGGACCAAAATTCTTGGCCAAATCTTGTTTAAGTTTTATTGTTGAACATTGAAGGATTAGGGCCCTTCAAGTGATTCTTTCTCTTCTTTCTATTGTGAAAAGGCTAAGCCTTAACCTTGGATACAACTACCTCGTGAAAATTTCATGTATTGAGTACCAAAGTTCGGTTTAAACACTGTCATGTGTACCTCCTTTGGTGGCAAAATCTTGAAATACTAAGACATTCTAAGAATTTAAAGTGAAAGTTCGGTTAAACACTATCATGTGTACCTCCTTTTGCGATTAAAGTTCTTAAAATACTATTGTGGAATCCGCATACAGCGGAGCTATAAACCTCCCAATTGTCTACTAATCCAGAGAAAGGGAAGTGAGGCAAGGCCCGAACCATTCCAACACTCCATGCTTACAAAAGCTGGCAATCAAAATCCTTGATGCCTAAGGAGTTTTCATCATCCCCTTGCTTCTATACCAGTTCTCTTGGGCTATGCTTATAAGCAACTCAGTTAAGGATTAGCCTAGTACCAAACACTAACCCACCCGTTATTGATCAAACAGAATATAGTTTATCACATTATTTAGGACCAAAATACCCCAATTTAGTTCCAAGTTTAGTTACAAAAGGACCAGCATACCGATCCAGTTAAGGCAGACCAGCATACCGATCTAGTTAAGGCACCAGCATACCGATCAGTCAAGGCAGGGCGTTCAAGAACCCCCCTCCCCGACCAGTCACGCCCCGCCACGTGGCAGGTGCCGACGTGTCCAGTCGCGGGGGGTCAGCCCAACCACGCCCCCCCACGTGGCGCCGGCAGGACGGGTGGGGGCTCGGTGGACAGAGCCGGAGCGGACAGAGCCTGGGGAGAGAGCCCGGAGCGGACAAAGCCTGGGGGGAGTTCGGTGGACAGACTGTGGGGGACTCCAACACCCCCACACACTACAACAAAATTCGACATTCTAAAACTCACAAGTAAGAACACTCTAACTAAAATTTTGTTGTTGTAATCATTCAATTTTTGGTCAAATAAAATAGAGTTGTGAAGGAAACTCACAACTCCCGATTTTAATTCTCCACCAAGAATTTAACAATTCCAACAACAAAGAATCTTGGTCAAACTTCCTCTAACGCAAAACTCCATAGCCACCATTCTTCTACAAAAATTGCAAAACATCTTGGATGTTAAATGAAGAAGGAGGGAAGGAATTAGGAAGATTAAGGCCAACCGTGGAGGATTTAGGATTAAAATATTCAAATCCAAGGAATATTACTATTGCACGAGGTTCTTTATTCCGTAAGAATTGACCTTTGGAATTAAAAATCATTTAAAAAGAATCCTACTATTGAGATTTATTCTTGTTCTTTGGGAATGTTCTACATTCTTTGGTAGTTAGTTATTAATTAGATTCTTAGAAGATTTGGATTTTGTTGGTTTTGTTTTATTAGGCCTAATAAGCCAAAGGGGAAACCAACAAATTGACAACTAATTTCTTCGCAAATTAACGCAAATTTAAAAATGAATTAGATTTGCAAAGATTTGATGATAGTTTTTTGATTAAAATATTCTAATAAGCCAAAAAGAAACAAACAAATTGACAACCAATTTCTTTAGGATTAAAATTAATTAGATTTGAAAAGATTTCATGATAGTTTTTTGATTAAAATATTTTAATAGGCCAAAAGAAACAAAACAAATTGACAACCAATTTCTTTAGGATTAAAATAATTTCAAAACTAATTGGATTTGGAAAAGATTTGAAGGAGAAATTCCATTCAAATTAATTTAATTCAATTGGAATTCGGTGGAATATCGAATTAGAATTAAAGTAGACAACAAAAGTAGGTAGCTATTAGATTTTTGATGATTTCTTAGAATAGAACATTGACCCACTAGGTAGACTAATTAAATTGCAGTATTTCTTAATTACCGGGAATTAGGAATTAACAGAATTATGCAATTAAACTAGCACTACATAACATTTAATTTCCTTTTTAACCAGGACAGAATTAATTGACCAACAACGTGAGAATTATTATGAATTAGATGGAGAGCCAGGATGATTTCGATGGCGAGGTCGTAGGGGAATATTTACACATGATGATGTTTGACGACGGGATCATGGAGATTTACGCAGAGGAGGTAAACCGCTCGTATTTGATTTTCATTCTCATTATTTTATTGTTAAGTTTCTTTTTACCAAATGCTTGGCATTAGATTTAGACAAAACTATAAGATAGAATAGAGTAGGATTGCTTGACTGAATTTAGAATAGAGTAGAAAGAATTATAACCACGAAATTAGATTAGAAACACTCAAAAGACGTGACTAAAAGACGTGACTAAAAGAGTTCATTGCTTGGAAGGCTTTCTTTTTTATCCAATTAGAAAGAAAACTTAATTAGACACAGGACCCGTGTGAAAAACTCTTAGCTCGAGGGTGGAGTTAGGAGCGCTCACAACAAGATCAGTGTTTCATCATGTAAATGTATTGTAAGTAGTTATTACCTCTTCTGGGTGCATTCTTCCAAAAGATGAAATAATTGCACTATAATCATATTAAAGATTTTTGCATGAGGGATGGGATTAAATTTTTTTTTGGGTATACAATCAACCAGCGTTGAAGACACTGCAAGAGGTGACGTAGATCTTCTTCGAGTATACAAATCCGGGGTCATGACTAGTGGATCTTGGTCGCCAAAGACTTGTAACGACATTGAAAGAAGCCCACGAAGGAATGGACATCAACTACGACATTGTTGGTAAGGCTCTCATTTTTTTTATTTTCTTACAATGTGCCTTCATCAGTGTATTGATTCATTGTTAATAATACTATTGCTGTTGCAGATGTTACGGTCGGTGAGGGTGTTCCAAACACTCGAGTACTGGATGAGGTCATCGTCATAGATGACAATGACGATGTCAACAACAACCCTCCATTGTGTTAGGGGGACAATGGTGCAGGAACTTTTGGCGAAGCCTCATCACATGATGATGTCCCAATGTTCATACCTGTAGCTTCTTCTAAGGAAGATAGGTTAGTTAGTTTTAGGCTGTAGTGGTAATATTGAAGTACTAGAGACATGATTAGTATAGGAGGAAGGGGGTTGGAGTCCTCCTTCAAGACTTTGACAGCCAACAACCTGTTGGCACATGTTAAAACTTAAATGTTTAATATATTTTTGTAGAAAATAACTTGAGAGTGACTATCCACTCTAAGTACAAACTACATACCTAGTTGAAGTGACATAGCTAGTATAAAAGAATATAAGAAGTCAAAAGACAATTTGCTAGAAAATTTATATGTCAACAGACTCCAAATATTGTCAAATGAAATTCTCAAAATTCTAAAAGAAGTTAACAAAAGGAAATTTGAATTAAAAAAAAATGATTGTATATGGAATCAAACAAATGTGACCTCAATGTATAGTACTATTATATACAAGTCTTTTTTTAGTGTTTGAAAAAATGTAAAGATGGTGATTGCTTAAAATTAGGAGAAACATTGTATTTTTACATCCATCCATCTTTTGGACAAAAAACACTATTCAATCATATTCATACACTTTTCATTTATACTTGGTGATTTCATCTATATTTTGAATAGAAATGAAGATTTTCTAGTAAAAAAAATATTACTACTATCTAGCAAAAAATAAACATTTATTTCAAAATGATGTCATCTGGCACTATAGTGCCAGAGAAAGAAGGTTGTTACATCCTCCAATTGAAGAGTGCCCAATAAATATTATATTTAAAAAAAAACATGTCATTCTAGAAGTTCATGTATGACTACTATATTGACATTGGTTTAGGACTCAATATATGGATTCTTTGGATTTTTTGTCAAAACATTCTCTTACATTTAATTAATAGATTTGTTTATTTGGTCCCAAAATTAGTCAAAAAAATAGGGCACATGATAGATGTCTTGCAACTATTCTAATACCAAAGCTTATTTTAATCTTCTATGATGTGTGGATGAACTTTGTAGAATGAGATTTAAGACAAGAAAAAGCCCCATCTCTAGTGGATGGAAAAGTGATATTTTGCACTTCATAGAATAGATGATGAAGAAGGATATAATCAAAGAATTAGATGTTAAAATTCAACACTTGACATGCTTTCAATTAGCATGTGGTAATGAATGGAAAAAGTATTTAGTTAAATTTATTTTACAAAGACGATTTGGCATGCCTTCTTGTAGTTGTAATTAAATGCTTTCAATTTCTTTGTAAAAATTAGAAACTACTATAAATTTGTGAAGTAAAAGGGAAGAAATTTTGTATCAAATACATTCTATTACCTCCATCCCACTAAAAAGCTCCATTTTTTTAATTTCAACCATTTAGTAAGTGTTTGTTGTATTGAACAACCTTCTGCATGCAAGTATAACAATCTTGTGGCATTCCTTTGGCCTTGCAAGCTTCATCTTGCCCATATAAGGCACTTTGTACTAATTGCTTCTACACATAGCAGTGTTGACAATGCATTTAATGATCACTTCAGTGCTATGAAAATTTGATCATAAAATGAGCTAGTATTTTTTTTTGGATATTTAGATTGGAGAACATGTTTCTAAGATCCTATAGTTGCCACCACATTTTAAATCATCTAAAATGATAGAGTTGGCAGTGAAAACAAAATGTGCTCAAATACCACACTTTACACATGAATTTTGGATGCCTAAACAGCAACACCTAAGCTAAAGATTTTGCATAGATCTAAGGGATGGTTTACTTATTCTTGAATGCATGTATTTGTGGCACTATAATTGAAATTATAGTTAATCCTATAAAAGGAATGTTTATGGAGCTTTTTAGTAGGATGGAGGTGTATGCAAACAATTTAATTTTTTCTACCTATATATTTTAGTGTAGAACATCATAGTGTAAGCCAAATTTCTATATGCATGTTATTCTATGAATAAAAATCCAATAGACCATGGCACTAGGTTCTAAGTTCAAATTACTATAAAATATTCAATTCTCCAAAGTTTTAAATACTCAAAATGGTGAAATTGATACCAAATATTTAGCTTGCGTTTTGAGTAGATAGTCACTCAAGTTAATTTTCTCTATTAGTTCATAATGAGTTGATTGTTTTTGTAAATTCGAATTTGTCACTCCCTCCAACTATTCATATTTTTGAAAGGCTCTTGTGGTGGCAATCAATATGGGATATTGCTACCACAAGCATTCAAGACCATATTTAATATGTATATAATATATCATATTTATATTTCATATCATATTCAATACAATATCTCAATAGAATATTCAATATTCACTTTCCATATTGTATTTAATATTGTGTTTTGTACACGATTTTAGTATTTTTAATCCATACTATATTTTTTCTTTGCATTTTAGTATGCATATTCCATATTGTATTTACATAGTGTTCAATATTTCTATACAATATTTGTGTTTTATATTGTATTTCCTATTCTAATCCATATTGTTGCCCGGGGAGGACACTTCCCGTTTTTTAATAACCTACGTGCGGCGGAATATAGGGTACATTTAAATAATCTTAGGTAAAATTTATAAGAAATTTACATATAAATTAGGGGACATTAAAAGTGGCATTCATGTCCTTTATAAGTAATATAGGGAACCGGAAAATATGGTCCATTAGAATTTAGGTAGATATAAATTAGGGGCAAAAGAATGGGATCCTAGCCCAGGGAGGACACTTCTTGTATATTTGGGGGACTCACGTGCGGCGGTGGGGTATTTTTAGGAGGGCTGTCAATTACTTGTAATCATTACTTGGCAACATTAAAAGAGCCCCTATTTTACCATCAAGCGGAAAAATCAGCCGTATTATCATCCCTATTTTATTTTTAAAACACTTTGCCTTTTTAATGTCCCTTATTTTATATGTAAATTTCTTATAAATTTTACCTAAGAGTATTTAAATGTACCCTATATTCCGCCGCACGTAGGTTATTAAAAAACGGGAAGTGTCCTCCCCTAGGATCCTAGAAAAAAAATTTAGTAGGTTCAATTAATATTTATAGTACTAGTCAGATACAGCTCAAGATATAGGTACTATAATATATCTACAGCTCATTAGATACTGTGGTATATCTATAGCTCATCTACGACATATCTTTAAGTCATATCTTTCCAACATATCTTTCTAGCATATCTGTAACAACTAGAAGAAAATGACAGTGCGCGCGTTTCTTCCTAGGTGTCAAGGTACTCGTAGTTTGTGCGTTTCTTCGTAGAGGGATCTAGGTGCCAAGGTACTTGTAGTTCACGCATTTTTTCTTTGTAGAGGGATCTGATGTTTTAGGGTTTCAGTTTGAGGTGTTTGCGTGAACTCGTTTGCGTGAACTCGTTACAGTTAGGGTTCCAGGCGTTTTCGTGGAGGGCATTAGAACAATGTATTTCTGATGTAATTTTTTTATATGAGGCATATATTTGTGGTCATAGTTCACAGATGAACTTCATGTCTGTATTTTTAAGCACATTTTTGTCCCTAAAATCTCTTCAATACTTTTTCAACCCTAATGTCTTGCTTTTCATGTATGCATTTGTGTTGTATTTGTATTCATGCATTGTTATAATTTGAATCTTTTTTTTCTATAAGGTATTTGTAAGTCACTTGTACTCTCATTAGTTTTTTTGTTAGTTTTTTTCCTTACAAAGAAAATAGCATCTAATATATTCTTTTGGCCTACATATTGTAAGTAATGATAGATATGATAATATGGGTAATTTTTTTGCTTTATGTAATAATAGGGTTCCTTTAAATGCTTTCTAGGAGGTAAATAGCCCCCCAAAAAATACCCCACCGCCGCACGTGGGTCCCCCAAATACACAAGAAGTGTCCCCCCCGAGTATTGTTGCCATCAATAACCACTAAGTTTTCTATCAAGTGATGGCATTTAAAAGTGAAAATTTATTTCAAAACCAAATCAATGGCTCTACTTTTTTCACAAAGAGGAGGTAGGATAATTGCAAAAAGGAGTGTTTGCTTCATTACAAGAAATAGGATAATAAACTTGATTAAATCATTAGTTAGACTCACATTCAAAATGAATACTTCTTAAGGCTAAAATTCAAATCAATACAAGGAGGTGCAAATTGCCAAAATACACAAGGAAAACAATTTTCAAGAATTCTTTTAACCCCTAAAGGCCCAAGGCCATTTTTTTGTCAAAAACCACTCAAAACTACAATTTTTTTGTTGTGGTCATCTAGAAGAACAAAATAAAGTCTTTTCATAGAATATAACTATAGGATCTTGTACTTTGTTTGAATGAGATCATGTGGTAAAAATTTCATGAAGTTTGATCGTATAGATTAGAAGATATGCGCATTTAAAGTTGAAAACATAGTTTTTTTAAACACTATCTTGCAATTTCAAATGACTTTGATTGCCATTTATTGAATTTTTTTGCACTATAGAATTTGAATTTTAAAAAATTGTATTTAAAAATTGAGTTTAAAGTCTAGGAAAAAAGTTTAAGAAAAGAATGAGTTGCCTTACATTCTTAAAAAAATTATTAAATAGAGGTAGGTCCAATATTGAAAGAAAAATTAAATCATCAATAGCTCTAAGATGGAATTGAAATACAATAATCCAAATGGTGAGATTGTTCTAGCAAGCAAACTTAAGCTTTTCAAGCAATTTTTAAGAAAATACGAAAATTGCATTTAGAAATGAATCCTAGAAGTTATTTTTTCAAGAAGATGCTCAAACTGCTCGAAAAACAAGATTATTCATAACTTTCAAATAACTAATCCAAATGGAATGAATCAAAGCTTCACACTTATACAAAATATAATCTATGAGAAAAAAAAATTAATTTTAATTAAAAAATTTTGTGGATTTATTTTTTTGCCCGTCAAGTTACAATTTGGGCTTTTTATTGTATAAATTTTGCTCCCAGGCACCAATTGAAATAAAAATTATATTCCCATGAAGCTAATCAATTTTCCTATATTATAAAAAACTTTCAAAGAGTTTTACTAAAAATTGAGGTCATTGGAACTTGCCCAAATTCCAAATTGTCCCCCAAGGGGACAATGGGCTTTTAGGAATTAAGTAGCATATTTTTTTTCTGAAAAAGTCCAAAAAAATAGAATGAGGTCAATTTTCCAATGTCAATCATATAGAAGTGTAGTCTAGACTTTGCCTAAATCCCACAAAACCCAGGACTATAGTATAGGGGTTCAATTCTAGGGGAATGGTCAAATAGTTTAACGTATTATGACTAAAGTCACATGTAAGTTAGAATGGATTGAAATATCCTACTAATTTCTACATACAAAGACATTTGGATGGGCAATTTGGGGTTTTCACTCTTATTCCCAGGAAATAATTTTGTGATCAGTTCATTAATAATGCTATGGATGCATGAACGTTGTTTCAGTTCTAGACTAGCATTAGATGTTTTTTGACCCCTGCAGAAGACTGTTCCAGTGCTGTTCCCCCGCAGCTGTTCCCCGTAGTGAGGGGAGCGGCCTGCTGTCAGATTTTTTTTTTTTTTTTTTTTTTTTTGGTCGATGACGTGGCAGTCTCTCGGCCACGTCAGACCGCCTTGCCGAACCTCGCCGAACCTGTTCCCTGCTGTGATAACTCGCAGTCTTCTTGACCCCTCAAAAAACATCTAATGTGTTCTAAGAGGGTATAGCAAATTGTCAAGGGTATGTAGCAATTTGTCACCTGTATGCACTATCCAACTTAATCATTGCAACAAGTTATATATATATATAATATTCTTCGGCCAATTCCTTAATTACCATGAAATTCTTTTACCAAGCAATTTGTCTTCTGTCACTATTTAACTAGCCTAATCACAAATTTAGATGAGTATCAAACTAGTCCCAGTCCTAAGGCAATTTGTCCCTAATTAATGCAAGGCATGAATGTATATGCATTTGTCTTCATTTCCATGCTACTGCACAAATCCACGTTAAATGATTAATTTAATTTTACTTTAGGATAATTTATAACATCAATGACAATTGGTTCCTCACTAAATTAATTAAAACAATTAATTAATAACTTACCCAAACCACCAAGGCAATTTGTCACTTTATTTCATCATCAAAAACCAAGGCAATTTGTCATAGTAACTTCCTATAGACCTATGACCATGGTTTCTCTTCAATTGGATTTATCAAGAATTTAATATTTTTGGATAATTATTATTTAATTAATTCCTTTTGAGAATTAATTTAAGTTGATAATTTATCAATTTCAGCAATTAGACTCTAATTTAATTCAATCTTCATATTATCAAATTGTATTTCCTAAGAGTATGACATTTTTCACAATTATGATCATACAAATTATCTACGCAATTTTATTTTAATTTTAATTATAGAATTTGTCTATAATCAAAACTCACAACAATTTCACGAATAATTTTACTATAAGGTTTCAATGCATGATAGCAATTTGTCAAAATTTATAATTTAATTATTCATTTATTCATTCTCAAATATATAGCAATTTGCTATCATGACAAATGCAATTAGACATAATATAAAAATTTTAATATCAATTATACAAAACTCCCTAGTTGATGCTTGATGTCAATTTGCAAGATCAGCCAGCCGCTTTTGTTTTGCAATTCAGGTTCTAATTTGTGTTGACAATTTGCCAAAATTTCTCCATTTCTTTAATTCAGCATCGATTTGACTCCAGCAATTTGCCACAGCTTCTTATCAACCGCACCAACACATGCTGGACAATTGACTAATTCTATTGATTCACTCAGACAAATTGCTAAAAGATCTCTCTTAATTTACAATGAATTAGACAATTTGATTTGCAATTAAGCTTCAAGGCAATTCGACTGGAGGTACAATTAACTCCATCACACATAGGCAATTTGTCTCACACACATCACATACGTACACTAACAAGAACAATGGCCATGTCAATTTGCTAAAGCTCAATGGTTGATTTTACATATATGCCATATTAAGACAATTAGTTGTATCAAGTGTTCTTAGTAATTTTCAACAATTTAGAACTGAACACAAAGGCAAATAGACTCAACATTTCACACATCATCACATAGTAAATCACAATCACACAACACTTCAGGTACACACAATAAATTGCTCCACACTCACAAAATCAATTATTTCCAATTACTAGACTTAAGTAATACACAATAAAAGTTTACGATTGAGTTCAGAGGCAATTTGCTCTAAAAGTTGGCCCAATCATTGGTGCTCAGTCTGGCAAATTAATTATTTCTCACACACACACACACACAAATCCAATCATTGGATCCACAAAAACACACACAAAGAACTATTTCCAATAAAGTCAAATTGCTCATAAAGCTGGCCCCATCGCAGGTACTTAGCGAGTCAACTATACAATGACGATTTGCTAAGTAGATATATATTGAATTAAAGAAATTCAATGGTACATGGAACACGACAAATAGTCTAGCTATAAAAACCGAGTGTGTTGTACAAGTGAAAATGACAAATTGATTCAGTATATGACTATGTTGAAAGACAACCCCGTTCATGGAAAAATCACCAAGTCAATTTGCCTTGCTTCATATCTTTGAATATTATGTCTTTTAGAATCTGAAATGACAATTAGCTTCTAATTCCTTTTAAGCGTAAACTTGACCTAGCAAATTGCCTCTATTCTCACTACACAAGGCAATTAGCAAAAATAAAAAATTTTGAGCGACTCACAAGAAGTATTTGTAGTCAATCACTTCAGCAATTTTTTAAGCGAATTGTAAGCAATATGACACAAGTGAATTTTTTGCCATGTAGGAAGATAGAAAATATAGAGACTATAATTTTTTTGGAATTTTATTTCCTATATCAAAATAACTATTATTTTTTAGGAGCCAAAGAATTGTTCAAACTAATAGCCAATATCTATACTCTTCCAATTCTAATCATAGATTAGGTACTTTTTCACTCACTACTTCCTACTTTCATATTCATTACCTTGAAACAAGTATTCATAATCTTATTGAAGTCAACCTTGAAAAAGAAGAAAAAATGCATTTCAAGCCTTGGTTGAAAATGTGTTCTAGCCTTAGTTGGAAATAGATGCACCTTACAAGTTGGATATGAATCTTTATCTAGGAATGGATGTGTTACAATCCAAATAATACCTTACAATACTAAAGAACCTTTGGAAGGCAGTCCTTTACAACTTAATAGATTAACTACACTTTGTTTCAAGCATCATTTAGATTACAAACTACTTAATATTGCATATGCAAAGCACATACACTATTTGCCCTTATATTCAATTAATTTTTGCTAAGTCTTAGTCCTTGAGACTTTTAGCATACACTTCCTTCATGACACTGAGGATATTATTAAGTAACATGGGGCTAACTTCTATTTTATTATATAAAGACTCATGGTGGGACTATTTACTATAACCTTAACCATAGTTGGTTGTCTCCCTATTCTATACTAGCCCATATTATATTTGTTATTTTCATACCACAGTTATCCGGCACTCAAAATTTGAGACACATCATGATTAGCCTAGTGAAGGGCAAAATTGCATCTAATCAATGCTACAAGACACACACATGAACATACAAATATTGCATAATGCCTTGAAGTGGTAGTAAAGTGGCATCACCAATCTTAAGTCATTGGGACTCACCAAGACTCTAAAAAGTGAAGAAGAAGACAACCTATCTTATGATATTCTCTATAGAAGTAGATAGACTCCCCCCTTGTGGGTCAAACAAACTCTCTAAGTCCACTTGATTTTTGGAAGACTACTCATATCCAATCAAAATCACCAAATTATATCACCATTTGGACTCTTGAACTTTCAAATGGTGTTTATTTGCATTCAAAACTTTAAATCCCACATCCGAATGCAAGCCTATTTTGGACATTTATATAGCAAATAGATGTAAATCGACTACTCATTTGTCCCACTTGAACAAATTTTCTCAAAGTTATAGCCCTCTAAAAATTTGGGTTCATCAAGAGTGACATCTTGTCTTACCACATCCCTACTCTTGGTCATAACTTCCAAGTCATAGCTAAGGGTGATTCCAAGAAACACCGGTCCTATTTCCCATCACAATTGAAGTTTCGTTGTTTTTTTTTGCTATAAATTTTGAATTAAAATATTCGAGAATATGAAATAATTATTGGACCTCTCTAACTTGATGGTTTTTACATCCCTTATTTTTTATAAATTAAAAAAAAATCATTTTATATTTAAAATTAATTTTTGTTAATTTCTCACAAACTGAGGTTTAGGGGTTTTTACTACGTTAAGAGTACCCAAATTTAATGATCTAAAGTTGAAATTTTCATGGTGCATTTGCATAATAGGAAAGCATATTCCTATCAAAGGAAATCTAAAAATACAATATTTTATGTCCTCCACATGCGTACAAACAGCACTCCAATTGCACGCAATTTCTGACCACTCGCAATGGCACTAAGATTATTTTCTTGGTGAAATCTCATCACCATCAACTCTTCCCAAATGGAAAATTTTTAGATTTTAGAAAAAGAGCTTTTCCTATTTTTTACAAATTAAAATGTAAATATGCCCATTTTCATGAGATTTTCCTATTTTCTAGTTCTCCTACTTAGAGAATTTTCCTAAGCTTTTCCTCCATAGGGTACCTTCTTCTTTAAGGTATATACATTGTACATATTTTTTCATATTTTTAAAAATTGTTTTTCTAATTAAATAGTATTCCTAAAGAAAAAGAAGGTGTATTGCAAAACGCTACGGAAAATGGACAGTGTTTCTTGCAATGACCCCTAAAAAGCTTGTAATGCTTGTCGTTTTAGCCTCTTTGTGTTTGTAGCTCTCTAATGATATGTTATATGCTATATTTCCTTCAAGAATTCATTGGAAGCCCCTTATTCCTAGCCCTTAACCCCTCAAAGCCCCTACCAGAAACATGTTCAAAAACATCATAGCTTTTGAAGCCTTATAGATCTAAATGTCACTAAGATATACAAATCTCAACTGTACAATCTTGTAGTAGACATGTTCTAGATGACATGTACAAAATTTGGAGTCAATTGACCATATAGATTGCAAAATTATAATGTTTTAGTGCTGAAAATGGATGTTGAAATTTTCCCAAAAACACATTTGGAGGTGAAATTTGATTTCTAAATCTAGTCAAATGAAAAAACTTTACACTAATGTAAAGTGATTCAAAACTAGTATACACACACATGGGTGAAAAAAAATTCACACAATTGACTCATTGTGTCTACAAAACAGCTTTGAAATTTCAAAAATTAGCAAGAAAAACTACAAAAACTACATCTAAGGTTGAACCTCTGTCAAACCAGAACACTTCCCAGTCACTCATAACTTCTTGTATTGACATGAAACTTTAGTCACACAAACTAGACTAGTATGTGCAACTTTTCCAATAAGTTTTATTGAAAATGGACTTTGTATGAAGAAGAAACAAACCGTCAAAGTTTACTATATTCCAAAAATGGCAGGGTTTTGAACTTTGAATCATTAGAAGAAATTTGAGGGCATTAGGAGACTGCGGGTTCCCGGACTGCGGGAACGCAGTTTCTGCACTGTGAACCCGAATCCTACGTGGTCGGGACACTGCCACGTAATATTTATTTTATTTTTTTCAAAATTTTTTTTTGGGACTTATTTTCATATTTCAGGACCCAAAAAAAAAAAAAAAATTTTTTTTTTTTTTTTTCCATAAAAGTCGGCCTGACGAGGATCTGCGGCATTGGGAGCCGTTTCGGGAACAGACCCGAAACGGTCTCCTCATGCCCTCAGATTTCATCTAATGTGCTCCGAAACATTCAAAACAACTTGCATTGACACGAAAATTTTACCACACAAACTAAACTTCAAGGGAAACAAAATACAACAAATTTTATTGAAAATGATCAATTGATGAAAGAGAAACAAGCCCCCAAAGTTGCAGCCCTAAAATGCAGTTTGCGAACTCAAATTGAACCTGTGAACTTTGATTGGCTGCCAATAAATCATCACGTTTTGGATCAATCTGAAAATTTTACTACACAAACTCAAAGACAACAAAAAACTTTTCCAACAAGTTTGATTGAATTTGGACATCAGATGCAAAAGTTATAGCACTTTGAATTTGACTAAAAACTTTGAGAGGTGCAAATTGCACCCTCTGGGCGTTGAGGGGTTAAGTGTCCCAGTGCCTTTGGATATAGTCAACTTTAAAAAGCTATAACTTTTAGCCCACTAGTCTAAATCAAACAATCTTTAGACGTTTAGAAGCATTTCCTTAAGGGCTTTTCAAGCATGTATGGCATGTTATCAATTTCTTTAAATCCAAGGCAAGGTTTGTTTTTTCTGGTGAAATTTCACTAGTTTGTCAAAATTCTGACCTCTATTGGTTCGTCCCTCCAAAATCTGGCCTCTACAGTGAAGCCAGTAGGGGGGACATTGGTCCAAAAAAAAGCCCTGATCCAAGGTGCTATTACAGTTTATTTGCTTAAGGGTCTTTTGTTTCTTCCTTCTTAAACTATTTGAAAACTTGGGAAGTGACTCCAAATATCCCTCTTGCTCAATAGAGCACTTTAGGCACCCCAAGGAGATAGAGATGTGACATAGTAATCCTATATTACCTTCCTAAAGCATTCCAACAAATCCCAAAAAGAATTGGATGGAAAGAAGTATCCTAATCATTGTTCTTTGTTCATTTGAACTCATCTAAACACTATAAAATGGTATCTAAAAGACAAGATTGGATTAAATAAATTATTATTTAACCCCTAAATGCCTAAGTTGCGTTTTTTGGAATTATAAATTTTTTGGGCAGCTCACTACAAATGGGGTTTTTATTTTTTTTCTTCGAAATTTTCACACAACATGTGTCCAAGGAGTAGCTTCAAGGCCCAACAATTTTTGTAACTTTTGACTACACGGTTAAGAAGTTATGGCATGATATGTCATTTTGTTTGAAGTGAGGGCAGCCCGGGCAGCTGAAAAAACTTCTTTAAAAAAACATTTTTTTCAAAATTAAAATTTCAAATTGATTCTTCAGGTTTTTATAGACATGGGAAGCTTTGGATCATTCCATTTGGATTCATGAGTCAAAAGTTATGAGGAATTTTAGTTTGTAGGTAGGTATGGTTTTCAAAAACTCCATACCTATCCGCAAACTAAAATTCCTCATAACTTTTGACTCGTGAATCCAAATGGAATGATCCAAAGCTTCCCATGTCCGTAAAAACCTGAAGAATCAATTTGAAATTTTAATTTTGAAAAAAATGTTTTTTTAAAGAAGTTTTTTCAGCTGCCCGGGCTGCCCTCACTTCAAACAAAATGACATATCATGCCATAACTTCTTAACCGTGTAGTCAAAAGTTACGAAAATTGTTGGGCCTTAAAGCTACTCCTCGAACACATGTTGTGTGAAAATTTCAAAGAAAAAAAATAAAAACTCCATTCGTAGTGAGCTGCCCAAAAATTTTATAATGCCAAAAAACGCAGCTTAGGCATTTAGGGGTTAAAAGCCTATATCTTATACAAATTAACTATAAGTTTTGAAATATATATTAGGTTTGGAATCTTAGCCAACATATCAATTACATTTTGTAAATTGTATTTTCCTAAAATTTATTTGAAGTACTAAATCTTATTTTGGTAGAAGACAAACTAATGTGAGATTAACCCCCCTATAGCATTAGAAGGGATTTGAAGGCTATAGAAGATTACAAATAATATTGAAATCCTAGACTATGGGAATTTGCCACATCAACAATCTAATGTGGTTGAAAGATTGCCACATTAGAATTTTTTAATTTCTTAAATTAAAAATAAAAAAATTAAATGAATTTTAAATCTTTGAATAATTCTTGAAATTCTTGAATTTTTGAAAAAAAATTCAAAAATTCAAACATTTTAGGATAGTTTGTAGTTTCTAGACAATATAGGCATTTGGAGGCATTTGAGGCAAGGGAGGGCCATTTTAGGCTTGTTTTCCTTGTTGTTCTTGAGACAAATAAATTTTTTTTGCCTACTAATAGGCATGAATTACCTAAAAAATGAAGAAATTTTAAAAAATTAAAAAAAAATTTGGGTTCTGTAATGTGAAAAAAATCCAAAAATCCAAAATGACGTGACCAAGTCTTGGCTACATTACATTCTTGCCACTGGGTGATTGCAAGAAACACTTCACGTTTTTGGCTCAAAATGCTGTTTTTTGGCATAGTACTGGCAGTACTACGCGATCCTGACAGTATAGTGCGTCTGACGCGCGCCTGCAAATCACAACCATCGATTTCGGGCACTTTCAAATCTGGGTCGTCAGTGTAGTACTATGCAGTATTATGCAGTACTATGGACTACTACAGGTACTTCACAGGCCACAGGGAGCAAAAAATAGTAGAAAAAGGGTCTGTGGACCTTTTTATTTTTAATAATTAAAAAAAAAATCAAAAAATTATTTTAAAAAAATCCATTTTTCTAAACAAAATTGTGCACACATTGCAAGAAAAAATTCCTCTAAAAAAGTTTTTCCTTCTTCGTAGAGTTTGTGCAAAGGAAGGTCACTTTGACCCCATGTGGACAATAGACATTTTACTATTTTCATAAAAACTCACTGTCAATCCTTGAAATGTTAGTAGAACTCCAACTTGTCCAATTTGTGGCTTCAAATTCGGTTTTTTGAGTCAAAAATAGGACTAAAAACCCCCAAAATGGCCAAGGTAGACAGCCAATCGGGGGCAGTTTAAAAATAGTAAAATAATTTTTTTTAAATTGAAAAAATTACACAACATATAAAACTTTTGTGTGCACCTTCATTCCAAATTTCAAGTTGATAGGGCAAACGATGCAAAAGTTATGAGCAAAAAACTATCTGTTGGAGGTCAAGGGGACAAAAAATAGGACAAGTGTTTCTTGCAATCACCCCACTGTGCAGTTTCTCGTTCCCTACAATTTGGGAATTCACAATCTTGTTTTGGCCTCAATTTCCCCTAATAGAATAGCAATGGGAAAACCCTAAAACAACCCTCCCTTGCTCTCAAATCCCTTCTAATGACCAAACTACATTTTCTAGCAATATAGCAATTTTACATAGCTCACTACAAGTGGATTTTTTTATTTTTCTTTGAGAATTTTATACAACATGTAGACAAGTTTTTTTAAGAAGCCCAACAATTTTGAAAACTTTTGATGACAAGATTAAAAACCTATTGTAAAGTCGGGTACCGATAAAGTGGTGTTTTCAAATTTGTTGTGAAAGAAAATTCAATAATACCAACTTTGACAACCTCTAAAAAGCTAAAAAATTGATACTCTTCCATGAAATGTTTATCACAAAATCACCTCCAAGTTAATAAGATGTGTGCTAAATTTCAAGGCCAAAAAATTCATTTAAAAAAAGATATTCAAAATCTACCAACATGTGTAGCTTTGAAAAAACTTCACTATTTTGAACTTTGACACCTTCCTAAGAATTGAGTTTTTTTTGCTACGAAATTTTTGGCATGAAATAGCCTTTATGTTTGTAATATGTTCAAAAAATCTCGAGGCCAAAAGATTAATAGAGAAGAAGATACTCAAAATCTACCAATATGTAGTATTGAGAAAATTTTCACAAACGCCAACTTTGACCCCTTCCCAAGGGCTGAAAAATTGGTTTCTTGCAATGAATTTCTTTTGGTGAAACCATCTCTATATTGATAATACAAATCCCAAATAATAAATTCTAAAAAACTATCGAGAAAAAGATATTTAAAATCTTTCAACATTTGTAGTTCTAAGAAAATTTCACTTTTGCCAACTTTGCCATCTTTCCAAGGGCTTAAAAATTGTCAATTTACCATGAAATTTTTTTCACAAGCAAGCTCATGAAATCATCGCTATTTTTATAATATGAATGCTAAATTTCAAGTTCAAAAAAACTTACAAAAAAAAAGATATTCAAAATCTTCCAACATGTATAGTTGTAATGATGATTTTTTACATCCATCTCAAACTTTGACTCACAAAATGACACTATATTGAAGGCTCAAAAACTCATTCTAAGAGCTACACATGTTGGAAGATTTTGATTATCTTTTTTAAAGTAGGTTTTTGCCAGGGTTGCTACTCTATAAGCTAGTAAGCCTAAATTTCTTAAAGATTCCATCTAAAATTTTGGGCCAAATTTTATTAACCTTAGTAAATTTTAGTACCCATTATGGAAGACCTATTATCGTAGACCTATTGCCATTGTCCCTTGAACAATTGTTCTATACAGTTTATTGTACTTTACTAGATTTTAAGAAGAAGAAAATTTGGTGACTAAATAGGGTTTTTGAAATCAAATGACTTAATTACATTTGAATTTAAATTTTTATGATCACTCTCCTTTGTCTTGCTTCTAAGTTCCTCTTGGCACCAAGAAATACTTAGAAGCAAAACAAAGGAGAGTGATCACAAAAATCTAACAAAGTTCAATAAATATCATATCAGATGACAAATGTTTAATCTTCTTCTTAGTATTGAGAGGTATTCAGAAACAAGAAGGAAGTAATCAACTACACAACCATTAAATCAAGAAAGAAGAAAATGATTCCCCAATGGATCCCACAAGGATAATGATCAACTAATCAATAATCTTATGTAACTAAAATCATTCTTTACAAAATTTATCCCTATCAATCTAATATTTTTCTTCTAAAATCTTTACAAGTTTGATTATTGATGTACATTAAGAGTTTAAGCCAAAAGTGTAGGTATTCACAATGGGCTCTAAGAAGACTTATGCTACTATAAGATAACTATGAATAAAAAGAAATTTGGTAAAGCTATATAAGTTTTTTCCACATATAATGAATTCTTAAGAACAATTTTTTTTCCAAAATTTAAACAAGTCTACCAACTTGCAAATGAAGAGGAATAATTGATGCCCTCCTATTTGTCTTAAGAAGATTTATAATCAGCTACAAGACAAAAATCAATCAAATTAAAATTCAATGTAGCAAAAGATCCTTATCAACAATTTTTTTCATAAAATCTAAACAACTTCAATAATAATACATCAATAAAAAAATTATTGGTACCTTGCCTTAGGCCTAAAGAAGATCTACATTTTCAAAAGACAATGATCAATCTATAATCTATGCAAACTTAATTCCATCTCCATTCATTTTTCATATTAACTAGTGTGTGCCGATGCCACAATCATAACTAAAGTAAAAGTAATTTTCTAATTTTTCAGAACGATAAAAACTTTGAAATTCAATAACTCTCACAGTATAGGTCCAAATGCCACGAAACAAAGCTCGTGCACCCCTCCTTGTTGAGAGATTGGTATCAAGATTGCAACCAAAACTTAAGTGAAAATAATTTTTTAATTTTTTAGAACCAAAAATAACTCAAAAATCCATAACTTTCACATTGTAGGTTGGAATGTCACGAAACCAAGCCCATGCACCCATCTTCACCAAGAGCTTTCCAATGGTACCAAGCACACGGTTAGGAGATGCATGGGCCATGTGAGCGCTTTTAACTCCACCCTTGAGCTAAAAGTTTATCACACGAGTTTTGTGTCTAATCAAATAATTCTTTCTAATTGGGTGTTCAAAGAGTGCCTTCCAAGCATTGAACTCATTAAATTACGTCTTTTGAGTACTAATTTTAGTACTAAGTTTTGTTGTTAGTTCAAGCCTTCATGGTAAATGGTCCTAATTCTATTTTGAAAATTAACTAATTTATCTATCCTATTCTATTGTGTCAAGTGTAATTTTGTCTGATCCTAATTCCAAGCACTCGATAAAAAGAAACTTAATAGTAAAACAATGAGAATAAAAATCAAATGGGATCGGTTTACCTCCTCCACATAAATCTCTATAGTCCTATCGTCAAACATCATCATATGAAAATAGTCTCCCACGACCTCACCATTGAAATCATCACGGCTCTCCATCTAATCCATAATAATTCTTTAGTTGTTGGTAAAATAAATCTATCCTAGTTAAGAGAAAAGACTAATGGTGATATAGCTCTAAATTATTTGTGTATTTCCTTCTATTCCTAATTTTCCGGTAATTGGAAAATACCACAAATTAACTTAGTCTACCTACTTGGTTAAGTCCCCAATCTATAAAAATAAATAAATGAAAATTCTAATTGTTAATTTTTGTTATTTTTTTGTTTTTCTTTTGTTTTGTTTTAATTTAATATTCTAAATTCGAGGATATTAATTGGGAAAGAATCTAAAATTCCATCCAAATCTTTTCAAATCTAATTTCTTCAAAATCTTAAAAAAATTGGTTGTCAATTTTTTTTTTCCCCTTTGACTTATTAGCCCTAATAAAACAAAGTTGAAATATTAAATTCTAATCAAATCCAAAGAAAATCTAAACTATTTTTTAATTTCCAATAATATTAAAGAAATTAGTTGTCACTTTTGTTGTATACTATTTGCCTTATTAGGCCTAATAGGACAAAATCCACAACATTCCAAAGTCCCTAATTCCCTAAAGAATCAATTTAATAACTAACCAACAATTTAGTGAATAGTTAAAAGAATAAAATTTCACACCTTGACCCTACCAAAGGATTATTTTATTCCTAGTTGCCCCACCTTCCCTTCCAAGATGGTTTAGTGTATCTTCCACAAGTTAGAGTTCATTTGATAGAATGTGAGGTTGGTGTGTGTTTTAGTTTGAGTCATGGACTTGTTTTGAAGAGAGTTGTGCTTTGTGGAGATGGCAATTCAAGATCATGTCAAACTACTTTTAATTGTAAGGACATGAAATGAAAGGTGGTTGATGAGTTACTGTGCTTACCAATTATCTTGCACTTCTTGTGTTTATAATTAAACCTTGGTTTCCAATTTGTGAGTTTCAAATGCAAGTTTTAAGTTGTCGAGTCGCAGCCTGGACTTGTAGTCTGGCTCCCCCACCCTCAGTCTGGCTTCCTTGCCCCCGATCTGGCTGCTCTTGCCTTGCTTCGTCGGACTGGTTGCTATTGGCCACGTGGCGCCCTCCCGTTGGTCAGGACCCTACCTAGTCACCCGCCGCATGGCGGCTCCCGATTGGTCCCTGAGAATGTCCGTCCACTAACCTGCTTGATCGATGGCCTCCTGCTGGTCGATGGCCTAGCTAACCGATGGCCTTGTAAACTGAAATTTTTGGACACTAACTAAACTGAAATTTTGGATACTAAAACTAAACTGAATGAGTGAGCTAAGCTAATTAGGTGGTTTCTAGGGAGTGACTATGATTCTAATTACTATTTTGGTCTTTGATAGTTTTTGTTTACCAAAAACTATCAAATTGTGGAGATCGAATTGAAAAGAATATACTTTTGATGGGAGTGTGTATGCGGGAGATTATAGGTCTAAGCCTCCCAAATTCTTCCCATTCAAGTACACTTGTGGTCAAGGGATTGTTTAGAATGATTGTCTAAATTCCTTGATTGTAAGGGATAAAGTTTTGGTATCTTCTGATTATGAGTTCGGATTCAAAATGTAAACGGGTAAAGTTTTGTCGTGTGGAATGTCCCTAGGCTTCTACGAACTCACTTTAGTATTCTAAGTATTTGGGTGTAGAAGGAGGTACACATGGGAGTGTTTAACCGAACTTCTACTAGAAAATATCTTAGAATGTCAACAAACTTAGTACTTTAAAATTTGGAAACCAAAGGAGATACACATGATGGTGTTTAAATCAAACTTTGGTACCAGATTCTTCAAGTTTCCGAGAAGAAGGCTTAAAAGGAAAGTTGAGGTAGATCTTAATGACAAAAGAGAAGTGTGAATCTATTGAAGGGATCCTAAGCTTTCAAAGTTCCAAATGAGCACACAACAAAACTTGGCCAAGATCTTTGGTCCAAGCAGTGCTTCGACCACGTCGGTAGTACAAAATGGAGTAGAATAACAAACTGTCGGTATGTGAAAGAAAAGGGTACTAGCAACCTCAAGGGGGGCCCTTATATACCTATGGTTGGTCCCTCCCCGATAAGTTGCTAGTGAAAATACTTTGTTACTTCTACCCCTAAACTACCATAATGTAATTTCAAAATAATACTTGTTTAATGGTGAAAATTTCTAAAAACATCTCCATTTAGCTAATGAAATATTGGCCAAATCAAATCCAAGATCTTAACCCAAGATAATTTGAAATTAACCCTAATCTACCTAGATATTTTGCAAATTAACCAAAAGTCATTTTGAAAATTGTCTTTCATTAGCCCAAAAATGGCTTTTCACGCAAGAAAGAGATCTTGACCAAATCCAATCTTTGATTTTCTAAGAGATATTTCCAAAATCACTTTTAATTAACCGCAATTAACGATTAAAAAGTCAAACTAAGAGCTCACCTTCTCTATCTTTTAGAGAACAACTTGAAACAGAAATCCATCTGCGCCATTGTCTTCATAAGACCACAATTAGCCTAAAGGACCCCTTCCCCCTCACTCCTAGGTCGTTTGCGCGCCCAAATTAGAATTACGATAACTCCAATTAAAAGTCAAAAATCTAACTTTTAGGATTTGCTTGTTTTGATGAATCTGTTAGGCCAGGTTCGTTAGGAATGTTTGTGAGAGCAAGTAATGTCTCCTCATTTGCGTCAATCGGACATCATTCGCTCCTGATATGCCGGTCAACCCGCCGCCAAATTGTAAATTCTGTTGAAATTCGATGTTGATGCCGGTTTTGGTAGTTGGGAATGTTGGAATGCCTTCAAACTTGACTGTGCACTTATTAAGCACACAAAAACCTATCCTAATTTTTAGTGAGATTTTACCGCATCATACGTAATTTTTAGGAATTTACGAACATTTTTATGTGCGGTTGACTTCCTCTAGAGTCAACGTGGAATTTTGAAAAAATCCTAAAAAAATTGGGTAACATCTAATGTATTTCTAGATTCTTAGTGTAAGTTCCACGCAACCTTGCACTTGTCTATTTTTAGTAATTTGGAATTATCTTGCCTAATTGGACAATTTAATTCCTGATGCCTGGGAATTGTGGATAATTGTTTGATTCTTGTTCGCTCCTGGCATGCTCCTATCCTTGGAACACCTTTCTATACTCTTAAATTTCTAATTCCTATATCCTTCATCTCTTGAAATTCCAAGTTACACGTAATTGTTTTACTTCTAAATCCAATTTAACCTAAAATCGAATTTAGGCCTTGGTAAACCTTCTAGGCTCGTAGTACACTCTTTTGGCTTAGTCAGTATGTCATGTGCATCCTTAAAAGGTTGATCTTGCACAGACAGACACTAGACCTGACTAACTCTCATTTTCTCACTTCTCTCGGAATTACTAAATCTTCACTCAAACTTACTTTTAAGACTTAGAATGATAGAAATTCCTAGAAATAGGAATTTTCCACCTTCTAAGATGGTTCTACACCATTTTGGTAGAGACTACTACCAAAACTTCTTTAACACTCTTTTTTTGTATTTTTCTCGTATGTTTGATTAAATTTTGCAAATTATTTGCAAAAAATGGATCCAGAGTTCCAAGTGCCATCTTGAGGGCTCACATGCCACAAGATCTCAACATAACAAACAAACAAAACAAAACAAACTACCTATTTAAGGTATAAATTGAGTTCTTTATCTTTATAATGTATACTTCTAAGTAAGATTGAAAATTAAAATTTTCATCAAAATTCAACATAGCCACGAGAATTGGTCCACGGTAATAGGTCAATGAAAGTAAATTTTAAAATTTATTGAAAAAAAAATTTTGATTCAAATTTGAAGATGGAATCTATTTTTACAAATAAAACTACATTTTTTTTAATGCTTCTTCAAGTTTTTAAGCTCTATGCTCACAATTTCCTTGCTCTAAGCTCATAGGCTTACAAAATAGCACTATAGGATTTTTTTGCATTTGAAATTTGGGACACATGTTACCAACATAGAGATGGTTTCACCAAAAAAAATTCATTGCAAGAAACCAATTTTTCAACCCTTAGGAGGGGGTCAAAGTTGGCATTTGTGAAAATTTTCTCAATACTACACCTGTTGGTAGATTTTGAGTATCTTTTTTTGTATTAATCTTTTGACCTCGAGATATTTTGAACATATTACAAACATAGTGGCTATTTCATACGAAAAATTTCATGGCAAAAAAAAAATTCAATCCTTGGCAAGGTGTCAAAGTTCAAAGTAGTAAATTTTTTTCAAAACTACACATATTGGTAGATTTTGAATATCTTTTTTTAAATAAATTTTTAGTCCTTGAAATTTAGCACATATCTTATTAACTTGGAGATGATTTTGTAAAAGCACATCACATAGTAAAGTACTAATTTCTTAGCTTTTGAGAGGTTGTCAAAGTTGGTAATATTGAAATTTCTTTCGTAAACTATAAATTTGAAAAATGCAGTAGAAAAAAACAAGGGATTTTGCAACTACAGTTTGTAACTAATTTTGTAATTGCATCGGGCATTTGCAACTAGGTGACAATTTAGAGACTGTATTTGCAGACTTGCAATGAACAAGTTGCAATAGTTGCAAGCTAGTTGCAAAATATGGCAAAATTATTTCTCATCTGGTACCCTCTATAGAACTTTGTTGATGAAGGGTGAAAGCATGCTAATAGGAGCCACTAGTGGACCTTAATTGAATTTTAGGAGCTGTGCTTAGTTGCTTTATTGAAGGGTTAATGGAAACTTAATGGTCTGGGTTTTTCCTAATTAACGATGATAGTACCTGACTGTAGGTGAGTTATGTTCATCCCAGGAGGAGTTCAACTGTAAAATTTGAATCCTTTCCCGCTCCGTTGCGTCCACGTCGTCTCCCTCCTCAGTCCTCACGGTTTGGAGTGTGGACGTCACCTTCCTCTTTGATTTTCCTCTCCGCTTTGCGCGTGCACTGATTTCTTCTCCCCACGTACCAATTGTTGTTGCTCTCGCACATTTCGGAATTTGCTCACAGAATTGAATGCCATGGACGAGTCCGGGCTTCATAGGGAGAGTTTAGGCAAGGACGAAAAACGAGCACGCAGAGAGAGTTTGGGCAAAGATTTTGAGAGAAAATTGTATATGAATCCAGAGATTAGTATACAAAAATGTAAAGACGACATCGCCTTGTATAGCGCGCAAACAGAGGCTTTTTTCAACGAGGAGAGAGGGTTAGCGATTAGAGGATTGAATCCCAAATTTGCGGGCGATGTCGCCTTCATCACGGACGCGGATGTGGAGAGCTTGTTTGGCAAGTGCACTAAGCTGCGCACGACGAACACCTTCTTGAAACCCGAAGTAAGAAAAGATCTCCTAGAGCTATACTCGAAGATTTATGGATCAAGTTTAGTTACCAACAACGAATTTGCTGGCTGGCTGGTGAAAGGCTATATTGCCAATTTGAAGAAGAGGAGCGTGAATTGGGCCTTGGCGGCTTCAACAACTGCTTTGGAAAAAACCGAGCGAGCGCAACGGCTACTCTTTCGCTTATTGAATCCTGAATCCAGTGAGGACGCAACCACTTCAGGTTTCAAGCATAGTACTTGTACATCCCAGGGAGTCGGGATTGGCAGTCGTAGTATAGGAGCAATGGTGAAGACAGAGGGAATTGTGTTGAGGCCTGCAAGCTCTCCATCGGGTTTAGGGTTTGGGAGCCTTTGTCCTTACGGTGTTTCCTCAGTTGATTTAGATCTAGTTCAGGGTGTTTGTGAAGTAGAGAGTGAAGTGCTTGTCATTGCTACAAGTAAGGCCAAATTTTTAGAGACTGAGTGCAAGAGAATTTCAGATAAGCTTGTTGGATTTAAATTCACCATGGATGATCGTCGCAGTACCGCAAAGGAAGATGAGGAGAAGGTGGTGCAATTCCAAGCAGAGTTCGAGAGAGCTTCTAAGGCGGTATTGGAATATGAGTTGCAGGTAGGTTTTAGTGCTTAGTTCAGGTTTCTCTGTTTCTGCTGTAGATTGGTGTTTAGGGTTTCAATTTTATTGTGGCTGCAAGTAATTCTCTTTGCACTCACTGTTTTGAACACTGGTTTCTTTGTGTGTAGGGTATTGGCATTTCTATTGGCTCTGCTGAGCACAATGAATTTGCAAAAGAGTTAATCCTCCTGCAAACTAACAGAGATTTAGTCGAAAAAAAGCTAGAAGTTGGTCGATCCGTGGCAGAGTCAAGTCGAGAAAGGGCAATTAAAGGCGAGGACTTGTATCAGGACATTGAAGATAAGGAAATAAGAGCGGAATCAGACCTTCAAATTTTGAGGAGGGAGATTTTCGATATGAATTGACACAATACTGTTGTTCAGGAGCAGTATGTTTAGATGGATAAAGGAGGGGGATTTTCCTTGTGGCCAAAGCCTGCACTCCATCCGACAATGGCAGAGGACGCACCTCCAATGATTGGGAGCTTGCAATTACATCCTTGTGTTTTTTGCAACCGAGGTTATCCATATTTTGATATCGTGGTTGCTCCATGTAGACACATTTATCATATTTTTTGTGCCTTAGCGCTTGCCAAAGTAGACAATAGGTGCAATCGGTGTGGAGAAATATTTCATCCACATTAGTGGCAGAGTTTTGGCTTCCGATCTGCATACCCAGAATTTGAAGACAAGACCAATCGATTGCAATTACATGTTGAGCTTGAAGACCTCAAGCGATCTTTGAAGGAAAATGGCAGCCGTCACGTCATGAATTGTAAGTGTCTACCTCATTCTGGAAACCAGGGTCAGCTATGTTTCTTTGATTGGTACAATTTTGAACTCAACAAGGCTGTAGATAAAATCACTTTGGGACTCATGCTCTAATCCCCATTGCGCCAAATTTCTTGTGCATGCCCTCCTTTGTTCATGGTTTGTAGGGAGTGCCGCAGTTCTATTCTCATGCTAAATTGCTCCTTTTTGCTTATGACAGTCATTAGTGGTGCATATAGAAGCACTTAGTATTGACCTCAGAGCTCTGGTGCTGAAGCAACGAAGATGGTGCTTATTTCTTCTTATATGTCCTTAGTACTGCTAAGGGTTTCTTGTTGCTTGCGGATTAAGTGCTCACATGTCCTTGAGTCACTTGGCACTGCTTTATTCTTTGTTTTGTGTTTTACATGTGGTTATTGCTTACTCGTCAGTTGATAGTGCTTTATTCTTTGCTTTGTGCTTTACAAGTGGTTATTGCTTACTCATCAATTGCTTAGTCTCTTGGCACTCCTAGGTTGCTTAATAGTTGGTTAGTGGTTTGGCCCAAAGTACTTCAAGCACTGACCACTGCTGAGGTCGTTGGGCACTGCTGAGGTCGTGGCAGACTGCTTAACAATTTCTTAGTGCTTTACAATCAAATGCCAGTGTAAGGAAGAATTGCTGCAGTCCTTAGGCATTCCTTCTCTTGTGCTTTTTATTTATCTCCTACGATGGGAAACATGCAGGGTCTCAATCAAGTTTGAAGCACTCTGATCGGGGGTCCTCTGGATCCATTCTAGCAAGTTCTCGACCTGTGAATGGAGGACTGTGAGCCCTCGAGATGGCACTCAATACTCTGAGTCCGTTTTTCGCGATTAAGTAGCGAAAATTAGTCAAAATATTCAAAAAAAAGACATAAAAAGAGTGTTAAGGGAGTTTTGGTGTCAGTCTATGCCAAAATGGTGGAAAACCAACTTAGATGGTGGAAAATTCCTAATCCTAGAAATTTGAATCATTCTAAGTCTCCAAAGCAAGTTTATGTAAAGATTTAGTAATTCCGAGAGAAATAGGAATAGAGAGTTAGTCAGTCCTAGTAAGTGTCTGTGCAAAGTCAACCTTTTGAGGATGCACATGACATACTGACTAAGCTAGAAGAGTCTACAACGAGCGTGGGAGAGTTACCAGGGCTTAAGTTCAATTTTGGAACAAATTGAATTTAAAGGTAAAAACCACTACAATGGATTTTAAGAATTCACACTTCACAAGATAAAAGATGGAGGATTGGAGATTGAAGACTACAGAGAGGTGTTCCAAGGGTAGGAGCATGCCAGGAGCGAAAAACAATCAAACAATTGTCCAAGATTCCCGGGCATCGGGAATTAAATTGTCCAATTGGGCAAAGTAATTCCAAATTACTAAAATTAGAAAGGAGTAAGGTTGCGTGGGAATTACCCCAAGAATCTAGGAGTGCCCTAGATGTTACCCAATTTATTTCGGATTTTTCCGAAATTCCACGTTGACTCCATGGGAAATCAACCGCACATAGATATGTTCGTAAAATCATAGAAATTACGTATGATGCGGTAAAATCTCACTAAAAATTAGGATAGGTTTTTGTGTGCTTAATAAGCGCCCGGTCAAGTTTGAAGACATTCCGACATTCCCAACTACCAAAACCGGCATCGACATCGAATTTCACTAGAAGTTACAAGTTGGCGGCGAGTTGACCAGCGTATCAGGAGCGAATGATGTCCGATTGTCGCAAATAAGGAGTCATTCCTTACTCTCACGGACATTCCTAACAACCTTGGCCTGACATATTCATTGAAATGCGCAAATCCTAGAAGTTAGATTTTTTACTTTTAATTGGAGTTACCGTAATTCCAATTTGGGCGCACAAATGGCCTAGGAGTGAGGGGTAAGGGGTCCCTTAGGCTAATTGGGGTCTTCTGAAGACAATGGCGCAGACGGTTTTCCGTTTCAAGTTGTTCCCTAAAAGATAGAGAGGGTCAGCTCTTAGTTTGACTTTTTAATCGTTAATTGCGGTTAATTAAAAGTGATTTTGGAAATATCTCTTGGAAAATCAAAGATTGGATTTGGTCAAGATCTCTTTCTTGCGTAAAAAGCCATCTTTGGGCTAAAGAAAGACAATTTTCGAAATGACTTTTGGTTAATTTGCAAAATATCTACGTAAATTAGGGTTAATTCCAAAATATTTTGGGTTAAGATCTTGGATTTGATTTGGCCAAGATTTCTTTTGCCAAATGGGGATGTTTTTAGAAATTTCCACCATTAAACAACTAATATTTTGGAATTACATTAGGGTAGTTTAGGATAAGAAGTAACAAAGTGTTTTCACCGGCAATTACCGAGAGGGGCCCGGCCATGGGTATATAAGGGCCCCCCTCGAGGTTGCCAGTACCCTTATTTCTCACACCGACACTCTGTTATTTCGCTTAGGTGCTATCAGCGTGGCTGGAGCACTACTTGGACCAAAGATCTTGGCCAAGTTCTTTTATGTTTTGTTGTGAAATTTTGAAGGCTTAGGGCCCCTTCAATTAACTCTCATTTTGTAATCGCGTAATAGAGGTTCGACCTCAAACCTTTGCCATCTACTTCAAACGGAAAATTTGAGTGTGGAGCATCAAAGTTCGGTTTAAACACTGTCATGTGTACCTCCTTTGACTGCGAAACCTTAAAATACTAGAAATTTTGAAAACTTAACGTGAAAGTTCGGTTAAACACTGTCATGTGTACCTCCTTTTGCGGATAAAGTCTCAAAATACCATTCCTCTAAATCTCATACGGCGAAGCTCTGAACCCCCTACATTTCTCACGACCAAGGAAGTTTAGCCACCAATTCAAATAACCTCTTTGGTAAAAGAATCAGTCAGAGAATAGACCATCAAAGCATTGGGTATTAGCAGAGTCAAGATGAGCTAATAATTCACTTGAAACATCCTCTTTATCATTTCCCCGTTGCATTTTGAAGATATTGCTATGTTTTGATGAATGACTAGAGTCGGTAGGATAAAATCTCTGTTTGGCTCGTCAAGGTATTCAAATAATCCACCAAATACGTGTTCTTATAGTTTTATAGAGTCTTTGTGTTAGAATTATTAGTTTAGTTTTCGTTAAAAACGTAAGTTAGCCTTGATTAGTTAGTTGTTTTGGAAAAATCGGAAAAACCAAAAGTCAGTTTTGGGCCAGCCAGCCCGAAGGCCAGCCAGTCGGAGTAGACAGTTGATACAAGCCTCCCTCTCCCCCCGCCAGGCCAATCACGCCTCGCCACGTGGTGGGCGTTGACGGGGCGGCAAAGGGGGTCTGGCCAGTCCGTGCCGGCCACGTGGCTGGGCTGCTGCGGAGAGGGGCTGAGAGCTGCGGAGCAGGGGCAGGGTCCGGTGGAGTCCAGGGAGGGGTCCGGTGGAGTCCAAGGAGTGCAGGAAGAGAAAAAAAGGACAACCAAACCAACTCACACATCAACTCGCACATCAACTCACTTAAACACTCCAAGTAAGTCACTCATCACTAACACTTTCTATTGTTCAAAGTTGAAGCTATATAAATTGGAGTTTTGACCAAGTAGAGGAAGTTGTGAAGGACTTATACACCTCCAAAACTCAATTCAAGGTTAAAAAATCCAATACTTACAACATCAACAAACTCCATCAAAATCCTCCGCATCTAACCGCCATAGCCAAACTTCCATCTACAAATATTGCAACAACTTTGGCACAACGAAAATGAGAAATAAAGAGAACTAGGAAGAAGATTAAGGTTGTGAGATTCCTAACTGTGACAAATTAGATTAAAAAACTAATTTCCTTGAAATAACACTATAGAGTGGGATTCTTTATTCTTGGGGGTTGACCTTTGGGAATAAAAAATCCATTTATTTGGAATAACACTATTGAAATTGTTCTCGGTCTTTTGGAATGTCCTACATTCTTTGGCTATTAGATTCTTAGAAGGTTTGGATTTTGTTAGTTTTGTTTTATTAGGCCTAATAAGCCAAAAGGAAAACAACAAATTGACAACCAATTTCTTTAGGAATTTTAAGAAAATTAAAACTAATTGGATTATAAAAGATTTGGTTGCAATTCTTTATTCAAATTAATTCTAATAAGTCAAATTAAAAAGACAAATTGACAACCAATTTCTTTAGGAATTTAAAAGAAATTAAAATTAATTGGATTATAAAAGATTTGGTTGCAATTCTTTATTCAAATTAATTCTAATAAGCCAAACTAAAAAGACAAATTGACAACCAATTTCGTTAGGAATTACAAAGAAATTGAATTAATTAGATTTGGTGATAATATTTTAATTCTAATTAATTCACGAAAGCCAAAAGAAAGAAAACAAAAGAACAACTCATTACTTCAAAATTAGGTGAAATTTTAAAATTCTTAAAATTAGATAAATTCGTAATTCAATTAATTTGCTAATTCAATTAATTTTAAAAGACGAAATCATAAATCAAAGAATAATAATATTAACAATTAGATAGGATTTCCATTAATCATTCGAACCATTTAGTAGATTCAAAATATTGTAACATTTTTCAATTACCAATAAATTAGGAATTGAAGAGAGAATGTGCAATTAACTTGAACTTACATAACTACCAGTGGTTTCTTTTAATTAGGATAAAATTTACCAACAGTTGTGGGAAATTACTATGGATTAGATGGAGAGTCGGGATGATTTCGATGGCGAGGTCGTAGGGGAATATTTACACATGATGATGTTTGACAACGGGACCATGGAGATTTACGCAGAGGAGGTAAACCGCTCACATTTGATTTCATTCTCATTATTTTACTGTTAAGTTTCTTTTTACCAAATGCTTGGAATTAGATTTAGGCAAAACTATAGAATAGAATAGAATAGGGTCACTTGGTTGAATTTTAGACTAAAAAAGATCGAATCATAACCACAAAATTAGATTATAAACACTTAAAAGACGTGACTAAAAGAGTTCATTGCTTGGAAGGCTTTCTTTTCATACCCAATTAGAAAGAAAACTCGATTAGACACAGGACCCGTGTGAAAAACTCTTAGCTCGAGGGTGGATTTAGGAGCGCTCACAAGGACCACGCGCAATTGCGACAGGAGTGTGCAGGCTTCCATCTCTTGCTAGTTTCACTCCTTCAGAAGAACCTCATACCACTGATGTAGGATTTGAAGTTTCAAATTCTCCGGGTCAAGAGGTAGATTCTCATGTTAAGAATCATGGGCTGCAGGTTCGTGCAATGGTCAATGAAGATGGCGAACGGACTCCAGGTACATGCATGAATTTCAGCAAGGCTTACAATATAGGTGTTCGTCGTTAATGCTACAACAAAATGCCACTTCAAAACCAAATAGTACTCATGTTCATGGAATCATTAATTGTTTGTGATTTTGACAAAAAGGGTGGTGGAGGCAGCATGCGAACTACAGGGTATGGTTGCTATAAAAATCATTGACTCATGTGATTATTGGAGTACTCTTGCGCAGCATTTCTATAATTGGGTGCAATGCTCGTCTAGCACTTGTTTGATTGATTTTGCTTGGATTGCTGTCATTGTGCAGAGAATTCCACCCTCGCTAGTGCGTCCCAACTGCCCAACAATCCTAAACTAAAGTCTATATTGTTGAAGAGAGCAGCAAACTTGCCAGCGGATGATGGAGATGGGAGGAAGAAGGTATCTCTAAATACTCTAGGAGAAAAGAGTGAGCACATAGGGTTGAATATTGAATCAGGCGCTGAAGAGAGACCACAGAATAGGGCTCAGACCTTGGCGACTGAGAAGGATAAGGGAAAAGCAAAACATCCTAAAAGAAAGGCACGTGATCCACCTCCTTTTACGTCTACAGGTAGAGTTTCTACTTGAGCTGAGGCAAAAAGAAGGTGATTTTTGTATAACCACTAGAACAAAACATGGTAAAAAAAAACCACGCGCGCATCCGATTTTGGGTTTTTTTTCCACGTTTTTGTGCGCATTTTTCTTTGCGCGTTGCGCGTAGTGAACAGCCAACTTTAGCAGCAATTTCCCACTGCAATTTTTGGAGTTAGGAAGTATGTCATATATCAATGGAAAGGTATTCAAAATACCTTTTTTTAATGTATACCCCTTATTCCATTAAAAAAAGGCAAATTCCATTTCAATACATTCTAAACCAAGTTAAATCTACAATATTCAAATGTGAAACCCAATTCTTTTTGAGAAAATACAAAAATGCCATACTTGTAATTAGATATTTCCACCCAAATAAGGAGTTGTTACGTCCAAGTTGGCTCCTATTAGCATGCTTTCACCCTGAACTCTTCCAACGTGGTTGCTGATGTAGAACTTGATTGTCGTGACTTGTTTGCAATTGGTTTGCAATTGGTTTACGACTAGTTTGTAATTGTCTTGCAACTGACTTACAATTAGCTTACAACTTATTTACAACTGATTTGCAACTAACTTGCAACTAACTTACAACTAGTTTGCAACTAGATTATTTGTAGATTTGAAAATTTTAATCTCAATGATTTGTAGATTTGAAATTTTTTAATCTATCTTCTTTTTTAGATTAGCAATCCAAATATTTATATTGATAGATTTTACTACTTTAGAAAATTTTACAATATAGAAATATTATCGATTTTCATCACTAGAATTCATTATACAAGAATGCTATAACTTATGATTCTTATATGTTTAATCTAACGGTACTCTTGACAATTGATATGGGATAATTGATATGAGACTTAATCCTAGTTTTTTCTTAGTTGTATACAAATTGTTTTTTAGTTGTAATGTAGTTGTTTACTAGTTGAATTCTAGTTGCATGATAGTTGAAAACTAGTTGAATGCTAGTTGCACAGTAGTTGACAACTAGTAGCATAATTGCATTGTAGTTGCACGGTAGTCATACAGTTGCATAGTAGTTGCACAATCACAAAAAAGTCATACAAATTGTTGAGAATAGGAGACAAAACAAGAACCAAAATATGCAAATAGTAAAGTCTCAAGTGTCATTATGAGGGTTACCTAAACACACACACATATATATATGGGAGGGTCATAGCCTCAGTAGTATCTTTTATACTTTAACCTAAGTCTTACTTTATTTTAGTTAACTATAGTGGAGAGCGTATCAATAGAATGCTATTCTTAACACTCCTCCTCACTCAACATAATATTATTAAAAATATTGTAATCTTAGAAGATATACAATTGTTGCCTCATTAAAACCTTATCTTGGAAAACCTTAGTTAGAATCAAGGACAAACCAAAGATGAAGGAAAAAGAATAATCAATGGAAGGATAGCTAAGGTTTACACAGAAAAGCCTATTGAATGTTTTGTTCTAAAGTACTAAGTCGCCGCATTCCAATGTCAGAAAAAAGTCCGCAACAAGGTATGGGTATTGTTCACCCAATGGTTCTCCTCTTCCTCGCAAGGATGATAAACTTCTCACCAATACCAATACTCCTCTTCGTTGATGGCAACTTTGTTTGAAGAAGTAATGGCCTTATAATAAACTGAATTCATTTTATAAAATATTGATAATAAATTGGCAAAAGCCAAGTATCTCATTTATAATAATGAAATATATAATTGTTTGCTTGAAAGATGAATTAAAATCATAAAATACTCAAATGATCCAAAGATAGGATTTTAAGGACCCACAGATATCAAACATTTGTGGTAAAAAAATTGCCATAAAATAGTCGGGCAATTCATTTGCCTTGTATGCATATTGAGCATAACATCATTGAATTGACAATTATTAGTTGCAAATTATATTCCACAACACATAGAAGAAATAAAATAGAGCCTCTATGGCTATATCTTCCATGTCAAAGAAAAATACTATTATCTTTAGAAGATAATATAAAACTGAATTCACTAGGTGGACAAATTGCAATTTGATACAAGCCACTTGTTACAGCAAAGGCTATTTCTACAATGTTATTGGTACAAAAACCAAAGCCTCTTGCCTATTTAGAATTTTGGATCAAGAGGTAAAAAATATTGGTGCACACATTCTAATAGTTGATCAGACTATTAGAGGCACGGGGTGAATACATAGCACTCATGCATGTAATCATATTGCCCTTAAGCAATATCAACTTTATTGAACCCTTTTGGAAATGAAACATGTTTGATTCAACCAAGTCAAACACTATTATTTTCATAAAAAGAAACTTCGTTTATTTTGCATAATTGTATGCGTAATTACTAAGTCAAGGAACGCATCCCAAGACTTATGAATGGATTTGTCATCAACAATTCATATACATCCTGCAGGATTTTATTTGTAATTACAAAGTCAAGGATTGCATCACAAGACTTATGAATGGATTTGTCATCAACAATTCATATGCATCCCACAGGATTTTACTTGTAATTATAAAGTCAAGGATTGTATTTGTAAATACAAAGTGAAGTTGTGAAGGAATGCATTTCACCAGTGGATGTCTCCAGGTGTGCAACTCCAATAAACCCATGGACGCATCCATGGTGTGGGCTTCCTAGGGTTGAGCTTCAAATGAGCTTCTTATTTTGAAACAACTTTGCGAAATATATTGATGCCTAACAAACATTTGTTAGATGGCCGATCATGCCATATTTGTAGGAAAAATGCATCTTTAATAGATGCTTAGCATGGTTGTTAAACAACCTACATCTATAATGCTAGTGAAGGAACTATTACACTTCCTTTGTATATATTGATAACAATTAACATTTATAATGCCAATTTGTTTATAATTATCATTGGAAACCTCAACAATATATGGTTAAGGAAATATAGATCTTATTGTATATTATGTAACTGGACTTTATTTATTTATTTATTTATTTAGTAAGGAACAACATCTCCTCTTCATCTATAGCCCGTGACTACACAACCTCAATTATAATATAGTGAAATATATTTCATTATTAAAAGAAATGAATGCTAAAAGGCAATAGAACAAAATCAATATTCTTCAAAAAATAGAGGTGAAAGTAGAGATACATACAATAGAGGGATTGTTAAACAAAAATAAAAACATTGTAATAAATGTTCCCCAAATAAAATGCATTTTTGCTATTCTCACCTGCAATAAATAAATATTGCAATAAATTTCTTCTTATGTAGTAAGACTAATAGGTTGAAGTCTTTGACCAGATACATTATGCTCCTATCTTTGGATCTAAACCACTAAATAGTGATGAAATATAAAAAGAAGAATGAAATCGATTAAAGAAGAGTACTGGAAGAGGATGAGCAAAGAAATTTGTACGTTCTAAGATAGAATTAGAGGAAATTGGATTCTATAGAAGTGTAGTGCGTGAAATTGGAACTTGTAAGAAAGCATCACAAGAAGAGGTAATTGAAAACATTGTGTCTAAACTAAAAGACAAAGGATAATTGAATAATAATTGCATTTATAAAGCTCAAAACAAAGACTATGAAAGATCGTGTTGATAACGTATTGAGAATAGGAGACAAAACAAGAACCAAAATATGCAAATAGTAAAGTCTCAAGTGTCATTATGAGGGTTACCTAAACACATATATATAGGAGGGTTATAGCCTCGGTAGTATCTCTTATACTTTAATCTAAGTCTTACTTTACTTTAGTTAACTATAGTGAAGAGCGTATCAATAGAATGTTATTCTTAACACATATACATAGTAGTTGCACAATAGTTGCATAGTTGCAGACATACTAGTCAACAACTGTAATAAACATTGGATGTAGAATAACTTATGATTGTTTTTTTTCATTCCTATAAACTCTAAACTTCATTTTGCAACTACCTTGCAACTACATCAATGTAAATGTTGATGTGATGCAAATATAGAGGGTTGTAGTTGCACACAAGTTACATAAGACATGTAGTTGCATTGTAGTTAGTTGCAACGGATACGTTTTTCTTCTAGTGAACGCCATCTTGATTGGTATTTCACTTTACAAAATGTAGTCTTTTTCCCAACTAGGTCAACAACACTAGTATGTGAGCATAGAAGTGTCAACCTATGAGCCTTAAGCCTCAATATAAATAAATATTCTACACTCATTGAAGATGTTTATAACATAAACATCTATAATATAGGTGTTTAAAACATAAATACACTATAACCATTCAAAGTACCTATAATATATATAGCTACACTATAGGTGTATAGAATTCTAGGCTCATAGGCTAACACTTCTATGCTCACATACTAGCAACCGTGCTAGCTAGGCAATCTAAGCAAATAAAAAAATTCAATATTTCTTGAAATAGAATTTTGAGATTGATACTCTAGATTTATGTATAAGTAGAAAGATTTGAATCATCCCACTTTTATTAATGAGATGAAAATAATAAAGAGTTTTAGTTTTGAAAAAGTTATAGATTGTTTACTTTAAGATAAACTTTGACGTCCTTCATTTAATCCCCAATTGATTTTGACTATTTTTTTATAGAAAATGCTTCAATTGCTATTTCTAATACAAGTACTAAATTTTAGATTTCTTTTTTGATACATGTAATTATTGGATCTTGTGGTAAGATAATTTAAAAATATAGAAAAATTTTCAAAACTTTTTATCATGTAGATTGAAAGATATTAGCATTTGAGTAAATAATAATCATATTTTTGGCCTTGCAAAAAACAAGGCACTTGCACTTTACAAGGTCACGGTTGTATTAAAAAAAGTTCAAATTGGTGGTTATTCTTTGATTTTATTCTAAAGGCAAGTTGGCTACACGCTCAAAAAATTTTAAATCATTTTAAATCGTACATTATATAGAAAAAAAATAGTAAGTAGAAAGAAATAGAGAATGATACAAAATACTAAATTGTAATCAATTTAATTTTGGAATTGAAAATTGTCAATTCCAATGGTTAAAATTTTGTGATAAACAACCTATGCAGCTATGACACTTTTTATTTTTATTTTTTCCAAAAATTATTAAAATTGAATGAAGTAAAAGAGTTCAATCTTTTTTGAAGAGTGGAGATTTAATAACTACTTGCAAACTATCCCACACTAAAACTCCTCATAACTTTTGATCATTGATCAAAATAGAATGATTCAAAATTTTCAACTTAGATATAAATCTAAAAAATAGAATTCAAGTTTTTATTTCTTAAAAAAATAATTTTTAAAGAAATAATTTTTGATGCGCAAAATGCCCACCAAGCAATGAAAACTTTGTATCATACAATAACTTTTTAAATAAATAGCCAAAAGTAATGAAAATTATTGAGATTTAAAGATAATTTTTGAAGGAATATTTTGTGAAATTAAAAAAAATTCCATTCAGAGTGAGTTGCCTAAAATTGTTATCTTGGCAAAAAAACACAATTTGGATATTTAGAGGTTAATTTAATTCAAAAGTTATTTAATAAATTAATGAAATCAAAAGACAAAAACTTCTTATTACAACATTAGAATTATTGGGATTGAATGGCATCTTTTTGTTTGATAAGCAAATTCATAACAAGTTAGTATTTTAAATCATTCACTACTTAATATTTTTTTGTTGTGTAATGTACAATTTCAAATGATTTAAAATTATCAACCATGTTGCCAACTTGCCTTGAAAAAAAAATCCAAAGAAGCATCACCATTTGGGGCATTTTTGATGAAAATGTGACATCGTAAAGTGTAGCTACCTTGTTGTTTATAGGGTCAAAAAGGATCTCTATCAACTCTAACACAATTATCTTACGATCTACATTGTGGAAATTTTTGAAATTTTTTCCACATCTTTTCAAACCAATATACTATAAGATCTTATGATTACATGTGTCTAAAAAATTTTCTTCTTTTAAAATTTGGTACTTGTACTAAAATGAAAGTTTTAAAAAGCTTTTGGTAGAAACATAGTCAAAGAACTTCAAGAGTTATATCAAACATTACATAGAATATAACAAAGAAGAAGAAAGTCATATTGGGAAAACTAGAATTTAGAACCAACCATAATTGAGACTATAATCTTTAGTATTGTAAGTAAGGGAAAAAATAATGATCATCCAAACTCTATCTTTCAAACGTGTAAAGATTAAAAAAAATCTATAGTAGATTTGGATATACAAACAAAATAACTACTATCACCACTTCAATACCTTGATTTTCTTAAAGGAAAAACAATCATTTTTCTTTTGGTAACCTACAATGAGTTTAGATTGAAATCACTTAAACTTCATTACTAAAAATGAAATCAATAGTCTTGGGGGGGACACTTCCTACGTTTTAGAAACCTACGTGCGGTAGAACATAGGATGGATTTGATTAATTTTGGGTAATATTTATAAATATTTACAAAAAAATTATATATAAAGTAGAGAACATGAAAAGTAGCGAGTCCATTATAAGAAATGTAGATAGCCAAAGAATATGGCCCATTAATGTTTAGATACATGTAATTTAAGGGCAAGAGAATTAGATCTAAAGAATTATGTTTAGTAGGGTCTGTTCACTAGAAGAAAAATGTGTTCGCTACAACCGACTACATTGCAACCACATGTTCTATGCAATTGTTGTGCAACTACAACCCTCTATATTTGCACCAAATCGATGTTTACATTGTTGTAGTTGCAAAGTAGTTGCAAAGTAGTTGCAAAATGAAATTAGAGTTTATAGGAATGAAAAAAAAGGAATCGTAAGGTATTCTACATCCAATGTTTATTACAATTGTTGACTAGTATCTATGCAACTATTGTACGACTGTACAACTATTGCGCAACTACTATGCATTTGTGTGACTTTTGTGTGATTGTGCAACTCCTATGCAACTATATGACTATTGTGCAACCATAGTGCCACTATACTACTAGTTGTCAACTACTCTACAACTAGCATTCAACTAGTTTTCAACTATCATGCAACTAGAATTCAACTAATACTTAAGCAATTACGTTACAACTAAGAAACAATAAGTATATGATTAGAAAACAACTCGATTAAGTCTCATATCAATTATCCCATATCAATTGTTAAGAATACGTAGTTGATAATTGTTAAGAATACCTAGGTGATAATTGGGCTGAAATTTTTTCCATGCATGCATGTAAATAGTAGTCTTACTTTGTTTTTGTATAATTGAAGTTAAGGGTATGTTCCCACCTGATGTTAGTAAAATTTTAGGTGCATTTACAGGGGGCGTGGTTAGATAGAATGTCCCTATTGAGCCTCTTTTGGGGGCAGGGATGAGATGCGAGCAGCTCAAGGGGATGCTCATCACCCTTCTGAGGACCCATCAATCTACTTCCAATTTCAATTTTATTTTTCCAACAAAGTAGATGAGAATGGTATAGAACATAAGATTTTGAAGAAGACAATTGAAGTAATGATGTGAGTTTTGTGCCACATGTTCACTTAAGCCTCACAACCAATCTTGGATTGAGGTGGGAGAGGAGAAACTCTTTATACTAGTGGAGTAGTGGTGGGTGAAACAAACCATGTGGGATATGTGATTTAGGAGAAAAAAGAGCTCCTCCATTCATGGTTGTGGAAATGCAAGAATTGTGATAAAAGTCAAATTTTAGACCTCATTTAAACATAGTAGACTATATTTTTTCAAAAAACTTCAAATTAAGAAAAGTTGGAGAATCAAGTGAAATTTTACCTCCAAAAGTCCGCTTGAGATTTCAATACTCCACCTAAAAGTTATGGACAAATTTTAGAGGAGGTGTTCAAAAATGTCTCCAAAATGTCCTATCCACACATATACCTCTAGAATTTGTCCAGAACTCTTACGTGAGGCTTCAAAATCTCTAGTGGATTTTTAGAGATAAATGTTAGCTTGTTTCTCCCACTTCTTTTAGTTATATTTTTTTTATAAAGAAGCTATAATGCAATGCCCAAATGAAGTCTAAAATTCAACTTCAAGCACATTTCTTGTGTTTCTAGTTACATGTCAAATTCTTAAGAAATTTAAATCAATATTTCACCATTATTAAAACAACATGACAAACACAAAGTAGACACTTAAGGTTGTCTAAGCAATGTCACAAATTATATTGAATCAATGTTGTGAATCAAAGGTATTGTGTCAATAATTTGAATATGGTGATGTTGGAATGTTGAATCAACAATTATTCAAAGGTATTGTTTCACATTTTCAATATGGTGGTGTAGAGTATTGGATCAACAATTGTTCAAGGTTGAATTCTTGAAAATCATCTTCTACAAGGGCTTTTGAAGACTTATAAAAAAAAAGTGGTCACCTCATTATGTGTTTGTAAGGGCTTGTTCTATTTTAATGGATTCATACTCTCAAGTTGAAATGTTGAAATGTGTAATTTAACAATGTTGTCAAATTTAATTCTTTTGAAATAAAGTTGTTCTCAAAATTGTAACAAAGAGCTCTTTGGGGTTTTAATGAGGGAATAATACCCTTTTATAATACATACCTTTCAATTGATGTTGATTGTGTACATCAAAACAACATTCAAATTTTAGAAATGTTGGTGAATATCTTATGCCAATTGTTCACCCCTTATGTATTGTAAGCACTTGATGATAGATTGATGATGATAAAAGAAACTTGTCAATATCCAAAATTCCAATTACTTGAGAATGCAAAAAGAAACTATTTCTTCTCTCAAACTAATTAGATTGGATTTGAATATTGTATTGTGATGCAAGTATAGATTTATTTGTTTACTCGGTTTGTATGAGGAGGGTATTGTACATACAATAACCCTTTTTGTTCAGTAGGACGTTAAAGCATGTCAGAGCTCTTATCACATAGAAGGTATCTTAAAAGAAATGGAACTTCTTATGAGAAGGTATGAAATATGTATTAATTTCAAATTTAATTGTCTATTGATGACATGATGTTAAAATAATTTAACTTTTGTTATACATTTAACCATTAGGTAAACATGGTAAAATGTTCCATTGTTGTTTCAAATAACATTAGACTGATTTTTAGTTGTGACAACATCTTTGAAAAAATGCAGTAATGCACCAAATGTTGAAACAACAATGAAATAAGGGTGAAGCAAAATTTGAGGTGTAACCATGAATGGCTTCATTTTCTATAAACAAAATTGAGAAGTGTTGAATATGGTACAATGTTAGTGGTGGAGTATTATCAATGTAGGCCACACCTACATGTGCTATTAATAATATGTAACATTGTACAATTTTTGTGACATTCTTACTTTGTTTGAACAATTGTTGATCCAATACTCTACACCACCATATTGAAAATGTGAAACAATACCTTTGAATAATTGTTGATTCAACATTCCAACATCACCATATTCAAATTATTGACACAATACCTTTGATTCACAACATTGATTCAATATAATTTGTGACATTGCTTAGACAACCTTAAGTGTCTACTTTGTGTTTGTCATGTTGTTTTAATAATGGTGAAATATTGATTTAAATTTCTTAAGAATTTGACATGTAACTAGAAACACAAGAAATGTGCTTGAAGTTGAATTTTAGACTTCATTTGGGCATTGCATTATAGCTTCTTTATAAAAAAAATATAACTAAAAGAAGTGGGAGAAACAAGCTAACATTTATCTCTAAAAATCCACTAGAGATTTTGAAGCCTCATGTAAGAGTTCTGGACAAATTCTAGAGGTATATGTGTGGATAGGACATTTTGGAGACATTTTTGAACACCTCCTCTAAAATTTGTCCATAACTTTTAGGTGGAGTATTGAAATCTCAAGCGGACTTTTGGAGGTAAAATTTCACTTGATTCTCCAACTTTTCTTAATTTGAAGTTTTTTGAAAAAATATAGTCTACTATGTTTAAATGAGGTCTAAAATTTGACTTTTATCACAATTCTTGCATTTCCACAACCATGAATGGAGGAGCTCTTTTTTCTCCTAAATCACATATCCCACATGGTTTGTTTCACCCACCACTACTCCACTAGTATAAAGAGTTTCTCCTCTCCCACCTCAATCCAAGATTGGTTGTGAGGCTTAAGTGAACATGTGGCACAAAACTCACATCATTACTTCAATTGTCTTCTTCAAAATCTTATGTTCTATACCATTCTCATCTACTTTGTTGGAAAAATAAAATTGAAATTGGAAGTAGATTGATGGGTCCTCAGAAGGGTGATGAGCATCCCCTTGATCTGCTCGCATCTCATCCCTGCCCCCAAAAGAGGCTCAATAGGGACATTCTATCTAACCACGCCCCCTGTAAATGCACCTAAAATTTTACTAACATCAGGTGGGAACATACCCTTAACTTCAATTATACAAAAACAAAGTAAGACTACTATTTACATGCATGCATGGAAAAAATTTCAGCCCAATTATATCAATAGAAACTAAAAGATTTTAAAATTTGAAGTAATATAAAGAATTTTATTTTATTCTTCTAAGATAAGGTTAACCCTGAAGCGCGCCGACGTCCATATTCTGGACGATGAACAGAGGGCTTCAAGGCCCGGTTTCATCCAATTAACATCTCATTTATCAAATGTAACACTTGAATCTAGAAAATACAACCTTCCTTAATGACAAAATTCATTAAATTTTGGTAAATGATATATCTGTACAAAGCTATAAGCAAAAATGTGCAAAAATTCAAAAAAGGATTGAGACGCTTAAGGGTTAATAGACCTTGAGCCATTTTAACCCCTAAGCATCTAGATTCATCTCTAGATTCAATGATTTTGAAAAAATCATCAAAAAATATCTTTTGGAAGAATATTTTGGAATTGAGATGCAAATAAAAGTTGTAGGGCTTGAGTTGTAGATTCTATCCATATGGTTAGAACCACCAATTCTATAACCAATGCTTTTCTATAAATTTTGAATGAAAAAATTCAAAATTTTCCTTAAAATTGAATTACAAGCAAAATATTGTCATTTTTTGAGTAAATTTTGTAGAGTGGATTTGAAGTATAATTCTCCTTACATGGTGATTTTTTGGAATTTTTGTGTTCTTTGATTCTATGAGCTCATTTTTGCAATTCCAAATTTGAACAAGAGTCAATGCAAGTCAACCACTTGACATACTTCCACATTTGTAATTTTAGAAGAATATGTACACTATTAACACCAAATCCAACCTTTAGATAGGACAACAATTTCATAGAGTATCTCTCAAAACTAGAATGACTTTCATCAAAGCTGCATTGAGAAAGAAATCTAGTTTTCAATATATGCATTGTCCAAAAATTGGATGATGGAGCCCTAAAGGATTAAAATACATTTTTTCAAATAACCAAGACTGTATACCATTGAATACAACATTTTATTTGGTACACTCACACAAAATTTTAGGAGCAAATAATTAAAAGAGTTGTGCTTCTTTACTCTAATCCACCCTACAACATAAGGGACGTAAGTATACTAGCAATACACCAATCATTTTTTGATGATTTCTTGTATTGTAAAGAATTGTTTTATTTAAAATTTCACCCCTAAAAAATTAAGAAACAAACATTTGAAATATGTAGGAAAAAAATCCAAGAGTTTTGTAGTAATGTATTTTGTGATCATAGTGTTTGTAGTAAAAAAATAAATATTTTTCAAACTTTCCCAATAGGATTAGTAGAGTTTTAATACTTTTAAGAATGAGATTTTTCTTCACCTAAAATAGTTTGTTTTATGACATTTACATTGTCTTTATGTCGTTTATATACTTGCCAAATTTTAGAAGTAGATGATAATTTTTTTTTGGATTTTTTTCATAGTTTTTCAAAAGCATAATTTGTAATCAAGGTATTGTGATCAATTTTTTTTTAAATTTCCACAAAAGAAGATGAATATTCTTAATTTTTGACAAATTTTTAAGAAGGTACCATTCATTAAGTTTTTACTTCATCATCACCTTCCAAAAATCCAATTGTCCATTCAATGAGCATTTGGTGCCTTAGGGTGTAATAAACAAAGAATTTATTTAGAACAATATTGTTGGTGGCGTACATTAAGTTTTTAACTTGCTTATCATCAACAACTTCATTTTTGACACCATCATTGCAATATATTCCTAAATATTTGTTCTTGTTGATTTTGTTATTTAATTAACTACCTTAACTAGTAGATAGTAGAAACACCTTACAAACCTAAGATTATAACTAGCCAACTTTTGAACTAGGATTGATCCTGAGAATATTCTTAAAATATATATATTAAGAATTTAAAAAAATAACAATTTCCTACAATTCAAGTTTTCTCTATTTTTAATAGTAAATTAATTTTGGGATTTACACTCATTTATTTCATCTTTCAAGACTTGTATTTAAATACATCAAATCTTGTTTCTAACAAATAAAATCATTTTGAATGTTAAATTGAAAAAATATGTAGGTTTTCCTTCATATTTAATTGCTTTTACTTTTACTTTTGAAAGATTAACTTTGAAAACATACCCTTATCCTAATTTTTTTTAATACCAATTACAATTTCTATACTTGAGCTTTGTTACTTTGCAATTATTTGTTCTAATTTTTTTGGCATCTCAATGGATAGCAAGTGCATTGCATCTTATTTTTGAACAAAAGCCTCCTTTTTCATCCTCCTAGAAATTACTAAATTAATTTGCTTCCTTAATTAGTCAAATTAATGTTTTGTCAATAATTTTTTTAATTGTGAAGTGATTTAAAGTCTATCAATCCTTATTGTTATTGTACACATCATTCAAATCTAAAATTGAGGTTATAAAAAAATTATGAGGTTAAATTGTCTACTATAACTTTTGAAGTGCAAAAATAACAACCATGAAATTTTTATTGAAAATGTTTAACTTTATGGTAATTAGATCCTTTGTTTTCTAGAAATTTAAAAATATCATTTTATATTTAAAAATCATTTGTGTAGGTGGAAAACCTACATCTTCTAAATGAAATTTGAAAATATGTTATTTAATTGTTTTCCGCATGAGTACAAATAGAACTGCCATTGTGTACAATTTTTGAACATTGAAGATGGTTCTAAGATCATTCTTCTAGTGAAATCTCAACATCAGATCTTCCCAAATGGCCAATTTTTAGTTTAAAAAAAAATTGGTGTTCCTATTTCTCACAAATGAAAATGTGAAAATACCAATTTTCATGAGATTTTGTACTTTTTGTTCTCCTACTTAGAGATTTTTTCTATACTTTTATTTTTTAGGTTACCTTCTTTTTTAAAATGTATGAAGAAAATGTATTTTTTTATTTTAGAAAAAATTATTTTTCTAATTTTAAAGTACTTCCAAAAATAAATATGGTCGAAAACACTACAAAAACGGCACAATGTTTCTTGCAATGACCCCTTTTCAAGATTGAATGCATTTGAGGCTCATTGTTTTCCCAGAACCTCCAACACGAAGAAATCAAGATTTATAATAGACAATGTTGAAAAGAATTTGAATAGAAAAATTATAAATAAATTTGTAAAAATCATCTTTATGATGCTAAACATAAACTTTGTATAGTATATGCTTCTATAAACAAAAAAATATCCAAATTAATAATTTGGATCAAATTCATTTAACTTCAAAGTTTAATCAAACTCTAAATGTGGTGCGTTGGACTTGGGCATTTAGAAGTAAAATTGTGCCATGTCCAATCTATTGAAAGGATTGGAATTTTTCCCAAGCAAGATGTTAACTAGGAAGGGGGGGGGGGGGGACGAGGAATAACACATGCATTTAAAAAAAATAAAAAACAAAGGAAAGACTATAAAATAGGATAGCAATAAGTCTCACATACTTGTCCTACCTCCTATATGTCTTAAATCCATTCCTTCCATTTTAATCTTCAAAGTAGGGATTTTATTTTATTTTTTGGTAGTGTGACATACACCTTGCAATGTAGGCAAATAAAAAAAACATTCACATCTATTTATAGATCTATAAAGTATGTACTTTCATTTTTAAAACTATCCAAAATAAATAAATTTCATCCAAAATTTGGTGAACTTCAAAGAGTTAGGACATGATTTTCGCAAATTCATCCATTTTTTTTTCCCTTTTATTGTATTATTTAGGGAAAATTACACCTTCTTTAGAAGAAAAAACAAGAGCCAATGGAGAACACATCAAGGTGAAGAAGGTGTGACATTCCTTTTGTATCTATAGATGACTATTGTAGAGAATGGCTTGAAGAATTGTAGGTGTTCTTTGAATGTTGGTAGTAAGGAGGCGGATACTATAGTGAAACTATAGTGCGTGGGAGAGCAAGAGAATATTCTTCACTTGTTAAATCCAACTTTGCATCTTCATTCCAAAATATTATTCCAAATAGTACTTTATGATGATTTTTCTAAAAACATTAGTGCAATGTGTACAATATATTTGACTTTCAGTTCTTTTTAAATATCATTATTAAAATGTAGTACATACCACTTAAAGCTTTGCTGCAAGCCAACCTTGAACTTCCAAGTTCCAAATCTCTAGAGAGTGAGAACGCAATGACCAAGTGTTACTATCTCTAAGCATTTGGATTCATCTCTAAATTTGATGATTTCAAAAAAAGTCATTATAAAGGGCTATTTGGAAGTATATTTTGGAATTGAAATGCAATAAAAATTTGTAGAGCTTGAGTTTTAGATTCTATCCGTAGAGTTAGATTTGCTAATGATATTACTAATATTTTTTCTATAAATTTTGAAAGGAAAATTTTGAAATTCATTCAAAATTCAATTACAAGCAAAAGATTGTCATTTTTTGAGTAAAAATTTGTTGGAAAGGATTTGAAATGAAGTTCTCTTGACATGGTGGTTTTTTAGAATTTTTATGTCCTTTGATTCAATGACCTCATTTTTGCAATTCTAAATTTGAACTAGTGTTAGTCCAAGTCAATCACTTGATATACTTCCACATTTGTAATTTTAGAAAAATAGGTCCTCTAATAATATCAAATCCAACCTTGGGATAGGACTACAACTTCATGAAGTATCTCTAAAAATAAGGATGACTTTCATCCAATTTGAAATGAGGAAGAAATCTGGATTTCAATCTTTACATCATCCAAAAATTAGATGTTTGAACCCTCCAAGGTTAACCCTAGAACGCACCGACGTCCAGTTTCTAGATAATGAACACATTTGAAATTACTTTTCTATCTCGTTACTAATTGAATGGAAGTCATCTTAATTCTTAGAAATTCTTTATGAAGTTTTTGTTCTATGAAAAGGTTGGATTTGGTAGTTCTAAAGTACATAATTTCCTAAAATTACAAAAGTGGAAGTATCTCAAGTGGTTGACTTGCGTTGACTATAGTTCAAAACCAATTTGCAAAAATGAGGTCATAGAATCAAAGAACAAAAAAATTTCAGAAAATCACCATATGAAGAGAACCTCATTTCAAATCCACTCCAACAAGTTTTACTTGAAAAATGACAATATTTTACTTGTAATTGAATTTTGAATGAATTTTGAAATTTTCCTTTCAGAATTTATAGAAAAATATTGGTGAAAACATTGGAGAATCTAACTGCATAAATGGAATCTAACACTCAAAGTCTACAACTTTTGTCTGTATCACAATTCCAAAATATTCTTCCAAGTAGTACTTTGTAGTGGTTTTTCCCAAATCGTCAATTTTGGACATGATTCCAGACGCTCTAGGGTTAAAATAGCCACCAAGAAATTCAAGAAAGAAAATTCGCCCTCTTGAAAGGAGTCACGCAGGTCACACGCCCCTCCGTCCCGTCCCGTCGGCCCTCCGCAAGCTTCCCTCGCTGTCTGGTGTCTCTTGCGTTCGCTTTCCTCCCCGAAGCCCCGCACGGCCGATCCATTTGCTCGACTAGTGCGGACTGCCCTGTCTGTCTTCTGTCTCGGTAAATTATTAGTCCGGAATGACGCAGCAATCTCTCGCAATTCCGGGAGATCACGCAACGCCACCCTTTTCACAATTCGGTTTGGATCCGCCTTGCTGCTGCTCTTCTCTTTATGGACCTTCCTGCTCCCCCGCTCCCAGGGTTCATGCAGTGCACCCTCCGAAATCCACATTTTAGGGCACAGCAACGATCGAGTCAGTCAGCAGGTTGGGATTCCATCATTGCCAGCAACAGTTATTTGATTCCATCCGTTCATTGATTGCGATTGGGTTGGCAGGCAGCAAGCGTGGGCAGTAGTAAATTAGCCGCCGTGAAATTCCCCTCGCACTTACGATGAAGGAGGCCAATTTCGCCACCAGTATGCACCCTTGCTACGAACTGTGTGCATTGTGTGCATTGTGTGATTCCGGTTCCCTCTTTCTATATTCTCTGGGTGGTAAGATACTTTCTTTGGACGACTTGCACGAGTTGAATTTTGGATCCATCACAGCTTCCCCGCGAGGGCCGTGATCTCTTTGGATTTTGTCATCCTGCCTGCCTACCTGCGCTCCCGTGCGTGCACATTGAGTCCTCTGGTGAGCGCGCGGACTGGAGAGCAAGGCAGGATCTGAAATATAGAATTCTGAGCTTGTGGGATCATTAGGCATTCCGGTGTTGAACTCCCCGGTGGTTTTGTTTTGTTTTGTTTTGCTTGAAGTGTGGCAAGCAGGAAGCAAAGCAATGCTAAGGTAGCTGCGTAGAGCACTGGTCCCTTCCGTTGCTGCAGCAGCTACGCGACCGAACTCCTGATTATTCTTACAACAGTTGAATTGCTTTTCCAATCGGTTGAATTCGATGTGAAATGCGTAGAGCTGGTTAGTGGCCTCTGCGACGAGATTGAATTCGAGCGACGGAGTCGCAGAGTGTTTTGGATCGCGGAAGCGGAACCGGACGACGAAGTGGAACCGGGGCTTTGGTCTGAGAGAGAGGGTTGATGTGGTGGCCACTGGCAGACACTCACTCGATTGATTGCCGCGAAGCAAGCAAGCAATTCTTTTCGCTTGCCTTGTGAAATTGGGAGGGAAGCTTGACTTTCGTCGAGGCTTGCGCGGGGTATCATTCTCGATGCTCTCGCCGCGCTGGTACGCTCCTTCCCTCCCCTCTCTGCTCCTAGGTCGGTTCGTTCGCACCTGGTGCACGTCCCGTTTTTCTCTAGACCGGTACGGCAAGCGAGGGAATGGACTTTGTGTTTTGGGGAGTGAAGTGATTGGATTTTCTTCCGTCTCTTTAGATTGCTTGATTGCGAGATCTATTTGCGAGCCAGTGAGCGATCTGGAAGACTCCATTACGTGCAGTTCCGCTTTGGGCTGGTGGTTTTTTCTTTAGATTTTTTCAAAGAATTTCGGCGTGTGTGGAATCTTAGGGTTGGGCTTGGGCGTTGTGAAGGTTGTACGGGTGTTGGTTGTGTCATCTTGAAGGGTGAATTTGGGTTGTGGGGCTGAGCATTGGTACTAGAGGCTCAGAGTTAGTGCTTGGTGTTGCCATATATCTTTAATCATAAATTGGTCTGGCTGAGTGTATTGGTGAATTCTGGGTTGCTGCGGGTGCAGATGTAGAGGAATGAATGAATGAGGAACGTGATTTGGAGAAGCGATCCCAGTACACGAGCAAGAAGTAAGTATGTTCCAAGTTCCTTCCTGCAGGGATCTCGAGACTGGGTGCTCTCTGGTTTTCCTCGCTCGGTCCCGGTCGACGTCCTCGCAAGGCTAGGCAAGGGCGCAGAGTGTGGCGGCCACAATCTGGATGTAGTCCTCGTGCAGGGAAATCCACTGCATCAGCATCATGTCTTGGGTGCCAGGCTGGAAGCGGCAGGTGGATGCATTCCACCTGACTCTTGGCTATGGAGATCAAGTCTATTCTCCCAATCGGGAGCTCCTTCAAAATGGGCAGCCTTTGAAGTCCGACATCGGCAGCGACCTTCTCTCTTCATGCCGATTTCGTGTCCAGCTTGATTGGTCCGCAGGCGACGATGAAGATCAAGTGGTGCTGAAGCTTCAATCCCAGATTATGGTGACATTACCGGCTCCGCTCGACGAAATCCAAGTTGATCTTGCAGTGGCCCCACCTACACACGAGGAATCGGAGCCTCCACATGTCAATGAAAGCGGACGGGACCGAACGATCCAAGTGCGCATGGCGGTTCATAAACGGCGGGAGCTTCTCCGTGTCGTGTCGTTGTCGAGGACTGTGGGTTCAGCCCCTTCCGCCGATGGCTTGGGCGTGTTGACCCGAGTGCTTGTCCCTGCCTCCGTTGAGCACATCGCCAAATCAACCGTTTCTGAGGAGCTTTTAGGCCACAGCCAGAACTATCGATCCATTTCCATTCTTAACCTATCCAATTGTTTCCTCACTGTAAGCCTCGCTCCACACTTGCTCCTTTCTCATCGTCACATTGTTGGCCATGGCACGCCTCCTCGATGATGAGGTTTCTTGCAATTGCTACTTCACTTTGTGTTTCTTGTGCGCTTCTTTGAGGCTTCGAGTTTCTCGTTGTTTAGCTAAAGGGGTAATACTTACTGATACCCTATCGGTCCAACTCTTAAGAATATATTCCTTGCATGCCAGCTCGAATCAATCATTGCACGATTGACGTTGCTCGAAAGTGGAAAAATCATAATGTCTGCCTATGACCGTTAGCATATTGCTCAGTACATACCTCTGGTTGTCAACCTGCAGACTGTACCCTCGGAGTTGATGAGGCTACCCTTGCTGGAAAAACTCTACCTGGACAATAACAAGATCTCACTCTTGCCTTCTGAAGTTGGTCACCTCACCCGGCTGCAAGTGCTTCAATGTGATCATAATGCTCTTGTGTCGGTTCCAGGTGTTCTGCGATGCTCTGACCCTACTCTCTTCAACATAATAGATTTGAAGTCCAGTTGCATTCCTCGTATGGTCGGTTCTCTGGAGACCTATCTCACTGGATAATGTGTTGCAGCTGAGCTTCGGCAATGCATTGAATTGGTGGAGCTCTCACTTGAGCACAACAAGCTTGTGCGCCCTTTGTTAGATTTCAGGTAAGTGCGAGCACAATTTTGTACTTGATCATGTGCATTGTATGCATGTCGCTCACTGTATCTCTGGGCATCAGCATCAGACTTTAGCATGGCAGAACACGGAGCAAGTGTGTATGTTTCGCAGGTACTCCGAGGTTTGTGAACTTTCACCTTAGATACGTGTGAAACAGCATTGATACTGATGGAGGGTCTTATCTGGCGGCTGCATTACTAGGGCCATGTCCAAGTTACGAATATTGCGGCTTTTTGGCAACCCTCTAGAGTTTTTGCCAGAAATAATACCGTGCACCAACTTGCGTCATTTGTCACTTGCCAATGTCCGCATCGAGGGCGATCAAGCTCTTTCTACCATCAACGTGGACATTGAGGTACGGTTTGGCTTACAGTTTAGTCTTCGAGCTTGGCGGTTTGGGGTCGCATTCAACAAGTTGCAAGTAATGAGGTTTACGATTGAATTTTGGTCGAAAATATCTTCAGTTTTCTAGGTCTGCTCCAGTGATAAATCTGACTTGGGGCGTATAGGGCAGAAGATGGTAAATTCTGTCATAGTGTCCTGCCCGCTTACGCCTGCACCTTGAAATACGAAAACAGACTCTTCGGCGATATTGGCCGATAGCGGAGAAGTAATCATTTGAATCTAGAGTTTGCATCTTTGGTTCAAGAAATTTGATGTTAATGGCTGGAATGTTGATCAAATGACTCATTTCAATCTTGCTGCAGACAGAAACAGCTTCCTACTTTGTTGCATCGAAACACAAGCTTAGTGTGTTTTTTGCACTTATATTTCGGTTCTCGTCTTGCCAACATCCGTTGCTGGCATCTGCTTTGGCAAAGATGGCGCAAGATGATAGTAATCGTTCCGTTATTGGCAAGGATGAGGGCGCCCTTCGTCAACTTCTTAGCATGATGCTTAGTGACAATCCTCACGTGGTTGGTTGTTCTTTACCTGAATATCAGTGAACTACTGCAGTTGAGATTATATAAAGCAGCTCATTTTGTGGTGAATTGAAGGCCTAATGCTTCATTGCAGTCATCATCCTGATAGTGTCTTCTGGCGGGTTTTGCATGGTGAAGGTGGACCAAGCTTGCATAGCATTGGCATCACTGGCTGTAGATGGAGCAGTGGGAGTGCGCTTAATGCGAGCTGATTTGGTGCAGGCTATTGAGATGGTCTTACGCAACACAAGCAGTGAAGAAGAACTGCTAATTTCTGTCTTACAGGTCCTGATGAACTTGGCCTTTACTTCTGATGCTGTTGCAGCCCGCGTCCTCACAAAGGAGATACTCAAGCGACTTAAAATTTTGTGTGTCCATCGAAGTACCGAGGTTTGTGAATATCCAATTCGAGTGATCACATTTTTCAGAATTTTGATGTGATTAATTCCTTTCATTCAATCAGCCCTTTACTAGATACTGTTTAATTTGGTCTGAAAATAGGCTCTTACTAGGGGGATGTCAATATTTGGGCTACAGCACGAGAAGTAATCCCCACTGCAGCCGTGCAGTCGAAAGAAGTCATGTAACCCTTGTGAAGTGTAATGAACAAGCAGGTGCAGCGACATGCCCTTTTGACTGTAGGCAACCTTGCATTTTGCTGGGAGAACCGGCGCACCTTAGTTGCATCTGAAAGTTTGAGAGACCTCCTATTGCGTCAAGCATCCGGTACAAACGCGACAGTCTGTAAAGCTGCTGCCCGAGCATTGGCCATTTTAGGTACAAAACTTACATTTACTTGTAGAAAGACGTCGTACCCTTATGCACTTCTTGGTTGTGGCACGATTGTTGAGATTGCAATGGTGTCATCTTGTTCACACTTACATTTCAACCAACTTGGAATGAGTTTAGGAATATTCTGTGTAGCTCAAATTTTGTCAATATGTGCTCACTGTATGGCTGAGAATTCTTAAGAGGTTAGTAATGTCAAGGTTTGCCGTCTCCGTTTGTATTCAGGTGAAAACGAGTATCTGCGGCGGGCAGTACGTGGTCGACCAGTCTCCAAAAGAGGGTTGCGCATATTATCTATGGATGGTGGGGGTATGAGGGGAATGGCAACTGTACAGATGCTAAGAAATATTGAGCGGGGAACTGGTCGACGTATTCATGAGATGTTTGATCTTATCTGTGGTACATCTACTGGTGGTATGCTTGCTGTAGCTTTGGGTATCAAGCTTATGGACCTGGATCAGTGTGAGGACATTTACAAGTCACTAGGTGAGTGAACGTGTGGTTGTAGAGTCTGTTTATGCTTCCTATACCCTCGGGCTGATTTTCGATTATCTTGTTGGTCATTCTCCTGTGAACATTGCGAACGAGAGTACGGGCAGTACCTGCCACTTCTACCCTATGCAATTCATCCGTTCTTGGAACTCATGGGTTGCAGCTGTGTAATGAGCCTCATGAGTTATGATAGTATAAGTTCTGGTGGATGTAGGAAAGCTCGTGTTTGCTGAGCCAGTTCCAAAAGACAACGAAGCAGCCACATGGCGCGAAAAGATCGACCAGGTCTACAAAAGTTCGTCGCAAAATTTTCGAGTCGTGGTTCATGGGTCTAAGGTATTGGCTAGTTTGGGCAATTGGTTTCATATTTTTATCGGAACAGAAGACAAATGATATTTTTTTGTCATATCTGCGTATTCCTTTTGTTGTACCTTTGCATCATCTTGAATGTTTTTATTCTACTCAGAGTTTTTGTGGTTCTCAGCATTTTGGTTTTGACATGTGATGTGCTCTTTAGTATTCAAAGCGATGCATTAATCGGACGTTGTTGTGGGCTTGACAACCAGCACAATGCGGAGCAATTTGAGCGTTTGCTGAAAGAGATGTGCGCGGATGAGGAGGGGGATCTTCTAGTTGAATCTGCAGTGAAGGGAGTTCCAAAAGTTTTCGTTGTTTCCGCTCTTGTCAGTGTTACTCCTGCACAGCCGTTTGTGTTTCGCAACTACCAGGTACGTGATTTTGCAACTTACATCATCTCTGAGCTTGTCTTCATAAAGTGGTCATTATAATAACTCCAGCTGCTGTTGTAATGTTCTTTGTATCATTTACGGGTTCTAGTGTCGTAAACTTTGCCATGAGAGAGCTATATTGAGCCATGACTTTTGGTGGGTGTAGTATCCTCCAGGAACACCTGAGACAGCACCCTGGACCAACGACGGGCCGGCGGCTTCCGTTTCTGGGACTCCCGCCACTGCCTCTCCATTAATCACTCAAGCCGGACCGCGAAGAAGTGCCTTCATAGGCAGCTGCAAGCACCAAATATGGGAAGCCATCCGTGCATCGTCTGCCGCTCCATATTATCTCGATGACTTCTCACAGGGTATGCCGCTTCCCAAAGTAGCATCTGTCGACATGTACTTATGGGTTTTGTCAGTTATGATACGAGAACAAGGGGTAACTAGGTTTGAGCGCCACTATTTTGTGCGTTTGCAGAGTCCAATCGGTGGCAGGATGGTGCAATTGTCGCCAATAATCCAACCATTATTGCCATACGTGAAGCGCAGCTTATATGGCCAGACACTCCAATTGATTGTCTCGTCTCTATTGGGTGCGGTAATACGCCTACTAAGGTATATCTTCTGTACTTCGCTTTCAAGTTCACGAGGACATGTCAGCATCTCAGTTGTTTCTTATGTCTTGCATACGGATGGTATCTCCTCCATGCACTGGAAGGTTGTTGGTTCATAAGCTTGTTCTTGACCATCAGTGTCGGCACTGTGTGTTTACCTGACAAGTTTGCAGCATTCTTTTTGCTGTCGTTGTTACACATCAGTTAATATCTGGAACCGATGTAAAAGCTCAATATAAATTAAATAGTTGCAGTGTAAGTTATCTCTATCAGGCCAGTCAGCTGGCTCAAAATATTAGTTAGTAACTTTTGTTTCTGGGCATTGTAGGCACGCGGCAAAGGAGGATGGCGATATCTGGACACTGGTCAGGTACTGATTGAGAGTGCCTGCTCTGTTGAGAGAGTGGAAGAGGCTTTGGACACGCTTCTTCCCATGCTTCCAAACCTGCAGTATTACCGCTTCAATCCAAGTAAGATAATAGAACCCATTTTAGCTACTTTTTCCGTCTAAGTAACACGTTTATTGATTACCTTGGGAGAGGTGACATCGGTTGATATTCAACGAGATCTTCATGCACAATTGTGGATTAATTTCTCAGTATATTTTGACGGGCTGATAAGGCCCGAAAGGTCATCTGATTCAACTTAATCTCTGTGGAAACCAGTTGCTTAGTTACAGTATTTTCTTCAGTCGTTGATGTTTCAAGGTTATGCGCCAATGTAAGTACAACTTCAGTTGCTGTTGTTGTGCACAGTTGACGAAAGTTGTGGTATGGAGTTGGACGAGACGGATCCTGCCGTTTGGTCAAAGTTGGAAACTGCCACCCAAGAATATGCGGATGCAAATGCTGCCGTATTTGAAGCTGCTTGTAATGCTATTGCACCACTTTCTCAAGAAGAAGACCTCTGGCTGGACAAAACTCGCTCTTCACGAGGAGGTCCCAAAGGCTCACAATTTGGGAAAGGTATGTTTCGTTATATTTTCAGGAGCATGCCACCTCTTAAATTGACGTTCTAGTGGTGAAGATATTAATCCTGCATAACTACATGTTTTGAATTCCATCGCTAAGCACCTTCTCGAGAATTATGTTCGTTCATGAAAGGTTTGTGATATTGCTTTGAAATTCTCTCCGGACAATCCACTGATCTGTCTATTGAGTATTGCTTTTGAAATTACCGTGGTTTTCCTCTCTTACATTACATTAAAAGGAGACACTCCGAGCTTTTCTACGATTCTATCCCCAAACAAGAATATTCTGGAGATTATACTCAGAAGGCTTTTTTTCTGACAAGTCTCTGCACGAGTGCTGGCAGGAGATGAATTGACTGTCGCAGGCATTGGATTGAGACGAAGAATTCTTCTTGTTGAAGGTTGTCGGAGCCCTGAGCTTGTCAAGCCATGGCGACACGCCCGCATTGTGGAGGGCTTCTGTGCACGCCATGGTCTCAAGTTAGAGCTTTTCAATTATAAAAGCTTACCGCCGCCGATCTCTGTACCACAAACCTCCAATTCTCCATTTGCATCGCCATTACTGGGTCCAAGAAGTCCTGGCCTGCACAATTCAGAGCCTGGTCTGCAATCCTTTAAACCCAATGATGGAATGCCACCGCTTAGTCTCGGTCCTAGCTTCATGAAGGGCAGCCACTCACCTCCATGGTCACCACCTTTAGGCCCTCGTCAACTTGCCCCACCTGTCATGGCTCTGCAAGAAAAGCTACAAGGCTCTCCTCAAGTAGGCGTTGTTCATCTTGCACTACACAGTGATGTCACTGGCATGATTCTAAGGTGGATTCTATCTCTTCCTTACCGGACCTTTCATTCTTGGTTTTCAAGTTCTATGTAAGCGCAGTTCTGCATTGTATTTTGCAACATAACGAGCTCGTTTCTTTTCTTCAATTTCGGAATCTCACATTTTGTAATGAGGGATGATAGAGCGTCAAGAATTTATTTTTTTACTTGTAGCTTCATGTCTTGTTAGAACTTGTGAGATTAATACCAATACCTGATTTTGACAATAATTGTCTAATCATGAAATGTTCCATTTTCGAGCAGCTGGCGAAGTGATCTGTTGGCAGTAGCAGAACCTGGAGAAAAAGCAACGGAGTTTCTGCAGAATGTGATGAATGGCATGCGGCTAGGATCAGCAGGCAAGACAAGGGTGCCGCTTCCACGAATCTCAAATCTAGCTGCTCTTGTTGCCGGGTTCCCAAGGTTCAGCGTGAATGGGACCCTTTATCGCTTCATGGGGCGTCATACTCAGGTGGGCTTGCCTGACCTATGTATCCCTGGATTAGCGAATTTGGACGCATTAGTATACACCATGAAGCATAGAAATTCAATTTGGGAGGGAACTTGATGCCAAGTGACCACACGTATACAATCATATTTGGCAGTAATTGTACTCCTCTAGTTCTTTTGAACTTTCACGGAATAGGCTTTGGTGTCCTTACAGCAGCACATCTGGACTAGGATTTTCAATTGGAACTCACCGTAAGTAACGAGAACCTTACATTCTGATGAAGAAAGAAACTCGTGGCAGGTCTTGGAAGATGGTCAGGAGGTGGGCTCCTACATGTTTCGCAGAACGCTTGCATCGGTTCACCTGACTGCGGACGATGTGCGCTGGATGGTGAGCAGATTAGTGCAACTCTGTTGTGTATTGCAGCACCGTGTGCTACGAATTGGGAATTCGTTTTCGCTATTCTACATTTCATATTTATTAACAGGGAGGAATGTTTTGCAGGTCGGGGCTTGGCGAGATCGTATAGTCTTGTGTATGGGGAAGCAGGGGCCGCCCGCGACGGTGGTGAAAGCCTTTTTGGAGGCAGGAGCAAAGGCAGTAATCGTATCGGCAGTAGAGACAGACATGCAGGTCACGAATGGGGGGGATGGGCTGACACCAGAAGGCCGACGCCACGGAGAGGAGGCGCATGACGTAGGACGATTCGTGATAGAGGAGGAAGACGAAGATGGGGATGATGACACCGAGGAGAGCGGCCCGGAGAGTGACTGGGAGGACAGCGATTTCGAGAGGGCGGAGAAGCACATGGAACGGCAAGAGGTTGAAGAGAGAGACTTGGCAGCTTTCGTTGGTGTGATCTATGACGCCCTCTTTCATCAGGGCCTGGGTGTGGATGCTGCTCTGCACTTGGCCCTGGAAAGTCATCCCAAACAGCACTACAAGTGCATTTTGCCCGCAGTCTAGATCAGAAGCTTCTATCACCAGAGGCATTTATCAGACGACTTGGTGCCCGGACAGTGCGTCTGTTCTGCTGGCTCCTGAGGAGATATGTTCTCATTCTAGTTAAATTTTTTATTCCGGGGACTCTTCTATTCTGTTATCCCGCTAATGTTGCTAGGCAGCCAAGCGAGTCTACTAAAGCGGACCACAAGAAGATCATGTGTATCTACAAACAGTTCAAGCAATCATTCTTTAACCCTTCATTCTCACGGGTTCAGAGAAAGTCAATACCTTTCCTCTCATGAATCCAGTAGTTTATTGCAAGCCTCGAAATTTTGATTTGATTATTCATTACATTTCAATCCAACAGATCTCTACGCAAAGATCACAGCTTGTTCTTGAAGTAAGATTTTTCCTTTTTAAACAACAAAATCCTTAATTTCTACGGAGAATTTAAGGCGCACAAATGAACAATGATGGAGAGAAAAGAACTCCAATCAGGATCAATAAGGTAGAGGTACCCATAGTTGATCACTTCAGCAATTCCCAGGCCGAGTGTGAGCAGTATGAGGCAAGTGAAATCTCTACTGAGTAGGAAGATAGGAAAGAGGGAGATTGCAAATTTTTCAGAATTTTATTTCTACAATTGAAATTATTGTGATTTTTGGAAGCCAAAAAGTTGTCTGGATTAGTAGCCAATGTCTAGGCTAGTAGCCATGTCCAATTCTAATCATAGACTAAGTATTTTCCCACTCACTACTTCCCACTTTCTTGTTCACTAATTTGGGACATGTGTCACAATCTAATTGGGCCCAACTTTGAAATGGAGGAAAAAAATTCATTTCAAGCTTTGGTTGGAAATATGTTCTAGCCTTGGTTGGAAATAGTTGCATTCTATAAGGTGGGTATGGGTCCCTAGTTGGGAATGGGTGCCTCTACTTTAGAAGCTCTCTAAGTCGGCCCTCTCTAAGCCAACAAATCCATGTAAGCCTATATGTCAAACTGATCCTAGACCAGTACTAGATTGGTTGGGTGAGACCCAAATTAATTAGATTAGAGAGGTTCTACTGTAGATTGAGTGGTATATAGTACACCAACCTTGAAGTGTTGTAAGGTCCAATTTTGGGATGATGTATAGATTGAAAATTAAATTTTTTTCTCACTATAGCTTGGATGAAAATCATCTTAATTTTTTAAAAGATACTTTATGAAGTTATCTTTTTCAAGGATTCAACTTGGTAAAACTAGAATACGTATTTTTCTAAAATTAAAAATGTGAAAGTATGTTAAGTGGTTGACCAAGTCAAAGTTGCATTGACTCTAGTTCAAACTTGGAATTGCAAAAATGAAGTCATAGAATCAAAGAACACAAAAATTCCAAAATATTGCCATGTCAAGAAAACCTCATTTCAAATTTATTCGATCAAAATTTATTCAAAAAATACCAATGTTGTACTTGTAACTGAATTTTGAATTTTTCCTCTCAAAATTTATAGAAAAATAATGGTGATAGCATTAGTGAATCTAACTACATGGATAGAATCTAAAATTCAAACTCTACAATTCTTTTTCCATCTCAATTCCAAAATATTCTTCCAAATAATAGTTTATAATGATTTTTCCCAAATCATCAATTCAAGAGATGCAAATTTAGGGGTTAACCATTAAGCGTCTAGATTCAAGGCACCATCTGGTAATACCATCCCCCTCATTTTCACATCAACTAACTTTAAAGTCATATCGAAATATTTTGGATAGTTTCACTACACCATTTTCAGCACTTCTACATGTAGTTCCTTGTTTTCAATGCATTTTCCAAGTAGAGATGAAACTCTTAGAAATTTACAGGAAACTTACAAAAAAGTTCATCGAATATTTCATAGAGATTTCGTCCTCACAATAATGAACGAAGGTAACTCTTTACGGTGATGAAATTGAAATTTTTGTAGCAGTTTATGGTTGCCAAACTGCTTGCTGCTTTACAGAATAAAATGCACGGAGGAATATGAAGGGTGTCTCTAAATCACAACACAGGTTTCACCCAAATAAACTACTGGTGCAAAGCTAAACTGAGCTTTCTATGGTCTACTGAACGGGTGATTCACTTCTGCATTACTCTCCAGACTTGTACTTGTGACTCCAGTAGCATACCGATACTCTAAAATTGGGCAAAATACACTTCCACAGGTTCCTTTCCACAGTGATCCTCAACTACTAAGTACAAACCGCAAAATACAAGGAAAACAGTAAAACTGAGCTCCGGTATTTACAAATTGCATTAATGCATTGTCACACGCAACCGTCACTTCATTCGAGCACACGCTTCACCTCACGCCCTTTTCAGCAAGTTCGGCCTTGACTCGAGCAAAATATGTAGGGTCGGGCTGCAAGGATACAACAGATGAACCAGAAAGTGAGTTTTTTAAGTAAAAATCTTCCTGGTAAAGAAAAAATGAGTACAAGCACAAAGCAGCTCTACCCTCAGATATTCCAGCAGAAATTGTGGGCTCATCGCAGTGAGCAAAATTGAAGCCCTAGAGCAACTAGAAGAAAGAATGCCAGGAAACAATTTTACTTTAAGCAAATAAAACAGAAGTTCTGAAACACTCACATAACCAAAGTTGCTTGGACCTCCCCAGGTATTCGTCTTGTGATGCACCCCTGACCATCTGTAACAAAAAAACATGTCGAGGTTGATTCAAAATAAGACACAAGTTGGTAAGAGAAGAAAACACTGGCCCTAATGATGCAAATGGATTCAGAATCTCCCGATAAAACCTCAAACCAGCTGGACATTTGTTTCCAACAAACCTATCCATTTCATTTTTTCCAGCTGCAAAAATCTTTACCACAGCCTACAATACTTATTCACATCAAGTTCCTTTCAGACAACATTATGTCCAAGAGTCAACACACAAGGAAAAAAACATCAAATAACAGAGGAAAAACACTTACGTGACAACATCCCTGTGTCCTGTGGTGATTGAGGTACCCACGCTGAACAGCAATCTACGATCCCAAGCTGTCTTCAAAAGGCTCAACACATCTTCACCTTCTTTAGTTGCAGGTAGGTATGCAACTCGCCTAGTGCCTGTATAGCGTCGTCCTGGACTTGGGTGCTCAGGACCCTGTTCAAACAAACTTCTTAGAAAACAAAATTGATACAACCTAGATCCAATGCTGTCACCCTCCATTGAGAGGGTAGATTGTGGTGTCGCATTCAAATGCTGAAATCATTAAATCATAGAGCAAAGACAATGAAAATGCGTGAAATGGATTAGAAAACTCACTTGTATACCGCTTGGAAAGTTGTACTGTATCTGGATGATATCGACATCAGGGAAACCTTCAAGACCACTACCAAACCCAGGACTAGCTACAGGAATAATGCGCACGCTCATTGTTCCGTTTGGTTGAATTCCGGTTATGACACCATATGCCATTGTACACACTGGGCAGGTAGGACGAGTCTCGAACCACCGCACAATACATTTCTTGCAGAAGACATGTCGGCATTTGGACAATATCACAGCGTCCTTCTCCCTTAAATTCATTACACAAATAGGGCAGTCATTGTCATCTGAGCTCTCCACATATGGCTGTAGATCACTCGCATTGTAGGAAAGAGACACTGCCCCAGCTGAAATCGATGGGTCTGGTACGGATACCACATGTGGAGAATGAGAGGCTTGAGGGGCGCTGGATGAAGCAGCTTGCCCAGCCGCAGCTGAGGCACCTAATCCTGCTGCAGGAGAGATTAGCCGCCTTCGAACTTTGCGGGAGTAATGCGAGAAGAGATTCTTTTGTACTGCGTCTGCTTCAAACTCCACACTATACTTCTGATGGTTTATACGGATGGAAACCCCAGCAGGCGCAGAAGCTTGGAAATAGGCATTAGAAGTGCTATTGCATTGCCCCCACGCACTCTCGATCTGAAAATTGATTGATAAGTCATAAGAATGCCATTGCTGCGATACATCCTCCCACCATTGCCAATCTACGGTTCCCGATTGTGGGTCCACGTTCCTCCTCACGGGCCTGGAGCGTCCAGAACTCCAGTTTTTCTGTCACACCCACCCAGCTAAGCAATCAGCTGATCGCCAAATGACATTAAACAAATTCACAAGAGAATTGTCGTTCCCCCATCATCAGAGCCTAGAAAAGGGAGGACACCCAGAGAAAGCAATGGGGAGGCTCAAATTTCCTATTTTTAACAAAATTCAAAAATAAAAAATCCAGACCCCCAAAAAAATTTAAAAGAGGAAAAGAGACAACTGCGACTTTACTCGCTCATTGACCAAAACACAATCTACGAGGAGGTGGGACGGAACGCGGCCCAAGAGGCCAGAAGAGACCACCAGATTTTCAAGACATTGAATACGTAGTGCCACATAAAAAGCAATAAACTACGGGAGAGCAGAAGAGGAAGATTTGGAAAGAGTACCTGGCAAGGAGACTGCGATTGAAACGTAATCGAGTGAGAAGGGGCAGAGTATGAGGAGTCAATGTGTAAGTCGATGGATGGGTGGTGCCCCTGGAAGGCGGCTTCGATAGCCTGCGAAAAAACGGGAGCGAAAGGTCTCCATAGCATAGCATCGGTCATCCACTCCCATCCGAAGGACAACGCCATGGCCGCCGGAAGAGCAACTGGACTGACAGAAGTAGCACGGGGATAACCCTAAGTAGAGGGGAGCAAGTAGAGGCGAGCGGAAAGAGAGCGGGCAAGGATTGCTGAAGAGGGCACAGGAAGAGGAAGGAAAAATCGCTACAAAACTCCAAACCTTGACAATCTGGTTGTACCTTCTCGATTGCTACAAAACACCAAACCCTGAGTAAGCCCCAAGTCTTCTGAATTTAAGAAAATGAGCACGATCTCCAAGAGCACGACGTCCAATACGAGAGATCGGAAAATGAGCAGGAAATTCCAGAGCTTGTCGATGAAGGAACTCTAGGAAAAGGCTGTAGAGAGGAACGACACCAGCAACAAGAGCAAGACATCCAGCACGAGAGATTCTATAGAGGATAAGAGGAATGACAACGGCAACAAGAGTAGTGCAGCGTGGCGAGTATCACCTGAGAGAAAACGTGAAATGGATTATCGGGATGCAGAACAAAACGAAATGCGGCAGCTTCAATTATGGTGCACGCACTTCTGAACTACTTTCTAACGCGGATCGAAGGTGAAAACAGTAGGCAGGATGAAGCCAGAAGCAAAGCGATGAACCCTGAATTTTTTTCCTGTAGTGGTCATCGAAAGACGGATTATAGAACCCTAAAAAAGGAAAAGGCCCGCGATGTCGGTAACACTCTCGCAGACAATAAGCCGGCGAAGATGACGGACACTTCGGAGCAGACTGACCCTTGAAATCGTCCGTCCATCGACTACGAGACTTGTTGGCGTGCAGTTGAAGCCCCCTCTTCAGTTGTCGCGCCGTCCATCTTTGGTCCGGCGCTCCCGTGAATCTCTTGCAAAGCACGGAATGTCCGTCAGGCTAATTTTTTACTTTTTGAGAAAGTGCACTTACTTAACCCTAAAGATCTTTAAGCACTTGCATTTTGGACACGCGAGGATATTAGTGAAAAAGCGGTCAGTTTCTGCTGCCCCAGAGAAAAAATTTCATTGAAGCTGGAGGTGGCACCGTGGCAGAGATTTTTCCATAAGAGGATTTCTGGCCCCTAGAAGCTGTTTCAGGGGTGTTCCTTGAAACTATTCCCACTGCTACAGACCAGCCCTTGCTGGTCTGAATTTTTGGATTTTGAAAAAAAAAAATTTTAATTTTTTTTCCAAAAAACTTTAGAATGTATTAAAAAGCAAAAAAATGATTAAAAAAAAAATTTTAATTTTTTTTTTGAAAATATTTAATAAATAATTAGTATTTTCTGATGTGGCAATCGCTCGACCACATCAACATCACATTCCCAGAGTTCCCAATGTGTTCCCAACATTTGGGAACTCGTAGTCTTGTAAACCAGCTAGAAATCCTCTTATGTAGGTGCCAACGGCAGAGGAATTATTTATGCCAAGTGGTAGCACGGATGTTTTTAATGCCATGCTTTGCACGAACAAATTCACCTAAATTCATACCATTGTTGTACACTTCAATTATGCAATGCAGCGGCAAATTGAGAATTTTCCAATAGCCAATGCTCAGAAAACCTTCAACCCTACCATGAAGCCTCAACTTCCTCTAAAGCTATAAGAGCCCTATTGAATCCGTGAACAACAAGTGCAACAACTACTCCAAACTTAAAAATCATGCTCGAATATCATCGCCAGTTCTCTCCCAACGTTCTACAAATGAAGATGTGTATCAATGCCTACCAACGATCATAAACCTGGCTAAATTGTGCCAAAAATCTACCAAATTTTTTTTGGTCCTACATGTCCATATTAAAAAAAATTTCAAAACCAAGATTTGAGCAAAAGTTTTGACGAGACCTAGTGGGCGCTCGTAAAACCTCACATTCATCAACTTACTCTGTCGCTGTGACGTGCTAGGGTTTCATGAACTAATTACGTTGGCGCGAGAGTAGTCGTCCAATTTGTAGCTTGGCTGCGACATCCCCACCATGGATTTCGCAATGAGCTTGCAGACGCGCTTCTCCCCCACCTGCATTCCTGTAGTTCGTTTTCTCATGATTTTGGCGTTCATTAGCAACCTCACATTAATGCTCCTGTAATCTGTTCGGCTGTTCGCCTTGCTCGTCAATCGTCATAGTGCCATTTCCTCCTTCAATTCCCTCGGGTACTTGAGATGCATGCCTTAATTCTGGAAAATTGATTTTTGTTTGAATGTAGCATCTTCTACCAATTCAAATGTCAGGGTCTTAGGGACTCAAACTTTGAGAGTTCTTCGCGAAATTGCCACTTCTATGAATCCATGTTGCTTTGAAATCTTCGAGGTTTGCAGATGAGCGCATTTTCCCTTGCATTCAGTGCAATTGGGATTTGGGAAATAGTAGCTGGTGCAGGACTGCACTACTGCAGGGAGCCAGGGAGCTGTTGAAGCTTCAATGAGTTTTGCCAATTGGCGGCATTACCATCGTAGGTTTAGGAAGACGATTCATTCATCTTGTTCAATAAAATCCCTCCCTTGTTGTTTGGATTCCACGAACAGCCCAACGCATGTTTCTTGCTTCCGCAATCCGCACCTTCGCTTTGGATCGGCTTGAAGAGTTCTGGTTTGCTCACTTTGCTATCTAGCTCAAATTTCTATCTTTTTCTTGCGGTTTTGTGTATGCGATCGACCAATGCTCTGCTACTCTTGGACTTGTGTTTAGTTGTGTCTTGTGTACGTTGTGCAACTGGCATTGTCTTGTTTTCTCTTGTTCTTCATTGTTTGAGTTGTGTACAGGCTTCATCGCACCCCGACTCAAGCTTCTTAATAACTTCAGGGTTCGCTGTTTTGGCTCCAGCCATAATTGCAACAGCATGGGTAAGTATATCGTGGCGCCCCTAAGTGTTGCAGATCGTGTTTTGCCAACAAAATTGAATGATCACTCCGCCACGCACGTCTCCGAGACTCGGTTATCGTAGTCGTTTCCTCAACCAGTCACACACGACCCGCCTTCAAAAGAAACGGTGGAATCTCCACCACCGCTAATGCTCATCAACGCTACTCCCGAGGACCCTGGTGATGGCGATCTCTCTATGACAGGCAAGAAGAAACGAGGGGGGGCTGCTGCTAGCACTCAGAAGGGGAGGATGTGAGATGCACCGTCACTGAAGAATAAGTGGCAGGAAGTATGGGCAGCAAAATTTGCTTGGGCATAGGCTGAATTCGACTCCAGTGGCAATCTCTACAAGGTGGTGTGCCAGAGTTGCACGATGATCACGGGGAGGAGGAAGGTCATGGTCCCAAAGCTGGACAACCTCGAAAAACATGAATGTAAACATGTCTGCCTTGAAGATGGTGTGCCAATGGCACATCTGAAAAAGGGCGACACATTTTGAAAGCTTGATTGTAAACATGCTAAGCACTGCAAATTGTGGGCAAGTCGAAAGGCAGTAGGCACCATTGTTGATCAAATCAATGCTGATTTGGAGGGTGAGTTCAAAAGGAAGGGAGTTCAATTTGCCACCCTCTTTCAAACGATGGGAGGACACTCCCCGTGTTTGGAGAACCTACATGCGGCGGAAAAAGTAATACAAGTAATACACTTTAAAATTTAATTTTTTTTTCAAAAAAAAATTATGAATAGATTGTGCTACTTTTAAAGTTTATGTTTTGAATTATTGATATTTTTTGATGATAATAGTAATTAGTTATAAATTTTTAAAGAAAAAAGATACATTGTAAAGCTGAAAATAACTTTCACACCCCTATATTACCTAAGAAAAAAAATGAAAAAAATGAAAAAAAAATTCTATAGCCAAATAGCTTTCTATTGAAAGTTTATTTTGAGTTGAATATTGATGCAATAGTCATCATCATGTGATCTTTATAAATATTTTAGTTGAAAACATGTCATTTTAGTTCATTTTTCAACCCTTTCTAGACAACACATCTTATGTTATTTGGAATTGAAATTTTTGGCAATAAAAATCTTTAGTCATTGTCAAACAAATTTCAAAATTGTAGGATGAAATTATAGTTCATTCCAAAGTATTACCTAGTCAAAGTTTTCTTCCGCCGCATGTGGGTTCCCCAAACATACAAGGATTGTCCTCCCCTTGCTTTCAAATTTTAACTCATGGATGTCCTAAGTGCAATTTTGAGAAAGAGAAGTATCTGCTTAAGCATCTAAGAGTGAAAAACTTGCCTAAAAAACATTGGTCAAAAAGCACTAGTTGGGAGATGAGCGAACACCTACATGTTGTGGTTCTAACTTCTTTGAAGTCTATTGTGCAGTTTGGGCGGTGTGAGTCCTGTCTTTGTCACTCAAGCCTCGGATTTTTTTTTTTCGCTTGTTGCTCATATTTCGGATTATTATAGTTAAAAATCAATTAAAAAGAGTACTCAAAGTAGCTTTGATACAATTCCCGCTAATGATAGAAAATTGGTTATAACTATTCATGAGTACTTTAAAAGACTCCTTAGAGCCAATTTCTATGTCTTATCAGGAGATTAGACATGATATTATGCAATTACCAAGAGATTGCACTAACAAATATCCAGGATACGACTTAGCCCAAAAGCACTAAGGCGGGCCTTATCAGAATGCTTGACAAGGGTCCCGAAAGATTGGACTCCGATTGGAAACCACGGGAGTCCGATAGTCTCCTACAAACGTCACGGCAAAGCCAACTGGTGGAGATTCCCTTGTACGGGAATGATTCCTCCTCGGACGAATTAATTCCGCTATAGTATAATTTCTATTTTATTTAGACAGTGTAGGTTTTTAGCGAAACTTTGCACTTGTCATAAAGGAGATTCCTAGAAGATCCCCTAAAAGTTTCATAATTTTCTGGATTATGAAAATGACTCCATGGGAAGTCAACCGCTTTTACCGGTAATTGAAAATTCATAGAAAATTCCACGATAATGGTAAAATCCCACTAAAAATTAGGATAGTATTTTTTAGCACAAATAAGCGTCCCGCCAAATTTCAAGGCATTCTGACATCAACAAGTACTAGAACCGGCAGTAGCAACAAGTTTTAATGGTTTTATTGAAATTCTTGCGAGTTGACCGGTGTACGAGGAGCACACGGAGTCCGATTTGAGTCAACTTAGACTCTTTTCCAACATTCTTGGACCTTCCTGACAACTTTGTCTAGTCAAAACCTTTGGAAAAAATCAATTCCCAAAGATAGATTTTCCACCTTTTTTATCGGTTCGTAAATGTTAGCTTTTAAGCGCATTTAGGCTCCGAGAGTAAGGGGTAGGAATTCGTCTAGACTAATTTGGGTCTTCTGGAGCTAATGGAGTAGTCCGTTTGGTAATCGAATCATTTCTCCAAAAGTTAGAGTAGCCACAACAGTAGTGTAGATTTTAGACGTTAATTTGGTTTTTTCTTAGTTAGTTTTGAACGTAACTTGAGGGGGGAGGAGGCCTTGAAAATGTATAAAAGGCCTCCCCCTCCTCTCATTCTACACCTCTAACCTCATTCTATACCTCACCTTTCATTATCTCAAAACTCTTATCATTTTCATACCTCTTATACTTCTATTTCAATTTCTCATTTCATCCATCAAACCTCAATTCTCTATTTCTCATTATCAAATCTCTATTTCAATTACACGTCCTTCTACATTACAAGTGACTACCTTACAAGTTTTTTGATATTTTTCAAACTCTTGTTCCCTTTGATACTCGAATTCCATTACATTTTTAAGTTCTTTTTTGTTGTAAGCTCTTCCAAAGGACTTTGAGGTACCTTTGGAGCGCTTAATCATTTGTTAATGCTCTCATTTTGAAGTTTTGATACCACGGTTAGTTGATTTAAGTCTTTTGACAAGGGATTCACAGCTTGGATTAGCTTATCGAGGATTCCCCTAAGCTTAAACAATTAATTGAGGTCTTGGTTAGTGTAAAAGTTTTGATACCAAAGTTGGTTGATTTAAGTCTTTTGACAAGGGATTCGCAGCTTGGATTAGTTTATCGAGGATCTCCCTAAGCTTAAACGATTAATTGAGGTCCTAGTCGTGTCCTAGGAATTTGGGTAGGATCCAAATTCCTTTTTAGTCTTTGAAAAGGTACACCCCTGGCAAAATTATTCTAGAATTCGAGGGACAACCCTCTAGTACGATGGAGCTATCGCCAAAATTTAAAGATGTTTCTGAAGTCTTGGCCAAAAGTCTGTCAAATCATTTCAACATTTGGGACTAAACCCCCCAAACGGCAAAGCTTTGCCTTTACTAATAATTTTCTCCATGTTTTGTTTGTTTAAAGGGTCCCCATACGGAGACCCAAAGTTGGCGAGCAATGGGCCAAAAAGGACTGAATTTAAATCGAGTTCAGTTAATCAAAGGCCCAACAAGCAAAACCAAGGTCCAACCAGCTGGACTAAGGCCAACAAGTCAGACAGTCAAGGACTAGTGCTCTCATATCAGGTTGTGGTTGCTTGACAACATCATTCAGTTGGCCACATACCATTTGAATACAAAATCAAACCCTAGTATGATGCCTTAGGGCCCCATTTTGATTTTTCTTTAACTTTTTCTTGTGTTTTGGAAATCCTGAAACAAGTTTGAGCTACAGAGGGCTGAATTTTTTCCAAACTTTGAGAAACCAGAGGTAGGGAGTTGTAGGAAAGACTAAAATTTCCAAAGAAAGGATTTTTTCCCAAAAAACTCAAAATCCCACCAGCTAGGAGTGCTGGATTTCCAAATATTTGGAAACCAGAGAATAGAGTTGTAGAAAGATTGAATTTCCAAAGAAGGCTAGTTTACCAAAAACCAGACCCTAGTTTGAGAGGCTGGACTCCCACAAAGGCAACCAGTTCAAAAGATAGCCAATCTATACAAGTTGAGAGGCTGGAGAGATAGCCAGTCTATATCAATCGAAGGGTGGTCAACCCAGTTGACCAGAGCTGAATCCAGTACCTTCTTGCTAACTCAGCACCCCCTTGAGTGCTGGACATACCTCACCTCCATTTTGGAGTTCGGTTGCTGGATTGAAGAAAAAACTTTGCAATCTCTCCACCTACAAGCTCACAACCATACTCTCCAACACAAACACAATACAAGTGCAACTGAAGTCCATAACATTGAAGATTGGAGTTTAGAAGAAGGAATTAGCCAAAGGGGAACCAACCATTTGGAATGTTTGATTTTTTTACTCATATTTTAATTTAGAGAAATACAACTAGGAAAAAACAAAGGAAAGAATAGTTTGACTTTGGAGGAGTTTTAGAGGTTGCTAAATTGGAGGAAAGATTGAAAAACCTTAGTTGTAGTAGAGTTTGACTTTAGAAACCATTTAACAACTAATTTTTAGATTATATTATATCTGGATATTTTAAGTGTTGACTTTTAAGGTTATTTGGAAAGATAAAGAAGTTGTCCAAAAGATAAGAAAAAACCCCAAAAAGGAAGAAAAAGAAGAATGGAGATTTAGGAGATAGTACAACACCCAAAGCATAATTCGCATACCAAATACATCATTCAAACTAAGAGCGTTGGAGATGGAAGTGGAATTAGCGCCACGTGAAGAATTGATGGGAGCGCACGAAGATCCCGAGGTTGCCATGTTAGAGGTTAGTCTTTTCATTTACCTTTTCTTCTCAAATTTTACTTAAAATAGATTTTAGTCTGAATACGTGTATCCATTAGGTGATTCATCAATTAGAATTAAACGTAGTCAATTAGCATAGGAAAGTTCCCTAATACAAAACAAAGATAAAAATTCAAACAAACATTCAAAAGATAATCAAAACCAACGATATTTTCAAAATTAAACCAAAGCTAGACTTAACAAGAAAAATTAGGCTTTAGAAATCTAGACATTTGATTAGAAGTAGAAGTAGAAGGTTAAAATCCAAAAGTACTTCCAAGGTAAAAACAAGCAATAGGTAAAATTTGGAGAACCGGACAATGGTCAAAATTTATTTACAATTCATTTTACCAAGGATTTAAAAAGTGAAATTTGAATTAGGATTAAAACCAAGGAAGGTAAAAGTCAACCAAGGATTTGATTTTTCGATAAAAAGGGATTCAATTAGGTAAATTTGACAAACTGGTTAACGATCAAAATTTACCATAGAGAATTCACATTTACTTTAAAGTAAAAGGGAGGTTTTACTTTTGGAAAGACAATTCATTCCTCTTTTTACTTAATTCAGTAATTAGCCAAACTAGTCAATATTAGTCAAACCAACCATTAGCGAAAGCAAGAGTAGTCAAAGAACAAGTTAGAAGATATCTTAAAACGAAAAAAACCAAAGCCACTTTGAATTGGATAAAAATCCCAAAAAAGACAAGTAGGAAAAGGCTTAGCAAAGACTTAGATCTTGATAGAAACCTAAAAGAATAGAAAGTCAAAAAAATTACTCATCCAATTAAAACTTTTGGTCATCATCTAACACTGCTTAGTCAAAGGTGTGGTAGACAAGCAAGCTAACTCTTAAGTATACGATTATTCTAACACATTAGACCAATTAGGAGTAGGAAGTAGAAAGATCCATTGTTTGGAAGGCGTAATTGGATTACACGTAGGTTAGGCACCCACTAGGAATTGTTCATAAAAGTAAAAGAACCCGGTTGTGTACACTTTATTCCAAGGGTGGGAATAAAGCACCCATAGGCGGATCCTCTCTATAAGTGCAGATAAGGTAACTGCAGTAGATAATACTTGTTGGATAGGCATCCATGTATATATGATGCAGAGTTGGAAATGATAGCCCCACCTCTTGCATTTGTCATGTGTCTTAGACGATGGTACTGCGGACCACCTCACGTCAGTCATCATACATGCTTTGGTTTAGGAGGGTGGTCTCTCTCGTGAAGAGATCACCTCCAAAGTCATATGTTTCAGAGCTAACGGTGTTAGTACTTTCCAGGGTCCGAAGACAGGTGTTATGACCCAGATACATGAAAAGTGGGCTCCCTTCACTTTGGGAGTCAGTTGTGTAAGTCACAGAGTGAATTTGATTGTGGAGACTCTCTCCAAATATTCGATGATCTCGAGGCTTGAGGGCCTTTTTCAAATCATCTACTCGTACTTTTGTCGCAATAACAGAAGACATACTGAATTGCAGAAGTTCGCAAATCTTATGGAAACTAAGAGGAATAAGATGGTCCGCATGCAATGTTGAAACGCGTTGGATTTCAATGAGAAGTCTAGTGCAACGCATATTCTCTAAGTATACGACGTTGCTCCTGAAAATGGGCATCGACATGACTCCGAAGCCTGGATACAAAGCTGTGGCTGGTGACATCTTTGATATGCTCTCTGATGTAGAGATTTTGCTATCCTTAGCCTGTTTCATTCCATTGATCAATATAATCCATCGCTTGATCAAACTCTGACAAGCAAGAGACACTTTCATATGTGACTTTATGCAGGTTGTTAAAATTTTCTAACAAGAGCTTTCTCGACTGTTCATGGATTCCGCTACTACTTTCAACAAGCAAGACTTTCTATTGTAGAATGAGCTTGAGTCGCTACAGTGTAAAGACATCGACCTGTAGTTTAAAGATGCGCCTGGAGACTCGGGCATTTCTCACCTGCTTATCCATCTGGGCGATACTGGAGTCTTCGGACGATGCCATGACAAACAATCCGGGGAGCACATATTTGTCACCCAACAAGATTTTTACTGGTTGCAAGATACGGTTGAGCGCTAGTTCGTAGGTATGTTTTTCTCACTCCTTTTTTGTTTTGCTTCCACTTAAGCTATTTTAAAATGTTCCCTATTTTTTTTCCGTTAGTCTTTCAAAAATGTTCCCTATTTTTTTTCTTTCGGATGATTGGCCTTTGTTCATGTTTCGTCTTGTTAATGATTGTCTTGATCATGTTTTGTCTTTGAAAAAGAATTACTTGTTTTGTTGCATGTTTTGTCTTTGAAAAAGAATTACTTGTTTTGTTGGAAGTTTTTCTAATTAAAGCTAATGCGTTTAAGTGGGCTTATTTGAATTTAGTGGCCTTGGGACATGTTGTGCAACACTACGATCTCTTCTGCCTTTGTTTTTAGGCCGTAGCCCCTTCAGCTTTTGTACTGTAACTGATATCACTTTGTTTTTTGTGCTTTGGGGTGGGGCCGGACATGGGTTCGCTTTGTCTTTATGTGCCTAATACATGGCTGTTCTTCTTGCTTACAAAGAGGTTAATGGGTGATTGGGATTTGGGAGGGCCTAGGTTCCTTTCACTGACTTGTACCACCTAATTTGGAGCCTCCTTGTGTGTAGATATTGCGTTGTCATTGAACGCTGAGTTTGACCGCCGTTTTCTTCAACAGGAACTCCTCGATGCTTTTGGAATTATCTATCCACAGTATTGGAGGCAAGAAGGGGCAGAGGCAAGCTTTAGTCACCATTTGGAGGTTCTCAAAAGCTTTTATTGTCAATATAGACCAGTTAACAATGGACTCCCTTTGTTTGAGGGTGGCCAACCTCATACGGCCCCACCCATGCTTTCGGCTTCTAATCTTGACATGCAACAAGGCTTGTTCAAGATTACCATGGTGGCAAATTCTGAGGCAGCTTGCGAATTGCCCTTGACCTTGAATCCGGTCATTAAATTGTAGAGGAAATTCTCACAGTCACGCCACTTGTGTAAGCTAATTTCATAATACTTTATCCTCGCTGAGATTGGATGTTGCATGGTTCTTGGCTCAATGGAGGATGAAAGGTGCTTTTCCACCTTAAAATTCCTTAAATCTTGCCATAGAAACAGGAGGGGAAGCACTTGCCCCTTATTGTGCATATGTTCGGCCAAAAGTACTTTTCTTTGGAGAATTTTCCTTTCAAGGAAGCAATCAATTCTTGGAAATCTGCTGTCAAGGTTGGCCGACAAGGAGATTAGTGAAGTAGTTGCGGCTGCAGCATCCACTTTTTATTAGTATCCTTTGCATTCCATTTTAGACCTTAGTTTTCATGAGATTGGGCCAGCTTTACCACTTATACTTCCTTAATGTGATTTTCTTGTACGAGATGGTACAATGCTTATTCATTGTGGATGGGAGATTAGAAGCTGTAGCTAGCTGGACGGGTTCTGGGCGAGTGGGTGGAAGCTGAAGTTGGTTGGATTGGTTTATAGCTGGACAAGTTGGAGACTTCAAGGTTCCAGATGCTGCTGCGAGGGAATTTCAGATAATGCTGCGAAGTGGAGAATGGACGTGATGCCCAAGTGACTTAGTTTTGGAAATTCTAACCCCTACTAACATGCCTTGTTTGTCTTGTGTGCAGAACATCAATATTGCATTTTGGGCAGTCTTGCTTAAGCAAGAAGGGTTCAACTCCCTTGTTGATGAAAAAATTTCACTCTCACACACATACTAAAATCAAAATGACTGAAAATAATCTCATTTTATATAATGGCATCACATACAATACATCAATACAAAAATCACCTCTTTTTGACAATTTTGCTTGGAAGTTAGCAATTTCGATCGTTGGAAAAGGTTGTCAGTAGCCATCAAGGCTCTCCCACTTGTCCTTCTAGGTAGCAACCTTGACCCTACCATAAAAAACATGTAGTAAAATGTCTACTTTTTTTTACGAATTTATGTCACTGTTTTTACCCCAAAAAAATGGGGGCGCGGAATTGGCTCTCCTATTCCATGGGAATAGCGTCTGTGCTAATTGGCCTATATCCGTTCTAGGAACGTTGGTGCCTACTTCAAGAATGTACAACAACCTCAAACACATGGACGCGTGACAACAATAATGTCAACCACATATACAGAACAGCCTTACAATACCCTTCCTGTAGCACTTGCATCCTTGTGTCCAATTGCTGCTAACATCTTCACAGTCTACCAAAACCCTAGGGTATCAAGAAAATTGGCCTTTCGTCACCGACGTTGCCCTCCAATTTTTGTCCTCTTCAAATACAGACGCTAGCAATATTGCCGCCGGTAGTCGTTCTCAAACATGTCAAACGTGGCTCAGGCAACGTCACTGGTAGTTGTCTCTATTTGACTAATTCTCCAATTCTACCCAATTGCTCCGTAATAGCAAGTGTGTAAAGACCTTAAGCGTCGCAGGACGTTAAATCCTACCATCAAAGGTGGGCCTAGCAAGTGGATTTACCTTGAGGGAAAAATGCTGGAATCTTTCAAAATGTTTTTTTTTTTTCAAATTTGGAATTAGAGACCAAAATTTTGAAGAATGGTTGTGAACATACCCTAGTCATGGTCCAAAATTCTGTACATGTAGGCTAGTTTCGTAAATCATTTAGAAAAATTTGGAAAATGTTGAAATTTAGAGAATTATTTACAATTATTTCTACATTTTTGAAATAATTGCTCTTGAGAAAAAATAGAAAAAGGAATAGATTTATACATGGTTAGAAAGAATCAATCCAAAATTAGGGGTATCTTCACAAAGAGTCGAAAATTTTAAAAATCCTATCTGTTCATTGAGCTATCGAATTACAAAAAGTGAACTATTTCAGTATGAACTGCCAAAACTAACCTATACATATAATAACCGTCTTTTTTTCACTTCTAATTGGGAAATCCAAAATTTATCTATTGGGCCCACCTTCAATAGTAGGATTTAACGTCTCGCCTAAGCATCCAGATTAATCTCTAGAATTGACGATTGCCAAAAGATCATATAAAAGTACTAAAGTAGAGGTATCCATTCCTAACTAGGGATCTATATCCAACTTGTAGAGTGCAACTATTTTTAGCCAATGCTAGAACATTTTCAACCAAAGCTTGGAATGCATTTTTTCCTCCATTTCAAGGTTGGGCCCAATAAGATCATGATACATGATCCAAATTAGTAAACAAGAAAGTAGGAAGTAGTGAATGGGAAACTACCTAATCTATGATTGAAATTGGAAGAGTCTAGACATTGGCTACAAGTTCAGACAACTTTTTGGCTTCCAAAAATCACACTAATTTCAGTTTTAGAAATAAAATTTTGAAAATTTTACAATCTTTATATTTCCTATCTTCCTATTTGGCAAAATTTTCACTTGCTTCATATTGTTGATAATTTTGCCTAAAAATTGCTTTAAGTGATTAATTATAAATACCTCTACCTTATATAGAAGAATATTTTGGAATTAAGATGCAAATAAGAGTTGTAGAGTATTAGTTGTAGATTCTATCCATACGATTAGATTCACCAATACTATCACCAATATTTTTCAATAAATTTCAAAAGGAAAATTTCAAAATTCCTTCGAAATTTTATTACAAGCAAAATATTGTCATTTTTTGAGTAATTTTGTTGTAAAAGATTTAAAATGAGATTTTCTTCACATAGTCATTTTTTAGAATTTTTGTATCTTTGGATTCAATGACCTCATTTTTGCAATTCCAAATTTGAACTAGAGTCAACCCAAGTCAACCACTTGACATACTTTTCACATTTATAATTTTAGAAAAAAATATGCTCTAGTAACACCAAATCCACCTCTTGGATAGGACCACAACTTCATAAAGTATGTCTGAAAATTAAAATGACTTTCATCAAAGCTTTAGTGAAAAAGAAATTTGGATTTCAATATGTACATCATTTAGAAATTGGACATTAGAGTGCTCCAAGGTTAACCCACCAAAGACAAGTTGGTCTATGTGGAATTAATCCTTTTTGAAATAATTCAAATTGTAGTGGACATTAAATCCTATCACCAAAAGTGGGCCCAACGGGATGGATTTACCTTAGGGAAAAATGCAATAATCTTTTTGGCAAGTTTTGAATTGATATTTGCAATTTAAGACCCCAAATTAGCTAAGAAAGATCTATAACATACCCTAGACACAGTACCAAATAGTTTGTTTTTTTCACTTTTACCTTAGAAAATCCAAAATTTATCTTGTTGGAGCCCACCTTCAATGGTAGGGTTTAACATCTTCTACAAATTATCTACTTCAAGAAAAACTCAAAAGTATTCATTGGAGACCAAATTATTGTTCATTACCTCCTACTTTTTGCACAAAATTTCAAAGATGAACAAGTTGTACTTCAATCCTACATGTAATTTTCTCTATCATTTATCAAACCATTTTGGTTTGTGGCATTTTTGCAAAGTTAACCCTTAAACACCTCAATCCTTTTTTCATTTTTTTAGATATCTTTGTTCATATTTTGTATATAAATATTATAAATTGAAATTTCTTAAAATTGGTCATTAAATAAGGTTGTCTTTTCAAGATTCAAGTATTGTAGTCATTCACGGGGAGGACACTCTCACTACATTTGGGGGACTCACGTGCGGCGGAGGGTATTTTTTGGGGGCCTATTTTCCTCCTATGCAACATTAAAAAGGCCCCTATCATTACCTATTGCAAAAAAATTTCCTATATAATCATATGTATCATTAATTATAATATGTAGGTCAATGCAATTTTTTGTAAGTAAGAAAACTAAATAAAAAACTAATGAGAAAGTAAAAGAGACAAAGAAAAAATTCATAGAAAATAAAGATTCAATTTTGAACATGAATTAGCATGAATGAATCAAACACAAAACATTAGAATCAAAAGTGATATTCAACAATTAGAAGTCATATGAAGAATGCATTAAAAAAGACAAAGCTGAAGTCAATGAAAGTACTAAATGTGTAAAGTACTAAAAATGTGCCTCAATATCAAAATGTGGACAAGAAGAAATGTCTGCTAGCAAATGAAAAACTACAATAGCAACATCTTGTTGCATTTTTTATATACTTGTATAGTGGGGTACCAATCAAAATGTCATTTTCGAATTCACAGTGAGAAAAATTTCAGTATTGCCAACTTTGAAAGCCTCTCGAGAGCTCAAAAATTGATATTTTACCACGAAATTTTTACCACAGCATCATCTTTTAGTTAATTATATGTGTGCCAAATTTCAAGGCCAAAAAACTCACCAAAAAAAAATTATTCAAAATCTACCAACATGGGTAGTGGTGAGAAACATTTCATTACTTTCAACTTTGACACCGTCTTAAGGATTAAGTTTTTTTTCTTTTGCCATGAAATTTTTGTCATAAAACAACCTCTATGTTTTTAATATGTATATAAAATTTAAAGGTAAAATTTTTTTTTAAGAAGATATTTGAATTCTCCCAACAAGTGTAGTTTTGAGAAAAAATTTACAATTGCCAACTTTGATACCCTCCCAAGGGTTGGAAAATTGGTTTCTTACCATGAATTGTTTTTGTGAATTTATCTCTATGTTGATAATATGTGCTCCAAATTTCAAATTCAAATGAATTACCAAAAATAAGATATACAAAATCTCCCAACATGTGTAGTTGTGAAGAGGAGTTTTTGAGCCCTTAGTATAGTGTTATTTTGTAGAGCAAAGTTTGACACGAATGTAAGAACTCAACCTCACAACTACACATGTTGAGAGATTCTAAATATCTTTTTTTGGGTAAGTGTTTTGAACTTGAAATTTGGAACATATATTTTCAACATAAAGTTGATCTTATTCAAAAAAAATTCATATTAAATAGACAAATTTTCAGCCTTGGGAGGGTGTCAAAGTCGGTAGTAGTGAAAATTTTCTCACAACTACATATGTTGGGAGATTTTGTATATCTTATTTTTGGTAATTCATTTGAATTCGAAATTTGGAGCATATATTATCAACATAGAGATAAATTCACAAAACAAATTCATGGTAAGAAACCAATTTTCCAGCCCTTGGGAGGGTGTCAAAATTGGCAATTGTGAAAATTTTCTCAAAACTACACCTGTTGGGAGATTTCAAATATCTTCTTAAGAAAAAAATTTACCTTTAAATTTTATACACATATTAAAAACATAGAGATTGTTTTATGACAAAAATTTCATGGCAAAAGAAAAAAAACTCAATCCTTAAGACGGTGTAAAAGTTGAAAGTAGTGAAATGTTTCTCACCACTATCCATGTTGGTAGATTTTGAATAACTTTTTTTTGGTGAATTTTTTCGCCTTGAAATTTGGCATACACATAATTAACTTAAATTTGATGGTGTGGTAAAAATTTCATGGTAAAATATCAATTTTTGAGCTCTCGGGAGGCTTTCAAAGTTGGCTGTACTAAAATTTTTCTCATTGCAAATTCGAAAACGACATTTTGATTGGTACCCCACTGTACATCTGGAAAAAAATTCAATCTACCATTCACCACACAAAACTCCTACATTTAGAAACGCACCCTAACTTGCCACAGCTAATTGGACTAGCACCTGCCAATCAAAATGCAAGAAATAAAAAAATGAGTATAGTCCTTAATTCCAATCACACAATTTGAAGTTAATTGTTTAGTTTTGGCAAGATTAAAACCCTATGAATTTTGTAAGAGACACTTTCATCCACTAATTTTGAGTTTCATCTTGTAACTTTGACCTACAAGTACTATACTATAAGTCTAACATATTACTATACTATGATTCTGATGTAGTACAAACAAACTCCTTACTTATTTAACAAATCCTTAAACAATGATTCTTGGATCGAATTCTTTTGCCCCTAAATTACATGTACCTAAAAATTAATGGACCATATTTTTTGGCTACCTACATTACTTATAATGGACTTGCCACTTTTAATGTCCCCTACTTTATATGTAATTCTTTTATAAGTACTTCTAAATATTATCCAAAATGAATTAAATCCACCCTATATTCCACTACACGTGGATTGCTAAAACGCGGGAAGTGTCCTCCCTATGTAGTCATTGAATAAATGAGATGTTAGTTGGATTGAACACCATATATAAGGAATATAAGCCCTTTGTTCATTGTTCAAAATATAAATGTTGGAACATTTAACATACAATTAATCCCTAAAAGATGAAAGTCCTTTCAAAGGATGTTAATAATGAACTTTGGGTATGTTAGGTTTGTGTGATCTTAAATTTTTACTTGATTTTTTCAAACTTTTTTAAAGATAGAAAAACATTTTAACCCTTAAGTAGATGTAATTGTGGATTGGCAAGGAAGCTGCTGGAAGATGTTTAAGAATTGCAAGTGCTCATTACTTTTCTTTTCAACTTGAAGACAAGGAAGTACCATTTGATCTTTTGCTTCTGTATTACAAAAGATCTTGGATTCGGTGAAAGCGTTGCACTTTGGTGCCGATGCTCAGATTATGAGCTTTGACCAATTTGAATTGGTCATTGACTGCTGCAAGCAATAAAGGCCTTCTTCTCCCATATTCAATTTTTGTATCACTTGGAGTCCTATAAAGAATCTGAAAAATCTGACATCTCTTCAACACTCACTACATCAATTAGCAATTTTGGAAACTATTTTAGGAATTGTTTCGAGAACAGACCTAAAATGGCCTTCCTAATTCCCAAGGCCTCAAATTTTATCTAATGAGATAAATTATGTGAAGTATAATAAAAGCATGATGAAAATTAGGCCAACAACACACTACTCCTTGCTAAATGTGCTAATAATTTTTGTAACAATTTTTGTAGCAAGATGTTAATTCCTACCATTGAAGGTGGGCCCAAGAGGGTGGATTTACCTCAGGGGAAAATGCAAGAACTTTTTATTTTTTGCAAATTCTAAATTCATATAGACCCCAAATTAGCCAAGTAAGATCTAGAACAAACCCTAGATATGGCACAAAATAGGGTTTTCTTTTCACTTTTACCTTGGGAAACCAAACTTTACCTTGCTGGACCCACCTTCAATGGTAGGATTTAACTTCCAGCATTTTCGTATTCCCAAGTTTTCACAGCGAGAAACGTCTTTAGAAGTCTTGCTAAGTTAAATGTAGTCACATCTGCGAACCCTGCTTGAGACTTGAGAGCGTCTACCATCGGGAATCTCCGACGCAGTTTTTGGGTTCGTGTGCGGTGTGGGCCGCGTGCTCGGGAGGGTGGTGAGGGTGATCTCTCGATCGGTTGCGTCGAATTCGTCGGCCATGGCTGCGGCGGCCATGGCAAGCTTGGGCGTGCCACAAGCCTGCTCCCGTGCCATGGCCGTGGCGGGTGAGCTTCCAACTGCATTGCCTCCAGCTTTCCTGGCGTTTCTCCAGCACAATGGTCTCGATGCCTCCATCTATGCTGCCGCTGCCAAGCTGCCGCGTTACGTGAGGTCCAGGCTTTAGTTTGCACTCTTTTTCCGTTGTCAATATCACTGCGCACCCTTTGAATTTCATGAATTCGCAATCAGCACTGTATGTCATTATGCTGGTTGGTGGGAGGATGGGGTTAATATTCCGAGCGCATATCATTTCTTCGTTCCCGGCTGGTATCCTTTCTCGAAGTGTTACCCTAGATGCTTTTCTTTCCTGTTTTGCGCAGAGTGAAACCACAAGCGTGTTCCGAAATTGCAGCCATCGAAGAAGAGCTGGGACTAAAACTTTCCCCGTTGACATGGCTTCCGAATTTCTTCAGCTTACCACCTGAGGCTCAGATTGCGAGCACGCAGGCCTACCAACAGGGAAAGGTGCTCCGCTCAGTTTCCTTCTGAATTTCGAACCTCCATCCCTGTGCACGTCCTGCAGTGACTGCTTTTTGTCCGTTATTGATGCCGTTTTCCCTACGGCACGCTGACAGTCGAATTTCTGGTTCCTGGGGAATCAGTTGTATGGGATGGATGCCGCGTCCGGTGCTGCGGTCACAGCTTTGGAGATTCAATCCGGGGATCACGTGCTTGATCTCTGTGCTGCGCCTGGTGGGTGACGGTCCTGTAAATTTTCCTGTAAGCTGTGTGGCAATGCCGATGAACTATGATTGTGAAATTTGAAAGATGTGCTCTGCTCTACTCCAGTCGATGCCGCAGAGAATTCTGATCTTGTGTGCGGACGCTGTCGATTGACTCTGTTCACGGATGTCGCAGGCGCCAAGTTGTGCATGATGGCCGAGTGTCTGGGAGATTCTGGGTCATTAACTGCGGTCGACATTGCCCGACCTCGTCTGGCTGCCTGTCGCACTATGGTGCAAAAGTATGGTCTTGGAAGACGAACTCGCCTTTACTTGGGAGATGGAACAACTTTTTCCTTTCTGCCATTGACTGGTGTGAATAAGGCATGTTCGGCCCATGTTGGCGGTGATCACTACCATGCAGACGACATACCCGAAGATGACGATGCTCCTGGTCACAGTGGAGGCTCCAATGCGGGTGCGTAACGCTTGCGAATTGAGGCAAAATTTATTTCCCCCGAATGATATTCTTGGCCAGACACCCGAGGGATAGTATGTATAGTTGACAGTGAGTGGAGAATTGGAATTTCGAGTGTATGGAACTGTCAATCACATTGGATGCACTGCCAATTTGCTGCCCTTCGTTCAGGCGACATCCGGAAGAGCGCGAGGGTGGAGGCAACAACGTTGTATGGAGAGTGGAGATCAGGAAGAACGCGGAAAGAGAAGCGTGCAGCAAAGAGAGCCAAGTATCTCGGCATACCTCACCAAGTTGGGGAGGATCATGCACCGGAGCTTTCCTTCTATGGTGTTGATTCTGGCGTAGTGGGCATGAGTGTGGCAGATGTTGCTCAAACTTGCAGGAACTCCTGGAACACGTCCTCTCTTGGTTATAACAAGGTGATAATCTCCTAGTGCGCAAGCCTTGAATGTTCTTGTCTCCTCGCTTCTTTTCCCGTCTCACCACATCGTAGTTATTTCCTTGACTTTCCTTCGATGAATATTTCGGCGGTCATAGATGATGACGGTACGTCCGTTTAATTTGGTAGTCGTCAGCTGGGTTGCAGTGTCTGTTACAATTCGCACATTGATTTCAATTCCTAACTCTTCCCTGCACAAGAGTAGGTGTTGGTGGATGCAGAGTGCACCCACGACGGTTCATTGAAACACATTACCAAATACGAACAATGGGGTTGGGAAACCTTCGAGAGACGATTTTTGAACGAAGAACGTATTGCTTCTATCACCTCTCTTCAGGTGAACACGAAGAGCGTGGCAGCTTCTCAGTCGTGAGACTTCTACACTAGAGAATTGGCCTTGCACTTGGTAATTATTTTTTTAAATGTCGAGGATTTAGAACTGCGTCCGAGCAATTCGTCAACCAAGAAGCCTTAATACGCATCGGTCGTGTGGGATGTGCAGCTGCGTCTCTTGAGCAATGGATTCAGATTACTGAAACCTGAAGGCATACTAGTATACAGCACTTGTAGGTGCGTTGTCGAAGTCTAGCGCTCCTTGTTTGTTGTGGACTCCTTATATCTGTTTGTCCTCGTAACGTATCTTGGATGCTCTCAAGATTGCAGTACACTGACAATGATATTTGGTGTAAATCACACAAACTGATTCATAAATGCTATAAGAGCCTCCTCAGTCCAACCGGTATATTGGTGCTCCGAGTGTATCTATTCTGACTCCTATATAATTAGAACCTGAAATCACTATCGCCGGAAGCACATACGAAAGTTCTTTGAATAGACATAAGAAAATTTAAATTTAGAGATTGGACAACTACTTCAAAAGCAAGCTGAAAGGCAAAAACTATGGAGGCTTTGGCAACTCACGCTTACCAAAGCAAAATTGGGCCAAGTGCACGTTACATTTGGAGTGATTGGGAATGTTCTGGAGCTGCAGCTTTACAAAGGACCAGAACGAAGGAGTGGTGGAGAGATTCCTGGCAACTCATGGTGATGCAGGTGCGTTTGAATGTATATTCGTAATGATCTGGGAACACGTAACCTAGCTTGGCAGTGGTGGTGGCAATATGGAAGATTAGCATGTCACAATTAATGATCGATGGCGTTGTGAATTCGGGGAGGATGTGTGGCCAGGGTGTGGTATTATGGTTTTCGGATTCAGAGGGGAAAAGCGGGCAGCACTGAGCTGGGACTTACAAATGCAGTCAGATGAGAGGGCAAATCAGAACTGACTGATCGATGACGTTGTGATCGATTCTGTGTGGGTCAGAATTGCAAGAGGTGGAGAGTGCAAGGCAGTGGCCATGTAGGCCGGGGGGGTTGCCTCACACGTTACGTTTCGATCCTGTGGCATCCAACACAAGCGGGCTGTTCATGGCGAAATTGAGAAAATTGGGGTTGAATCCGCCCAGCAAGCGAGGAAAGTGAGGAGCTGGAGCGCCTTGCAGCTTTGCTTCGCTCGGGCTGGACGAGTGCAACATACTTCACTTGGCACTGGAGGATGGGAAAAAATATTTTTTCATTCAATTCTTTCATTTGGAGGGTACTTGAGCACATCTACACTGAATAGTATTGCGAAGTCTCTCATTGTGGTCTTGTGGACTCTTTTAAAGAAGAAGATGTTCAATCTATGAATCACTGTTGTAGTAGTGTATTTAGTCCATTTCATGCTATTTTCTCATGATGTGAATTTCACTCATAAAAAACAACTTGAAGGTGATTTAAAAAAAACTTGAATCCTAATGAAATGAAGCTTTTCAAGTGTAGTTTCTACTCCAATTGAAAATTTTGAAAAATTTATAATTTTCAACATGTTATAGCATTATGAACTTTGGGCTTATAACCATTGTTTATAACCATTGTTTGTTAATTTCTAATTTTAGAATGATAAGGTATTTTTGGTTTAAACCAAGATGTTATAAACTATATCATACATGTATGGTGAAACTTTCAAATTTATTGAGTACATTTTGAATTCAATATGAATTTCCTTAATTTTTTTCTTAAAGAATTCATTGTAACTTCAAATTTTCTGAAAAAAATTTGAAAATTTCATAACTTGTAATAGACATATGACTTCATTTCTGAAAGAAAAATCTAGAATTTTTCATTCATATCTACATGCAAAATGGTAGCAAATACATTGTTGACAGTTGAGGCTCAAATCTAGTAGTCATGGGCAGGGATTCCAAAACTAGTTTATAGAATTTATTGTAATATGCTACCTAGTTTAGGGGATTTAGTGCATTTGCTACCTTCAAGATAAATAAGCATCAACTTTGACTATCTTGAGAGAAAGTGGCACTAAAAAATTAGGGAAGGAAGGATTTTGCAAGTTATAAAGGATAATAGGGGGTACTAATATCCATAGCTAACTACAGAGAATCTGATGCTAATTCCAATGTAGAGTAAGTAACAAATTGGCTATCAAATTCTATTGGTTGTTGAAATCTTAGCTAAAATTTAATTTTTTGAAGGATTTTTTCCTATAGAGATTTAGCTACTGAAAATTTTTAATAGCAATGGAGCGAAATTTAGCCAATTTTGTGAACACTGGTCATGGGTGTGTCTTTATAGGATTGATTAGCTCCTAAATGTCACAAGTGAAACACTCAAAGTAAAGACCTATTTTACACTTCACTAAAAAAATTAGAATATATTGAAATTTCCTTGTTTACTAAAAACTTCATTGTTGGATTTTGAAGCCAATTATTTGATGAATGTGACTAACTAATTTCTTAGAAAATCCATTGTAGGAATATTGAGATTATAATATTTGATGAACACATTATTTTAGGAATGCAAATTTTCAATGTCCAAAAAATGTCCACTACGACGTTCAAGGGTTAATATCTAATTTGTAGACAAGATAGGATCACCGTTGAAATTGGCAACCACACACTTAATAATGCATAGGAAATGTAGGAAAATTAAAATTTATCCACGACAAACTACTAACCAATGTAACATAATATTCTAGACCAAACTATTGATACAACACATAACAATCTAATTACACTATTATCACAAATACATACACTAGGAACAATCTATTATTGGCATGCATGATAGACTTAGATATATGGAAGGTTAAGAAAGCTATAACTCCAAATGTTCAAGGCTTTTTTGAGCTTCTAGGAATTTGCTTTAAAATGAACAAAAATCCAAATATTTTGATAAGTTTTATCAATTCTTTTCTTAATTGTAACCATACAAATTCATATTAGACATATTAGAGATCACATGAGAAAATTAGAAACACAACAGTATCACTTATAGATTGAAAAATCATAATGTTTGATTATCATGGTGCAAAAATTGTAAAAGTGATGGAAAGTCTTTCAATCCCCTTTTCACGTGTCCAATTGAAACAATTGGTCACCAAAAAGGTATGACCTTAATCCTATAACGCCGTGGCAGACCACTCTGGTCCGATGGATGACAAGGAATTCTTGCATGTAGGACAGAGTTGCAATCATTCATCCTTGGTTTTAGGACTGGAAAGTCGATATCTTCTATAGTTCTTTGACTTCAAATGAGTTTTTTTGAATATTTTATTACCAATGATTCCCACAGTTTTAGAAATCATGAAATCCACAAAGCCCCCCCTTCCACGTCCTTCCAAGGTTAAAGGGCATAATTAGCATAATTTAATCAATTTATAGCTTTTGAAGATTTATTCTACAATTTTTACATATAGATTTCCAATTTGACTTTTTCTCTAAGATCTAGTGTATTACTATATCTAAATCTCATTTTCAAAAGCCCTCAACACTAAAAATTCAAGATTTTTAATGAATATCCTAGCACAAAATTTGGAATAGCAAAATCACAATCATTCATTTTCAAAATTGGATTTTTGATGCTAAAACTAAACTTCTAAAAGATTTTTTCGATAATATAAAGTACTAAAAATAATAGTTTTGTAAGGATTAATTTAACTTCAAAGTTTAGTCTATGCCAAAATTTGGTGCCTCAAGCATGCAACGGGTGAAGTCAATAAAACCTCAATAATGCACAATACGATGTAACATCTTTATTCTTTTTGTTTAATGTCAATCCCACCTTGACGAGATCTACAAGTAATCATTCACATCCTTTAATAAAGAAGACTTTGAGCCACATTAGAAAAAAATGAAAGCCTTGGGAGGGCTATTTGAGCTTCGTTTCCAAAGAAGGCTCTCATTGTAATTACCGTGTTTACAAAGGCATTTGGACTATAGGAGCATCTGTAGACGGAAGCAGCTAGCTTGGTTTGCACCAATTATTTTACATGGGTACCAGTTTTGTTTGTTGTTGCATGACTCTTTTTCATGACATCGCTATGCTCCTCAATCGAACCAAACTAGATTTCAGTCGAACTAACTGGAGCTCATGATGCACACTATTCTATTCAATTGTAGTAGAACATGAAAGGTTAGGCAAACCTTGTCACTTGCTAGTTTCTCCCCCAAATCATCTCCTTATGTGTACAAGATTTCTTGATGAGAATAGCACTATTGAACCTTGGAAACAAGTAGGGAACTGATGGCTGTTCTAAAGCTCCATATTCATTCTAATGATCATTAAAGGGATGGAAAAATAAGCTAAATGTAAAAAAGAAAATTTGAATACCAAACTCATCTTCATGTACATGCTTTAACCTTCACCAATTTCCTCAAGATTCAATTGTATTGTAATAAGTAAGCAAACAACAATGCTATAATGTCAATTTAAAATGTTTGAAACCTTGATATAGATTTAAGCATCCTTTTGCTTGGTGAAGACTAGCTTTTCTTGGCCCTTTGAATTTTTTGCAAGTTTGAAAATCTTCTACATCTTTTGACTTCAAGTAGTGAGGTGCACTCTCCAATAATCATTTTGACTTGAAGTAGTGAGGTGCAATTTCCATTAACCATTTTGGCTTAATCTTAGTAACTTGTCACATATACTCCTTTGTTGTCATAACTAGCTCGTGATACAAAATCCATTTGGGTTGTAAAACTTGAAAGAGACTTGAACTTGGATGTATGCTCATTGTTTGATGGTTTCTTCTTGCAATTGTGCAATAGCTTCCATTCTTTTGAAGTTTTGCAGTATGTATAAAGAATCCACATGTGATGGCTTTTTCTATGTTATTTAGTTCATTGGAATTGGATGTAGCATCAATCTATGCCTCCTTCAAAAGTTTATCCAATTGGTCTCTAATAGCACAAGCTTCCTTCATAGTACGTACATGGATGTAATTTTTATAACACCATTGGGTTGAATAGTTTGTTTCCTTCCATGCATTATAAACCTTCAATAAGGCAATATGGTCTCCAATGTTTCCTATATAGAAGTTCATCTTTGCATTATCAATTTGCACAAGTTGTTTGTCTTTGGGACAGTAAAAAATGGATTTTTCAACAAATAGCATGGCACAAATGGTGACAATCTCCTCCGAGCATTTGTATTTATGAGAAGCAACCAACATCTTAGATAACTTTGGGTCTAATGGAAATTTTGCCATCCGGATGCCCATCTTTGTCAATTCTCTTCCAACATTCAATGCACCCAATGCATAAAGTTCCTCTAAAGCCTTTGAAAGTGCTTTTCTTGAAGGATGATCCATATAGTCAAAGTTAAAAGATATCATGAATTCCCATATTCTTCAACAAAAGTACAACATTTCCCAAGTTTGTCCTTTGGATCTCAGGAACTATATTCTCATCCATCTCATTTTGAAATGACCAACTAGAGTATAGACGATAACATTTTCCAGCTGATGTACGTTCAGCTCAACCAATATGTTGTTGTGTTGCTGCTTGAGATATAACAAAGACATCTAGAGATTCTAGAGATTCCATACTAGTTTGAGGACTATAATTTTTTTGTTCACAAAAGCCAGAATCAATTACATATTTGATACCATCAATAGTTAGAGATGTCTCTGCAATGTTTGTAGCCAACACAACCTTCCTAGCACCTTTGGCCGGTGTTTCCTCAAATACCTTTGCTTGCATGTCAGGTGGAAGATTCCTATAAAAAGGACAAATAATCATTTCTGCTGTTTCAGAGCCAAGGCCTTGCATTTGATATTTCAAATCCTTCTCCGCTCTCTCGATCTCCTCTTGACCAGTGAGGAATACCAAAACATCCCCACGTGGTTGTTCTACATGAATCTTCAAAATTCTTTCTATAGCTCCCTTCACATAATCAACTTCTTGATATTTTGCATATAGAACATCCACTGGAAATCGTCGTCCCGGAATGCGAGCTCCATCAAAATAATCAGAGAACTTTTGGGCATCAAGAGTTGCACTTGAGACTATCAACTTGAAGTCAGGCCGACATCTGGTAAGGTCCTTAACCAAACCAAATAGAATATCAGTTGACAGTGTCCGCTCATGAGCCTCATCTACCATCATAACACTATAACTGGCAAGATTCCCATCACTCAGAAACTCCCGTAGAAGCATCCCATCAGTCATACACTTCAACACTGTGTTGTTTGATGTACAATCCTTAAATCGTATTGAGTATCTGACCTCATGGCCAAGTTTAAAGCCCATTTCTTGAGCAACTCGTGCAGCAACACTCATAGCTGCAACCCTCCGAGGTTGCGTGCAACCAATCTTTCCTTGCTTGCTATATCCAGCTTCATGAAGATATTGAGGAATTTGTGTGGTCTTTCCAGACCCTGTCTCCCCTTCTATCACAAGAATTTGGTGTTCCCTGATTGCATGCAAGAGCTGCTCTCGGTACGTATATATAGGCAGAGACTTTCGATCCTCCACTAGAGTTGATGCGTAGTTTTTGAAGCTGATACTCTTGCTTAATTCTTGTAATTTGCATCCTTGCTGACCTTGTCCCTTGCAAGCATGGTCGCCTGGATCAAATCGATTGGATCCTCGATCAAAAACGTAATCGTAGTCATCACCCTGCTTCTTTCTGTCAGAAGCTCCAAATTTCAATGTCGCTTTGCCTATCTGATGTCTCTCCCAAGCTTCTTGTTCGGTCAGGTTATGGGCTTTCTCCTCAGCCTCAACATCCTCGTAGCGTTCTTGAGCAACAGCAAGTCTTTTGTTTTGTGTAACTCTGTCTGCCTTGTCGTACGCTTCAGGCATGTGATACCCAACACTTTTGTCGGCCTCTTTTGCGCGTTCTTTTGCTCGCAGCTCATAAACTTCCTTCTTGTACTTGTGTTCTGCCCGCTCTTTGGCTGTCAAAGTCGTTCCTCCAAACAAATGCTCTTCGTCGATCAACTCATCCGCTAACTCCTGCAGTTTCATGGCTTCCCTCTTTTTCAGATACTCTTCCCTGGAAAATTCCCGCAGAGTGGGAATAAGTTCCTTTCGGTCCTGAGCCTCACGTCGTCTTCTTGTCTCCTCTTCTTGTTTCTTGGAGAGCTTGAACTCGCGCTTGGACTTCTTAATGGTAAAAGCATCCTTCTCACGAAAGCGTTCTTCCAGCTCCTCCTCCCATCGATCCTGCTCTCTGGCTCTTTTTTTTCCCACCTCTTCATTCGCATCTGATTCTGGTCCAGCCCGTCTGCTCCGCCGACCCCTTTTGATGACAACTTCCTCATCCTCGTCCACAACTTCTTCCCGTTTTCTTCGGAGACGTGTAGACTTATGCTTTCTCTCTTTCTTCTTGTTTTCGGCCACTCCTCTCCAGGTTGGAATCCGAACCCGAGTTCCTACAAAACAGAGAGCAGATCAATTTAAAAGCTCGTCAAAATACCAAATTTTGGGATATGGTCTATAAACTCACTCCTAGGAACGGCTGTTGACACTCTAATTGGAATGTATAACAGCGGAAGAAGACAACGCAATCGACGTTGAACGGCATTGCGACCCAAAAATCATCTGAAAGTACGTCCTGCATGCATGCATGCATGTGGATAGCCTAGTAAATGAACATCATAATGTACGAAATAGAAAAAAACAAAAGAAAACAGAAAAAAAAAAGAGCAACTTATCGTACCTGTTGACAAGACCAAGTACGTAATAGCCATCGAGGGCATGTTGACGAGCAGTGTGCATGAAATTCTTAGGAGACTACTCAAAGTGCTCAACTCTCTTATTTTGATTCACTCAATGCAATGCTTCAAGACAACACTTGGTAGAAGTCTGAATAGCGGGTTCCGACTTTCAGAATTGCACGATGGAGTTCCCTTGAAAAAAAAAATTCATTATCAAACAAGAAGAATAAGGATGACTTTGAAGGGAGTCCAATTTAACCTATCACAGCCATAATTCATCTTGATGCATCATACTCAATTTATGTGATGTGATATGAAAAGGTTCAAGGCAGACCTTGACTCGCTCTAAAACACGGACAAGGAAGAGAACGTTGACAGAAAGAATTTCTCGTTGATCCTGTTTCCACACATTCACCACAGTCGCCCGAGGAAGTTCACTGGCATGCGAAACCACTTGTGAACCCTTCCTTTATTGAGAGCCCAGCCTGTAAACCAGAAAGTAGACAGCCACCATAGAACGAAGAAAACCTGTAAAAATAAGAGTCTAGTCCAGTAGTTCACTCTAATCAGATGCATATCACAATAAGCCTTCGAGCATTAATTAAATGCAAGTAACGGTAAATAGCTATCCTATAATTTACATTAAATCTACCCTCTAGTTCTCACTCTTACTGTAAGAATTCTTAGAAGGATTAGAACGAAATTAGTGCCTGATGTCCTGCTGTGTATACCCTACCTTCAAAGTTCCTTCTCGAGTCCCAAGATGCCTCAAAATGACCTCAGTAGAGTCCCACTGTAGTTGTATTCCACAAATGGTGAACGGTCAACATGGTAGAGAAAAAGCACAACTGAATTCCAAAGGTACTAAAACAAAAACAGAAAAGGAAACTGTAAAACGGGTAAAGAGGATCAAACCTTGCCATTGAATTCGTAGGTGACAAAGATGACGTTGTTGCCAAAGAAACAGAGGTTATCAATGATGCCACCGACATCACACTTGTTGTAGGTGTCTACCAAAATCAATAAATAAAGTGCAATCCACTGAAATGATACGAGACAGCATAGAAAATAGAAAAACTCTCCGAAGTATGTCCATGTATACCCAGTGATGGAAGCTGCCTGTACCTCTTCCGCTGTAGATTTGGGCTCTTTACCGCTGCAGATAGCCCACCCATATCGTCCAAGTCAGTAGCGACCCAGAAATTCGCCGTCACTTCCATCTCTGAGATGACTCTCTTGTTAACTTGGCCAAACATTTTATTGCATGTGAAAAAGAAAACCCATATCAACTTACTTACTTCGCAACGCAAATGCCAAAATGAGCCTCAGTAGCAATCATTGCACCTCCGTCCAGCACCGGAATCAACGGAGAGAAATCAGAGTTTACCTTGATACAAAAGCATCTTCACATTCGCCGTTTGACAATTATTCTTGGATGAGAATTGGTTTGGCAGGGAACCGACGCGAGCGACTCCGTTTTCACAGTATGAAAACGCCGCAGCTGGACATTACGACAACCCAGAAGGCAAAGACAACAATTGGTGCTGCATCTCGCATGCTGGTGATCTGGACGCAGCATGCTGCATCTTCCAAGCAGGATGAAGGACCCTCGGGATCGCGCCCCATTGTCGAGCGAAAGAGCTCCGACTTGAGTTAAGCCTCCGGAAGGTCCTGCAGATTTTATGTGATCACCAGCTGTCATGCATGAGAAAATCAATTACTTACGCGAAAACAGCTACGACAAGAGTTTTCATGTGACTCGCCAGCAATTGGCGGTGTCAATCGGCACTTCCAGAGCGGATGGGATGATAACACCACTTTCCCAATTAATTATGATAGCGTTGCTGCTTGCAATTGCATTGGCAGTGACGACTGGACTTGGACAAGCGAAATCTATGAAAAACTAACTAGAGATTGCAGCTCCAGTTCGAAGTCTCTCTGAAGCGAGACTTCGGCAGTTGAACAGATACTTTCGGCCCAAACTTCAATTCACCACATTCAATGCACACCCTGGTGCTTGTTGCCATGGCCACTGATTTCGACGCCATAACCGGGCAGCAACTGATATATGTTCAAACAGAATGCAAGATAGCCCGAAATCCACAGCCTCAAGTCCATCTCGCCTGCTGTTCTTGAAACCCTGAGAATGAGAGAATTTTCTACAGCAGTCTTCACGGATACGAAAATGACATTGTGCTTCACGCCACACCCTGCCCGGCTTAATCATCCTGGGACAGCAAACCTAGAACAACGAAATCAGGCCAGAGCCAGTCCAGCCGGGATTGACGTATACGACCCAGAGCTCACAGATCCAGATAGAGGCAAGAGACCGGTGTGAACGAGACCACGAGCGTTAGCCAGCGAGGTGGGCACGTCGTAAACAATGCTCCCTCTGGCGTGCTTTTAAGTGAAGAGACTGAATCAATGAACAAATGTCAATCGAATAACTTATCCAAGGACAAGCTAGATGCACAACCCATTTTCCAGTCATACGGACAAGAAGAGATCCCATCACAAGATGAGCATTCTTGGTCAGTATGCTCGTGAATACCCTCACAAACCTCACTCGCAAGTCTCCCAAATTCTCAGTAATACTCCCACCATACCTCACCAACCGACGCATAGGTTTCGTCTTCCACGCTTGCATCTCGGCCCACCAAACAGTGCCGTGGCACAGCCTCTACAGTCATGCAAATTCTTACATCTAGAATGATATTATGCATTTGTGTTACGAGATTGAGATCAGGAGAAGGAAAAAATGGCTCTGGCATGCTCATTTGGAAATCTTACTGTTGCCAGAAGAATACACCAGGTAACAGGCAAGTAACACTCTTTAATAAATGCGAGGACAGTGCACAAATTGTCAGACAAGAAAGCCTACTTTGTCGCATAGAAAGTATAGACAATATAGACAATAGAACCTGGAGGATTGCTTCTCTAACTGATCACTAGAGAACTAAAAGCCTTATCAATGGTAGGATGCCTACTTTGATCAAATCTAGCGGAAGGGAAGACAAATATCTGGGTACTGAGGGGTGACGGCTGAAAAGTAGCGGAGTACCAAGCAGAAGTTATCTTCACTCGAGGTAGTTGCTGAATACCCGAAGACAAAGGCACAAGCTTGAAGGAGAGAAAATGAGTGCCTCTTGGGAGTATGGAGACTGTATCGCTGTGCGCACCTGAGAAAATGAAGCTGGCAGTATCGACCACAGAAAAAGCAACTTCCTGAAGTGTGTTGGTCATGTTTTGGACCTTCGTTGTCATGGTAAAAGGCTGACCAAGAACAGCATGAGGGGGGGAGTCCAAAGTGATAACGAGGGGTGGGGACTCGACCATTATCTTTGCAAGTGGCACTTGGTTGTTGACGGACTCAACTGCATTCTTGTTGTGCTGTGCTGACAATTCGGAAATATTTGGGGGTAGACCACTTGACACAGCCCTTCGCCAGAGCACAGAAATTGTGCCCACAAACAAAGATTTAGATGGTACCAAAGGGTGAACCCAAAAAAGTTGGGTGAATATTTCCTGTGAGGCCATTAGGACACCTCCTGCTTCACCTCTAGTGAAATCGTCCAAAGTTTCGCCGCTTCCCTCCTCATTCACAACCGCACCAGCTAGTCCAGACTTTTGCACTATACATCTACTTGTATCTTCCTCTGTGACCCCAATTCTCAAAAGGTGAAGTGGAAGTGAAGATTTATTCTTCAGTGTAATGACCAAGATGCTAGACTCCTTCAAGGCAAGAGTAGCAGCCGGTACCTGACCTCCTGTAGTATCAGCATCCAAATTCCCAAGCAAGAGAGCATCCCTTCTGAAGGGCGCTACGTAGTGATGCTCAATAGCCAGGGCATCCACACAATCAAACTCTTTGCTCTTGTGTAGCCGGTATTGGAATCCAGGGCCGCCTTCATCTGCTGCATGGTAAACAAACGTAGCCATCAAGGTAATTGCCTTCGGCTCTGACCATCGCACATATATCACTGTTGACCAGCTACCTCCGGTAAGAGTTTCAGGGACCTCCACCAAGCCAGCGAATATCTCAAAGTTGTCCTTTCTCTCCGGACTGTCTCCGGGGTTTCTGACCAAAAGCTCTGCGGGAGTGACCTCTGATTCCGTAGTAGGGGATGCTGACGATAAGCCGGCTTCCGGCTTAATTGTAGGAGCAAAATAGACTTCTAAATCTCCAGCATGAATGGAGTGTCCTGCTGAAGAAATCGTAATGCATACCGGAAAAAATTCCCCTACAAGTCCAGGAGCAGGAGCCTCCATAGCAATGTCCACAAGAGCCTCGGGCTCGTCAACCTGAATCACCGGTATCATTGTGATAAGAACGACAGCAAATAGAAAAAGTTAAGCAATAATAAAATGAGTCAATTTTGTACTACTGAAATAGCAAAAAGAAATAGAGCTGCTCTAAAGCTGACCTGAATGACTTTCTGCCCTGAACTAGCCAATGTAATATCAGCCAGTGGTGGTGGATCAATTCCCGGCTCAGTCTTCCAAAAAGGAATCTCCTCCCGAACACTCGCACTCTCCACTTGACAGCGGATTGTTGCATGTGGACCAAAATGAGCCACTACCGCCAAGCATTCGAATTTCCCACTTTCCTCTAAAAGCAAATCCGAAACCAGCGAATAAGTATTCACTTAATACAAGCAGGCAGTTGATTCAGTAACTATTAAATACGCATACTACACATACAGTAATTGCTTAACAAGAACCCAAAACCAGATATGCTAGAAAACTCAGTAAGCCAAGAGATACTGTATTTCAAGTATACACGCATTTACGAAACCACAAATGTACAAAAAATCTCTAAGAGTATCCCTCATAAAAACCCAAATACACCCAAGTTACAATCGTACCTTAACTAGATAATTTTTGAACCATATCAGAATATGAGAAGTGTACCTGTCCAAAAGGTAACAGCGGATGATTATCATACCTGCAACTACATCGACGGAGATTCTTTTCCATTTCCTAGGTTGTAACTTCAAGCCTGATCTTGCAACAGGATCCAAGTCCTCTTCATCTTCTTCGACAAAAGCATCTTTTCGGGTTGACAAATTGCAAGATGTTTGGTTGAATAAAATCTCAACCTCATCGAAGACTATAGGTAATGGAAGATGTGTGAGAATCGAGAGAGTGAGTCTCGTTACGTTTCCTAGTTTCACTGATTGGCTATGAAACGCAGCACAAACTGATAGAACCATACGCAGTGGACTAAGCAAGGCGATTTCAAGGTGTACCGGCTGTACAGATGACAGAGTCATATCTGATTCACCTTCGCGGGGAGCGATATTACGAGCTCCGTGCAAGAACTCGACAAGTTCCACATGAGCCTCAGTTCTTTCTAATTGCCCAAAAGGACCAACTTCTGAACCAGAAACATAGCCATGAGATAGTGGGACTGCAAAAGGCAGAGCAAGAAGCTCAAAACTATACTCTGCAAATTCTTTAGCAAGTCCCAAGCAGCGGGCACACTCCCGTAAATATGTAAGTGCGGAACCCAATAACACTGCCCAACCCTCTAGACGATATATTCCAACAACAGAGTTAAGAATGCGCATTGCAGTAACATAATCCTTAGCAGCAAAATATTCTCGACCCATATCACTGAGCAGAAGGTAGGCTGTCCGCCCAGCCTCCACCAACTGATAAAGTTCGTGAGCTTTCTTAAAAAGGGCAATAGCAACGACTGGGTGCTGCACGGTTTTCTCTTGTAAAATGAAGTGCCGCATGTATTCAGTCTCTGTTGGACTGCCATCCAATCCACGTCAAAAAAATTAGCCTCGATCATGTTCTCCCAATGGAATGAAATAATCAAGTGATGTCACTCAAAATCAGAGTGATAATTATATCCAAGATATGTCGTGTTGCTGACTTCAAGGCTTCTTGATACACAAATACAATAGTGGAGACAGACGATCAAGGTTAGCATTGAAGAAAGGAGATCCTTTACCTCTGGGCATGATTGTCATTTCCTCGCTTTAGCAACCGTGGAGCCTGCCCGACATATACAGGAGGCCCAACTTCTTCTGGTGGCCCTGCCAGGACATCCATTGCATTGCTTTCTTCAAAAGTTTCAAAAGCAACTAAGGATGCTTGAAATGCCACTCTCCTTTTAACCATGTAAATGGCTGCAACCTGCAAAACAAATGAGGCAAATGCTTCTGAACGTCATTCTCTAATCTACAGAATAATAAAAAAAAGGGTACATAATCCCTGATACATGTATGTCAAATCGACATGTATTGTCTGATAAAGACAAACAAGCTGAACAGGTACAGAGGACCAGATAGAACGCACATGGTAGTAATGAGCTGGTTGCAACTCGCGCTCAGAAATAACAGGTTGTCCTCGGATAGCGGAATTTGGTGTAGGAGTTTGAGACGCTGTTGCCAGTCTATTCTGAAGCAACTCACCAAACACCTGAAACTGCCTGCTAACCCAGGCCCAGTGGAGAAAGGCTCCCTCAAAAGGTCCCATCATCTGCTTATACCATGAAGCATGCTCTCGAAACCACCGAACTGCCTCCGTCTCTTTTGCACCATGGAGAAGTAAATTTGAAATCTTGAAATGTAGCTGCTCAGCAACTGCTTTCATCTCCACGACCCGCTGGACTGGTTGCAGCTCCATGGATGTACTGGTTATAACCTGAAAAACGATTCCCAAACTTGAAATAAAGATGCATTCCGGTCAAAATAGATTATCGACGATCAAAAATTGCAAGGAAAACATTTATACTTAAGCGCTCTAGCGCCTCTAGTATGTAGAATAAACTCCAAAGTCAGGACACTATTCGATTCACGAAGGAGCAAGTTCACGAAAGAAATCTAACTCTGGCCTTACATGATATCACGAAAAAAATAATGCGTGACAAAACAGACAAGCTGAAGTAATTATGATAAACAAGAGAGGCGAGAACCTCCTGAAGCAGTGAATAGGATGTTTCGTAGAACTTCAGCGCAGCAACCCAGTCCCTCCGGAATTCAGCATAAACTGCAATCTGTACAATTGCCAATGAGAAGTAGACCATCAGAGAGTCTGATAATAGTTGACTAAAGTAATGCACTTCAGGTTCAACGAAATGGGAAGTAACGAGCAAAGAAGAAAGCAGATGCTGCTCATATATGCGCAAGTGTAAATTCCTTGCAAAAGAACGTGAAGGGTTGACAACACATGCCTTAAAGTTATATCTCACACTGAGCTCTAAAGAGCTGTATGTTTTCTTCTCAACTCGTAGTTTAACTCTCCGACCTTCTTCTCTGTAGAATAAGGTGGCAAGCTCCGCCATTATGCTGCTCAGCCTGCACAGACGCAAAGATTACTCCCGCCTTCAAATCTAGTTCAAAAAGAGGGTATGAAGGCCTGTAACTCTTGAGATCGGATTGAACGAAACTGGCGGGATGATTGGAAATAGTCACCTTGCTAATGAACGTCTCAGCTCACTCGGTTCATGAGTGATGAATACGAGACAGTTCTTCGCCTCCACCTCCGCACGCTTCCTAAGAGCTGACAGACGTTCCTCATTGACTTCCCCTGTAACCCCATGAATAAGGCGAGTTAGCGGCAAATGTTGAATACAGACTCTACACAAAAGTGTTCAATGTCAGCCGGGAGACTCAGCAACTGGTGTATTCTGCGATCATTAAAATCGAGATCAGCAGTATACTAGGCCAATCCAAGACCGAGGCGAATTCATTGTCACACGAGTTCATTTCCAAATGCTCCAGACTCTAATTTCTGAATTAATCGATAGCTCTTTCTGCAACAAATAAGTGTGGTTTCCACAGATTTCCACAGGTGTTCTTCTTGGGAGAGTGTTGACGGGTGGAACGAAGTAATTACCAATTTTCAATGAATACGTCACGTGCCGGGGTTATTTCTTGTCCTATTACTAACAGCGTCTAAACTCTCCCAGGTCCCAGCTCTGGCGCGCAATCTACCACATGAAAAAAGAAAAGCAATAGAAATGTTCTAACCTTGACTCGACGGTTGCACAATTGCCACCACTAGCTTTATGTTCCGCCCTCGAATCACTGCCCTGCTCATATCCCCACCCGATACCCCACATTGAAACCCTAAATTTAAATAAATTTCTGTCCCCAATGAGGCAGAGAGACACCAATTCTTAACCATCTGAAAGAATGAATTTCGCACAAACTGAGAGCAGAGCAGAGCATGCAGAGGTGTGCATCCCCGAAAATCAGAATAGAACGCCAGAATTTGCAGTTACTTGACATTATCGAGATTGGTGCAGACTTGGAACCACTGCGTTGGATCCCCATACACCTGGTCTCGATCGAGGAGCACAGCGAGGACCGCCGGCATGCGCGTGCGATGCTTGGTCAACCAGTCCCTCTTGAGAATCCCCAGCGGCGGTGGCATCCGCGCATCCACGGGCTTCCGCTCCTTCCCTCCGATGATGGGCAGCTTGGCGAAGTCCGGCAACGCCAAAGTATTGAGAGGGGGCTGCTCGCGGTGCAGGTACAATGAGACGGCGCCATGGAACTCCGGACAACCTACCAGCGCCACCAGAGGCACGGGCGGCGTCCGCAGCTCTTCCATATCCTCCGCCATAGTTGCATCAAGGAATTGGGGACGCGCCCTAATGACGCTGAGCTGAGGATCCCACGTCCGTCCTCGACCACCTCCAGCTTCGGCCCTGGCCAGTCCTCCAATTCAGAATCCGAAGAAGGTCGCCCAAGAAAAGAAATGAGCTCGTGCCGAAACGAGAGATAGAGAGCCTGCGAGGGAAGAAAGCTGAGTCGGGCAATCACATGAAAATGAAAATGGTCGAACGAATGATCCGCAGAGACCAGATCTGAGGCGATGCAATCGGGAACAAATCCAGAAAGAAAGAGGACATCGGGATTGCTCCCAAGAGACTAAGCAGAAGCGCAGAAGCTTTACGTTAATCCTGTGGCGAATGGAATGGAATGCTCAAGGTGACAGACGACGCCATGGGAAACGGAACGAACGAATGGGGCTGGCGGGCTGGAGCAGCCAAGTCACGTCAAGTCCTGTGATTTCACCTTCAAACTTTGTGGAAACCTCGACCTGGACAAGGAAATGAACAAGCGAGACGAGGTTGAGGAGCAAAGAACAAACTGCACCGGGTATCCGCATGAACACACAACCCTCCCCATCAGGGTGTCAACAAGACCCACCCACCCTCCCAGGTATCAGCAAGAACGCGGACTATTGATTTTCCAAGGAGGTTAGGTACAGTGGCTCTCAAAATGTTCGTACACTTACAAAACTTACTCCAACTAACTGAGGAATAAGTGATGTTAACCCCTAAGCGTCGCCAACGCCAATTTTTGGCGTTTGGATGACTTCGCAGGGGCAACAGAATATGTGAACAACAGTTTTTTCATCCACTTTTTTTTAATGACCTTTCACGGTGAATTGTAAAGACTCTCCAATTGAGTTTTTAGTCTATCTACTGTTTGTTTTTATGTAGTTGAGAAGTAATTAGAGAAAACGGATGGCAAAATTTGCCATTTTAGTGTATATTGAGAAATCGACTGAATCTGAAATTTCTCCTTGAAAATGACATTTTTTGAGTTTGAGTCCAACTAATGAAATGAAGGTCTTTTCTTCTAGTTTCTACTCCAATTGGAATTTTGGAAAAATTTGGAAAATTGAATCTTTTATTGCAATTGGAATTTTGGCTGCATTTTTAATGTCCATTGCAACCTATAAATAGGTGTACACGGAAGTTGAGTTTACACCATGATGTTTGTCGCTACAATTTACACACATTGTGAAATTTTCAAATTTTTTGAGGTAATTTTCTATTTTCTATGATTTTTTCTTCATTTTTTCTTCCAAAAATCTCATCAAAATCAATTTTCCTTAAAAAAATCTGAGATTTCTGCACAATGTAGAAGACATGTGCTTCCATCTTTGAAAAATAAAAAATAAAAATTTCATACTCGATTGGTTCCTAAACGGTATCAAATTGAGTGACCAGCAATGGGACTTCCAACCAGTGGTTACAGGCCCGTCCTTTAAGGGTTAAACAAAATTTTGGATTTTGTGTGGTAAAATTTCAAAAATTGTACAAAAAAAAATTTCAAAATCTTTAGAATAATTTTTGTTTTTTTAATTTAAGTCAAATTTATTAGAAAAAAAACTTTTATATAAGTATATTACTTTCCAAGATATTTTATCAATTGAAATGAAAATTCTTAATAGGATTTTCTAGTAAGAATTTTTTTAATTATAAAATTTTATTGCATGTAATAACATTTGACTAAAATATGACTCGAAATAGTTATATTTTCATAATTACTCAAAAATGCTCCAAAAATTATTGGAAAATTTGAAAAAAGGTACAATATATTACATATTATTTTCATGATTTTTTCGAAGAATTTTGGAGTTAAATATTAAAAAATGTAACTATTTGGGATATACTTTAGTCAGTACTGTTTCACTCAATAAAATTTTACAATTCATGAAATTCTTATTCCTTCTATTCCACTAATAACCTCCAAAAATCTTCCCCTCGAGAAATTAACTATATTTTTCATCATAGTGCTAGCAATTCATGCATTCAAGAACAATAAAACCATTCTTTAAATTTATGCAAAATGTCTAGCTTAGGTGCTACCATTTAAACATCCAAAATCCATGTGCAATGTATGTTTTTTGAATATAGTTTGTAAATGTTGTCGTTTCTATCATTTTAAATTATTTAAAGGATGGTGGCAACACAAGGATTCTAGAAACATGTTTCCTAACCTAAATATCCACAATAAAAAAAACTAGTTCACTTTGTAATCAAATTTTATAGCAATGAAGTGGTCATTGGACATATTGTCAACACTAGTGTTTGAAGGAGCAATTCATACAATGAGCTCTAAATAGACAAGGTCAAGCTTGCAAATCTAAAGGTATGTTCCTACATTGTTTCACTTGCCCCCCACAAGGTAGCTCAACAAAAAAAAAAACTCTTAGTAAATGGTTAAAATCAAGAAATGGAGTTTTTTAGTGGAACAAAGATTTTACATAGATGAAATTTGAGGGCTCTAAGAGACTACAAGTTCTCGCAATTTTTAAATGCAAAAAATATAGGAATTGCAAGAATCTGATGTGGCTAGGATTATACCATGTCATTTTAAAAAAAATTATTTTTGGACTTTCTTTTGCATTTCAAGACCCAATTTTTTATTTTTTATTTTATAAATATCAACATGATGGTAGCCAACTATTTTAGAGACTATTTCAGGAACAAACTAGAAATAGCCCTTTGGAGGCCTCAAATTTCATCCAATGCCTAATTTGAAGCTTTTTAGTGGAACAAAGGGAGTATTAGAGAAGTCTATATAGAATTACCATTTCATCAACAAAAAAATCATGAAAAATATTCATTTGTATTAAAACAAATCACCAATAAATTATATTACATTATTAAAAAAATTTGAAAATTAAAATCATTTTGTGCAAATGTGTCATTTGTACTTCAACATGTCCAAAATTTGTTGGAAAAATCTAATTCTTCAATTAGTTATACTAGAAAGCAATACAAAGTTTTTTGGAGGAACATTAGGCAATATATCTCTACATTTGCAGTAGAAAAAATTGTTGATTTGCTAAGTACACATTCTAAACTTAATATTGTTCCTTTAAATGAAAATGAATGCTCACTCTTTTGGATGTTTAATTTTAATTTCATCCCTATTTTGCATGGCACATATATAATTGCTTCACTCTTGTAAATATTGCTTTTGAACAGCATCACCTAAAAATAATGAAAAATATGTTGATAAGTATTGTCATCCATTAGCTTCAAAGATGGAAATGAATATTATCTTACTAATTCAATGAAATGACCTCTCAAAACAAATTTGGTACATGATGGAGCATTCATTTGGTAAAGTAAAAAAAGATACCTCTAAATAATCAATTCAACATGGTTTCTATATTATAGTGCACTTATTGTATAGATATACATAGTAGAAAGACTTGCAAATAGTTGTAGGTGGGTCAAATCACACTTAAAGGTACCAAAGGCATTACGTTACTAGGACATGACTAGAGTCCTTTTTTAAAGTTTCAAAGCTTTAAATTGATTTGATGTTGTCATTTTAAAAAGAAAATAATAGATAGATAGTATTGCAATGGATTCCTTTGATGATTTTGAAAAAAGATTCATGAAAAAAAACCCTTAAATAGATGTAAATCAAGCTAAATTTAGGAATTTTCTTACAATATAGCACTTTAAAAGGATTATTTTACCAAAAAAATTTATTCTTATCAAGTATACAATTATAAAAAACGATTTTATGAAAATTATTCTTGAACTAAAAATAGTATAATTTTTTTATCAATTAATCAATTATTGACAAAGTGTTAATTTGTTCCAAAAACAAATTTAAACATTTAATTTCAAAAAATAATAATATAGAGACCTAGATGTCAATAATATATACACTTTTTGTTTTGACATAACCATCATTTGGATTATTTTATGTATTGAAAAAAACGTTCAAAAATTCTTACTTTTGAATATTATAGAAAATAAAAATATAATCAATTTGTGTCAAAAGTGTCCTTTTCTGCTCTATCATATGAATATATATATATATATGATTTTTTTGGATTCAATCACATTATTATTCATTAGAAATTAGACTCATTTTTGTCCATTGAAAAAGCTAATGTACTGACAATTCAACTACAATTGGATTTTTAGTAAATAGTTTTTCTTTTTTTTATGAATAAAATACTATTAGTCTTAACATGACTTGAAGCTCTAATAAAAAAGGACTAAAGTACGTATAACCAATGGATTTGCATTAGAAAACATTAGATTGAAAGAAGTTACATTGCAGATTTTGGTGTGTCTGACCCCTTTTGTGGTACATTAGAGTGTGATTTGACCCAGATATAACAATGCTAAGATGTAAGCATATGAATGTTAGCCTATGAGTGTGAGCCTAAGAGCAATGAATAGAGATGGTGTGAGCCTATAGTCGTGAAAACAAAAATATGATGAAACATTTTAATTCCTTAGATTAAAAATTAAAAAGACTATTGTATTTTCAACAAAATTTATTATATTTTTAAAATGTGACCTATTACCATGGGGCCCATGACTGTGGATTTTAGATATAATAGCTTAACAAGTTGATTTTTATTTCTTGTTAGTTTTTAGGACTTTCTTTCATTGACTTATGGTCGTGGACTTATTTCCGTGGATATGTCCCATTTGTAGTAGAATTGGTATTTTTAATGTTGTGCATAGTATTATTAGTAAGTTAGGATTACTATTACATGAATCTATGAGCATGAACCTAGCTATGAGCCTAAAAGAGTATACACCAATGTTATAGGTGTTTATGCATTGTGAAGAAGAATGGTTTTGTAATCACGTCGGTGTCCATTTATCCTTCCTCTTGGCGCCAAGAGAAGAAAACCCTATACATTAGAAAAAAAATCCAAAGTCTTTAGAGGATTGCTTCATTGCCCTCCAAGGACCCAAATTACAATTTTTTTGTTTAGGGAATATTTTTCTCCTATTCTTCCTCATCTTTTGCTTCAATGTGAGATGCTCAAAATATGAGTATTAGGTTGAGTAAAATTTAAGAAAGGGTCTTTGAAAATGATCAAAATATTGTCCCTTCCAACCCCTCTTTGAAATTTGTTTATAACTTTTAGTTGGAGTTTAAAAATCTCAAATGGATTTTTGGAGATAAACTTAGCTTAGTTCCAAAACTTTATTTAGTTCATCTACTATTGATTTTGAGTTTTAATACAATTCCTATATTTTCACTTAACAATGAGTGGTGAAGCTCCTACTAGTTCTAATTCGCATATCCCACATGGATTGTCTTACTTACCAATACCCCACTTGTATAAGGGATTCTCTTCACTCCTACAATATTATGAAAGTGGCACAATGATGATGGTACAACAAAATGAAGTATATGCCATAGAAGTTGCTTGATTGGTTAAAATTTAAAATTAAATACTATATTTGGGTGCCTTGTCATTTATTGCCCTTGTATTAAGTGACTCTCGTAGTGAGACATTGTGACCAAAATATAAGTAGTCTTCTATGTTCTCAGCGCTGAGAACAGGGTTAACTCAATCAAGTTTTGATTTCTTGCTTCTGTAGCTAAAATGTAGCTTCTTATACTTTTGGATATCCAATTCCTTGATTGTGCTAGAATCATTAAATTCTCAATTAAAAAGGATCCTTGATCATAACCTAAATTTTGAATCTCTTATGTAATGTTTTTGGTGAGGTTTCAAATGTGATACCTTTTCCTTTTTTGATAAATGAGACTTGCTTCACAAGGACTACTTAGAATTTTACCACCATATGTGTCACTATTATGTCCATTCTATTTTTATCATTTTTTATTATTCTAAATTTTTATGATTATTATGATTTATCAAAAGAGATTCTTTTAAATTTTAATTAAAAAAACTCAAAAAAATGCTCTAATTGTAAAGAAATAAGATTAATTGTAGCCATTTATTACAGTATGTATACAAAAAAATCAAATTTTTGAAATATTTTTTTCAATATCTTTAGATGTTTTTTGAGGGACTAGAAGCCTACTTTAGGCTTGTTCTCAAAGTTGTGAACAATTAGAATAAAAAATAATTAAATAAAATAGTTTTTTTCAGAATAATTTTTTAAAAATAGTTTTTAAATTTTTTTAATATTAAAATCTGACATGGAAGTCTTTGTGCCACATCAAATTGTATATGTGGCAAAGTTCCCTAACATTCCTATAGTTGGGAACTTGCAGTCTTTTAATCGGCAGAAAAAACATCGAATGAAATATAATGAAGTTGAACAAAATTCAAATATACATCTTTCAGAAACAAAGTTGGAATAATTTTAGAACTTATAGCCCACATTTTTATTTTTTTTAATGTCACAATCATAGGTCCAATTCTATACTTCAACCATAAAAAAATATGCATACAAGCTTATTGTTTTAAAGTCTACAATAATGGGGACCTCATCAAATTTCAACCAAATTTTTCATTATTTTAATGTCCATAGTATTAGAATCCTCATCAAACTTCAACTGAATTTTCCAATATTCCAAAGTCCACAATTATAGGTCCCCAATCAAATTTCAAACAAAAATTTTATATACTCACATGCTAACAAGCAAACAAGCTCACACTTATAGGCTTTTAACCCATTAAGGACTGGTCGACCATTTTGTGGTCGATTTTGGTAGTATTTTAGCTCTGGGCAAAGTTCTAAGTAGAATTGGAGGAAGGACCAAAGGGAATGGTTGTGGGGAATTCCTTTATGGATTCAATGGGACAAAAAATAAAAGAATCCACCCTGGCATGTGAAAATGACGTACCATAAACCATCAGAGTGTTGGCTATAAATACAACAATAAGTGTGGAAAGATGGCCATTAGTGCAAAAGAGATGTACATTGTATATGCTGACAAGGCGTGCCGTAGTCATTCAGTGTCTCTACGGGAGCTGCGAATTTGGGAGGGGAACGGTGAAGGAGCCGTTGCTATTTTGCTTTCGTGGCATTTTCCCGCGACTGACGCGGCTATTGGAAATGCGGTTGGTGCAGCCTTGGCGTCATGGCGAAGCTACTTTGCTGGCGGAGTGCATCCAAGGCAGGTTGTTGCTTTGAGAATGGAAGGAAGGCGGTACAGAATCGTGTAGCTCTCAATATGGCTTCACCTTCTTGGAGGTTAGGCAATTACGTCGGCATGAGTGCAATTGGGGTTGTGAGTGGAGGGGTGCTAAGATTAGGGTGAAGCTGTGGAAAAACTGTTGCCACAAAGCTTGCACAATTGGTGAGACATTTGGATGCTCACCACTTCCGTGAATGGAGGTGCATTAGTTCGATGTCCTAATTTGATTTTCCAGTTTCGGAGTCCTTACGGGGTTCAACTATCTTGATTTGTTTGTGCGTCTTAGCACGTTATGGTTTCCCATCCAATTTTGTGAAGTAATTGTTAGTCCGTGAGAGATAAAAAGATTAGGTTTTTGGTCTTGGTTGTGTTTGGAATCTACAGTAGAAATTCCTAGTAATGGACTTTTCAAACAACGTTGTTTGTCCTTCTCCAAGCTGTTAGGCCTTGTGTCGAGCTTCTGAAAGCTCCAATGAACGTGAATGGTATTTGTAATGAAATTCAAGTCGATATTGCCCTTTTTCCCTTCAGTTTCTTGCTCTTTACTTTATCTGGAGGACGAAATTGAAATTCACGGTAAGTTGCTATTCAAGCGGAAGGGTGGTTCCATATGATGTCATATGCTACAAATGTCATCAATTAGTGTTGGTATTTCCTTAGGTTACAGTGCATATGTTCGGTAGATGCTATAGTTGTAAGGAAGTGCGTCTTTTCCAATTCTGTGGAGTATGGTTCATGTGTTTGTAAGTTTGTGAATAATGTATGAGTCATATATGGAATTGAACTGTACTTGGTGCCCACGATGTTGTGGTTTGGTGCAGGACGTGGTGCCTTGAGGTAGCCCTTGAAGGTCGACATTTTGGGGAAGTAGGGGTGGGAAGTAGTAGATGCTTTATTTTCTGCAGTTCAGGGTATTCGATGTGAAGTATAATAGTCATTCATATATAGGTAGTAACCAAACGTTGGCTGTGGGAGAGCAATGCAAACTTAGCTTGTATGACCTTTGCTGACAGCCTTTACATGTTCCAGCGACTGAAGTTGCACCTGTTGTGTTTTCATGTGCAGTGTAGGTCTGTCAATGCCATTGATATGCCGTTGGTCAAATCTATTGTGTAGTACTTCAACTAGGGTTTGGGCTTTCTACATGTTTGACTGCTTTAATAAGTAGTGAGCTCTCTTGTTGAAGGCAAGACATATGGAAGAATGGAATGGTCTCCCATAATGTTGTTCCTGTGGATACATGCTCTATGGTTCTTATTGCCCTTCAAGTAGTTTGCATGCCTTATAATGTTCCTAGTATGAACATCTGTCTCGTAGTGATGTCTCTGCTTGAGCTTCGGTGCATGAGCTATGACTGAGTACTAAACTAAGTTCGATTATTGTGGATTGCAAGTAGGCAACCGCTTTGGTTCAGCTAAATGCATACAGCATCCCTAATTGAAGGGAACAGTTTCAGGGAACTCCATGGTGGCATTCCCTTGAAGGTCGGATCCCCATGCTCCTCATCGTAAAGATGAAGAAGAAGCCACGGGGCACTCTGAGAACAATAAAGAAGTCTTACTAAAGAAATACACTCCAAAGAAGTACATGTTTTGTATGTTGCTCAGTTGAAGCCATACAGTCACTTAGATTCATTATAAAAAACCATTGTGGATTAGATTTCAGCAAAAGAATTAATTGCGGTGGAAGAAGCACACATCGGCCAATCCATCCGTCCGGTTAGATCTCCATGAATCGCTTTCCCTTGTGAATTATTCCAATTTCCCCACTTGACTTGGAATACAATCTGCCTGCCCCCTCCAAACGACCATGGTCCTTAATGGGTTAAAATAGCAACCCTTATTGTATGTACATACCTACAATTAGGTTCAAGGCTTATAGGTTCTATTTTCTATGCTTATATGCTAATGTTGTTGCATTTCTTAATACCATACAGATAAAGTATTTAAGTACTAAAAATTGGTGTATTTAAATGAATGGAAGTTTTGTATTTAAAAAAAGAATATATATAGGATGGATTTTGAAAGGAATCACAATTAATTGTTGCTAAATCTTAACTTTGAAGTTAATCTATGAAGGAAACTATGACTAAAAAGTAGCAAATGGATGATTTTCAAGATTATGAATGGACATGACTCTTTGCATGTAATTGTATATATTAGAGCTAATTGTTGTAATTCATTCTCTACAAAATTGATTAATATCATCTAATTCCTAACTCACTACCAATTCCTCTCAAATTAAGAATTATTTTATTTGTATACAACAACAAGACGTGTGGGACTTTAAGAATTGCCTTCAAAATCATATATTGATGAAAGTTGGATCTTCTTTTATAATGATTAACATTTTTATTAATAGTTTTTATGAATTTTTTTTTAAAAAGCTATATGAATGAAACAATATAGACTATCTTTAGACTATTTGTAATGAATGCTAAATGTCTAAATTTTTTTGGATTATATGGACTCTCTACAATGTATTTTAATAGATAGCAAGAAGTTGAAGTATTTGTCATCTCTAGCATAAGTTTAGTTGTAGTCCTTAGTTTCTTGAATTAAAATTTATACTTGTTTGAAGGATAGATCCTTTCAATCATCACCATATAAGTTGAATGTTATCTTGAATTGGTAAGCTTGAAATGGTGATATATAGTTCATCAAAAAGTATTGAGTTTAACATTTTTGTGCTTGTATCATGGTGAATATGCTTTCTATTGCCTTTTCATCAATGTTGTAGACATCAAATAGTATTTTGTAAATCCAAGGTATGGTTCAATTCCATAGTTCTTTGCAAATGTTCTTTCCTTTCAACCTTTCTACCTACATTGATACTAATTGTTGGATTTGTTTGGGATTTGAGAACTTGGAGTATTTGTAAAAATTTTACATCCCACAAAGTCTAATGAAAGGTGGTTTTTTTACAAAATAGTTCTTTAGTAAACCTAAAAATTCATTAGTATGAAAACCATGCTTTTCTTCTAATTTTAAAAAGATGGCTAGGTAATCTCTTTTTTACAAAAAGAACCATTTGGGTTATAACATACAATGCTCTTTTGTTTGTTAGTTTGTTTTGTATTGTTTGAAACCCTAAACCCTAAACCATAAACCATAAAAAAAATTGTGGCAAGTAGATTGCATTGTGAAAGTTTACAATTTAGGATTTTTTGAATTTAAGGTTCAAAGTTTAGAATTCTGCTAAAATTTAGAGTTTTGGCATTCAATACTATGAATAATAGAAGGAAAGCCTTGTTGGCTAGTATTGTCCCATTGATCATATTTTAGATTTGTAGTACTATTGACAATTGCCAGATTTGAATACTACTCACTAACTAATAGTCTTCATAACTTTCATTAATCTAAATGGAATGATTCAAAGCTTTCATGGAAAGAAAGAAAAATTCAAAGGAAAAAATAAAAAATTCAAAGAAAAAAAATTTTAAACTCCATATGCAATAAGTTGTCCAAAATCCCTATTTTGCCAAAAAATATAGTTTAAGCATTTAGGGGTTAAAAATAATTCTCATCACAATTATGTCTAGTAAATTTTTACTTTCCTAAAAAATGACAGTTTTTCATAATTTTTGTCCAAAATAATTCAGAAATTGTTTGAATCATTTTAATTGAGTCTAAGCCATGTAAAAATTTATGAGAATTTATTTCAAAAATGTAAGTTTTGACAACCAACAATTGCAAGGATTTATATCAATCCAGATCTAATATGAATTGAAACAAGACAACATATTATTAGATGTTATTTCCATGATAACAAGTTCAAGTTTTGAAACAATACAACACTCTTTTGCTCCTTACACTAGATTTCATAGTTGCCAAATGACTAGGGGGTGATTGCAAGAAACACCTGTCCTATTTGTTGCGTTTGGCTGATTTTTTCGGGAGTACTTTAAAATTAAAAAATTAATTTGAAAAAAATTTGAAAATATAAATAGTGTATATACCTCTAAGATGAAGGTTTTGACCGAAGGAAATGGATAGAAAAATTCTCTAAGTAGGAGAACTTGAAAAGTGCCAAACCTCCAGAAAATACATACCTTCATGTTTTAATTAGGAAAAAATAGTAAAAATAGATATTTTCAAAAAATAAAAAGTGGCCATTTGTGACAACTTTATAGAAATGGTCATTCACCAAAAAACCCACCAAAGTAATATTTTATATGTTTCAAAATACAAGCAGAAGGGAGCTCACTTTGTAGACCTCCACACCTCACAAAATTAACTTTTTTTTAAAATCCTTGCCTAGAAAGCTAGAAGTCTATTAGAAGACCATCTCATCCAAATTTCATATTAAAATCATTAAAAAAAGGTATAGCTCAGGTATAGAAAACCCCTAAACTGTCAAGTGTGACATCCAATTGGGGTCTATTTATGGATAGTAAAATATTTTTGAAAATTATAAAAAAAGTATGGAAGGTTTATGATAGTTATGAGCACCTTCCCTCCAAATCTTGAGTCAATCGGAGCTAAAACACAAAAGTTATGGCCAAAAAACAAATCAGAATGCGACGTGTGACACAAAATAGGACATGTGTTTCTTACAATCACCCTAGGGTTTTTTCTTCTTTGTTTTTTAGGGTCCAGAATTACAATCATTTTGAAGAAAATCAATAGTGGCTATGGCAACCATGTAAGTCGATACCATTATCCAATGAATCTTACTTCGAAACAATTTAAGAAGCACTTGGGACTGCAATTTCGTAGAGTTTTCAATTGGCTTCAATAAGACTCTATAGCTCATGAATGCTATAGAAGCACTAAGTGCAGAAGGTACTCACATTTTTACTTGTCTCTATTATAAAATTGAACCAAAAATTAATCCAACTAGGCTCAAAATTAGATCAAGTGTTGTTGTTCTCTTTTGGAATAATTGATTTCTCTACATTGTACAAAATTTAGATCGCTTGTAAAACTGAAAGGAAAATCATATTTGCGCTATTTAGCCTCAAAATTCAAGACTGTTGGTAGAATAAAAGCTACAGATGGAGTAATTTGAGTTTCTCCACTTGCCTTGCAAAGAAACCCTAACAAAAAAAAAACTTTGCCACAAATGTTTCTAGTAAATGTTGGAATCAATTGATGTTGCACTTATTAAGATTCATCTTTGTTGTTGTCAATTAAATTATGGTAAATGCTCCATTGAATTTGCATTAGTATATATGACATAATCATGTGTTTGATTATTCTCAGACTATCTATTTTTCTATTCTTTCTAAATAGAAACTATATGACTTAGGGGTGTTTGCGTAGTTGAGTGTCTCAATTTTGGCAAAAGTACTTGCCCAAAAAGTCCTTCACATTGCTTAATTTAGTGTACAGCCATGTATTTACTCTTACTTGGGGGCTTGTGTCAGCCATTGATTTCACCTCCAATGACGGGCTGGATGCCACGTAATAGTGTTAATAGAGCATTAATTGGAAGCCAGACTTGGCGGCTTTGGGTACCGTTGCGGCTATCGTAGCCGTCCGATGCGAGGCACGATGGGCGGCTGGATCAGCCAAGGTTTACGGGGCAAACGGGGGTTCAAAATTAGGGTTCTGTTTCTTGGCTCTCGTCACTTCCGTGTTGTGTACCTTGCTCGCGCTCGCGTTCATGCGATCTCGTGCGTTTTGAACTTTGAATTTTTGTTGGAAATTTCTTGTGGCTTTGCAGACGTTAGTTTTGGGCTCCAATGATGTTGAACGAGAGTAGCAGTGAGGGTTATGACGATGATCTGGTTGAGGTTCAAGACCATGGCCGAGTGAAAATTGAGAATGCTGTGAAAACATGGGTTCCGCCTCTCTACGCTGAGGAGCCCGACCTTGTTTTCGATGGAAAGCTGCCAGTTTCTAGGAAAGTATTTGAGTCAGTCTATGGTCTTTCAAATCGAGGGAAGTCTCCCAAGAAATTGAAGATAGGTAGAGATTGTACTGAAGCTGAGGCTGAGAGATGGTTTGGGCTAGTGAATGGGAAGAATGCTTATCACTACAATCACTTCGATGATGAGGACGTTTGTAAAGAGATTGAGAAGTTGTGGATGATTTGCCACCAGAGGACAGTAGTACCAGGGATTAGAACAATCAACAAGGCTGAGGCACGGGGCTTCACTTGCATGAAGAAAGACCCCCCAGTCCTTGTGAATTGGGCTGTATTTGGAGAGTGGTGCATAAGAGATCGCATTCGGAGAGAAGAGAGATTGGCCAAGAAGCAGTCTCATGGTTTAGGGTCTTTATCGGCGCTCACAGCGACTGCGAATTACGACTCCGACACCAACGATGAAGAGAACCTGAAGAATGCGAGTCGCAGCGTGGAGGTCAAGTGTGAGTTCTCAGAGAAGAAAAAGCGTGTCGTGGACATGCCTCCTCCTAATGCGCAAGGTCGACAGGATACGTCGACTCTCATTTTTGAGTGGTCTGATTTTTTAAGTGCCTTAGAGGTGGAAATCACAACCTTCTCCTCGACTTTGGAGGATTTGAAGCTGAAGAAGGAGCAGACTGCCTTGGGACTCCTACGCGCGGAAACACAGTTGGCTGATCGACATCACTTGCTTCGCACAGCCTCGGCAAAGCTTCAACAACTGGAAGCTGAAATGAACGTGATGAAGGCCAGCCTTCTCGAGAATTCGGGCTTGACATTTGAGAGCCAACCCGGTGCTGCGCCTTTGCTGAGGAAATTGGACGCTCAATTGGGAGTGCTGGACACCTTCTCTGAAATGTTAACCAACGGCGAGGTGTGTGAGCGCTCCTATCTCCACCCTCGAGCTAAGAGTTTTTCACACGGGTCCTGTGTCTAATCGAGTTTTCTTTCTAATTGGGTAAAAAAGAAAGCCTTCCAAGCAATGAACTCTTTTAGTCACGTCTTTTAAGTGTTTATAATCTAATTTTGTGGTTATGATTCGATCTTTTTTAGTCTGAAATTCAACCAAGCGACCCTACTCTATTCTATTCTATAGTTTTGCCTAAATCTAATTCCAAGCGTTCGGTAAAAAGAAACTTAACAGTAAAATAATGAGAATGAAAATCAAATGTGAGCGGTTTACCTCCTCTGCGTAAATCTCCATGGTCCCGTCGTCAAACATCATCATGTGTAAATATTCCCCTACAACCTCGCCATCGAAATCATCCCGACTCTCCATCTAATCCATAGTAATTTCTCACAACTGTTGGTAAATTTTATCCTAATTAAAAGAAACCACTGGAAGTTATGTAGGTTCAAGTTAATTGCACATTCTCTCTTCAATTCCTAATTTATTGGTAATTGGAAAATGTTACAATATTTTGATACTACTAAATAGTTCGAATGATTAATGGAAATCCTATCTAATTGTTAGTATTATTATTCTTTGATTTATGATTTCGTCTTTTAAAATTAATTGAATTAGCAAATTAATTGAATTATGAATTTATCTAATTTTAAGAATTAAATTTCACCTAATTTTGAAGTAATGAGTTGTTCTTTTGTTTTCTTTCTTTTGGCTTTCGTGAATTAATTAGAATTAAAATATTATCACCAAACCTAATTAATTCAATTTCTTGGTAATTCTTAACGAAATTGGTTGTCAATTAGTTTGGTTTTTGTAGAATTAATTTAAATAAAGAATTGCAACCAAATCTTTTATAATCCAATTAATTTTAATTTCTTTTAAATTCCTAAAGAAATTGGTTGTCAATTTGTCTTTTTTAATTTGGCTTATTAGAATTAATTTGAATAAAGAATTGCAACCAAATCTTTTATAATCCAATTAATTTTAATTTTCTTAAAATTCCTAAAGAAATTGGTTGTCAATTTGTTGTTTTCCTTTTGGCTTATTGGGCCTAATAAAACAAAACTAACAAAATCCAAACCTTCTAAGAATCTAATAGCCAAAGAATGTAGAACATTCCAAAAGACCGAGAACAATTTCAATAGTGTTATTCCAAATAAATGGATTTTTTATTCCCAAAGGTCAACCCCCAAGAATAAAGAATCCCACTCTATAGTGTTATTCCAAAGAAATTAGTTTTTTAATCTAATTTGTCACGGTTAGGAATCTCACAACCTTAATCTTCCACCTAGTTCTCTTTCTTTCTCATTCTTGTTGTACAAAAGTTGTTGCAATTTTGAGAGTTAGAGGATGACTATGGCGGTTGAGTTGTCGATGGTTGAAGAACTTCTTTAGATGTTGCAAATTTTAAGTTTTTTGATGCAAAATTGAAGGGAGAGGTTGGGAATTTCCCTTCCAACTCCTTTTAATTTGGTCAAAAATTTCAATATTTGCAATGTCAAAAAATATTTTGTAATGGTTGAACTTACTTGTAAAGTGTGAGTTGTGGTTTCCTTTTGAGTTCCGGTCTTAGATAAGTGACTTGAGCTCCTGGACTCCCAACCTGAGCTCCTGGACTCCCCGGCTACCTCCTGGACTCCCCGACTCTACTCCAGCCAGGCTCCCGCTCCCCCCCGTACACGTGGCGATCGGTGGGTGGACGGACCCCCTCCCCTTGCCCCGTCAGCTCCCGCCACGTGGCGCGGCGCAATTGGTGGGTAGGGGGGGTCGTTCCCCCGTGAGTACTGGTGCTGGACTGCTCCTTCGGTGTTGGACTGGCTCCTTCGGTGCTGGACTGGCTTTGAAAATTCACTCCTTTTTTGGGATTTTTGGACTTAACTAATTTTTGGATAACTAAAACTAACTAATCATTCAATTTTCTTGGGATTTTTAGGCTAGACTAACTCACTAACTTAATCAATTGAATTCTCTAGGATTTTTGGGCTAAACCAAATACGAGGAGGGTTTTGACACACCACTTAATGACTCATCATTTTGGTGATCCAACAACGTGTCGCTCTAATAGAACAAGAGAAGTGGTTAAGGTTTCCACTAGAAATGCTAATAAAGGGTTGTGAGTGAGATATCAAGTCTTCCCTTATTCTTAGCATATAACCAACCTTGTACTATCTTTTCAACTTCAATTGTTTGATTGAAATTACTTTTAAATTGGTTGTCAAATTTCTTGTAAAAGGTTCAAGGCTCCGCCGTTTAAGAAGGTTCCAATAATATTTTGAATACTTTAATTGCAAAAAGAGGTGCACATGACAGTGCTTAACCGAACTTTCACTTTAAGTTTTCAAAATTTCCAGTATTTCAAGGTTTTGCAATCAAAGGAGGTACACATGACAGTGTTTAAACCGAACTTTGATGCTTCACACTTGAAATTTCCACTTCAAGTAGCCAACAAAAGATTGAAGATTATCTTCGAACACAAACTATTGAAACTAAAAGTCACTTGAAAGGGCCCTAAGCCTTCAAATTCCAACAAAATACATAAAATTTGGCCAAGTATTTGGTCCAAGTAATGCTCCAGCCACGCTGGTAGCACTTAAGCGAAATAACAAGTGTCGGTGCGAGAAATAAGGGTACTGGCAACCTCAAGGGGGGCTCTTATATACATGTGGCCGGGCCCCTCTCGGTAATTGCCGGTGAAAACACTTTGTTACTTCCTACCCTAAACTACCCTAATGTAATTCCAAAATATTAGTTGTTTAATGGTGGAAATTTCTAAAAACAACCCCATTTGGTCAAAGAAATCTTGGCCAAATCAAATCCAAGATCTTAACCCAAAATATTTTGGAATTAACCCTAATCTACGTAGATATTTTGCAAATTAATCCAAAGTCATTTTGAAAATTGTCTTTCTTTAGTCCAAAGATGGCTTTTTACGCAAGAAAGAGATCTTGACCAAATCCAATCTTTGATTTTCCAAGAGATATTTCCAAGAGATATTTCCAAAATCACTTCTAATTAACCGCAATTAACGATTAAAAAGTCAAACTAAGAGCTGACCCTCTCTATCTTTTAGGGAACAACTCGAAACGGAAAACCGTCTGCGCCATTGTCTTCAGAAGACCCCAATTAGCCTAAGGGACCCCTCACCCCTCACCCCTCACTCCTAGGCCATTTGCGTGCCCAAATTAGAATTACGGTAACTCCAATTAAAAGTCAAAAATCTAACTTTTAGGATTTGCGCATTTTGATGAATCTGTTAGGCCAGGGTTGTTAGGAATGTCCGTGAGAGTAAGGAATGACTCCTTATTTGCGACAATCAGACATTATTCGCTCCTGATACGCCGGTCAACCCGCCGCTAACTTGTAACTTCCAATGAATTTCAATGTCGATGCCGGTTTTGGTAGTTGGGAATGTCGAAATGTCTTCAAACTTGATCGGGCGCTTATTAAGCACACAAAAACCTATCCTAATTTTTAATGAGATTTTACCGCATCATATGTAATTTCTATGAATTTACGAACATTTCTATGTGCGGTTGATTTCCCATGGAGTCAACGTGGAATTTTGGAAAAATCCGAAATAAATTGGGTAACATCTAGGGCACTCCTAGATTCTTGGTGTAAGTCCCACGCAACCTTGCACCTTTCTAATTTTAGTAATTCGGAATTACTTTGCCCAATTGGACAATTTAATTCCCGATGCCCAGGAATCTTGGACAATTGTTTGATTCTTGTTCGCTCCTGGCATGCTCCTACCCTTGGAACACCTCTCTGTAGTCTTCAATCTCCAATCCTCCATCTTGTATCTCGTGAAGTTCGAACTCTCCAAATCCGTTGTAGTGGTTTTACCTTTAAATTCAATTTGTTCCAAAATTGAACTTAAGCCCTGGTAACTCTTCCACGCTCGTAGTAGACCCCTTTAGCTTAGTCAGTATGTCACGTGCATCCTTAAAAGGTTGACTTTGCACAGACATTCGCTAGGACTGACTAACTCTCTATTCCTTATTTCTCTCGGAATTACTAAATCTTTACATAAACTTGCTTTGGAGAGTTAGAATGATTCAAATTTCTAGGATTAGGAATTTTTCACCATCTAAGTTGGTTTTCCACCATTTTGGCATAGACTGACACCAAAACTCCCTCAACACTCTTTTTATGTCTTTTTCTTGAATATTTTGACTAATTTTCGCTATTTAATCGCGAAAAATGGACCCAGAGTCCTGAGTGCCATCTCGAGGGCTCACATATGGCGGCCATCTGCGGTATGATTGGAAATCATGAGAACCCAGACCTTGCTAATGCTTTATCCTGGGCAAACACAGTCAATCTACCCATGGTCTCGATTGAATCGAGATTCAATCGAGTGGCTTTCCACATGTGAATGTATGTAACCTCCAAGTGGTACTCACAAACCGGACCATATAAAGTATGATTTGGAGCGAGTCAAGTAAGATGGAAATGTCACATGTACATTTTTCAGGCATCATTACTCAGAGGGCCAATATAACTTTTATTAAAGTCACAATTACAGGCCCATATGGGTTTAAGAAAATCTAAGGACCCAATTTCCTGTAAAGCTTTCTAATATAGACCTAAAAGATCTAGACCTAATCTTTGGTTGTCAGCGGGTTCATTAATTTATCTTCAATAATTTTCTTGTTATATTCCAACTCAAACGGAGTTGACTTGGAATTGTCTTGGAAGAAAGGAATCCATTGTCTGCCTTGGATGAAACCAATTTGGACAACTAGAAAACTCATTATTCTTCCTAAACTAAGTGGGGGAGATAGGAAAAAGTTGGAGTAGGTGTCACGCCTTCAATGCTTCTGGAACACACTTTTGAAAAGTGTCTTCGGCCGTCGGCAATCTCTTGCATGACTTCCTGCATCTTGTCACTAGCTCAGGGGCGGGTGGCGCCCCGGCGACGGCCCAAAGATCGAACCCTCGTCGCCGGTTTGAAATTATTGCGGCCGACGCCACACAGGCCACTAGCCTCCGACGGCTCGGAGACGTCCGTTGTCTCGCCGGGGCGATATAAATACCCCTCCGCCGCTGCGCGGTGATCATTTTACCTGCACAAAACAACCGCTAACCTATCCCAAGAAAAGAAGTGAGCTGCCCCATCATTGACTAATTTTCGCTATTTAATCGCGAAAAATGGACCCAGAGTCCTGAGTGCCATCTCGAGGGCTCACAAGGTGGAGCACGAGGAGGCAACTGAGAAAGCGCAGTCCGCTTTGAGTGCAAAGAATGCAGCATTGGAGAGTTTTGAGGTTTTAGGGTGGCAGAGAGAAGCCTTAAAGGGGCAATTGAAGTTGTTGAGGAATGGCCTCCATTTCGAAATTCCTCTTCTACAACCACAGCAATTTGGTAGCCTTAACAGTACTTTCAACGGGATTCAAAATTGTTGTGTGATTTTTCACCCTTGTTCTTTTTGTGGTAAATCATTTGAGCCTGAGTGGAATTGTAAGATAGCTTCTTGCAAACATGGTTATCATTCTTGGTGTGCAAATGTCCATTTTTCCAGTTCAACAAAATGTTGCTTCAAAGATTGTGGCTAGGAGATGCATTCTAGTTGGTGGATTCAGTCTGGTTACAAACCAAGAAAAGCCAGACGACCAAAACTTGCTTCCACCATCTCCAACGAAGGTCAGTTCTCTAATCCTCTTGGCCCTGTGATTGCATCTACTTTAGTTTTAAGTTACTGAATCTAATTGTTGATCAGATATTATGGAATTGCAAGGTTGTTTAGGCTCTTTTGATTACACTGTTTTGAATTTGAAGGTACTGAGATCCCTTTTCATCACGGAAATTACAACTTGAAGGATTAGGGTGGCTCTGCAGTTCCATTTGTTGGTACTTGAAGCTACTGAAATGTACCTTGATTTAATTGAAGTTTAGCACTTGCAAGTTGTCTAGTTGTTTAGGCTCCTTTAACCACTTATTCTAATTGGAGGTTGTCCAAGCGATTTGCTTACCTCTTTGGATACTTGAAGCTTCTCAATTGTTGTTTCATTGCTTATTTGGGAACTTCAGTGTTATTTAGGCCCCCTTTGATTACCTGTTTTGAAATTGGAGGTACTAAATTCATGTTTGATCTTAGCTTTTGAACTCAAAGGTAGTCTAAGTTCCTATGATTCCATTTCTTGGTACTTGAAGCTACTGAAACCTGCTTTGATTACCAAAGAATTACACTTGAAGGTTCTTTAGATACTAGGATCTCCTTTGATTACATATTTTTAATCTTCAAGCTGGTTTGGGTACATAGACTACATGTGTGGGTACTTGAAGCTACAGAACTCTTGTTTGATTACAAAAAATTTAAACTCAAGGTGTTTGGGTACTGTTTGATTACACCTTCAATACTTTAAGGTATTGCATTCTCGTTTGATCATAGTTCTTGAAGGTCTAGGCTATTGAGTCTTAGTTCATTCCATTTGTTGGTACTAAAACCAACTGAAATTCACTTTCATTACAGAAGTTCTGAGCGTGGAGGTTGAGGGTTACGGTGATCTCCTTTCATCACATCTTTTTGAACTTCAAGTTTACTTATGCTCTGCCTTACAGATTTTGGGACTTGAAGATACTAATAGTATATTTCATTCTATTTTGTTGAACCTCAATTTTTTGAAAGTTTGTTTCAGTGCATCTTTCTATACTTTGAGGTACTGAAATTTTCTTCATATATCATTGAACCTTTTAGTAATTGACTTCAAATTTTCTTCACTTCTTGGATTCAGAGCAAACAGGTGTGCCTCACTCAAATCAGGAGCCACCACTGCCTTCTAGATCTGGTATCGTGAGCCCTTCTATTGGAAGCAAGGGTAGCGGTTTTGGGAAGCCGATGCAACAGTGGGTCCCTGCCACTGATCTTGGGAAAAAGCGCAAAGAAGCTGACCTTCATAAGAAGGATGTCGGTCTTGCACAAGTGGATTCGGAGGGCAAGCGAAGGCGAATCCCCGTGAAGAAAGGGCTTCCTTCTACAATCGAGGGCCCTACAATCGAAGCCCAAATTCAAGAGCTTTCTTCCGGAGGTTCACAGAGATCGCAGAGGGGTTCTGAGTCTGGTTCGGAGGCTGTGGAGGTTCCAACTGGAGTAGCTCCCAAGCGCAAGACAAAGCAAGTGGCTGTAGCAGAGCAGAGTATTGGTACACGAAGCAAAAGTGGATTTGCCGATGTAGGAGGTGCAGTTCGAGGAAGTCAATCACCTCGGAAGGCGGGTGGAAAACAGAAGAAGCCAAAGACCCCTGTACATGAACGAGTCTCAATGGCACGAACTACGCGGCATGGAATCCAAAAAGAAAAGCCCTGAAATGAGGGTCTTCGGGGATTTAAAAATTACCTTTTGCATGTTTGCTTGTGATTCCTGGCTACTTTGTACTTGGGATTCCTTGCCTATCTTCTTGTCATATATTTCTGTTTATATTGGGGTTAATGGGTGGCTACTTCTACTGCTGTGCTCACTACTTAGTACAGCTGCAAAGATTTTCATATTAATGAACTTATTACATTTGAACTTATTACAAATTATTTGTGATTGAAATTGAGGTGTACTTTAGATTAAATTTCAATTGTTGTTGTTGAAGGCCAAGAGCTTAAATGGTTTGGTTAGTATTGTTTAAATTAGAAATGTTTGAGTTAGCTTGTTTTCAGTTAGTATTGCTTGTAAATTGGCTAGTATAGGTTAGAGTAGGTTAGTCATGTTACAAGAGGCAATTCAAGAGGTTCAATTCCTCCATGAAAGATCTTTACACTTGAATCAAAGGTTGCTGGTGTTTCATTTCACTATTGTTTCCATATGTGGACCATAATTTTGTTGCAATATTATAGTGAAGTTTGAGGCTGAAAATTGTTGTTGTTGTTGTGGATTTAATGCTTTTCTGAAAATATGCTTTCAGTTTAGGAGTGTAAGACTTCAAACTAAGCTTTGGGAACATGGGTACATGTTAGTTGTTAAAAAATTTGGAGTTTAGGCTTCTTTAGCTCCCAATTTACTTACATATTTCCTCCATTCATCTTTTTTAGTTCATAATTGGATCCACAGTCATTGCAATTGCTTAATCTAATTACAAGGGCTGGAACTTCTCTCCTTTTTTTGATTTTAGAATTGAAGCTTACATGTGTTTGTTAAAAAAATATTTTCAAAGTTGGTCTTTAAAGATGTTACACTTAGCTTTGGATTTGTAGGCATCATCTATAGTGTTAACATTGGAATATTGTCTTTGAATAGTTCACAATTTGTTGTAGAATTAGGCTAGACCTTGATCTTTATTGATTTAGAATAGCAATGGCAATACAACAAAAACATATTTCTTTGTAGTGTAGAGAGAAATGAAGAGATCAATCTAAAAAAGATTGTAAAATATTGAGTGCATAATATTGAAAAGGCTCATAGGAATGACACCCAAAAATTCCTTGAATTGGGAATTTGTAAAGAAAAAGTTGATTTTGTATTGAATGCATCTCCAAAAAATTGGGAATGTTCAAGTGCCCATGGTGGTTGAAGGTTCATTTAATATGAAAAAATAAATGGGGAATGTAATATAGTGCTAAGAGACCGGAGTGGTTCTAAGTCCTTTTGATGGAATAAAAAAAAATTGGGAATGTTTAAGTGCCTTGGGGGTGGTTCTAGGTCCTATTGTGTAATTAAAAAAAATTGGAAATGCAAAAACTAGCCTATGGTGGTTGAGAATTCTTTTAATGGGAAAAAAAGGGGGGAATGCAAAATAGTGCCCGAGTTGGTTTTAGATCTTTTTGATGGAATAAAAAAAATTGGAAATGTTAAATACTCGGGTCCTAAGTTAGATGGACCACCAAAAATTTGGAATGTTAAATAAGTGCGTGTCGGTGGTTGTAGGTCCTTTTTATAGAATTAAAAAAATGGGGAATGTTTAAACCTTTTCATAGAATAAAAAAAAAGGGGAATATTGCTTAAGTGCTTCAAAGGAGGTGATTCTACCTTGACAAGAGTGAGTATTTTTTATTTAAATGGCTTCAATGTTTTAGTCGCCTCGGTTGGTTGTAGGTTGAGAATAACATTTGAATTAACAAAATTAGAAGTTATATTAATTTAATTTAATTTAATTTTTTTGGGGCTCAATTGATACTGTTTAATCCATGGACAATAAAAATGGAAATGTTTAAGCATTTTTGGATGGAAGTTTTAGAATCACAAGGGTGAACAAAGAAAATATAAATGTTTTAAGGGTTTTTTGTTGGGCTCTAGTTTCACTATACAATGAAAACATGAATCCAAACCAAAATTGTAGGTTCATAAAGATAGTGCACCCCCCCCCCCAAAAAAAAAAAAAAAAAAATTGGAAATGCTTATTTATTTGAATTGGGTACTTTTAGATGGCTTGAATAGTGAATTTTAAAAAGAAGAAAAGAAAATGTTTAAGTGCTTTGGTGCTTAAGTGGGTTTTCATGAATTGAAGGACTTAAGGTCATATTCGTTATATTGAGACTTTTCATAGTCTCATTTTTATCCTTGATTCAAAAATAGATTGTTTAATTTTTTTACGAGTATTTTTTTATAAATAGATAATAAGACAAACTTCTAGAATTTTAGTATAGAATTACTACTTGACCATTATTTATTTTTGGTCTCAATTACTATTTTTTGACATGAATTTTCTAATAACTAGCATTATGTCTCAAAATCTGCAAGAAGTCTCAATATAATGAATATGGCCTTACTTCATTTTAGGGTTTTCTAGTAGTTCTTGAACCTATTTGTGAATAATTAGTTTTAGGGTCGTGAAGGAATAGCTACAAAATTTAATTGAATGGTAACTTGTATGTAGATTTAAATGTAAGGATCAAGGGTCAATTTTTTTTTAATCCAATATAGATGTGCCATATTCGCTCATTTGAACTCAAAACCTCTACACTTGTATTCTTCATTAAAAAAAAATACTTACTCATCAAGAAATATGAACTTGAATCAATCAAGTATTATAGAATTTGGAAATATCTATATACAAATATTCAAAGTAGACATTATATTATATTTGTACACCTACACTCTAGATAGATAGCAACATTTGCCTCGTTGGCAATTCTTTTTAAATGAACTCAAATGTGTCAATGTAGAAGCATTCCAAAGTGCCACTTAAATATTTAAAAATGTTTTGGATCCCTCTTGACAAGATCTAGAACCACCTCAAAGCAATTAGCATAATTTTCCATTTGTTCTTATTTATTTTTTAGAACACTTAATCAACTAAATCCATTTTAAAATTTCCACTTTAAAAAAGAAATCATTCTTGTCAACATACTTAAACCTCACCACCCCATCTCACTCTCCAAGACCTATTTGAAGCACTTTTATTTTTTTTATTCTATAAAAATTAAAAAGGCCCTATATATACCCCAAGCATTTAAACATTCCCCATTTTTTTTTATTCTATGAAAAGGCCCTATATATACCCCAAGCATTTAAACATTCCCCATTTTTTTAATTCTATAAAAAGGACCTACAACCACCGACACGCACTTATTTAACATTCCAAATTTTTGGTGGTCCATCTAACTTAGGACCCGAGTATTTAACATTTCCAATTTTTTTTATTCCATCAAAAAGATCTAAAACCAACTCGAGGGCACTATTTTGCATTCCCCCCTTTTTTTCCATTAAAAGAATCTCAACCACCATAGGCTAGTTTTTGCATTCCCAATTTTTTTTAATTACACAATAGGACCTAGAACCACCCCAAGGCACTTAAACATTCCCAATTTTTTTTAAACATCAAAAGGACTTCAAAGAACCACTCCGGTCTCCAAGCACTATATTACATTCCCAATTTATTTTTTTACATTAAAAGAATCTCAACCACCATAGGCACTATTTTGCATTCCCAATTTTTTTTAATTCCATGAAAAGGATCTAGAACCAACCTGGGCACTCTTTTCCAACCCCTTCTTTTTTTCCATCAAAAGAACCTTCAACTAGGTGCCGTGGGCACTTGAACATTCTCTAATTTTTTTAATTACACTAGAAGGAACTAAAACCACCCACTAAGGCACTTGAACATTCTCAATATATTTGTATTACATCAAAAGTACCTAGAACCACCTTGGGCATTTAAACATTCTCCATTTTCTTAAACTTATGGCTCTTGTGACCTTGGAACCACCACCTACAACCACTTTTTTTTATTACTTATTTTCTTGGGTCTATTCAAAAGAACCCCCAATTTTTTTTCTTCCAATATACACTTTAGTAATTCTATTGGATCATTCTCCTAAACCTTAAGTAATATTCTTTTGTACTCCTACATTCACAATTCATTTGGTTGATGTCTTCATTTATATATCCACTATATATGAAAGTATCTTTTGCCTTCAATGCCATTACTATTTCATATCAAAGAAGATCAAGACGAATTTAGCCTAAATCTATTGCACATTGTGAGCTATTCAAGTACAATTTGTTAATGTTTAACATCTTAGATGATGCCCATAGTGCCAAAGCTAAATGTGGCATCTTTAAAGTCCAAATTTGGAAATGATTTTTTAACAAACACGTGTTGGCATAAAATTTTCAAAATCAAACTAAAAAGAGAAATTTCAATCCTTGTGACTAAATTGTGAGATTACAATGATTGTTGGTCTAAATATGATCTCATATAGGATGAATCGAGATAAGATAGTAGCGTACTAGGAGCTCACCCTAAACCACCTCCAAATATTTAAAGAAGTATGATGCCTAAGAGTTTTCAAAACAAAGTCTGTCTTACACTTGCTACTTAATGAAGAACATATTTCATGACTACATACTACCTTGAATTCTAAAAGTACAGAACAATATGAACAAGTTCAAGCCCTTGTAGTTTGACCAGAATATTGCAACGAAATCTGGTCACCCTAAAAACTGAATTGTGAAATGCAACAACAACAAGTCTTGATTTCAAATTTTGAATTCAGAGATCAATCATGGAAGAATTGAACCTCTTGAACTGCCCATTGCAGCATGATTGTCCTACTCTAGCCTACACTAACCAATATACAAGCAATATTAACTAAAACAATGCAATAGTATAGAATTCTAATTCAAACAATAACTACTTACAAAGACTTTCTACCAAAAAGGCTTGAAATTCAGAACAATCTAAAGGTGCCTTCACAACACATTAAGACTCTAACACTGCAATGGCACTTAGAATACCAGCAGAAGCATCACAGTCTAGTCTGTAAACCACATCATTGCCTGACACTCGGTAATCTTGAGGCACCATGGGGAATTTGACAGCCCTCACTTGGCACGCATGAAGATGAGCTACTTTAGACTTCCTAAAAAGCACATAGTTTCTTGTATCTCGACTATATCTTTGGTAATACAGTCCACCTATACAATGGTCTCCCACCAAGAATTCTTAACCCCAAGGGCAAGTGAAAGATTCCTGGACTGTAAAAGCTGGCTTTGTGCACATAAGTACTTCAAAATCAGCATTACCATCATCACCTTCTTCCGCATTGGTTGCAAAATTATCATCCAATTCAATACAACCAGCTAGCTCTTCCCCATCACCACCATAATCTGTCCACAAACTGCCATCAAAGTTTTCAGAAATAGCTGATTGGACATGCACTACATTGTTAGGAATTAGTACCTCCACACTCCACCCAAGTGTCCAAGCCAAATTCTCACAGCTATCCCACTTACAATCCAAGCAAAAGCAACAAAAACAAGCCAAACTCTTTGTAAGCAACATGTTGGTGGAAATAGCATTCACAAAGCGAATGGAGTGCAAATCTCTGGTTCCAGCAATAGGCATGGTAGTAAAGGGGGTCTCTCGTTCTGTAGCCAATGTCAACTTTGAGATGTGCCAAAACACACGGGTCACATCACTCCTGTTTGTCCCAGTATAACAGGTTTCAGGTCTGCAGGACAATTTCTCTCGCAACATTTGCACAACTTAGGCAGCATTTGCAAGTTCAGGGCCTTCACAATCTAGCTGAGCTTTACGGATGAATCTTTTCACTACAGCTCCAGCTCCATCGTGTGGGCCGTTACCATGCCCTGAACCAAAGAAATTCCACCAACATATGCAACCACCAGTTAGATGAGGATAACGGCTAACATAGTACCAAGGTACTTTACTTTTGAATTGAGAAGAACAACCATCTGACCAAATCCAATGTTGCTTTGGATAAAAGCCTGATTCATGCAAATCTTTCCAATGCAAGTTCAAACAATGTTGCACAAAATAAGAATCATGTTTCCTGTCATCAGAAATATAGAAGTGATACTTCATCAAAGCATTAGTACTAGGATCACTAGGGTCAGGGTTAGGATTTCTTGTCCAACTAATTTGGACAAGAATGGATATTTGATAGTTCTGCCAATGCATTGATTGCACCTCATTTTGTATCTCAAAGCTGTAGTTTTCAGCAAAGTCAATCACAGAGACAATTCCGTCAATAGGAATATTTTCTAAACTCTTTTTAAATTGTTTATCTTGCCATCTAGCAATAAAGTTATGCTGAATAAGAAATTGCAATTTTGGCTTCAAATAGTCTACCAACTCATCAGATGTAGTGCACTTGTAAGCAAGATGTAATTTCTGTTTTTCTTCCCCTTTTGTAGTGACAATGGTTTTCATTTCAAATCTCTTCCATGATACTTTAATTCCAGAGGTTCCTTCTTCCTCAACAGGGCAGATCGGCAAGTAATCAACACCACAGCTATCACACAAACCAAACAAACAATCCCGTGCATGCCACTCAGCAAATTCATCTTTTGGACACACTACTGATTCCCAGAGCTCGGTAGTTCCAAAGTATCTTACTTCCTTACCTTGGCAGCCAGTGCCACTTACCTCAAGTGAGCCACAAATCTCTTCACAATCACATGTACAGGTGCAACGAGCATGCAGGCCAGACTTCAACCGCATATTGTTCAGCGCTTCAAGTAATTCCGAAATTTCAACATGATATATGCAACAACAAGTGTTCCTCTCTTTCATCCTTTTCACCCAAAAAGGGCGTAGCAAGTCAAAGGACCTCTTCCCTATAATGATTTCGGAGTAGGCCCTTTGAAATCTAAGGTAGAACTCCATCTACACAAAGTGTGACAACATTGGGATTAGAACAATGTATACAGTATTCTTTTCTATCTAAGCTTTTGAACACCCTAAACTGTCATAAAGAATCTCCATAGTCACAAATATGCAACACCAAGTCTCTACTGTACACAAACATCCTAAAGGCCTAGACTACCTCAATGAACACCTAAACCAACTAATGTCCAATATTTCAAGCCTATCGTATGTGTACAACTGAACAAATTCAAGAAACACCCAAACTTAATGAAACAACCAACAAGCATCTCTCTATAAAAAAGTATACTCTTAGTGTGTCCACTTTCAATCCCTAATGTCCACATATACCCTAAACAGCCTATATGAACAGTTACAGTAACAGAGTCTTCAATCCCACTATCCCTAAACACCCTCAACATCCTCACTAAATACCCCGGACAACATATGTCCAAACCACATGCATTCAAACACCCTAAGGTACCTCAATAAACGCTCAAAATGACAAATGTCTAACCCTACTGGGGTCAAACCCCCTCAGTGCACAACAATAGTGACAAAAGTTCCAGCATATTGTACTCAGATACACCAAACTACCTCAATGAACAAACATACTAACAAATGTCCAACCTTCAATACGGAAACATCATGAACACCCACAGTGAACACCTACAATGACAAATGCTTGCCACTAATGTCTCAAAACTCCTTTCCTAACTCAATGAACACCCACACTGTCCAATGCCCAATCCAAAATGTAAAGTAACACTCCCTAGTATCTCAGCCTAAGCTCAAAGGTAACAGAAGTCCAATTTCAATTCTACCAGAACATGACAAATACCTCTAAAATAAGCCAAAGTTTCGAACTTCCAATATGTAATCCACTTCTGAATGTCAAAATGGTAGGTGTTCCATGGAAATGGTTAGAAGCTTACCTAAGTTTGTGGTACCGTTGAAGAAATTGAAGAAGAACAGCCACAATTTCCATCCCGTACCATGTAGAAGATTAATCCAACATCCGTGAAGTGAATTCAATAATCAGTATCAACCTAAACCCAAAATATGGAAAACTTTCAAACACCACAAAGATAGAAATGAAGATGCTAAATTGAATAAGGCAAGTGCAGGAAGAAAACAGTGAACGTGAAGGTTCTGGCTACATACCTGAGTTTCCATTAGGTATTGCGTGGGCTTCACATCGTACAAGGAGACATCGATTCTCAAACAAACAACTTCTTTAGCAATAGGACTGTTTTGAGTTTCTAATGACCACTATAGTGCGACTGCTCCCTTGGTGCAATCAAATAAGACATCAGACCTTTGTTTTTGGACTGAAAGCGTCCATTTGAAAACAGAATCTGATTCCATGGCAGTCCTACGAACTTTGGCTTTAGAAATGTTCCGAGGATGTATTTGCAAAGCTCGGGCTTGTCCTCGAATGGACGTCGTAGATTCAGAGCTAACAACTGCTGTTAAAATGGCATGTTTTGTAACCAGCTGCGCGGAAGTTTTTGTGGACTTAACCTCGGAAAGAGATTGCTGAAGCCCATAGACAATATCATGCCGCACCCTACTTTCATTGCTCGAAGGAAGCGAAGCAGGCAACAAATTACCTGACTGAACACTAAAAGCCAGAACTCTCTCTAGAACTTGACCTCGAGCCTCCGGAGTGGAGAAATCTTGCAAAGTTTCATCAATGTGAAGTAAGATGCGTCGTGCACCTCTTCTAATCTCACAGGAAGGCATATTGTCAAGAACCCCATCATTTTCTAACACACCTGCTCCAAGCAAACCCGTAACTTTTAGGGCACGACGTTGCTGTTGTCATTCCCTATTTTGGCGACGACGCTTTTCTAACACTCTTTCAGGTCTATTCATTTTTGATCGACCTGAACGTCTGTTTTCATTCTGTTGGCTACCCATTGGCAGCAGGTTATAGAATAAGCTGCAAGCATTTCCTTGAACCCAACCTAAACCCTTAAATCCCTAACTACTACAAAAAGAGCACCACTCTGAGCACTACCAAATCACCATGAAGATGAAATTGAATGCAGAATGGGAGCACAAACTGAACTTACTCCCAAACCCTAAGCCCCAAAACAAAGCTTGTGCAACTGCATACAGTTTAGAACTTCACATAAACCTTGTGCAATGACACCGAAAATCCTAAACCCTAATTTAGTACACATCGTACAACAACAGCGTGACAAGGGATGAGACACCAAGGTCGGGGAAGCTGAAATCACAGTTAGAACTTCACAAAAACCTTGTGCAATGACAACGAAAATCCTAAACCCTAAACTTGCACACATTGTGCAACAACAACGTGACAAGGAATGAGACACCAAGGTCGGGGATGGAGAAATCACAACAGCAAATTTTCAAAACACACCTGCTTTGCTATGGCGGGAGGGCAAATCGCGAGCCAGCAATCCGGAATGAAGACTTCGAACTTCGCGCAATTACAGTGTCAGTACCTGGCGGTTATCGTCACCTGTCGGGCCCCAGGACCGTATGATGAGAGTCCAGTGAACGATTCTCAGAAGAAGTTTGCCACAACAAGCTGTGGTCCAGCAGATTAAAATAGTATTTATTGGTTTATCAAAAAGTCCCAATTTCAAGTGGCACACCTAGAACTCATGAAATCATAAAAGTTTGGAAAAAAAAAATTGGGAAAACAAATAATTACAAAAGAGAAAAGGACTTCATAAATTCCAGAGGTTTTTCTCTCATTCAAAAGTCCTTTCCTAATATTCAATACTTATCTTCACAATAAGATTATAATTTCTTAAGAGTTTAATAAAATCCTCACTAGAATCATAGTCCCTAGAATAAATTTGAGTACCAAAACCATCTTTAAAAAGTCCTTGAAAAATATGCTCATAGCAGAATTGTCACACCTCTATATTTTCAAAAGTCCCCTACACTTTCATAAAATGCTTCAAAAAATATTTAACAACAAGGTTGTATGTATAATCACGTTTAAATCTACAAAATCAACTTCTTTTTAAAAAAAAAAATTTTGAATGTACTTTTTATGCATTTGAAAATTGGGTTTGTGCAGTTTTTGATGGTGTGACACGATTTTGAACCCGTCAACCATGCATTCACCCTTAGATCTTCTACAATTCTATCACATAGTAGATTCTGATAGTATAGCTTTGAGAGAGATGCGGGTCTCACACTACCACCACCAAATAAAAATTCTAGGTAAAAGACTACCAATACAATTTGTAATTCAAATTTGCAAGACAATTGAAAAATTCATGAGTACAAGAAAATTGCCAACCATTTTCACCATCTCCACTATCACTAAGGTAAGTCATGCTTCCATTGGTTTGTACTTCTATTCTAGTTGCGCCATACTGCAATGAACACGTCGTAGCCCACTTTATTCAATGTTTACTTTCACTATAACAAAACATGGTCTGAAAAGACCATAGTCATTTTTGACTACGGTTCTTTTGGCCACCTTTTTGTGCATACGCGTGTAGTGGATTCTTTCGGTTTTTTGCAATTTTCCACTGCAATTTTTGGAATTTCTGAGCGTGAAATATACCATTGGAAAGGTATTCAAAATACCTTTCCAATGGTATATTTCACGCTCAGAAATTCCAAAAATTGCAGTGGAAAATTGCAAAAAACCGAAAGAATCCACTACACGCGTATGCACAAAAAGGTGGCCAAAAGAACCGTAGTCAAAAATGACTACAGTCTTTTCAGACCATATTTTGTTATAGTGTTTGAAACAAATTAAACATAAAGTGGAGATTGTGTCAATGTCTCAACTGTTTTCATTCTATTTATGAAATATAGGATTATAATTTTGCTACATATTGCACATGATAGAAGAAAGGCAAAAACAATCTATAAAAACATATTTAATTGAGGAATCAATTGAAGAAACTTGACAGAATGTAGAGCTTTGACTGCCTGCTGATTTGCTTCTTGGTACTTTCTTGTCTGCAGACAATAATAACAAATTGATTCAGGATAAAAACAGCTTAAAACAACTCCATTCAATCTTTGAACTATCACAATGTACTAATCATAAATTTCTCTCAAGAAGAATCAGAGAAGCTTCAAAAGTCATTGATGCTCCAAATCATAATACAAAATCTTCGATCAACCGATTGAGCACGCTTACAACATCCACAAAAATCCTAGGTCACCTCTAGCGTCCCATCTCCCTAAGATAACTAATATTTCTGTTTTACCAACACACCCGCATCACACTCAAAAGAATGTAGGAAGAGATATATAGCAACAGCATCTGCCATGGTGAATCCAAATTTGAACAATGACTCCATATCAAGCGTGCATGTTTGTCACCTTGTTTCACACTTCGTCGTTCAAGTCTTGGCTTGTTCTTCACCTACAAGTGTGGGACTATAGGAGAATGTCAAAGTTTCCTGTTTGGGGAAAGTAAGCGTCTTCTTGAGACTTTCAACCTGAGAGCAAGACTTTCAACTTGCGAGCCTTTTGCAAAATCATGTTCTAATTACAACTTCCCCTTCCTTCACCCACTCCCAACTGTATACTTGGGCTTGATCTCATCGTCACAGCTTAAAAGCTCCAACACCATCAACTTCTAGTCGTGATAGAGTGACATGAGAAGCAATCGTCTACATCGACTTATTCACCCTCACGGATGCACACCTTAAACCCGGTTATGGACCTTCTACTTTGTCATAGGAAGGTTAGGGCTCCGCAGCAACTTGGGAACAACCTTTGAGAGAACGCCAATGTGCCCTCTATTGGGAACATTGGCATCCTCTGGAGGTCCCATAAAAATTAAACTTTGGTTAGCTCAAACCTACAAAGATAGGAATTAAGGATTAATGGTTTGATGATTAACCCTAAAATTCTAATGGGACATTTTTTTTCCTATAGAAAATGTTAGGAAGGCCAAAATGGAAGAAAAAAATGATTTTTCATTCAAATTATTTTAGAAAAGTTGCTTCAACCCAATTTCCTTAGAAGATGTTGTATACTCCTCTCTTTTGTGATAATTTTTACTTTCTAATATGAGAAAATAACACATCCATTATTATACAATGTATTTCAACAATTTATGCTCCTTACACTAAATGTACATGTAAACTATATAAATGATCTTTTTTTAATTCAAGACCAACTAGTGAAATGAATTTATTACATGCAGTTTCTATTCCAATTAAAAGTTCGTAAATTTGAATATTTTATTGCTATTTGAACTTTTGACCTATTACCACATTGAGTTGTTTTTTTAATTTTAGAATCACATCATGAATTTTTTGCACAGTTATATTTTGCATTGTAATATACGGAGTATGTATATCATGGGTGATCTTAGACCTATTCACTTGCATTAGAAGAAATCTGAGGGCATTAGAAGAAATCTGAGGGCATTAGAAGACTGCAGGTTCCCGGACTGCGAGAACGCAGTTTCTAGCCCGAGAACTAAAATCCGACGTGGTCAAGAGAGTGCCATGTAATAAAATTTTTTAAAAATTGGGCTTTTTTTCATATTTCAGGACCCAGAATTTTTTTTTTTTTTTTGGATAAATGCCGCCCTGACAGCGACTAGCAGTTAGGGAACAGTTTCGGGGAACAATCCCGAAACAGCCCTTTGGAGGCCTCAAATTTCTTCTAATGAATGACTTTAGGCCTAAGACTCAGGATGGATAAAAATGTCTTTTTATCCAATTTTTTTATAAGGCACTCAAGTAAATTTGTAGTGAATAGTATTGTAAATTCCATAATTATCAGGTTTTTGACTTTGCTGAGAAAGAACATGTTTAATCTATGGATTACCTTTATTATTAGTATATTTTGGCAATTTCTTGTTAATTATTTATAATAAGAATTTTAGCTATAAAATGATCATTTTAAAATATAAATCCCATTAATGAAAGGAATCTCTTCAAGTGCAATTTCTACTCCAATTGCAAGTTTTTGAAATTTTTGAAATTTTTGAAATTTCAATACTTTATAGCAATATGAACTTTAGATCTATAACCATGGTTTGTTGATTTTCTAATTTTAGAGTGACATGGTAAATTTGATTTATACCATACTGTTATACCATATTGTTATACCATATTTTACATCTATAGTGAAAAATTCGCATTCTTTTAGTACATTCTACGTTTGATATAAATTTTCTTCATTTATTTTTCTTAAAATTCTCAAGAATTTCAATTTTTTCCTAAAATTTTTGATAATTTTATGACTTATAATAAACATGAGACTTTCATCTCTAATTATTAAATGTAAAATTTTCATTAGTATCCAATTCAAAACTGACAACAAATATAGTGATGTACTAGTGGGCCTTGTGCCAATGCCATAGTTAGAACTACAGTAAAAGTAATTTTCTAATGTTTTAATTCATTAAAACTTTGAAATTCAATAATTTTTTCAGTGTACATCGAAATGCCATGAAACCAAGCCCGTGCACCCCTCCTCGCCAAGAGCTTTCCAACGGTACCAAGCACACAACCGGAGATGCATGGGCTAGGAGATCTCAACGTGACAAAACAAAACAAACTACTTGCCTTAACCCCTAACTACCCAGTCAACCATATATGGTCGATCTGAAATTTCAGGCCCATTTCTGAATGGGTAGTTAAATTCCTGTGATCGTTTAAAAAAAAATTCGGGCAGTTTGAAGGGTTAATTATTGAAAACTTTCATTTTTCACTAGAAAAAGTACATATTTGATTATTAAGAGGTCTTCAAAGGCATACATGTACCATAAGTGAAGTGTAAAGCTTGCCAATTTTACTTCATTTCTTAGTTTTATGCAATTTCACTTAATTTGAGATTTAAAAAATTGTACATATCCATTTGCTTTGAAAATGGTCCCAATGGAAAGAGGAAAGTGTTTTCATGATGTTCACCATTGAAAATTTAAACATACAACTATTGATTTGGAGTTATTTGCAATTTCTACTTATAAAAATAATTGCATTTCAACAATTGCAAGGTAAATTGTGTAATGAATTTAACAACTTTTCATGTGAAATCAAGTTTTTTAAAAGTGCATTTTAGTATGCTAACACTTTTTGTAGTTGTTCATGTTACCTCAAATCCCCCCAAAAATTTATATGCAAATTTGAGAAACATTGTGGGAAAAGGCAGCATTCTAAGTATAGAAAATATACTCTTCTCTCCTTATAATCTCACAACTCCAATGTAGTTTTGTGCTCAAAATTTGTGTACTTGCTAATAAACAAGCTCTTTAAACATCTATGCGGTTAGATTTTGGAAAAAAATCAATTTGCTTCACTAGGGATGACTACAAGTCCATGCACTTTTTTCATAGTCAAAACACACTTAAAAAGGCTTGGGCATTTAGGGGTTAAGGTATAGATCATAGTGATGGAGAGTGAGGCTTGAAATCAGTGGTCGTGAGCCCGCCTACCCGCACCCTTGGTCCGAACGACCGAAGTCACGGAACCCTTAGCGTAGGATGTCAGATACAGACCTAACCCTAACCCTAATCCTCTACGACCCGCTCGTCGCACCTCCTCTCTATATAAGCTTCCTTTACCTGAACCTATCATCTGAGTGGTCTGCATTTTGGTCGACCTCTGTGTTTCAATCTCTCTATTTCCAAAGGTTTCCTGTGTGAAGTTTCAATGTCTCGTCTGTCCCGTTTAGTTTTTGTTCGTGTTAACGCTCTTAGGTTCTGTCCGCTGCGTGGCACATGATGAGACTTTTGGATTCCCCTTCCAACTGCGGTGTGAGGAAAAGTCCTGTTTCTGATGCCCCGATCTCTGGCTGTTTAGGGTCCTGGCCTGTCTTCTTTATTTGTAAGTTGGTTTCGATGACTTGGGAAGCAGGTGACGGGAACTGCGGTGTGAGGAAAAGTCCTACTTCTAATGCTTCATTTCCCTGTTTTTTATTGTGTATGAGGGTGAGGGTGTTTCAGCCTTTCGATGCCCCACTCATTTAGTGTTTGACGGTATCCAGCGTATCAACTGGACTAATGCACGTAGTGAAGTCTATCTGTCTATTGTCTTCTCGAGTCCGACTGTTCACTCTTCACAATCGGCAGCCCTGGTGCAGGTAAGTGGACTAGAAGTACTGTTTGGAATTGGGGAAACTGCCGGTACGTTTCAAAGTACTGTGGTGTGATGAAACAGAGTCTTGAATAAGCATTGCCATTCACCTAGCAACCTCTTTCCCTACCCTAAACCAATGAGCTATCGTACACAGCAGTGTGTGGCAATCACTGTACTTCAAATATAATTCTTAACTTAAAAATACAATGCCGTGAGCCCGGAAGATGGCATGCGTGCTTCCCGATGCCTGTAGAAGCGGCACATCTGAAAACCTCTAGTAAACGAAGTCACGTGACATCTTGAATCCAACCTGCAAGATGTAGTCTAGAATTTTACGGAGTTTAGACGCTCCTAAAAAAATAACTGAGCAGGAGGGGACTAGTGGCCGCCATCGGGAATACAGAATCATAGGGTTCTATTGTCCTGGAAATTCGATTTTCTGTGGAGTAGTATCTTTCTTGGCCTTGGGGATTTTCTCCTTGCCGATACCAACGGGTTTGGTCGGGGGGCTTCCTGCTTTCTTTCGGGCAATACCACAAAGGTGTGGATCCTGAAAGCCGAGGATTGTTTCGTACTGCAAGTCTTCTAAACCTTCGGTGTTCTGCTCCACATTACACATGAAACCTCAAGGGCTTAGTCCCGCAACCGGCATGTATATGGGTAGAACCTCACATTACCTAGCTTAATAATTACTCTTTCGACCAACTCTGATTAGTCTCAGGAAATTCATATCGACTCCTGACAACGTAGACCACTAACTCCCGTTTGATCCTGGCCTAAGCTGCAGATTATCGAAACACATGGAGACATGTCACCGCGCCAACATCGCTCAAAACCCCAGAGTACGCATGGCGTTCAGAGCAGGCACCTTCAGAGACAAATTGCGAATAAATTTCATAACCTTTAGAGGCAGGACCTGCCCATTACTGAGTTACAACGACAACAGATTGGAATATCATCTGCAACGAAAACAGATTTTGGTGCCTTGGGCATTTAGGGGTTAAGCTTCAGTGGAACATTCGCAAAGTGGGAAAGAGTATTGGACCTGAATAATTGGCAGTACATCACGTGTCACCCGATAGTTTCCTCCAACTAAGTTTCCAATATTTTCTACCACTTGCTGAGCTGCTCGCACCAGCAAATTCTCAGACCCAACATTCTCGACATATATTAAGGGCTGCATCACCACCACAAGTAGATCAAATTCAATAGACTCAGTCAATCTTCTTCGTTCAGAACATTTCTCACTTGCCGACTCGTGGAAATTGAAAGCTAGCTGTTAAAACAACACAAACTCTCATCTGTCATGACTTGCCTGCAACTGCCCTCGCGCAACAATTCTATAAAGACCGATATTATGTCTTGCTGTCGAGTGTCGATGATTCACAACCTAATCTCCAAGTCAAGAAAAGTAACAACGTAATCAAAGGGAACTGGGGAAATGATTGTACTTTTCCAGGTTTTAAGACTCGAACAGCCTCCTTGAGAGCGGACGCGACCTCCTCATCGGACATTTCTGCCATGCCATACACACTCACCTGCGAAGTCACATACTAGGACACTGCTTAGAAAAGAACGGGTCAGAGACGGCACGTCGTCCCTTTCACCAGAGAAAATTTCCAAACGCGGTTGGGGCGAGGTCACATTCAGAATTATTATTGTGTTCAAAATACTCCTGACAAAAGAGACAATCGCCCGGGGGAGGGGGGATTTGGTCAGGATCACATGACCGTCTAGACGATTCTGCGAAGCCTCCAAAAATTGAAGGGTTCGGGTTAAGGTAAGGACCATACCACAGCATCCATGCTGTTCGGTGGAATTCTCGAGAAGTCAGAGGCAATTCTGATGGGCACCTTCGCGTTGGCAGCTGTAGTCAGGTCCCCAGCCAGACTACGTCAAGAATTTGAACAAATGATATAACCTATCCAATAATACTAACCGCTAGGTTACACCACTACTTTTGGTCAGCTTCATTATACAAGGGAAAAAAGCTCGAAAAAAATTCCACCACGTGACAAGTCCAGTAGCACACACAGAATCATACAGAAGTTTTGATGATTTTCTTGTGCCCTCGTGATGATTTTCATCACCAAAAGGCTGTTTATCAAAGTTGAAAATAGAAGGCGATCGTGAAATGCAGCGATGGGTTTGATGGGCACCTTGGCTCTCGAGCAGCTGAACGTTGGGCTTCGGGGTGACAGCCACCACTTGCACAGTATCTTTCGGGTAATAATACAGATTGCGGCCTTCTCGAATGCCCAAATCCAGGATCCGTGCACCCCCTCGAGGCACATGCCGACCCAGCAACGCTGCTATGAAATACTGATGCACATTGCCCATTCACTCTTAGATTGGTGAAGAGGAATGAATTAAAAGAAGAAATTTGAATTCCCAGAATAGAACAAACCAGAATTAAAACCTCGCATTCTCGACGATAAGGAAACGTGGCTTGTGAACTTTGTTTTTCTCCACATCAGACCGACCCCAATTTTCAATCTGGAGTGGCTAACTAATCAGTTCAATCTCATTCTCAGGCCTTCAGTTTCACCACACAATAGAAAGGAATTCGAATTCGTATTCGAATTCTGAATAGAGACGACAAAATTCAGGGCTCCTCACTTGCACATTGAAATAGACGACAGCACGGAACACCCCAAAGCTCACAGCACCAGTCCCCAACACTCCGAGCACGAAGGAGGTTGTATCAATATCCGTCGGGGACGCCAACGCCATCGCCAGAGGCGCTTGAGCTCGCCGCCTTCTCTGCACAACAAAACAGTTCAGTCCACCGAGCACAGAATTCCCACGTAGGCAGGAAATTCGTCGCAACAGCAGATAGAAATGACAGAACGCACACCGGACGGAAGCTCCGGGTGCGGCAACCTGCAGTCCTCCGGAGCATAGCAACGTCATGCTCGACCATGTGCGAGGCCGAAGACGCCAACAAGCGCGTATGCGGAGCCCGCGGGAGCGCAGAGGAGCCCCGCCATGGGAGCGGGGAGCCCGTTACAAACGTGGGGGAGGAGCACACGAACGCCATAGCCAGAGGAGACGCTGCACGAGGTCCCACAAGAATCGAGAAACACGTCGTGGACACCAAACTGAATAGAACAACAGTTAGGACCTGTAGGGCCTCGGAGGCCATCATTCCCAACTGGACAGAACATCCAATCCGACGAACAGATTCCGTTCTCAGGTTCAACTTGGTGTTGGATAATGGTCTGGAAGTCATGTTCTCTCTGTAGTTCTCACTTCTCACTTCCTTCCGACATTTCCTCTAATTTTCTTTTCCTCTTGTTTTCTTTTCTTCCGGTATCTGTTTCTCCTAGTTTTCTTTTCCTCTAGTTTTTAGCTCTGTCCTTTTGGATAAAGACTATGGTATTAACTATGGGTTTTGGATTTATGTTTCCAAATTTTATCTATAACCTTTTTACACTAAATACAATGACGAATAATGTTGGAAGGAGAGGTTGCTTGGCGGACCCCTCTTTGGTTAAGGGAAGAACCTACTTAGGCAGACCCTTCCTTCAATGAAAAAGGCCACCTAGGCACACCGCTCTTTTGACAAGGGGGGTTGCCAGGGCAAATCCTTGGTTGGCCAAGGAGGGTCACCTAAACAAACTTGGTTGAGCCTACTATTTATTTTGTTTAAATAATTTTGTTTAATTTTCCTTCTATTTAATATTTTCTATTAATAAAACTAATATCATTTTCTCTCTAAGACAAAGCCTCATGGTTACACTGTGTTCTTGTTTTCTTGTCTTCTAGTTTATTAACAATGAAAGAACTAATCTTGGCCTACCAAACAACTTTATTTTTTTTCAAGATTAAATTTTTTGACACTCAAGTTAGGATCATGAAACTTTTTTGATTCTTGTAAGGTAAATTGTCTATTGTTGACTCTTTGGTTCTTGCACATTTTTAGACTTGTCTGATTTGCAAATTTCTATTTGCCAAAGAACAACAATCAATGAATTTTTAATACACATTACTATTGAATGATGTTCGTGTGAAAAAGGCATGTGCATGGTCAAATCATATAATGTATAGCTTTCCATTGTTGACCTTGGGGAGAATTATTCTTGTCCATTTGGATTTTAAATTGGTTCTTTGAACTCCTTCCTTGGTGGTAATGGCAATCCAAAAACATCCCTTCAAGTTGTAAAATTATGACTTCATAGTGGTGTTCCTTAGAAGTTGTAAAATTGTGACTTTGGAACCCAATTCCAAACCTTTTCAACCCCAATTCCATACTAAAGGTTTTATAATGCCAATCCATTATAGATTTTACTACAATAAAATCTAGGAGTTGCAATGGGGCCCCAAAGTAGGGGCCGCTACTAGGAGTGCATCAATTTTGGATCTATCAAGTACTCTTTACATGGCTAGCTTCCTAGAATGGAATTAATTCCATGTCAATGGCAAGCTATGAGTGCATGGCCAAGCTTGTCAGAGGCAAAATGTCAATATAAGTAGGTTGTGCAAGATGAATTTTGTGTTTTGCAAAGTACTTTGGAGTAATTGTTTAACCCTTGAACGACGCTACAAACATATGGCGACTGCTAAATGACAAAGAATCTTTCCTTCCAAGACAGAAATGCAACTTTTCATCTTTGGTATTGGGGGTGGAAAGGGAAGATCTTCTACAATACTTTGACTTCCAATGCATATATTTGGCCTTTTCAAAGTAGATGATGTCACATGGTATCAAAATGCATGGTTTTCGTGGCCACTGGTCCGTCCTTGAAGGGTTAAAAGAAAAAAAAAATTTAATAGTTCCATGTTAATCAGTTCTATAGTCTTTACCTTCCCTAGCTAATTTAGGGCCCTTGATTGCAAACAATTGAAGCCAACGCTCGACGTTCTTGAGATGGAGCTCGTCAAGATTCTATAGCAATCTGTCTATCGATGACATGTGTATCGTGTGCGCATTTCGGAACCCTAATTTGTTGTGCGAGTGAGATGGAGCTGAGATTGTGCAGTTCGAAGCTTGTCCGTTCGTGCGGAGTGGATGTGTGAGTGCTTCGAAGGATTGGTGATTGTCGCCTCGCAGTTCCTCAGATTCTCCCGTCAGTCAATTCCCCCGTCCATTTCGTGTTTGAGTGCTTTGGGTGCTGCTTTTTGTTGCTTTTGGGTGGGCGACTTGTCCATTTCAATTTACATGTCAGTCTGTAAGTTACATTTTTTGCATGTTCAGGAATTGGAGTATTAAGTTCAGTTATGGCGATGGTCCGGGCCATGGTGACAACGTTGTTGTGGCCTCCTGCTGTCACCTCCTGCGGGAGTCGCGTGTCCACCAATCTGGCCCGACTGCGCCCTAAATCCTCTTGCTCCTCGCGATCGGCCACCTCCACCTCAGGTCAGGTACCTATAGTAGGGTTTCGGTGCAATTTCACTGGAGTTGTCACCGTGATTCGCAATCACTGTCTCTGTGACATGATTCTTTGCTTGTGTGATTCGTGCGACGACTGAATGGGTCTCTTCATTCGTTCCAGGGAGTGATGAATCATCCCAGACTCCTCTGCAGCCGTATGGAGCTCTTTTACTGGATATCGGAGGCACCTTGTTGGAGACGTCTCAGCCCGTGCCGGAAGTCTACGCCAGCATTGGTGCCAAATATGGTGGGTGGAATGGGAGAGAGGGAAAGAGTCCCTCAGGGCACTTCATTGAGCTACTCTTGTCATCCGGGGGCTAGGAATACTGGAGAACAGTGTTGAATTAGAATCTAGTTCTGAATTTTGGTATGTATGTTTGTATGTCCCGTTGGAGTATGTCAATTGTGAGCTTACCTCTCCGGTTGGTTAACCCCAGAATGGACCAAGAGTCCCAGATTGGGCCTCATGTGTCTTTGGCAGTTTTGAGTAGGTCATATTGAGTGAGACCTTTTGTTTCGTTTTTTTTTTCTCATCAGCACATGCTTTGTTCTTTAGTGCTGCTGGTGATATAAAATTTGGCCCCATTTCAGTCATGTTTTTCACAATATCATCAGTTGAATTGGTGATTTTAGAACCGTAGATTTTGTTCTTTTGGGATTATAGTTATCTCTTCCTGGTGCCGGTCTTCTATGTCTTGGTTTGACGACACTCTTCTACTTTACCTTCGGCGATATCATATTTGTTGATGTCAACTAGGAATTTTGTTTGTAACTTGTGAAGGTGTTAAGGCTACGGCGGCTGATATCAAGAAGGGCTTCAAGAAAGCATTTTCTGAGCCATGGCCAGAGCGGCTACGCTATGAGGTTAGTGAAGCTTGTCTTTCAACACCGCTCAATTTGGCATCATTAATGTTCTTGGAGGCGATCCAGGGCTACTGTCTATCCCGGTGGGCAGGTTCCAAGCAGGTATATTTCACTATTTTTACAAGCTCAATGTGATGGTCGATTTTAATGACTTGATGCTACATGTGTGCAGGGAGATGGGAGGCCTTTCTGGCGATACGCAGTAGCTACAGCAACAGGCTGTCCAGATGAGACTTACTTTGAGGAACTCTACCAAGTAAGCTCCTCGACATAGTATAGTTTGCATATGTGCAGCCCCAATTTGCATTTCAATGTTCCGTTCACCCGTTTTGGATTTAATCTCTTTTGATATTGATGGAGGTTTCATGACAGCACTTTGCAAGGGGCGATGCATGGAAATTAGCCAATGGAGCACCTGAGGCACTTACACGACTTCGCAATGCGGGAGGTCAGTTTGGAGGATGATATGACGAATGAAGTCTCGCAGCTCATTGTGACTCGTTGAAAACGAATATTATGATATTTGGTAATCTTATCGTTCTTGGCTAACGATTTGCTCCTTTGGTCATGCAGTAAAGCTGGCTGTGGTGTCTAACTTCGATTCAAGGTTACGACCCATCTTGCGGGACTTGCAGGTTGACACTTTGTAAGGCTCGTTTTCGTTTTCGTTTAAGCAAAGCATGCTATCTTCCACGAAGCTTCTCATGAATCATTAGCAATATTATCAATTGAATGTGACGAGGATAATAGTATTTATCATCGCACTTGCGTTACATCAATGTGTTTGTTTATCTTGTGTCCGCTGACGAGTTCCTCTCATGACTTCTGCGGGCAAGGGCAGGTTCGATGCACTGATCATTTCGGCAGAAATTGGCTATGAGAAGCCATCTCCAGAGATATTTGAAGCTGCTTTGAGTATGTTTCTTTGCTTGACTGGCATCTTTTCACCATTAAAGATTCAGTGGAAGTCGACAATGAACTTGAGAAACTTGATTTTTTCCTCTATTTATTCGTAAAGTCATATTTTTAACGTCTGGTTTCAGTATTCTGAAAAATATGCTTCTTGCTGTGCTTTCAGATGAACTATGTGTCGATGCAAAAGTAGCTGTGCATGTCGGCGACGACCCGGCAAATGACAAGCAAGGTGCCTTGGCTGCAGGTTTAGAATCATGGTACGCTCAGCTAATCCACTTTCTTCGCCTAGTGCTGTTGGACATTTTTTAATCATATCTGATGCATGCTTTTGAGATGAGGAGGTGGTCACGGGGAGGTGTTCTTGCCCTTTTAATTGTACTGTTTCTAGTTGTGATTTTAAATGGTACTTGATGGCAGGCTTTGGAAGGTGGATGTAATGTCATTTGAAGAGCTTGCAGATCGCATTTTGCAACCTGCTACTCGAACAGTGCGGTAGAGGATTATGTCCCACTAGATTCCTGTCTCAACCTGCAAGCACATCACAAGGCTGGATCTCTACATTCCTGCATTTCACTTGGAATGATACCTAATTGTTGTATCCATTGATTTATCAAAAGCTTCATTTCCAGGTTATTCATAGTTTGTTCATCTTTTTGAACTTTGAGTATGCATGTTAGACAATTTTTATTTCCCAATCATGGAGTCTGAGGTTTTGGTAGGAAAGTTACACCACTTCAACTACCTACCATTCCGATGCTATCAACTTTTTAGCACAGGAATGGATGCAGCTGAGAAGTGAGCTTTTGTATGTGGTCAATGATTGAGAATTCCATGGCCATGAGTAAATCAGGACAGCGAGCTTCTTGCGGAGCTCCCCCAGGAACCCGATCTGTGGTATTTTGTGGTTGTTTACTCAACCTCTCTCCCCTCATTCCGTGTCTGATTCGGAATATGAATTGTAGCTTTCCAAATTCGATCATCAGTGAGATGTAAATAAAAGTATAAGAGTTTTTCCCGGAGGAATTTCCCAGTAAGCTCCACTTTTTTCCCAGCTGCCCTGATTTTCGTGCACCCTGTGTGGGTATTCAGATTCGTGCACCCCCTAGTCATCAGGCATGTCGAAGTTTTAATTGGTCAATTCCAAGGTTCGTAGTTCAGAGAAGGTTTTGTTCTTGAGCTTCAATTCATTGCAGGGTCCTTGATTTGTTGACAGCTGGTAAACTACACGGAATCAGTGTCATCCGCTGAGGCTTTTACTAAGGTAGAACCACTTAATTAAGGACCCATACCCAACTTGTAGGATGTAGCTATTTCCAATCAAAGCTTGGAATGTACTTTTTTCTCATTTGGGACTAATAAGGTCATGACATATGTTCCAAAGTGTCATAAAGTGTGTGGGAAGTTCAATAGTCTCGGCTATGATCCAAATCAGAAGACTATAAACATTGGCTATGGGCTCAAAGCACTTTTTGGCTTCCAAAAATTGTAGTAGTTTGAGATTTGGAAATAAAACTATGAAAAAATTGCAATCCCCATATTTCCTATCTTTTTATATAGGAAAAATTTGCATAGCTTCATATTCCTCATGATTTGTTTTAGAATTGTTCAAATGATCATGTATCATAAGAGGATTTTTGGGCCCCTAGAAGACCGTTTTAGGGGTGTTTCCTGAAATTGTTCCCACTGCTGCAGACCAGCCCCCTACTGGTCCGAATTTTTGAATTTTGAAAAAAAAAAATTAAAATTTTTTTTCCAAAAAACTTCAGAATGTACTAAAGAGCAAAAAAATATTTTTAAAATATTTAATAATTAATTAAAATTAATCAAAAATTAGTATTTTTTGACGTGGCAATCGCTCGACCACATCAACATCACGTTCCCAGCGTTCCCAGTGCGTTCCTAGTGTTTGGGAACTCGCAGTCTTGTAAACCAACTAGAAATCCTCTTATGAGGTGGTTCTACCGTAAGTGAACCTTCAATGGCTACCAAGTGGCCTTTGCAACATGGTTTTTTGCATCTTAGTTTTCTAAGAGCTAACCAATTGGTGAGTATTGTGCAAGCTCTTGTATTTAGAAGGCCTTGAATCATCTTTGCAACTTTAAGATTTTTAGAACTTTTCCCAAGGTTTGTAGTTTTTTGGATGTAGACTTTTGTACAATTCAGTTTGTTTTTTTGGTCATTATTTTGCAATGACATAATGGACTCAAAGCACATTTTTAGACCCATATAACCATAAGATCTTATAGTATGTTGACTTGAAAACATGCAAGAAAATTTTCCACCATGCAAATTGTAAGATATTATTGTTTGAATTTACAAAATTTCTTTTTTTGTCCCTACAAAAAAAGGACAATTGTACTTCTCAAGCTCAAGCTCAATTTGCATGAAAAAAAGTCCAAAATGGTGGTGCTTCTTTGGATTCATACTTCAAGGCAAGTTGGCTACATGCTTGAAAATTTTCAAATCATTTGGATTTGTACAACATATAGGAAAGAATAGTAAGTAGAAAAAAATAGAAAATGATTTAAAGTACTAAATTATTAGGAATTTAGTTATGAAATTGAAAAATACCAATTCCAATAGTTGCAATGCTATAATATACAATCTACATCCTATGATTTTATTTTATTTCAAAAAATATTGAAAATTGAGTAAAAAAAAGGACTTCAAACTTCTTTCAAAGTAAAAAATTTATAATTGCTTACAAAAAAAAAATCCTCATAACTTTTGACTCATTCATCAAAATAGAATGATTCAAAGCTTTCCATGTATATTAATCTAGAAGATCAATTTCAAAAATTTATTTCTAAAAAAAGTGATTTTTTTCATCTACCCTAATCACTCATTGACAAAAAAAAGTAACATATTAGGCTATAACTTTTGACTCATATTTCCAAATATCTTGATTTTTTGTGAACATGAACAATATTCCTCATCCTTCTTTCTATTGAAATTTGGTCTCAAAATTTAGAAATCTCTAGTTACATGTACTTGCCTGCAATTGCTATGTTATTAAATTTAGCAAGTTGGTTCTTTAGGAATAATATATATTTTTGTAAATTTTCAATTCAAAAATTACCTACTAAATCACAAAAAATATATTCATTGTATCCTTAATGTCAATGTTTTCTAAAGTGGCTAAATTTTGCTTCGGTTATACCAAGATTTCTGACGTGCAAAATTTACATACCGGAATTTTGTATAAAAACCAAGATTTGAGCATTTTTACAAACACCAGTAAGACCAAAATGCAAAATTGTCTATTCATCCAAGTACAGATAGCGTTCATCCACTGCGTGAATGAATTAGGATTAGCAATTTTTTAATCTGTGCCATTGGATCTTCGCAACGTGGCTCCATCTCCTTTGTTGGTGTTGCAACCTTCACTTGCCTCGTTAGTCTTGTTTTTGCTCTTGTCTTCTTTCTTTTTGTAACCTGTCAACTTAAGCGTTAGCAAGAGTTTCTCTTAGGTTTTCCTTAGTTTTAGCTCCCAGAGTCCTTGCTGCATTAACTTCACCTTGCACATATGAGGTTCGCATTTAATGTGTTTTCTTTGATTCCCTCTTGCTTGAGTGCCTCTGTTTGAATTAGCGTCGACATTTCTTGAAACTAGGAGTGCGCCAACTCCTGTTTGAAGTAAAAATTTGAGAGAAGTTTCTTGGAAAACTAAATTGTCTCCTGTACATTTACTCCAATGCGGAAATAGAGGTTGTTTGGTGTACCTGCAACACGTAGATTCTAAGCGGCGGCTCAGCGCAAGAGTGTCAAGTTTTTCTTTCAAAGTTTCACCATTTGAGGACTTCAGGTCCATTTAGGGGACTCCTTCAGTATTTTAACCGAGCTTGGCCCTGAGTGATTGGCAACTTGAGGTTCTTGAGCAGTGATCACAGTTCACGACCCATTTGTGAATTGATTGAAGGAGTTCTCTCACTTCTTTGTACGCCTTAAGCTTGCAATTTTATCAATGTTGTGAAATTCATGATGTTCCTGGCTTTTTGCTATAGTTATCAATTGTTTGGTTGAAGAGTGAGGATTTGGAGTTATTCTACTTTCTTTACTTCGAGTTTTGGTTTGTGGTGTTGGCTTTTACCGTGTGGGATTGTGGATGGCTAGGTGCAGGATTACCAATGGCGCTGAGGTTTAAATTGCCCAACAACTTCTGTGTGAAGACTTTTGGTTCTTTGCAAAATTCTCATGGTCGGGAGAAATATTTGTCGGCGCCCGCTGGAGAAGTAATGTGCATCTCAGAGACATGTTTTTCAGATTCACTATTTGGACTGTTACCTCGTTTGCATCCTTCTCGGAAGCAATGATCGTGTCTACGGAGCATACAGATCAGCCACCAGAGATTGATGTCGAGAAGCTTGGCAGTGCACCTAAGGTGCGCAAATGGAGAAAAGTTGTCTCGAGTACCATAACAAGGAGATGGCAGGAATTTTGGGCCTGTAAATTCACTTGGACCGAAGCAGAGTTTGATGCTGCTGGTAATCTGAGTGGAATTCTATGCAAAGTTTGTACCAGCGTGAGTGGCCAAAAGAAAGTCATTGTGTCGAAGGGTGACAACCTCGAGAAGCATGAGGAGAAACACACCTACAAATTTGATGGTGAACCTTCCACGAATTTGAAGAAAGGTGACACATATACGAAGCGCAATTGCAAGCATCTTCAATTGCAAAAGGTGTTGGCGGGCCGACATTTGGTCGGCATTGTTGCAGATTAATTCATCGCTGGCCTAGACACAAAAGCCAGCAGGAAGAAAGTATAATTCTCAACCTTGTTCCAAGTCCTTACTTCTAGTCTTCCCATGTGCGATTTTGAACGTGAACAATATTTGTTGAGGCACCTTAAAGTGAAGAATGTTCCTAAAAAGCATTGGTGTGAAACATCTAGCTAGGAAATGAGTGAACATCTACATGCTAGTGTCATAGCTACTTTGAAACTTGTGGTACAGTCTGCTAAATTTGTATCCATTAGTGTTGATGAGGTGACGGTTGTAGATAACACTTCATGGATTGGAGTTTATGTATATGTTGTGGAATCATGGGAGAGAACTCCACACCTGCTCCATCTTTCTTGCATGTCTAATTGTGGGACTACAGATCATCTAACAGATATCATCATGCACGCCTTACTTGGCGAGGGTGGTCTCAGCCGTAAGCACATCGCTAGTAAACTTGTTTCTTTGGGGGCAAATAGAGTGAGCACATTTCAAGGTCCTAAAACTAGGGTCACTACCCAGATTAAGGAAAATAGGCTCCATTTTGCCTTGGAGCTAGCTGTACCAATCATCGCATCAATCTGGTGGTTGAAACTCTTTTGAACTACCCTCTAATCTTTTGGCTAGAAGCTTTTTGTTAGACTCTGTAATCATATTTTTGTTACAACCACAAGTGACACTCTGAGTTATAGAAGCTGGCTGATCTCGTAAAAACTAAGGGAAACAAGATGTTGAGAAATGTTGAGACTTGGTGGATTTCAATGTGGAGCCCTGCTCAGCGCATCATGTCGGAGTACAAAACTCTTCTGGTTAAAATGGCCTTGATATGTCGGCAAAAGCCAATCCTGTAGTGGCTACTAATCTTGATTACTTGACTGATATAGAGGTCCTCTTGTCTCTGGCTTGCTTTATCCCGCTTTTAAACATTGTTCATTACTTGATCAAACTTTCATAGTCACATGACATATTCATCTGTGATTTTCTGCAATCGGTGAAGGTATGCTAGGCCAACTTAGCTAGGATGTTTGTCGATTAGGCTACCACATTCTTGACCCCTCAATTCCAACGCTATCGGGAACTGATCTCATCGTCTTGCTCTAAAATCCCAATGGAGTGGAGGATGCTTGATCAAAGTAATGCATTATATTTGCTCTTTAACTTTGGGTGCAACAATCTATTCACCCAATGCCATTGCAAGATTACGGGAGACCAATTTTTCATGATAGAAGAGCATTTCTTACAAACGCAAAGTAATGTGCAGCAGTAGTTTGCTGGTATGTGAGATCGCTCCTTCTGTACTTTTTTTTAATCTTTCATTTGTTCTTCTTAATCTTCTAGCTTCCTTTGTTAATGTTTCCTTTGTTTTAACTTAAATCTTCCCATTTTTAAAAAAAAAAATTAGTTTACTTTGTTAATATGTCATTTGTTTTAACTTAATCTCCCCATTTTATTTTTATTAATTTTAGTTTGCTTTGTTAATATGTCATTTGTTTTAATTTAATCTTCCTATTTTTTTTCTTGATTGCATTTTGTTTTTCTCAATCTTCCAATTCTGTCTTAATTTTGCAATTGTTATATCTTAATTTCTTAGTTGTTTTTTCTTTCAATTTCAATTTGCTAGTGCATGTTGTTGATCTTTGAGTTTTTGTTAGATCTTTAGGTGAGGGCCGACTTCTATTCTCATTTGTTGAAGGTAAGTGGCACTTTTTTTTGGTTGTGGCTTTCTTTTGTACTTGTTTATGAGGTAAATGCATGCTTCTTTGCTGAAATGTTCATGAAGTGTAATTGGACATCGTTTTTGTTTTGCTCCATTGAGTTCATTTTGCTTAATGCAATTACATTGTCTTAATCTAATTAGTTAATTAGGCTTAATGTAATGAGTTTATGTTTCACTCTATTAGTGTATTAGTTACTTTGTTGAGCCTTTTCATATTGTCCAGCATCTGGATTCCTATACATGGTATTGAACTCATTTCGAAAAATCCACCTTTGTTTACTAATTTGAGTCTCTCGGATTTGGCAAAAATTGCGTAGTCCTTGTTTGATGAGCTCGATAGGTGCTTCCTTCAACAGGAATTGCTTGACGCGTTTGGAATCATTTATCCACAGTATTGAAAGGAGCCAAGGGCAAATGAGAGTTTTGCCCATCACTTAGCAGTTCTAAAACGATTTTATTCTCACCTGAAAGTATAGAATGCAAGCAAGTCGTTGCAAAAAGGACTGTTTACTGCACCTCAAATGCTATTTGGTTCTAGCCTTGACAATGAGTAGGGTTTGTTCAAAATGACCACGAGGTCGAATTGTAATGCAGTTTGTTCATCTACTTTCAATGTGAATCCTATGATTTTGCTTTGGCGAAACCTGTCTCAGTCACGACACTTAAAGAAACTCATTTCTAAGTACTTTAAGCTTGCCAAAATTGGTTGTTGTCTAGTCCTTGGCTCGGTGGAGGATGAACATTGCTTTTCTACACTCAAATTTCTCAAGTCTTATCAGAGGAATAGGTTGGGTAAACACTTGCCTTTGGTAGTCCACATGTTTGACCAAAAGTATTATACTTTAGAAAACTTTTCCTATAAGGAAGCAATTCGCTCTTGGAAGGATGCAGTGAAAGTAGGGCACTATGGGGATGTATGATCTGCGGCCACTTAATCAGTATCTTCTCCTATCTGCAATCTTTAGTTTTCATGAAATTAGGCTGGCTTTGGAACTCAACTTATGAATTTCCTTGACATTGAAGTCATTGCTTAGATGTGTTTGGTGGTGCACACATGCAAGGAGGAGTGGAGGACTAGTTGAAGCACTGAGGATATGGAAGTGGGTGGTAGCTTTGGGGCGCCTTCAACAACGTTTTGTTTCTACTCTAACTTGTCTTCTTAATGTTGTTTGTTTGTTTTGTGGTGTGTAGATGACTAACATTGCAATAGGGCAGACTTGTCCTTACAACAAGGAGGGTTCAAATTCCTTATTAGTTACATGTGAAATTGGTAATAAATATCACTTTGTGGATATGGTTTTTCTTTTTAGAGTATGGTTTTGCGTCTTGTGCATTTTGTGGATTTCAATTCATGCTTTGGAGTTTGAAGCATCAATTGAGTTGCTTTGTAGTGCATTTTAGTTAGTACATGCTCTCTAGATTTGAGTGAATTTGTTTCTTATCTGCCTTGTGCATTGTGTTAGGTTGTTGTGATTGCATTCTTTGATTTTTGTTTGCTATCCTTTGTTGTGAGTTTAGTTCAAAGCATTCACTTGCAGCAAATAAAGAAAGGAAGAAATACTTGAAAATTGCAACTTTTCTAAAAAACTTTCTCCCACTTAGCAATCACACCCAACAGAGTAAAAAAAATGTAGATGCATTCATACATTGAGTTTCTACACATGTCGCAATTTGCCTTTTACTAAAAGAAAAGAAATTTATGTAAATACACACCACTCATTTGATAGGGTATCAACCTGTTTTTTCCATTTTTTATGAAATTGGCAAAAGCTACTTTCTATCTAACAGAATAGGAGCAATTCCGCTAATTTTGGAAAATGTCTTCCAAGATCATTGCTCAATGTCTAGCCATCGACCTATCATATGATGGAAATTTTGAAAATTGTATTTCATCTTATTAATTATCATTGAAGAAGATTCTCAAAAGGATTATTATCAATATATTATTTATATCAATAGAAGTAATAAATAATGCTCTATATGATCTCATGATATAGATATGATGAATGAGTTTTGATTATATTTTATTACAACGGTACTAGTATGTGAGCATGAAAGTGTGAGCCTGTGAGCCTTGAGTATATGTATAAGTAGATATTATGCAACCATTGAAGGTGTTTGTTACATAAACACCTATAATATAAGTATTTATAGTATATATGCACTATTAACATGGAAGATTAGTATAATATAGGCACTTATACTATAGGTGTATAGTCTTTTAGGCTTACAGGCTCACATTTCTAAGCTCACATGATAGCAACCCTCTATTTTATTATAAATATAAGAATTTATTTTATTATTTATACATGGAGCCTTGATGGACTATCTTCTAAGTGCTCAACCATCTACTAAGTGGACATTGAGTGTTGCGAAAAATAAATCTTAGTCAATTAATACTCATTGAAGAAGCTTTAAGAAAAATCATGTGATATATTTCAATGAAAAAAAGAAAGAATGTTTTATAATAATGAACCAATGATATAGATATGTTGAAAGATTTTCATATATTTATCATAAACTTTCAAAAATACCATACAAGCTATCATGACCAATAATTCATGCTGAATGTACAATTAAAGTTGAAAAATCATATTTGACAAATGTTACAAATAATAATATCCCTTCAAAATTCATGTATTCTTCATACAATTTTTCTTTCAAATTTAATAAAACAATTATCTAAAATTTCTGACATCTTTGTTTTAATTTTTTTTAAATTTTTTTTCAAATCCAAAAGTAGAATATGATAATCTTTTAATACTATGGTTGAGCACTTAAGGGTGAAAGAATTTACGTAGACTTCCATATGACTAAATCGGCCAACCAATCCATAAGCATTGCATAAAGAAAAAGTTTTCCGAAACTCCATACAAATAGTTTTCCGAAACTCCACATGGTAGTGTGCAATAAGCTTTGTTGTGTGTGTCTCGTCAAGCGTGCTCGTCTCTCAATCCTTGGAATTTTGCCCCATGACCTAATTTCTGTGTTTTTTGATAGCACCCGTATTGCACTTGCTGCTTCTGGCTTGCTTGCTTGCTAAGTTACTGGTCTGGTCTTTTCTTTAGAGCCGAGCTCTCGGTTGCTCCGTCCCTTTCGAGCATTCACACAGAAACCCTATCTTTTCTTGAGCTGCTGCTCGTTGTTGCTCTCGTCTTTCATAAACCTTGGTTATTGGCTGGGTTGCTTTCTGGCAAGGGTTGACGCTCGCGCACCATGGCGCAGCGTGAGCCTGCAGCGCCGACGAAAGTTTCTTTCTCGATCCCTAAGTCCTCTTCCTCGCAGCGTCGTCCTGCTTTGCCTCCCAAGGCTCCGTCGTCATCGGTGGACGTGGTGGAGTATGTGACGAGTGTGGACGCTGAGGCCGGCGTGGTGCTGGCCAACCCTCGGGCCGCCCGCGGGGCTCGCGTGGTGCCGAAGCAGGAGAACTCCTGGCGTCCGGAGGAGCGCATGAAGAACATTCGGATGGAAGCGGATGCGACGAAGTCTACCGAGGAGACTTTCGAGATGGAAAGAATGGATGCAGGGCCGAAACCGAATGTGGTGTATGGACTGACGGTGATGAGGACTCGTGTGGAGGAGGACGGGGTGGAGGGTCCGAGGCGGACGATGTCGTCGAAAGAATTGGAGGATCAGAAGCTGCGGGATGATTTGTCGAATTTGCCGGAGGAGGCGACGCTGGAGACGTACGAGGAGTTGCCGGTGGAAGAGTTTGGTGAAGCGCTTTTTCGAGGTATGGGGTGGGAGAAAGGCAAGCCGATTGGGCGAAATGCGAAGGCGGTGGTGGAGCCGATTGAATTTGAGAAGAGGCAGGGGACTTTAGGGCTAGGGGCGGTTCCGGCACCACCGAAGGAAATCAACAGAAAGTATATCAAGCCAGGTGAATCTCGGCCGAAAGGGCGGGCAGACTTGGGGGCAGCTGCGATCGTTCGAACGAGGAATGCTGTGGAGCCAGATACGAAACTGGTGAGACGAGGTGTGGCGAAGGGAAAGATTATATCGATTATTGCAGGTCCACATCGTGGGCACAGTGGAGAGGTCGTTTCTATTGATGATGAAGGTGGCAAAAGCTCTCAAGTTCTAGTCAAATTGGTCAAGAGTGGAGAGAGAGTGGTTGTTTATGACGATGAGCTTGCAGATGTGGGGGCGTGGGAAGAGGAGTCTGCCATGAAGAAGATGGGGGAGCTGCGTACTGCAAATGGGACATCAGAAAGAAGTCAGGATAGGCACAGGACGAGAACGGAAGAATCGAGAGGGAAAACCATGTCTGAGAAACATCGAGAGGATGAGAGGCATTCAAAGAAGAGCCATCGACACCGTGTGGAAGAGGATGAGAGGTATTCAAAGAGAGGCCACGGACACCATGAGGAGGAAGATGATAGATATGCAAAGAGAGGCCCGCGGCACAGTGAGGGAGAGGATGAGAGATATTCAAAGAGAGGTCATCGGTACAGTGAAGAAGAGGATGAGAGATATGCAAAGAGAGGGCATCGGCGCAGTGAGGGTGACAGGAGAGGTGAGAGACGGGGTCATACAGGCCGGACTGAAAGGAGATAGAGTAATCAAATGGGATGATTGGAGAGTAGTGGCAATCTGCGATCGTGACATCGAGGACGTCTGTAGTAGTCCTTGTCTGTACACCCACAAGTGGCATAACTCCAAACCGAACAAGCGGAAAAGGAAAAAGGAACAGAAGTAGAGTTAATGCAATAAGCTTACCGTCAGGAACCTTAGGCTCATTGATAGTCATTCTTTCAACTCCTTATCGCATTGTTGACACTCTTGACATCCTCAGAAATCTTGTTGGAATGCTACCATTTTGGGGGGAGAGAAAAGAACTCCAACCTGACAATCTGTTTGCTGAAGTTTCATCTTTGAGCTGCCCTCATCAATACCTACTCTCTTCATGGTTTGAATGGTCAGCTTTTAACCAACTTCTGATGCTTTTCGTTTTGGGGGTTTCGTTGTATCTTCTGTTGATAATTTTAACTCAGTTCACTGATTGTAGGGATTCACTGATCTGATGTCATGATGTTCTTCATTTGCAGAAATGCGTGAAATACCAACCATAAGTTGGGCGGGAATCGCAACCTGCACTGGAAGCAGGTAAACGAACGCGGATGTTGCCTTATGGAATTCCTCACTTACCCGCCATATGTTGTGATTTCGTGTGAACTCTCCAGTGTATCATTGTGTCACGTGTACACATTGTTGTTAAAGCTTCTTTTATTTGCACACAAACACATGCAGTGTTCTTCACCGTTTCTAGTGATAATTACATTTGACCCATTTGATTATACTTTATTTGACCCATTCTGATCATTTCAGAATATATCAATCAAACGGGTATTTACCATGAATCCTTGGGTAAAATAATCTTCTGCATAGGTCTTGACGACACGTGATAAAGTTTGTCATTGTGGATTTTCAGGCACTGCAATACATAACGGGATCACGACGTGGGCTATGTAGTGGTGAATCATCGGTATTTCAAAACCTCAGCTCAAAGAAGGGTTAGAAACCTTACGCTAGGAATGCACCTTCTTTTCTGCCTGGCAATTTGCTTCTGTGGGTGAATGGTGATGCTGAATTGTGGAGCTTCTTCTGATATGCAGTTTGAAGTGTTTTTGTTGGACCTTTGAAGATTCTGTAGGTCAATGCAATGGAATTACCTTAGAGTGGCAGTACGATTGCAAGCCAGGAGATTATCTGCCTGCCTATTGAAATGTTACGGGGGTCAGGCAAATTGATCCTCTTGCATTTACTTCTCTTCTACCGGTACTAAAGCCCTAGACATTACCTTCTCTGAGGTAGAGGACAATAGAACTGTTACGACATCATCTCGCTCCTACACTGACCCTAGTTATCATCAGCAATTCATACATTCATACACTCCGTTGGCCTTCACTTGGCAAGTTAGGTGTAATTGTGTAGCCACTGTAAGCATGACCACGGCTGAATGTCTATTTTCAGTGATCATGGAATGGGAAATGGGGTTTTGTACCTAGACGCTAGATAAGGTTGAAGCAATTAAAAGTTACACATGTTTCAGATACACAGATCTTGAGGGTAGCTACAAAATAAAATGACGTGTTTGTTAGGAAGTGGTTTGGAAGTCAACAAAATTGGTTTTGTATTTGTCTGAGCTTGTATGAATATAATATGAATTTTTTGAAAACAACTAAGTAGATGCACCTATTATGGACACTAAACTAAGCTTAATACCAAAATTGGCATGGAAACACCTAAATGTAATGTGACACATTCTAATGTTGGATTCCACATGCATGATTGGCTACTTGTTGGAAGAGAGACAAGTTCTTGGAGCTTCACTTGTCTACTTTAGAACCTCATATGTTTTCTTTAGGTGTATTTGCATTTAGATTGTTCTTTAGTTGTCTGAGAATGATAAGTGTTACATTTGGGTGCTTCTATCTTGGATGCAAGGAAGTTTGAATTAGACTTTATTTTAAAAGCAAACAAGTACTTTTATACTTGGTAGGATGTTAAATCCTCTAATTAACCTCTAGAGGATGAAGGCTTTTTTTTTATTCCAAAACCACTTGAAATTGTCATGTTTACTATGCCCTACCTTCAAACCATTCAAAAAAAATCTTAAAATCTAATTGTAGGATCTTGTATTTCACTTGTTTTAAATGATATGGTAAAGATTTCATAAAGTTTGAAAGTACTAATTGAAAGATATTAGCATTCAAAGTTCCAAAGTTGTTTTTTTTTAATTCTAATTTGCAATTTTAGATGACTTTGATTGACATTTGTGGGTTTTTTTGCACCATAGACTATGAGATTAATATTTGTTATGTTTAACATCTTAGTTGGGAGTTGGAGATAAAAATTTTAAGAAATAACTCTTGATTTTCTTTCATTAAAGAATTGTTTAAATAGAAGTAGGTCATAGATTGAACAAAACACAAAATTGTTAATGGCTTTAAGATGGAATTGAAATACTACAATTCCAACAGTGATGTTGTTCTTACAGACAAACCTAACCCTATCAAAAAAAATTTGGAAAAATGTCAAAATTTGCATTTGAAAATGGATTTTGTAAGTTGTTTTTCCAACAAGCAATGTAGATTATCTAAAATACAAGATTGTCCATAACGTTCTCATTATTAGTCCAAATAGAATGAATCAAAGCTTCAAATGTAGACCGAAATATAATATTTGAGAGAAAAAATTAAAAAATTTTAAATTATTTCTTTGTGTTTTGTTTTGTTCTCCTTGGAAAATTGCTTTCTGGACTTTGAATAGCATAACTTTTGCTCTTAATGGAAAAATTAAAATATTAAATTATATTTTCAAAAAGCTATTCTAATTTCCCATGTTCAAAAAGTTTCAAAAAATCATGGCAAAAATTCAAGTCACACAAGTATGCCCAAAAACCAAAAGCCCCCCTAAAGAGACTTTAATCCTTTAGAGGTTAAAGTAGGCCTAACAAGGTAAATTTTTTGGTTCTCTAAGATTAAAATTAAAAAAACCCTATCTTGTATTATGTCAAAGAATTGGTTTTAGGGTTCTCCTAGCTAATTTGAAGTCTCTAATTGCAAATATGAATTTAGAATTTATAAAAAAATTGTTTGCAAAAAATTAAAAACTCGTGTATTTTCCCTCAAGGTAAATCCGTCATGTTGAACCTACTTCAAATGGAGGATTTAGTGTCCTTTTTTGTACTTTAATAGAGCTTTGCATTATATATTTGTTTGTTTATTTGAAATATTTTTTCTTATAGATTATATATTATAAGAAATTGAAACATTGCAATTATATCAAGTGTTTTTTTAAGAATTTTTTTTGCTTGGTGTGATAGATTTTGGCCTATGTGGTACTATCTTGATATATTTCTACAAACATAACAAAGCTAGCAAAGTGAGAGATGGACAAAAAAACCTTGATTATGTCATAATCAATAACAATCAATGGATAAACTTTGGAGTGCTCCAACCTTCAATTTATGGATGACTAACAAATTAAAAAGTATAGTTCTTTAACATTATTGCTTGAATGAAAGTCATCCTAATTTATGAAAATACTTTATAAAGTTGTCATCTTGTCAAATGGTTGATGTTTCTAGACTACATATTTTTCTAAAATTAAAAAAATTGAAGTATGTTAAGTAGTTAACCAAGCAAAAATTGCATTGACTTTAGTTCAAACTAGATTTGCAAAAATGTGGTCATAGATTTAGAGAACACAAAATTTCAAAAAATCACCATGTTAAATGAATTTCATTTCCAATCCATTTCAAAAAAATTTATTCAAAAAATCAGAATATATTTTTTGAAATTAAATTTAGAAAGAATTTTGAAATTTTCTTCTGAAAATTTATGAAAAATTATTGGTGATAACATTGGCAAATATAACCATATAAATAGAATCTAGAATTCAAAATCTACAACTTCTATTTGTATGTCAATTCCAAAATATTCTTCCAAATTATACTTTTGTGATGATTTTTCTCAAATCATCAATTCTAGAGATGAGTCTAGACATTTGGGAATTAACCCTTAACTACCATAATGGAAATCATGAAAATCATCCTTTTAGATATTGTGTGAATCATTTGCTTAAAAAAACTTAATAACACTTATTAGAGGTCAATTATTATTATACAAGACCTCCCTTTTCTTCACATAATTTTAAAGATGCACATCTCTACTTCTATTTTACATAAAAGGCTTCTCTATCATTTACTAGACAATAAATTCTTGTGGCATTGTTCAAGGATTAATTAGCAATTGATTCAAGTCATTATTGACACTTCTTTTGGAGATTTAACATCCAAAACACTTATACAACTTCATCTAATCTTCATACTGTAATAGCCCAATATCCTTATATCAATTAAAGGATAGTATACCAAAATCTTGGGGAAAAAAAACTCTCCAATGTGTTCAATCTACCATTCTACCTTGAGAAGTTTTCTAGAAATCCTTCTAATTTCTAATTCCTTAGTGCTTCAATGTCCCAATTATGGACAATGAATAGAGAGGTTTTAGGGGCTTTTTTCTATAACAAGACTTTTCATTCATCCAAACCAATGCTTGGCTTCTTAAAACTACACTTTTTGTAAGTAGAATTTGATGAAAGTGACAAAAATATTATATAATTATCCTAGTTTTGAGCCTCCTAAAGGGACTTCCAATAACCTTGACTTTTATTATAATGTAGAAGTGCTTCTTTCCTAATGCCCTAAGGATACATGGCATACCTAGTTGTGTTATAAAATATATCTTCTTTAACATTTTTGATGATTTTAGCAAAAGATATAATGTTGAACTTTAAGATTAGAAGTTAATTATACCATCAAAATTTAAAAGATTTTTTGAAGAAATTTTAAAGAAAATTTTAAAAATTCACCAAAAATGTAATGTCTATTTTAAAGAATCTAAATATATTTACATGGCTTGATAATTTTTTTAAATTTTTTATTGATTAATGAAAATTGGAAAAAGATTTAAAGGTGAAAACATCAATACTTTCTCTAAACAGTAAATTATTTAACACTAGCCAAACATTGATCATTCTTAGGTGTTATTCCTACAAAACTTTTGACTATTGTGATCCAAATTTGGAACAAAAACTTCAAAGATATCTTGATCTTCAATGCATTGAAAAATTTCTAATTTTAAAAAATAAAATAAAAAATGTCCAAAAAAGTTGCTCAAAACTAGGTAGTGACTATTTAATGTTTGATTGATCATTTTAGATTTAAAGTACTCTATTCATATACTTTCCTATAGTCAAGTTTTAATTTTTTTTTCATAAAGTTATAGTAGCAGTCTCAATAGATATCTACAACAAATCATTTTGAAATTTTTTGACACCTATTTAATATTTTGAGAATTTTTGAAGTTGAAAGCATAGGATACTTGTACATGCCACTTGACTCTTTTTAAATGGGCACACTTCAAGAAGGAAATGCATTAATTCCCTCAAAACATATAGTTTCAAATTTAGTAGGGATAATTTATTAGTCTCATTGTATAACTCTTAGATAATAGAATGTACAAGAACCTCTTGGCTTAATTTATTTCTTTGATCCTTACATCCACTAGTTGGATTACAAATGATTTCAAGAGTTTCTTATGGAGCTATATGAAATAGATGAAGTACATTCAAGTGTGTTGAGAAAGTAAATTTGTTCTATTCTTCAGCAATGTAATTAGAGGGGTTACTCTAAATTTTATGATTGTTGTGTAAGATTTTGAATCAAATCATGTAGGAATAGGATGAAAAGAAAAACTTATAAAAATGAAGATCTTATAGCAAGGTTCTATCTCTAACTATAATTTATTTTGCCTAAAAAGGCTCTTTCTAGATCCTTCTATAATATCATGTTGGAATTACAACAATTGTGAATCAACTAAATTGAAGACTTCAATGAAATATTCACCAATGGCTTTGGAATTTAGTCTCAATGTTGGTGTAACATCAATTGAAAATAATCACATGTACTCACACCCTTCATATTAATTCTTAAACTTAGTTGTTTAAAATTATGACATTGAAAAAACACTAATGAATAGACCACACTGTCCAATTTAAAGTTTTAATCACTACATTGGTTTTCATCAACTATGTAAAGAACCAAAAAAAAAAGATCACTTCATTATGTGAAAAAAATTAACAAGATAATCAAACTCCTTCATTTGTTTTTCCTTTCTTACATGCAAAGTGAACAACAATTGTGTGATCATCAATGTAGGCAAAGGCATCACCAACTCCAATAATCATCTTTGACCTTTGTTGACTTCATAAACATATACAAGCCTATCGTTAGTCAACGGATACATATTGATTATGCCATGCCAAATTATAGACAATGGACATACATTAGTACAATCCATTGCAAAATTCTTATGAAGTAATATGTAGCAATTGGTTTCTTCTTTAGACTCCAAAACTTGAAAGAAAATATGACCTTCTTAATGACAAATGAACATAAGAGGCAATTCATTACATTATGCATAAGCAAAAATAGATGAGAATGTTGGCCTCCCAAACATTTGTACAAGTGTAGATTTTAGGTTAGTACCAATAAAACTCATAGCTGTTGTATCTAGTATCCAAATGAAGCATTCTTTGGTGCACTATGGTAGAGGTACCCATAATAGATAAAATAGGTAGATTTGTACATGATCTAGGGTAGTGCAAGGCATAGCAAATATTTTTAGAGGTGCATTGACAAAAATAATAGGAATTGCAAAACATTTGGTAATTTTCCTTTAGAATTGAAATTACTATGAATTTTGAAAGGCAAAAGAGTTGGACTTGATCCATGACTGCCATTTAGAGTCATCCAATTCTGATAATTCAAGAACTACTTTTCGGCTAATTACTTCCTACTTTTGTGTTCATTTATGTGTCGTTAATTTATTGGTCTAAACCTTGAAAATGTACAATGATTCACATTTTAAGGTGGAAACAGAAATCTATTTTAATGTTGGCTAGAAATAGGGTGCACTATTTATTGTTGATGGGACATGTGTTAGTAATGGATACCCTTAGTATAGACTTCATTTATTAACAAGAACATGTTAAAACTTGATTAGTTTAATTATAAGTCTACACCTAGATACACAACTATTGATGTAAAATGATCTATGATGCTAAGAAATGAAGCACTAGATCACGGCTAACCATGTGCAACAGGATTCTTTAACATAATAAAACCTCATATGCAGTATAGTATAGAGAGGTACAATTCATTTTTGAATTTTTGAATTCCTAGTGAAAGAAGTTATGTTGTTGCCAACTTTGACATCCTCTTGAGGGATGAAAAATTATTTTTTTACAATGAAATTTTTTAAGCAAGATCATCTCTACAATATTCATATATGTGCCAAACTCCATGACTAAAAGATTGAAATAAATGAAGATATCCAAAGTCTACCAACTTATATAGTTGTGAGAAATTTTTTACTATTGCCAACTTTGCCACCTTCCCAAGGATTGAAATTCTTTGCTTTGGCCAAGAAATTTATGTCATGAAATCACTTCTATGTTGATAATATGTATATGAAATTTCAAAGTTGAAGGATTTACAAAAGAAAAGATATTTGAAATCTACCAACATGTGTAGTTGTAAGGGACAATTTCACTACTGCCAACGATGTGTGCCAAATTTCGAGTTCTAAAGGTTTGCCCAAAAAAAGATATTTGAAATCAACCAAAATATGTAGTTGTGAGAATGGCTTCTTACATCTATATCAAACTTTAACCCACAAAATGACACTATACCAAAGGTTGAAAAAATCACTTTTACAACTATACATTGGTAGATTTCATATATCTTTTTTTGTGTGAATCTTTTAGCTTTGAAATTTGGTACACGTAATATTAACCCCTAAAGGACCATTGTCCCCTCGGGGGACAATTTGGAGTTCGGGCAGGTTCCGTAGGCCTCAATTTTTAATGAATCTTTTTGAAACTTTCTCATAAGATAGGAAAACTGATTAGCTTCATGGGAATGTAATTTTTATTTCAATTGGTGACCGGGAGCAAAAGTTATACCACAAAAAGCCCAAATTTTCATTCGGCGGGCAGAAATTTCTTTTTGCAAAAAGTCAAAATTTAATTTTTTAATTTTTTTTTCTAAAATAATATATTTTTGCCTACATGTGAAGCTTTGATTCACTCTATTTGGACTTATAATGAGAAAGTTATGGACAATCTTGTTTTTCGGGCAATCTAAACAATTTCTTGAAAAAATAACTTATAGGATTCATTTTTGAATGCAATTTTCACAATTTTTCAAAAAAAATTGTTGGACAAGGTTATGTTTACTTGCTAGAACAATCTCACCATTGGGATTATTGTATTTCAATCCCATCTTAGAGTTATTAACCATTTAGTTTTTCCTTCAATTTTGGACCTACATCTACTTAACAATTTTTTAAAGAATGAAAATCAAGTGTTTTTTGTGTGAAATTTTTTTCCTAAACTCTCAACTCAATTTTTTAACACAAAAAATTATAAATTCAAAGTCTATAGTGCAATTTTTTAATACAAATTCCAGTCAAAGTCATCTGAAATTGCAAACCACAGTTCAAAAAAACTTGTATTTCCAACTTTGAATGCTCATATCTTCCAATTTGTACGGTCAAACTTCATGAAATTTTTACCACTTGATCTCAATCAAGTTAAGTACAAGATCCTACAATTAGATTCTGAAAAAAATATATTTTTTGTTTTCTTCGATGAATGCAACAGAAATGGCAGTTTTGAGAGGTTTTTGACAGAAAAAAGGCCTTGGTCCTTTAGGGGTTAACATAGAGATTTTTTCATGATAAGAATTTCATGGCAAGAATTTTTTTTTTCAATCTTGAAGAGGGTGGCAAAGTTGGGCAATATTGAAATTGTTTCTACAACTACACATATTGGTAGATTTCAAATATCTTTTCTTTTGTAAATCTCTTGGCTTTGAAATTTGATATACATATTACCAACATAGAAGTGATCTCATGACATAAATTTCATAGCCAAAGCAAAAGATTTCAATCCTTGGGAGGGTGACAAAATTAGCAACAATAGAATTTTCTTACATCTATACATGTTGGTAGACTTTGGATATCTTTTTCTATTTTAATCTTTTGGTCATGAAATTTGGCATATATGAATTTTCACTGTAAATGAACTATACCCCCACTGTACAATACTTTGTTTTGAAATTAAAATTGTTGGTAACTATAAGGAAGCAATCGACTCCACCTTCTTGAGTAAAGAGTGCGAACTAAGTGTTATTCGAGCAAAGTCATCCTAAATCAAGTGATTAAAAAGCTGTGAACGACAATTGCTCATTGGCTAATAAACGACCTCTCGCTTCTCGCTTGTTCCAATGGAGCTCACCTTTGCAAAACAAGATGCCATGGATTCCTTTCTTTTCGTGCCAACACAATTCAGAAGGCGCTCAATAACGGTTCAATAGAATGTCATGAGTAAAGCAGCTGATTTGAGATCCATCCTGCCAAACTTGAAGAACAGGATTCCATCATCATCTTATTCCAATCCATGAGTTATAGCAAAAAGGCAGTATGCGTGGAATTCCGAATCCTAGCTTGCTCCAATGGAGCTCACCTTTGCAAAACAAGGTTACATGTATTACTTTATTTTCATGCCAACACAATTCAGAAGGTGCTCCGCAAGGGTTCTCTCGAATGTTTTGAGTAAAGGAGCTGATCTAAGATCCATCCTGCCAAACTTGAAGAACAGAATTTCATCACCATCTTATTCCAATCAATGATAAAATAGCAAAAGGAGTGTGCGTGGAATTCCGAATCCTACCTCGACCGAATCTCTACCCAGGGATAGCCAGCATCGACACTGCATCTCACCTGGGCCTGTGAGTGCTTCCCATTGACCCACGGTGTTGTTGCAAGCAAGCCTGGTTCATGCTTCATGATCCTGGGCGGCCTGCCTTCATATGGCTAGCATGTGCTGTCTGTCTGTCTGTCTCTCTGTCTGTATGCATTCACTCCTGTGAAGCTCCAGATTACAAGCACTGTTGAATGGGCTACTACTCATCGAGCTGGGCCACTTCAGCCTTGAGCTGCTCCATCTTCAATCCCATGGACCGCTGCAAAGCGCCGCGTTCCGACTCAGGGAGGCGCGCCAAAAGGCCGTTGAACAACGCCAGGACCTCGTTCACGGCCTTCTTGGCGGTCTCCACTTCCTCATTGAAGTAGACCGTTTCTTTGGACTCCGCGGCCAGCTCAATCTCTTCGCGGGCTTCCGCAAACTTGGAATTGATCTCCTCAATAATCTCGTTCATCTCATCCTGCTTCACTGGGGCCGCCGCAGCAGCAGCAGCCAAGCTTCGCTGAAAGTGCAGTCCAAGAGCAGACGACGACGGATGCCAATTCTGGAACGACGACAGCATCGAAGCGTACTCTTGATGCATTCGTGATGCCTCCCACGTCGACGAAACCAACGAGGAAAGCAACCTTGGTCTCACCTTCCCCAAACCCTGAACCCTAGCTAACGACAACCAAACCCGAGTCGACACCATTCTCAAGTCGGGAACCCTAATCGGAAGTTCTTATGATGCAGTGATGGTGATCACGGCGATGCCTTCTCTAGAATCCAATGACGGCAATTCATAAGAATGTCAATTCCCCCCTGCAATCCGCAACACGGCAAGGGTCATATTCTCAACGGGGCTCGCTCAATTCACGGCAACATGGAGTGAGTTCCGCAAGACAATTTCAGACAAGCAACCGTTCTCGATTGGGACGAAATCGAAGGGTTCATACAATTTGCAATACAAATACTGAATAAAAATTCATGGGTCTACCCCTGCAAACAGAGGAATCCGAAACGAAGAGAATGCCGACTGGGATATACGCAAACAGGGCATCCAGGCGATGGCTAGCTATGGCTAGAGCTGAGCTTAGCTAGAGCGAGACGACGACAGTTCCAGGTGGAATGGTCCTGGGTTCTCGGTATGGGTGTTGGATCGGGACCGTCAATGGTCGGGAATGGAAGGTCGAGATCCGATGGTCGGTTTCTTCATGGTCTCAGGCTGGCTTGATGTCCTTTGGCTATGGCGGCACGAGTTCTGTTCGGAACCCTCTCCTTTTGGCGTTCGTGAGACTGAGCTTGGCGACTCCTGCGGGCTGTCTTTCGGTACATGCTTGCAACGGCCTTGCATTGCCACTGCTTTTGCGCTTCGGTTGAAGGTTTCGCTGTCTTTGCGTTTTCGGTTTGGGGTCCCGGGGTTTGGTGTGAGGTTTGTACTTGCTTCTTTCTGTTGTTGGTTTGGCGGTTTAGGGTTGGTGGTGGGGTGCGAAAAAGTGGTGTTGATCCTGGGTGCTTCTTTTGCTTGAGTGCGTTTGGTGGTGGTTGGTCTATTGAAGGTCGTTGGATGTCGGAGTTTGCTTTATGCATTATTGAGTGGTGTTGTCTTTAGACTGTGGCAGCGTCTCCTCGGAAATTCTTTATATGTTAGGTCATCAACCCAGACGTTAGGCGTATTGGACAATTTTCAAACTTTCTGTCAGGGTTTCAGAGCTTCTACTTCGCTTGGTAGGCTCCATAGGCCATACGGTTTGCAAAGCGTGTATTCACTGCATCATCTTTCGGCTCGTGTAAGGTTTCTTGTACTCAGATTTGGGTTCTCGTATTTGAGCAGGATATGGTCTTTGCCTAGTCTGAGATTGTCAAAAGTAGTGGTGCATCAGCACCTCCTGAATAGTTGAGAAAGTCTCTCAGTGCTCAGTTCTTCCAGTTTAGGTGTGTACGGCCTTTGAGTTTCATGTTTTGTGGAACTGTGGGGTATTAACTTAGTGTTAGAGAGTATGGTGCATGCCGAAGTTGTCTGTGAGGTTTTCTTTTGAGCGGAGCAGTGGTCGGAAATGATGATGGTTTTAGATTGTAATTAGTTGTTGTTCTCTGTAGGCAAATACCTCTAGGGCTGTTTGGCGAGCGTGTTTTCAGGGTAACTCTTGATTGGTGTGTCTACGGTTTTACTCCGGTATTCCTTGAGGATTTTTGTGTAGTCACTTAACTCTCTTGTCGTCTATTCTGTATGTTAGAGATTTTAGGCGGGGTTTCTCAGTTATTTGTGAGGTCATGTGCTTTTTCGAACCTGGTTCCCACTTCGGAGTCTGTTTAGAGCACTTGCTGCTTCATTTGCTGTCTAGTTGTGCGGAGATTCGAGATTAAGATCTGAGCGGGAACGGTTTCCGTTCTTCGTGTCTTCCAAATTCTAGGCTTATCGTTTGATATCCTGCTGGAAGAAAGGAGCGCATTATTGAACTGTTTTCACCGGCCCCTTCGACGGTGGTGACGAAAGACCTCAGTTTCGAGTTGTTAAAATTGCGGCATAATATTAAATTGCGTTCCGCAGGTCGATGTCGTGTCTAGTAAGCTTTAGAAAGTAAATCTATTGCGGAACTTTTGTACTGCAGTGGGGGGTCTAACGAAGGTGTGTTTCAAACGAAGACTGTATGGGAAAGCTGACTAGAATGATGAGGATGATGAGAGAGTCTATGTATGTGTTACGGAGTACTAAGTAACTGTCGCACTGCAGTGGGTGGTCCAAGAAAAGTGAGCGGCAAATGAAGGCTGGCCTGAAGAATGATGATGATGATTGGACAAGATTGCTCCTTTCTTTCTTTCTTCTCACTGCTGTTGTTCTGTTTGTGTTCTGCAGTGATTGGAGCGATTCAACGCAGTTGTGCAGGATGTCTCGCTATGACGACCGTTATCGAGGAAGCGACAGGCGTGATGATCGAGGCGGAGGTGGAGGCGGAGGTTATCGGGGTGGAGGGGGTGGCAGGGGAGGGGATGGAGGACCTGATGCTGGCGGGACTCGGCTGTACGTCGGCCGTCTTTCCACTCGGACTCGAAGCCGTGATTTGGAAGACCTGTTCGCCAAGTATGGAAGGTATTAAGCTGCTCATCTAACTTAGTAAACGCTTGCTTGTGGTACATTCAGGTCGAAAAACTAACGTTTTAGGGAGCTTGGGTCACACGTTCTGATTATCCAGTTGTCTTGAAAGCGAGGTTGTTGGCCACTTGAAGATTATACTTGGGGTGTGTATGTGTGTGTGTGTGAAGCGTTGATAAGTATTTTGCTGTCGGTTATTGGCGACATTGCTATCACTTCCGGAGCTATGTCGCTATTTGAACTTATTCAGATTTGTGAACACATTTTGGCTCACATCGGAGGTCTTAGATCCTGAAATGAGCTCGCAATTGCTGTCTCGCAACTTTTGGGATTGTAACAGAACACGGTGTCCAATCAATTAGGGTGATCGATCCCAAAACTGGTGTTTGCAGTTCTATTTCGGTGGCTTTGTTCACTTTGGATTTGTTGAGACGATTATATGAGGTTCAAGTGATAGCCCTTACTCACTTGAGGTGTCGTTAAAATGTCGCGTACGATGTATGGATGTTACTTCGTTTACTTCTGAATTTTATAGCGTAAGCTGAAATCGCATTTGTTTGTTAAAGTGGAGAGGACTTCTTTTTATTGGAGCCTTACCTGATGATTTATGTGTTGGACGAGGTAAGTTATGAAGACATTGCTATGTTGGGCGATACTGTTAGTTAGGTGATGAGTCGAAGAAATTCTCTTTGAGAATTGTCTTTCTATACACATCTCATAGAAAAAAATGAACTTCCTGGTGAGGTCAGTGTAGTCGTCTAGACTTGTTGCTTTTGGTCGTTGACATGTCACTTCTGGTGAGTGCAAGAGAAATTTCAGCCTCGACAATCCCGCAAAAAAGGGTACTGGATGGGTAGGGCTAAGCCTTAATTACTTGCATGATGTTGTTGAAGGTTGGTGGGCTCTCTCACGGCCTGGAGGTCTTTGGTGAGGGGTCAAATTTGGTGGAACTGGTGGCCTTAAGCTCGCGAAGGTAGATGGGGAGGCAGAAAGACGCATCGTAGGGCGTGGTTCCTTGTATGTATGAGTGGCCGTATTTACACGTACATTCATGGAATGACAATGAGAAGGGGTGGAAGTAAAGTGGTGTGTGATTCGTCTGATCTCTCGTGCAATGCTGTTGACGTGGTGCGCTGCTCTTTTTTGGCGGCCCTTTCCGCAGAGTTCGAGACGTGGATGTGAAGCACGACTTTGCCTTCGTTGTGAGTATCTCTTCCTTGTTTGTACTTCCCAGAAAACGGTTATAAGTTGCATGTAATATGCGGGAATCGGTTACCCTTGGGGGCATTGGATAGGGTTAGGTTTCCGTTGTTGGGTGCACACTTTGCGCTTAGAATCTACTCCCCGTATACTTCAGCATAGAGGGTCTTTTATATTTAGCATCCAGTATTTTGACTTGCATTCTGGGATTTTTCGGCCATGTGAATGACGACCTGCCCTGTTAGGTTTGAATTGAGCTTCGTTGTGGTGTTTGCAATGCTTACATGTGATCAATGCTGCTGTACCGCGCGCGTTTACTTTTGTCCAGGAATTTGCTGATGCCCGAGATGCCGATGACGCAAGGCATTATTGCAACGGGAAAGATTTCGATGGCAACAGGCTGATTGTAGAGTTTGCGAGGAGGGTGAGTATAATGGTGAATTTTGCAGAAACAGTCCTCTGGTGTGGGCTTTTCTGAAGTTTCTTGTGTTCGGTTCTTAAGATAGTACTTATTTGCTTGATGAGATTGGTTCTCAAGTCTCTTTTTGTTAAAACAATGGCTAGTGCGTGACTCGGTCTCCTGATTATGTGATTGCATGGATGTCACTAACTTAGTAGTACCCTAACCATTCCGGACAAGCGCAATACTGAGCTTGGCACTTATTTGGAATATAGCGGATGATGGATCAGGGACCCCGCAGTGCCCCTGGTGGCGCCCGAGAGTACCTCGGGAGAGGTCCGCCTCCCGGGACCGGGCGTTGTTACAATTGTGGGAACGATGGCCATTGGGCCAGAGACTGCAAAGCTGGTGACTGGAGAGACAAGTGCTACAGATGTGGGCAACGTGGGCACATCGAGCGCAATTGCCGCAACAGTCCGAGACCTAATAGCAGGTGGGCGACTTTTGTCTGCTGCTTCCGTTTTTCACATCCTCTTCTTGAGCCCAGCCCAGAGTGTTCTCCTCCCTAAACTCGTGTTATCCTGTATATGTCATTGTTTTGAACGAGCAGTTTCATGTGGCCGAACTGTGAACGTGTTTGACCGGTACATTGTAGAGGTGTGGGTTCGTCCATCACTCGAGTGTCATCGCCGTTTCTAGTTTGCTGATTCTTGTTGTGGTGTTGCTGCCGCTGCAGTCCTTCTCGGTCCCGGTCTCGCTCTCCTCGTGGGCACGGCCGATCTCGCAAGAGTGTTTCTCACAGCCGCAGCCACAGCTACAGGTTTGTTTGTTCGTTTCCACACCTCTCCATGACTCCTGCAACGACCCGATATGTTGATCCAGTGACTGTGGAATGTATTTCTTGTCCTTGGGAAACCATCTGATGTTTTGAACTTTTGTTTTTCCAGCCGATCACCGCCCAGGAGAGGCCGCAGCCCCGTGAAGGGTGACCGCAGCCCTGCCAAGGACGACCGCAGTCCGATGAAGGAGGATCGTAGTCCTGTGAAGAGCCGGAAGGCAGGCCGCAGCAAGAGCCGGAGCCGAAGCCGCAGCCGTAGTCCTCCAGCCAAGGATGGGAAGCGCAGCGTTTCTGGCAGCCCTGCTGCTGCAGTCAACGGCCGAAGCCTGAGCAGAAGCCCCGTTCGCAGTCGTAGTCGCAGTCGCAGTCGAAGCCCCCGAAGCCCTGAAGCTCACCGTGGGGAGCGAAGTCCTGCAGTACGTGAGAAGAGGCTAAGTGTAAGCCCGAGCCCCGAGCAGGAGATGGAGAAGGACAGTCCTGTCAAGGACCGGGCAGGCCGAAGCCCAACGCCCGAGGAAGAGTGAGAAGTCTACAGAGTTGTATTTATTGTAGAGAGCAGAGCAGGTGATATCATAGTTTGGAGGCTTCAGTTTGGAGACTTCGGTTGGAGGCTTCGGTTGGAGGGGCGTCAGTTGGAGACTTCAGTTGGAGGAGAAGAGGGGACTCAAGACTGGAGCATGGTCGTGGAGTTTGGTTTTATCACCCTAGATTTAGTATTACTTAACTTTCTTTTTGTATGCATCAGCTTCGGAGTCTGGACTTGGGTGGGGTTGAGACTTGGCGACTGAACTCCACTGAAGTCATCTCCTCCGGCTTGGCATTGCATGTGAGTGGGCATTAATGGTTCTCTTTTCTGGCTTTGAACACTCTGTCCTCGCTTGTTGTGATTCCCAAGCTCTCACTGGTTTCGCTTGCTTAGGTAGAGTGTGCGTCGTGCTCAAAAATAATCCAATGAATTTGATGAATCCGAATCATTTCAGTAATTTAGTTAGTCTGAACTAATTTAAGCCTTCACTTAGTACAGTAGGCTAAAGGATGGAGCCTATGACCGCATAGTCAAACGTGAAAGTCCGTCGTTCTGTATCCTCCATTTCTCTGCTATTAATTTCTTCGCTAACTTATTTATGATTATGATTGCTTGGTTTTATTTCAAAGAGATGAAATTAGATGTGTAATATACACCATTTCTTCTCATTTTATGAGTGAAATCTTTTGGGTTTTTTTTTCAGAGATTAAATCACATGTCTGATATACAGTACAGTAGTTGGCAACTCTCTTCCCACACACACTTTGCCATCCTAAAGAATTTTGTGTACTGTAGAACATAAGTGGTGTTTTTTGTCTTGCATTATGAACACTCAATTTTTAAGTGAATCCAATCAAAATTCTATTTTGGATGAATTATTTCATTTAAAATTCATACTTAAGCATGGTAATTGATTAAAGATCATTGGTGATGAATTTTGTAAATTTTATTGCAAGGAGGACAGATTCCCTCATATGTACATCTTTTCTTTAGAAAGCATCTCCAATAAAATCTAGAATTTCCTTGCAATGAATTTGAAGGTTGGGGTGACAATGTCAAAATTTTAGAAAATAGATATTTCTTCTCTATAGTTTGACTGTAGCAAGGCACATATACCTTCATGGTTAAATGTACAAAATCAATTATGATGTGAAAGTCAAATAGTAAAATCTTATTACAACATATAAATTTAATTATAATATACAAATTTGATTCATATCATCTCCAATATATGTACTACAAGATTATATGGTTGAGGTTTTCATATCTCATTGAAAACAACTACTTCCAAAATATATTGAAATAAAAAATTTTGTGATCCAATTCTTTTACTAACTTCTCATTCACTAACAAGACTATAAATCCAAATAGATAGTCTTCATAATCCTCCATGCAAGGCCAAATAGCAAAAAAAGGATGAAAAATTGCTTGCACTATCTATGAGATTATGGTATTTTCATCCAAAAGCCATCAATTTGCACTTCCGGCATTAGTAAGGTGTTCAACAAAATTTGGACATGTGGCAATAGTGATATAATTATGTGAAATAAGTTTTCAAAATTTTTAAATCAAATTTTGAATTTTTTATAACTTTCTCAAATTAATTAATTAATCATTTGAAGTAAATTTTACTCAAGATTCTTTAGAAAGTAAAATGAGAAATCTTTTAGAAATTCTTTGAATGAAATTTCAGAAGTTTTAAAATTTTATGTAATAAAATAATACTCACTAAAATATGACTCCAAATGTTTATGATTTTGATAGTTTACTCCAAAATTTCCTAAAAAATGTGAAAATTTTAGAAAAAGGATAAAGTAATTTTTCAAAGTATTATCCTTCATTTTTTTAAAAAATTTCAAAGTGAATTAAAAGAAATGTAACTGTCTTGAGGCACATTTTAGTCAATAATATTTCACTACATAAAACTTGACAATTTGTGCAATTCTTACTAAATATTTCTAAAAAAAATTCATTCCTATTACTTAAAAACCTTGAAAACATTTATTTGTATCAAAAAACTTTGTCCTAGTAAAAATTTGATAAAATCATAAAAATAAAAATATTATTATTATTTTGATGACTTGTTTTACAATTGTATTACTTGTAATTCAATTAACTATTGCATGGAAGTTATTTTTTATAACAATGCTTCACTTTTACATTATTGGACATATCCTCAATTTTTGGTCCACTACATTGAATCAAAGAATATCATAACTCCATCAATGAATTAAGAGACTTGTAAGGTTCTCTTAAACATGATCAATACAATCTAGAAAACATATGTAATGAATTCTACTAAGGTCTTTACTCACAAGTATAATCTATAGATTAAAATATTGCGGACAAGCCAAAATCCTAGTAGTAGTTACTAATAAATTCTCATAGACCATGGTTCAACAATTATCAACATAACTAATACAAGATGAACTCCACATAGCACTAACCAGCCTTGATGGCAAAGGAAAGAAGTTTAAGACCACAATGGAGTTTTATTGTCGCTTTTGGAATTTATTTGGTAATGCTTTTACCAATATGGTATAGGAATCACTTTTGAAAGGCCAATTCTCTAAGCATATAACCTCAAGTACTATCTTTTTCCTATTCAAAGCACGTGACTAAATACATTTGTCCAATTGGCACCCAATAACCTATTGAATGTTGCATACAAAAGTGTTGCAAAAGCTTTACAAATCAAGCTACAAAGCCTATTCAAGGACTTTATCAGCCTAGAACAATCTACATTCTTACCACGTAGATACATTCTTGCCAACATCCTTCTCAAGAAAGAGGCTATAGAGTGGGTCAGAGAATCTAATGACAATATGATCTTTCTCAAATTAGACTTCATTAAAGCATATGACATGGTGTCATGTGACTTTCTCTTCTATACAATGTAGGTATCTTGACTCATTCTCACAACTTCGTAGAATGCTTTTGCAAGAAGCATCGACATCTGTATTTTTAAATAGTAAACTACTAGCCGTTTTTCAATTCTGTATGGTGTGCGTCAAAGGTGCTTTTTGACACCTTGTCTCTTTCTAATTGTTGGAGAAATGTTGAATATAGTCGGTGCTATAGAACAAAAATTGGACGAGATAGAAGGTATACAATTACGCTAATGGTACTAGCATATCCATTCAAGGGAAGGATACCAATATGAGAAATTATATTTTCTTCATTAAGGTAGGAACACCCATAATTGTCAAAATAAGCAATTCAATAGAATTGAAGGTATCTTTTTCTAGAAAAAATATTTTTACAATATTAGCAACTGAAAATCATGAATTTAAAATTAAAAAAAAATAGAATTTTTGGACAAGTCATCTAATTTCTGTGAATTTTCAAAGTGGAACTCTCTAGGGCACTCTATACCGCACTCTAGTAAATCTACCTTGATTCTCGCAACAAAATCTAAAAAATTCAGAGTTTACCAATCAAAATTAAGAGTGAGTGACAATTTGGAGGTACTCTTGAAGACGATTTAAGGACACTCTACTTGTCAGTTATGGGTGCAATGACGGTTATGGATGATGCTACCTTAGAAGGGATTTGAAGGCAAGGGAAGCCCGTTTTAGGGTTGTTCCCCAACCCATTTCTTGCGTTGTCCATAAACTGTAAATCAACCCTATTGGCTGAATTTTTTGGATTTTTGACAAAATATATTTTCTAATGTGGCACTCTCTTGGCCTTGTCAAACTAAAAATGTGGCACATTTCCACAATTTGGGAACTCAAAATAATTCATGCGCTTCTAATGCCCTCAAATCTCTTCTAATGTCTCAAGTAGTTTGAGTTGACAAAAGGACTTGTTCTTAATTGGACCAAGACCATCGGATGTTAGTTTTCAAAAACTTTGAGACCTACATGGATAGATGAGTTCCAAGTGACTCCCCCCCCCCCCCCCCCCCGCGCAATGACCAAACTTTGAATGCCCCATTAAGTATAACCTTAGATACAACATTGATGATTTCTTATAGCAAAAAATTACAAAAAACTCTCATACTAGGGCAAGCAACATTTGTTTATAGCAAGGAGAGTCAAGATAATTAATGTAGTACTACTTTCCATTCTTTCTAATCTCTTAGCCATTTGGAGTGGTTCTTTACAATGTATCCCGGAGAGATCACTCCTTGTAATTTTAAGTATACACATCCATGAACAAGATATTTAATATGGGGCTATTTACATTCATTATAGTAATTAAGATGATTGTATATTACATATAAAGATATTAAGGGCATATTTTTAATATCCTATGATTTTTTATAAATTCGTTCATATTTATTTCTATAGTTGGGCTATCTTATATACCAAACTTACATGTCTAATTTTTTCATACCTATATACTATAGACATTATAAAACTAGTGTCATACATATACATTTTTTTTTATGTATGTACTATTTGTATTGTAGTACAATTTCAAATGACAAATAAAAGTAAGAAATGTAACATTAGTTTTAAATATTTCTAAATTCTATACCATGTATTCTAAACAACTTGATATGGTGAATAACAAACATCATAAAAACATTAAATATAGTTATGATGTTGAAACTAAGAAAAACACCAATACTACCAATATAACATCAACAATATGAGAAATTAACACTTTAAAAATAATGAAGATTAACACTTGAATATGACCTCTATCGTAATATAGAGACCGTATATATATATATATATATATAGAGAGAGAGAGAGAGAGAGACCGTATATATATATGCATTCGCAACGATTTGAGTTTAAATTCAATGGTGTAAGACAACAAGACCACATTAGATGAAATTTGAGGGCATTACAGGACCGTTTCGGGTCTGTTCCCGAAACGGCTCCTAATGCCGCAGAACCCTGTCAGGCCGACTTTTACCGAAAAAAAAAATTAAATAAATAAATAAATATTTTGGGTCCTGAAATATGAAAATAAGTCCAAAAAATTATTTAAAAAAAATATATATATATATATATATATATTATGTGGCAGTGTCCTGACCACATAGGATTCGGGTTCACAGGGCAGAAACTGCGTTCCCGCAGTCCAGGAACCCGTAGTCTCCTAATGCCCTCAAATTTCTTCTAATGATGTTCTCAACAACCCTAGCCGCATAGAAGTGACAGTACCCAAATCCTACAATGATTTCTTAATGGGTACTTTGTGTGAACACAAATCCCCATAGTACAACCTCAATGTAAGCTTACAACTTAATTCTTTTGTCTTGGAATAGTAGATTCTTACATGTTGTCACATAGTTGGCATACTTATGGAAAGATTTGTATGTACATGCTTCAATTATTTGCTAGACTGTGTAGGTTTTATCATTCACTTAAAATTAATTATCTACATTTATACTCATTGTATTACAAAAAAATTGTATGGACCCAATTTGTAAAGGCTAATTTATTAATAAAAATTCCTACTAAATGATGTTTTTACATAGACTAATTTATATATAATAGGATATGTCGTATTTCAAGGACCCTATAGTAGTCCTATATATTATATAAAATTTATCCCCTTTGAATTAAATGGACCCTATTTTTTAACTCACATAGTTTTCTAAAAACCACAAGTTATCTCCCCGGGTAATGTATATGTGCCAATTGCAAAGGAATTCATAACTTTCTTTGGAGGAGATTGTAGCAAAGCAAGATCAACTAGAAAAATTGTTATCTACTTTGAAATATAGGAGGCATGAAGCTACTTGACTTTGAAATATCGCTCACTAGTCTCTTCTCCAAGTGGATCATACTTGCCATAATGTCATCAAATTAGGGATTTCTAACTTCAAGATTCTTCTATTACATAGGAACAAGAAGATGAAACATTTATTGAAAAAGGGTTACTAGCTAGTACCTGTTACAAGCCTAGCTCATGCTTAAAAACCACTCAATCTCTTGTAGGTTTAAGATATGGAATAGAATCACCAAGGGGTAGTGACAGATGTCCAAACGTATAGTAATTGCTCTTCCAACCAATGCACATGAAGTATTAAACATCAATCTATGGTAATCGTCAAGCTTCATAGGCTCCAATTTCTAATTTTTGATCACAAGAGTTAAAGAACTAGCTAACTAGGGCCTAAGAGAAATCACTAACCTCTAGAACAGAGATTGACAAGTTTTCAAATCTTGGTATGTCATTGTCAAATCTTTCAATATGCTCAATTGTGAGTTCAATCAATGGCGATTTATTATTTTCTACATACAACAAGAATGGATGGATCTCCTAATGTAATGCATTGATTAAATACAATACAGAGAATGTGTAGGCCTTTATCATAATACCAAAGATACACTCCCTAGCATCATTTGGCAAGTCAATTCTCTCAATTTTTAAATTTGCTCACGTCACAGGGTTGCTAGTAGGCGAGCGGGGGAGCAAGAGCCTGTGAGCTTGTGAGTGGGAAATTTATTTTGAAAAAAATTTGAGTTGACCACCTATGATCGTGGATTTTAGGGTAACAAAAATTAGAGTTTATTACCTATAATCGTGGACTTTCAACGTTTAGGCGACGAAGAAGATATGATGTCTATTTCAAAGATGTGACTACAGAAGTGACTTTTTGTTTTCTTCTTCATTTTCTCTTTGCATACACCTATGATCATGGACATTGTATACACAAGAGTAGGGATATAAAATCTAATTGTGAGAATCAAAGCACTTAGATTTAGGGTGTCGATTAGCTTTAATTTAGAATATAAAATCTTTTTTATATAGAGATAAATTAAAGAATGTGAAGGCAAAATGAAAATAGCAAAGAACATCTCATAAATACCCAAACCTTGAAATCACAAAAGGCATTGGAAATACTCTAATTTGATGCAACTCATTCACTAAATAAGTCAATCTAGGTGTTGTTGAAAGAAGATTGATTTTGAGATGTATAATGAAGAGAAAGAATTGGATGGTCAATATGTAAGGGTTTGTCGGATCTGACGGAATTGTACGTGTTGCCTTCTTGCCTCAAAATTTATTTATTTATTTATTTTTGGTGTAGGTTTTGGGAGAACTAGTAAGAGCCATTGCCTTAGATGTTTTCAAAACAAAAATCAAATAAATAGAAAGAGAAATTTGAGACTTCCAGAAGTAGCCATAAAACACACAAATCCAATCCAAATAAAATTCAAATAATACACAATAGTAAGATTCAAGAGATTAGTCAATCTCAAGAATCTAAGTGGCTGTGGACTCAGTCACTGAATCTGACCCTGTAGAGGACTCTGAGGACTCCCGTCCCTCAGATACAGAAGCATCTATAAACTGTAAGACATTGAGGGCGTAAGTGTCTTTGCGTCGTTTTGATTTGGAACAACCAAAATTTGCAAAGGCACTTGCCATCTGCTCAGCATAGGGTGGTAGCTCGAAAGGCTTCTCTGGACTCACGACAAGCCTTTGATTTTGTTCCATGACCTCTCTCAAGATCAATCCACAACCTCTGCAAAAATTGAAGACATTATATTAGTCTTTGCAAATGTGATATGAAGAAAAATAATAAAGAATGAAAGAAGTTTCCACTTACTTACTGGATTTTCCCTTGCGAACGAACTTGCGAGGCACAATAGGCGCGTCTTGCACATCCACTGTCAAGTCTACTGTTGTCTCGGGGGTTGGAGCCACTGCCATTGAGGGTGATGACTTCTTCATGGGCTTCAAAATGGCATTGAAAACATCTTTGTCCCCCTCAAAAGCTAGAATGTTGCGGCCAGTTCCTCTACAAGCCAAAATGCAAGCACCTAGGGTATTCATGTAAAAAAAATGTGTTAGAGAGGTGACAAAATTGTTACAATGACATAGAAGTGTGAAATATTAAAATTGAAGACAAACCTGTGGATGCCGTGCAGTCCACAATGACATCGCCTTCATTGCTTGTGGCTTCAAGGAGGAGGGTGAAGAACCTCGGATCTTTTTCACGTGGGCCTCTCCATGGCTTCTTCCCATTCATGGAGATGTCATTTGCATGCATGTAATTCATCAGCATGTCATCATTCTCGACATCCACCCCAGCCTTCTTCATCATCTCAGTACGCTTTAAAGAAAATTTGGACTCGCCTTTTGTTTTGAGGTCCTTGACAAGGAGAGTGACTCCAAACTTTTGTGTCTGCAACATATATGACACAAGAACATTAGAGATCAATGAATAGAATTTTAAAAGAAAATAGGTGACAAAAACTGAAGCATCTGTATTGAAATTACCATCTTTGTGGTGTCCATTGGCGAGGTGAGATGCATGCGGTTCATGCCTAGCCAGTCCTTCTTCTTCTTGAAGTCAAATGCTTCGCAAACTCCTGCTAGATCTTCCCTGGATGCAATGCTGAAGGAGTGAAACACAATGATGCATCCATCATCGTGCAGATGCTCTACTGCAAAGGTGCATGCGGATTGCAAAGCATTAGCTTCTAAATCCGCATTCCAATTTGGCACCTCCTTCGATGTAAGAGAAATGCCTGGCACAGGCAAGTTCTTTGGACAGTCAATGAAGATGACATCAACACCAGCCCTTGCATTTGCTACACCTTCAAACATGCAAGTTTTGCCCACTACCATCTACAAAAGCATATTTCAATAGAATTTCAATATATTAGTATTGCATACTTTTCTATCTTTCAAAGCAGATTCATAATTTTTAGTACAACATTAGGAATTTTAGGGTCATTTTAATAAAAGTCTGAGCTGAAAAAGAAATTACATTTGTCAATATGGTCAACAATTTCTAGAGAAAACAAAACCATATGAATGTAGGTAATGTTGAGTAGGGAAAAACAAAACAAAATAGTGGTTTATGTGATTCCGTCGGATCCGACGGAATTGTAAATTTTGCCTTGTTGTCTTACTAATTTTTTCAAATACAAAAATTCTTAAATATAAAATGTAATTGTGGACCACATAGAAATTTGTCTTCAATGTTTCATTATAGCAACTTTGGTACATAGCATTCATATCATTGACAACAAGTAAAATAAATTTTAGCAAAGATGTTCGAATAGATCACCTTAACCAAGTACTTCAAGACCTCGTCGTAGACACCCTGTCTTTTGTTCTCCATATCCGTGGCGATGTCCTCAATGCAAATATTAAGGATTAAATCCTCAGTCTCTGGCACATCATTGTCGGAGAGGACCATGGCTTGAGTGACTCGTGAAATGACATCTTCAGTGAGCTGTGAGATGGTGACTTTCCTTGGTACTCCGCCTTGTGTTTGATCCACAGTGGAGGAAGCTAAGACTTGCCCTTTCTCTTCCACTTTCTTCTTTCCCTTGGCCTTAGTCTTCTCTTCCTTCTCGGCTTCTTTCTCTGCCTTCTTTGCTGATTTCTCCGTCTGCTTTTTCTCCTTGGCCTCCACGATGAGTTGATTCTTCACTTCTTTCTTTCGGTCCAGTGCATCCCTCTTGTTGATGGCCCTCTTCCTGGCATCATCATCCATGCCGATGAACTCGTCAACAGCCTCCAAATCTACTACCCCCTTGCCCTCCAATGATGCCTTGAGTTGAACCTCCGAATTATGAGTGAACTCTAGTGTGCAGTCCAAGTACCAACCCGCACCAGAGAGATGAGCAGTAGTGTAGGTGCGCAATTGATGTGGGCTGAACATGCATGAACTCGAGTTGCGGTCGAGGAAGCGTGGAAGGAATTGAGGGAGGTCCAGTTTTGCAATGGCCCCCTTTGCTTCAAGCTCTAACTTGAAGTACCTGTAATTCAATCATAATGAGTTATATGGAGCACTGTTCAATCTCAAAATGAAAGAGTAAGAGCAAAATATATCATAGAAGTTGTAAATTGCAGTCCTTTGAAGGGTGGAAAAGTAGCCAAGACAATACAAATTCAAGATTTATAATGAAGTAGAAGATGCTATAGAATTTCTATAATTACAAAGTATACAATGATGCCACAAAATTCCAAGTAGTAAAGAAAATGACATACCGATAAAGGACTCTGAGCACCACAGCGTTAGAGCCTTCGTGAGATGAAAAAGTTTGGCCCCTCTTGAAGTACTTCGAGCCCTTGAAGTACTTCGAGCCCTTGAAGTAATTCATGAAGCCATGTTCCCAAATCTTCTGCCTCCATCCTTCTATGTACTCTGGTAGCCGCTCTGGTTCTGGTTTTACGTTGTAGTCGATGGAAAGGTTGTCTTCCTTTACAATTTTGTCGAAGAACTCCACTGCAGCATCTTCTATCTGAAAAATGGGATATAGTCAAAAAGTTCAGTTGTATTACCAAATATTTTAATGAAAACAACTACCAAGTGTTTTATTATTCAATGAAAGGAATTAGATATTGAACACTTACCCTAGCGTACTAAGTGCACTTCACCAGAAATTGAGGAAGTAAGAGTTCGGAGACAGGTTTTGGTGGCAACTTCCTTGATTCGCGTGAAAGAGTAGAAGAGTTCCACCATTGAAGTATCTTTGTCTTGTGCTTTGCAGTCATCTTGCAAGTGGCGACCAACTGGAGCTTCTCCAAAGTCATTTCAGGCACCTCGTAATTGCCCCAATGCTTTTCCACCTACAATAAGACTTCAGTTAGTTTTCCAATATGGATTTGAACTGTATTTTGAACAAATTAAGTGAAGATGGAGACTAATTACTGAATTGTACCTCTTTAAGGAAGTCCACTCCGTTCGCTGGGTTGGCTACCGCTAGCAATTTGAACATCTTCACCATGGCTGCCTTTGTTCGTTCCCTTGCTCCCAACCTCATTGCTTCGGCTGCCTGTAGTGGTACACTTCCAATCTCTTGTGTGGCCTCCATGTACCTTCTTACTACTGCATCTGCAGCTTGTGAAATTTCTTGCTGCACAAGAAACCCAGATAGATGTGAAGTCAATATGGACAATGATGATTTTTCAAAATAAAAATATATTTATCAAAAACAAGTTGAAGGAGCTTACCCGGAAGATGAAAGATGTGAAGACCTCGGGTTGAATTGAATACCATTTCTTAGTGACCTTGTTCTCAAGGCACCTCTTCCTCTCAGCAGGCCTAAGTAAAGCTGCAAACTTTGCTATGGGTAGCATCCCGTACTTTTGAATTTGGTACAAGGTGTGTACCAAGTTTGTCTTCACGTGGGAGTCTTCTACAGACCTGACACCATTCAATGTAATATAAGCCGAAGATCTAAACTACCTCCAAGAAAGTACAACATTCAAATTGAATATTTTTTTGAAAAATAAAAACAATATGAAAGAAAGAGCTTACTTGTTTACGTCATGCATGACTTGTATGACAAGTTCATTCCAATCTTTCGTGTCTAACATGATAGAATCGACACTACAGTGCTCCTCCGAGTGCTTAGAGATGTAGTTCATCCAGGCACGCAATTCATCTGTGGTTCCCATCGCAAATGAAGATCTTCAAGTTCTTCAAGAACTGAAGCTCTGGCTTGGACTTGAACTTCTGTTTGAAGACTTCATTCTTCTCCTTCCAAATGGGGTCCCAACTATCCATTTCCTGTTGGGTGAACTCTTCAGTGTTCCCATCTTCATTTGTAGCTGACACATAGAATACCGTAGTACCATCTCCGTACCCTCCACCTGCAAACTCTTGCTCTAGCTACAGGATATCAGATGCCAATGCAGGTCTGACCATTGGCATTGCCACAAGCCTGCACAATGGTATGTGCATTCGAAATAACTCCTCGGGCTTCATCCGAAGTTGTGCCAAAAGCTTCACAACATCACCTTTTTGAATGTGCGGGAGTTCTGCTTCTGACATCACCTTCTCCTCCTCACGGTCTTGAATGACAATCTCCATGTCCTCCCCTTCTTCATCTCCATCTCCTTCTCCTTGTTCGATCTCTGGTTGTCTCTGGTTTTGAGAGAAAGGCATTTCAAATATTGTTTCCACTTCCATGGTTTTGGTTGGGGAAATGTCCATCTAGAAGAACAATTCCAAGTTCAATAAATGGAATGTTCATAGAAAACAAAAACAATATGAATTGCAATGAAACTGTTGGAACAACAAGAAAAATAGTTTACTTCAAGTGGAAAATAGTACTTGCAATTGGATTGTCAAATACATCTACGAAAATGAAGTAAATAAATAAAGATAAAGCCTGGCCTGATATATAGTGTTTTTGAGAACAAAAATCCACCTAGTCTATGATTTGAACATCCTCATCCTCATCCTCATCAGAGCTGAGGATGATGATTTCATCGGACTGAAATAAGTCCATATTCACCACACTCTCCCCTGTGTACAAATCAAAAAACTCTACACTGCTAGAGTTGGAGGGCTCATAATCAGAGGGATACTCCTCCTCCTCACTAAAAGATGAGAACCATGGACCATTGCCCCTAGTCCCACTAAGCACATTTGTTTCAAATGCGTCAACGGCATATTCCGCCGCATCCATGACGTCATCAAAACTCACCAAATTTTGGTTTGCATCACTTTGGTCAAGTGAAATGGACACCCTTGGTTGTGGCCACATCTAGGGCTTGGATGGTCCACCAACGTCCATATCAGGGTTAGGCTGCTTCACAAGACTCTTTTTTTTTGCTGATAAAACCTTCTGGCGTTTGCCCCGTCCTTGGCCGCCCTGGACAATAAAGGATCAAATTTATCAATCATTTGCAAAGTTATGATTCCAAGTAATTGAAACAAGGCGAAAATTCAAATGCTCAAGATCTAATAAAATTCAAAGTGAATACATTTGACCATTAGAATCTTGCCACAAGGGTCTACTTATCTAGATGAATAATAAATTAAGACACAACTTCAAGATTATGAAGTATCATGCTTGGTATACTTGTTTCTTTAATCCTTCACTGTCCTTTCCAACACTTGTATCTTTAGCAGCAGGTTGAAGCAAGAACAAATTATGTAAGTACCAAAAATTATCAAATAAAATATAATTAAACATAAATAGAATTTAGTATAACAAAATCAAATTCGATCAAATTTGTGAAAAGTTTGGGTACTACGAGGTGACCAAGAAAACCAAGTCGGATCCGACTTGGTTTTCTGAGTCACCTCATAGTACCCAAACTTTGCACTGATTTTTGGGAAATTTTTAAAATTTTTAAAGAAAACCAGACAAAAGACCAAAAATTCATATCTATTCTATGGAATCTCATCTTCTCAGATTTCCAACTGGAAAATAAAGGCCTTTATCGAATACCTAGAGATTCAAAGACAAATATTAGGAGCTAATCAGGCAAATACTAAGTGGTTCAGAAGAAAACGAAACGGATTCAGTTGTAAATCGAAGCCTAAAATTTATTCACAGGATTCAATCAATCAATCAATCACTTGAATTTAATCCGGCCGAAAGAGTCAAAGTGGCCGTTTCTTGGAGGAAACAGGAGCGCTAAAAGAAAGTCCACCCTAAGCTGAAAGTTCACGACTGAAGAGAAGAGTCAGCGGCACTAGATCTGTGACATGATCATTTCACAATTTTAAAAAAACAAGAGTGCGCCGTGGGTACCACGAGGCGCACCGAGAAACCAAGTCAGATCCGACTTAGTTTCTCGGTGTGCCTTGTGGTACCTACGGCACTCTTTTTTTATATTATCAGATAGTAAAATGGATTCAGTTGTAAATCAAAGCCCAAAATTTATTCACAGGATTCAATCATTCAATTCTTCACTTGGACTTAGTCAGGCTGGAAGTGTCAAACCGGACGTTTTTTGGAGGAACCAGAAGCGCTAAAAAAGAGTCCTCCCCGAGCTGAAAGCTAACGACTCAAGAAGAAAGTCAGCGGCACCAGATCAAAGACGTGATCTTTTCACAACTTTAAAAAAAACAAGAGTGCGCCCCGTGGTACCCACGGCGCACTCTTTTTTAAAATTTTCAAAACTCGAAATTCAACATATTTACCTCGAACTTTCTTGTCCACTCCATAATTTAAGATGACGATCAAAGACACTAAGTTGTCCAGCTCACCCTCGAATTCCAAGCAAAAAGATTCGGGTGTTCCGCGACCCCGGTGGCGCGCGTGACGCGTCCGCAGCTAGAAACTCACCCGGGGCTCGCGTGGCGCATCCAGGCCCTGCTGGCGCGCGTGACGCGTCCAAAGTCAAAACTCACCCGGGGCTCGCGTGGCGCGTCCGGGCCCTAGTGGCGCGCGTGATGCGTCCAAAGTCTAAATCTCACCCAGGACTCGCGTGGCGCGTCCGGGCCCTAGTGGCGCGCGTGACGCGTCCAAAGTCAAAATCTCACCCAAGGCTCACGTGGCGCGTCCGGGCCCTAGTGGCGCGCGTGACGCGTCCAAAGTCAAAACTCACCCGGGGCTCGCATGGCGCGTCCGGGCCCTGCTGGCGCGTGTGACGCATCCAAAGTCAAAAACTCACCCGGGGCTCGCGTGGCGCGTCCGGGCCCTGCTGGCACGCGTAACGCATCCAAAGTCAAGAACTCACCCGGGGCTCACGTGTGCGTCTGGGCCGTGCTGGCGCGCGTAACGCATCCAAAGTCAAGAACTCACCCGGGGCTCGCGTGGCGCGTTCGCGGCCCTGGTGGCGCGCGTGACGCGTCCGCGTCCGTGGCTGTGGCCGTGGCGCGTGCCACCAGTCCACCACAACGACCATCTCCAGAATTTTTGTGTACAACCAGACTTGAATTTGGCAGAGAATTTCATACCTCGGGCTACACTTGCTTGTCGTCATGATCCTCTGGAACTTGGCTCTACTCCGCGTCGTCCTCACCATCTGCACCAAGATCTTGTCCAGTTCAGAAGAATGATAGATTGAAAACTGCACCTCCCTCGGTGCACAAGAATGGCTTCACAAAGTTGAGAAGAGGAAATGGGCACAGTGGTTTCAGTTGCAAGTCGGTCATTCCGTTTGGCTTTCCAGATTCCATGCTGGTGCACCGAACGTGGAAAGAGCGCCGATTCTAAATTCTCTTTGGATTTCCTACTTTAGCGCCGTAATGGCTAAAAATTAATTTGAAACCGAAAAGTTCAGATGGCCCCCGAGTAGGGATTGGACCACCATTGTCACTAAGCTGGCACCTACGGTTTTCCACGTCCTTGTTGACCTTCGAGAATCTAGGTAGTTCAAATCGTGGCTTCAGCTAGTGCAGACAAGCACTTGCGGTTTTCCACATTTCGGTTGACCTCCGAGATTCTAGAAAGCTGTGAAGTTGACGCGCGGATAGAGGCAGGTTTGATAAAATTCTTACCTTTCCTCTGGAATCCGGAAAACACTGATGTTGGTGTCAATTTGGAGGTGCTGGAATGAGGGTGGATCACCCAAGGAGATGAGCTCAGGTGAGATGAATGATTCCCAAATTCTAGGAAAACGATTTCAAAGCTTAAGATAATTAGACTACTCTAGGGTCATTTTCTAAAGATTTGTAGGATTTTGCAAAAGTCTAATTGATAAATGTTCCAGATTTTTATTTTTTTGAACAACACTTACAGCTTCACCTAATCTAACTATGACCAGGAATTGAAGACTTGAACGTGAAGATCTTGGATCCGGCTTAAAATCTTTGATAATGAAAACAATACTCAATCAAATACTTTACTATACAATGGGATCCTGATTAATAGTAATTCTCTAAGTATCTCAACTTCTCTTGAAACCAAAGCATCATTTTCATCTTCTACTTTGGAATAATTACAATTTCAAAGTCCTACTGCTCTCCAATTCTCTTTCTGGGAGATATCCCTGATTTTCTCACAAAGATGGCATTGAGACAATAAGCAATCCAACACTAAAACCTAACAAAGGACATCCTGCAAATGAGTGGCTCTTCACTGTCTGTTTTCTATTATTGCATCTTTTTTATTACCTCTACTTCCCTAAATTCTCAATGACTGATTTGTTGGCATCCAGTAACGTGCTATACATGGAATAGATTTTGTATTAACAACTCAAAATCCAAGGAATGAAATTGACCTCAAAGATGGATTGAAGAGACTTACAATAGAAGTTTCTTACGACTCCGTGTCTTTGAACTTGGCTTGCGTTTCCTTTGGGTAATCCTGCACGGGATCTTCATTCTGGCCTTCACCACTCATGAATTGGTCACCTCCAGATCTCTGAGAACAATGAGACCTCTGTGACTCACTTGATCCACCACGTCCCCTCTTTGACACAATCTTCTTCGCGCGAGTCATCTTGGCTCTCCTTAAAGCTTTCCGAGAAGAATAATAAAAAGATCTACGTTTCCTATGACCTCTATTCTGCTTTGAAACAATAGGGAGTGAAATAGAATGTTCTTCAAGCATGAGCACTTATAAGAAGGAGAAAAACCCACTACATACGAAACTAAAAGATGCACTCAAAGGATGACAATACATTGAATCCAACTCTCTGAGGCAATCCCTATATACATCTCTGCGTCCCGCAGCCTTTGCCCTTCACGCGTGTCGTATGACTTCAATATTTCGGCGTCGGCAATTCCACACATTTGAAAATTGGCACTGCCCGAGGTGACTTCACAGGATAGTGCCGCCAATGTCAGTAGAAGTACTGATTCGTACATTCAATGCGATCTTTCTTAATTGTTTCAAACAAGCCGCCAAGCTAAAAATCATACAGTACAGTAGAGATCCTATGATAGAATATCTTATATTAGAAACTTCTATAGGTAGAAGGTAATTCTATAATAAAGAACCTAATTAGTACATGGCGGATTATATGTGCTACACCTAAGTACACCACAATAATGATAATATGGGACTGTACCATACACTTGATATTTATTAATTCTAATGTGGCGGTCTCTTTTCAAATAATTGCTTTGCACCCTAAATCCTTTCACCCTAAATGCCGCCAAGTGATGCTTTAGCTCTAAAATTCAAAAATCCTAGCCGCCATCATTTGCAAGTAATGAGTGCACCCTAAATCCCAACCCTATATAAACCCTTACATTTTTTATTTTACACCCTAAATCCATTTTCACTCTTATTTCTATCTTACATTAGATTGTGTGCGTCATGGCAAGTATTCGCGTAGATGGTCATCATGTTCCTTTAGTATTTCCTTTAGACCTAGAAGGTCATGCTACTGTATTTAGCCACTTGCTCCATGTTCGGTTTAAGTTTGTAGAGTCATCTATCTATGTTGAAGAAGAGCGGCATTCTGAATCTGGTGAATTACTTCAATCAATCCCGCTTCCAAAATATCTCTCTAGCCAAGGGCACTGCTGGTATCTAGGTCTCGGGAACTATAGGGCTTATGGTCTTTCTTTATCTATATTAGCTTCGTCCACTGAGATAGCAAGTCGCCAGTCTGATAATTCTATAGTGAACAGACCTTCGGGATATGAGAATGCTAATCCTACTACGCCTATAGGATGCTTCCCTACTTTGGCACAAAATGAATTGTCTGCTGAAGAGAAGGTAGAGTTGCTTGAGACTATTGTAGAACTATCTAGTGAGTCAGAAGACCAATCCCCTTCCTTGATTCTTGACATGGAAGCTTTCTTGGTAAAGAAAGAGTCCAATGACATCAATCTTCTGTACTCTGTACAGAACACCTCCACTAGCACTTCTGAACAACGTACGTTCTCACCACAAGTTGGTCAGTCTAGTCTACCTAGTTTAACAAGTATAATGAAATGTTTGAAGGGACTTTCTGGTCTTCACCGTTCCCGAAACGAATTGTCAACGTTAGATATGAACGCCATGAAGCACCAACGAGTAGAGTTTCTACCACCTACTTACAATGGAGATGCCATCTTTGAACTTCCGCCTTGTCGGGCCTCTTCTTCTTCATCTGCCACAAAGAACTTGGAGGGAATGGACAAGCGGTACGATGGACACAGGTGGTGCAAGCTAGTGACAACAAACATCCACAACTCCGACAATTTAAAGTTTCGTAAGTCCTTCTGCGTTGGCCATCTTATTTGTGGAAACCCTAGCTGTGAGTACTTGTGTAGGACTTCTAGGAAAAATGAAACAGAATGGACAGGTTCCACAGTATTTCCTTTTGCAGTAGGAGTTGCTCCACCAAAAGATTGCAAACTAGTTTGTAAAATCTGCAAAACAATTCCTACATGCCTTAGCACTTGTGATGCTAGAATTTACTACTGCTATAGTAATAACTTAAATATGACTAGGGCTGCTATTCATCTAGGAAACCACTCTCACCTGGTAGCAAAAGGTATGTATAGAGATTCTGCAAAAGAGATTACCGAACTCATAGCAGAACAAGTTGCCAAAATCCCTTCCGATACAAACTCTGCCATAGCCTTATCCGCTAGCAAAGACTTCCTTACGAACCACCTTTTTCACTACGGAGAAGGAGAGAAGAAGATATTGAAGGGAGAGGAAATGGAAGAGGTCATGGATCGCTTTCAGTTTCTAAGTAGTCCTAGTATACGGAATATCATCTCCTCATTCCGCTCAAACAACCAAGGAGGGGTCATTGACAACATCATGACCATGAAGAAGGAATCAAAGTTCGAGTTCATACACGATAGTGTCTTTCCAGGCCAAGGCAAAGAGAAGGTTTACATCTTCAAAATGCTCACTGAAGGGCTTAGAAGTGGAGTAGACTTGGTAAGGCGCATGCAACCTGAAGGTGATCTACAGAATGCGTGGATGATGTTCGACCACGTGAAGCGCGTGAAGGACTGGACCACCATGGCATGCCACGTGTACGACTCTCAGTACAAGAAGGTTATGACCATTGCAGTGTGCAATATGCAATCAGAAGATACGGAGATTCAAGTACAGTTTTGGAGGTCACTGAATGCTATAATGGAGAAACACGGAGTGGCCAAGCCAAATTTTAAAGGATTCATGGCAGATAGCGCAATGGCCAATTGGAATGCAGTGCGCATTGTATATGGGAGTGGCTCAGCAAATGACATTATGAAGAATCGTGAGAGAACATGCCTATTGCATTGGAGTAATTCTCTTCAGAAGCACACCCAGAAACACATCAAGCAAGGACTACAACATCAACACATTGCACTATGTAAGCAATACAAAGAATCCAAGACTTTGGATGAAGCGGAGGTGCACTATCTTGCAATTCGGTCATGGTGGTTATCATCTGGAGCTACAACAGAAGACTCACTTCATCACTTAGAGCATTGGTTGGCATTTTGGCATTTTCGTTATTTACAGTGGGGAGGCTTCATGACAATGGTATGTGTCCATGTGAATCTTATTTTGATTTATAAATTATATTTTGTATTCTTATTTAATTAGACAATTGTTCACTTGAATAATACAGAGGGAATGATTCTTTTTACTTTCAATGTCTTTGTAAAAAAAATTCAAGAACACATAATTTTCCAATGCTTTTAAAGATATTTTATAGTAAAAATTGGAAAGACTTTTAAAGGAAGTAGTATAGGGAATCAATGAGGCACTTGTTTCATCCAATGGCTATAAGTATTTTCTTACAAATCTTATCGTAAGGCATACGTGGAAATACTAACTGCTTGAACTTTCAATCATTTAGAATTTTTATTATATTATAAATTGATATTATATGTAAAATCCGTCGGATCCGACGGATTCCCTCACGACCTCCACATTTAGAAAAATATAATGTTACGAGGTTCAAAATTGGTTGCCATTAAAGCACTCTTTGATGGTACTATGTTTCCAATTTTTTTCTCAAGTCAGATATTTGGAAATCCTAAACCCAAAATACTATTTAATTCTTCTTTGTGATTGTACTTCCCTAAACCCTAAACCCTAAACCATACTCAAATTCTTAGAAGTATAGAGAGCAATGGTCAATATAATTTGTATAATAATAGCAAATTGTATTTTGATTCATGTCTGCCTGTGGTTGGAATTCTAGGGTCTTACTTTAGAAGAGATGACAGACATGCCTTTTTGTAATTTGTCGGAAACGATCCACAACAAGTAGCTACAAATGTCGGGGAAAAAAGGAAACAACTTATTCAACGCCACTTGTGATGATAGTATTCGGGCTTGGATGCAAATGACAAACTACCGAGCATACCTTAGAGGACATGCATGTGGGTCAGGACCATCAAAGGGAGAATTGAGGTTGAGGGCGGCTAGGCATAGTGGGTGTCCAAAAAAAATTGTTGAGGCATTGAATACATTGCCAGAAGTACATGGTGTGGGAACTCGAGTACCTCATCTAGAAGGAGAAGAAATTTTTGGGAGCACAAAGAGGAGGCTTGATGTACCTATTGGTGATGCTGGAAATTCACATAGACCAGACAAAGTCAACTTCTCGCAACCGCGGGTCCGAACTAGGTCTACAAAGGTTGTAGAAGATTCAATGGAAGGCACTGGAAATTGCAATGAAGTCAATACCTCCAATTATGTGACGGTAGCATTTGAAACCGATTGTGACACATCCAAGTGGTACATTGCAAGGATCAGCCACAAATCAAATGCAAGATGCTGGGCTCAACAACGGACATCAAACATCAAGTGTACCTCAAGGATTGCCAAGGGTGGAAAAGGAACCCCTGCTCCTACTTATCGCGGTAGGAAAGAAGAGTATGGAACTAAGCGCCCGGTGGTCGTGGATTTTTGGTTTTGTTGGGATGACATTGAACGATGTGTGAAAGGTACAAAGAGGAAGTGGGTCATTGATAGGCCAGAACTGATTGAAGTTTGGCCTATTCTAACGGGGACCAATTTGAATCGTGAAGAAACCTTACTGCTACAGCATGCAAGCTTCCGTCTTCAAGAACGGCCTACATTATCGCCACGTGAACTTTTTGCCATGTCTAAGATTTTTGAGCCTATCTTCTTCACTCAACCATGTCCACCAAATGCAGATGTGCACCCTACAGTGAGGAACAACCGAACAATCAAAAGACTTGCAAATCCTCCAACTTTAGAGCAACGCAACAAATGGGAAAGTACTTCAAATATTACACGGGAAATTCTAGGAGTGACCCTCGTACCTCTTCCTGGACTTGGTGCAATAGTGGTGCTACAGACTGGAGTGGAGTCCAACAAAAACGTATATCGAGTTACTATGGGTACATTCCCTACATGCACATGCCCTAACTTTGTCAATATGATAGTATCTGTTGTGGGAGGCCGAGCACAATACGTGAATTGTAAGCACTTGTATTATTTGTATAGGTATTTCTGCAAGATGGATATTCATGATGACAAATTCATTCATGCACCTAGTTATAGCTTTAATGAGTTGAAGCTACTCCTAGTTCGGGCAGGGATCATCATTATTTCAAAGTAGATATGATTAGTTTCTTGGAGTGTAGTACATTCATGTTGTATTCTTTACATGTGCTACAAATGAAATTATGAAGTGATGGAGCCCAATTATGAATATTGACCTTCTTTGGAGTACATTTATATTATTCGAATTTCTTTTTCTATCCATTTTTTACAGTTGCCCATTTTCATTCCATCCAATTGAAAAATTCCTAAACCCTAGAACAAGGCACATGAGTCTTTTGTATTTGAAGTGTTTGCCCTGTTTTTTATTGACCCCCAAATCCTAAATCCCAAAACTTAAATGTATAGATGATATTCTTAATGGTCCAAAAATATGAGATTTCACGAAAATCCACGGTTATAGGAGACACAGTCATGGGTAGCAAAATTTACTATAAATAGTAATTTTTTGTAGAATTTTGGAAAAAAAATTGATTGAAAAAAAATTCTAGTCCAAATTTCTAAAAAAAAGTCTACTTCATGCTCACCGCTCACAACTTTCCCGCTCACAGCTCACAGGCTCACTGCTCCACGCTCGAACGCTAGCGTCGTTGGCTCACGTCAAAGTCAAGTTGTTGTCTTACCAACAAGTGCCTAGTTAGCAACAATTGGTCAATCACCTAGATAGGTATCATTTATTCCCCCAAGCTATGATATTTCAGCTATCAAGGATTATATCCAATGAGTGTGCATCCTTCAGTTCTAAAAAACTCAAGGGGGAGATGATCATCTTGCATTTGTGAGAAATATTTAGTCATTGAATTATGATCTTGGGTAATGACAATGAAAGTCTATCCAACCTCTTTCAGCTTACACAACATCCATTACACATCAACTACTTATTAAGTATCAATAACTCAACTGATCCATTCCCTCTAAATGGTTGAATATCTTTCTACACTTCTACTTGACTTTTCACCAAATTGGAGGGATTTATGGCATAAAACTAGGTTCCCAAAAGAGGCAACATTCATATAGGTAGTGTAGCATATTGTAGTAGCAATTAACTCATGGCAAGTACAAATTTGTCTTGGCATCAATGTTAGTTCTAAATGCTCTGCTACAATTATAGAGGAAACACCAATCTATTGATTTTACTTTTGTCCTAGTGCTCAAATAATATAAGATTTTGCTCAATCAATAATCTACGACATCATGAGGCAATAACCAATCCGTAGACCTCACATTTGCTTCTCCACCAATCAATGTATCTTTGGCAAAAATCCTCCACGAAGGTTCACCGAATTAAAAAATTTATGGTCCATTCTTTGAGGTCAAGCACTATCGATTATCTAGATTGCTAGGAACAATAAAGATTTTGTTAATTCATCATAGCCGGAGGAGTATTTTCAATAATCCCTATGCAATGCCATTCTAGATGCTAGCAAGGTTATTCAAATGAAAGCAAATAGGGGAGGCTCACAACATCCCCACTTGACAATTAAATTCAAGGAAAAATTCAAGAAAGTACAGCTTAACCCCTAAAGTTCTTTACAATGTTTTCACCAAAAATCCTCCAAAACTGCCATTTTTAACACAAGTACCAAATATTTGAAAAATATTTTTTTTAGACACATAGGACCATAGGATCTTGAAGTATGCTAGTTTGAGAAGATGAGGAAAAATTCAGAAATTTCTACTGTGTCAATTACAAGATATTAGTGTTTAAAGTTACAAAAATTGTTTTTTTACCACTGCAAACATCCAGGCAGCTGCACTTTACAAGGTCACATTTGCATGAAAAAAAGTTCAAAATGGTAGTGCTTCTTTGGATTCATTTTCCAAGGCAAGTAAGCTACATGCTTGAAAATTTTCAAATCATTTGGAATTGAATAACATATAGGAAAAAAATAGTAAGTAAAAACAAGTAGAGAATGATTCAAAATAGTAAATTGTTAAGAATTTATTTGTGAAATTGAAACTTGCCAATCTCAATGGTTCAAATGTTGTATAAACAACCTACACCCAATGTTTTTATTTTTTTCCAAAAATATTGAAAATTGAGTAAAACAGAGGACTTCAAAGTTTATTTTAGAGTAGAAAATCCATAACTACCCGCAAACTAAAACTCTTCATAACTTTTGACTCATTAGTCCAACTGGAATGATTCAAAGCTTTAAACCTATATATAAATCTATAAAACCAATTTCAAATTTTTTTCAAGAAAAGAGATTTTTTCAGATCTGCCCGAACTGCCCGAGTTGAGAAATAAACAACACATCATGCAATAACTTCTTAACCATGCAGTCAAAAGTCACAAAAACTGTTGGGCTTTAAGGATATTCCTCGTCCACACCTTCTATTAAATTTTGGTCCCAAAACATGGAAATCTTTAGTCACACATACTTGCCCAAAATAGTTATGTTGCCAAAAAAGGCACGTTGGTCCTTTAGGGGTTAAGTCAACGGTCCTAGCATATAAGTACAACAATGATGGAGCTTTCTAGAATAAGATTAGGCCTCTAGAGTACATATTTGCATAGGTTGCTAATATAGACTATTTTGTTTTCCTTTTCTTTTGTAGTTGGTAGGCTTTAATTGTTTTGGTGGCCAACCTTTAGGACTAACTTGAATTTAGTATTTTCTTTTAATACAATGGGGGCTTCTAATTGTTCAAGAAAAAAAGGGAGGGGCATCATAATGGTGGAGTCTCATTCAATGAAAGTGTCATCAACAACCAACCTCTATTGAGGTTATATTATGATACGAGAAACTTATAGTCTAAATAAATGCAGTTACTTTTCTTTGTATATTTATTAGATGTATGAATATAGCATTGTAAATTAATATACAAATACCTACAATTAGATGATTCATTTATTTTATTTTCACTACACATGCATCAATAATGTTCATATCTAACAACCACTTCACACGACATTCTCAATCTCCATTCTATAACTTTCAGCTTAAGGCCAAATCCCAATTTCTTTGGATTGTAGTGTAGATGAATGGAAACAAAATGATTGTATGTGGGATTTAAAAATTTATAAAGTGAACTTCAAAGTTCCAATTGTAAATCCCAATTTTTTTCATTTATAAATTTTTTTAGGATTCTACTACAACTTAGGTAATGTAGTCAAATGTTTAAACCTCAAAAGGACATTTTGTATCTAGTTGATTCTAGAGAGGCCACAAATATGGCATATAATACTTTCTTGTTCAATTTTTTTAGAAGGAATTTCTTGATTCTAATTTCTGAATTCAATGAAATAAATTCAAGAATCTTTCTTTGCAATATTAATTGACATTTTTTAATTGAAAAATTGAAAATTCACATGTCACCTTGCAATGCATTTTTGCAAATTAACTTCTAAGGGCCAAAAGACATTTTTTGGCAACATAGCAATTTTGGACAACTCATTATGAACAATTTTTTTGTTTTTTGTTTAGAATTTTCGTACAATATGTGCCCAAGGAATAGGTTTAAGGATTCAAGAATTTTCATAACTTTGACTACATGGCTAAAAAGTTGGTGTATAATATGTAATTATCATTTTTCTACAAGTAGCTTCAGTAGCTTGGGTAGCTAAAAAAGACTCTTAAGAAATCATTTAAAAAAAAAATTTGATATTGATTTTCTAGATTTATATGTACATATAATTCTTTGAATTGTTATATTTTGATCAATGAAATAAAAGTTATGAGGAATTTAGTTTGCAGGCAATTATGGATTTTGTACTCTAAAACAACTTTGAAATTCTTTACTCAATTCAATTTTTAATATATTTAAGAAATTAAAAAAAAATCTTAGGAAGTACATTGTTTATTACAACATTACAACCACTAGGATTGGCATTTTAACAAAATCCTTGACAATTTAGTATTTCGGATCATTTTCTACATTTTTCAACTTACTATCTTTTTCTTGTTTGTTGTATAGTTCCAAATGATCTAAAAAATTTCAAGCATTTAACCATTTGCTTTGAAGAATGATTTAAAAAAAGGACCACAATTTTGGACATTCTTTGTACAATTGTAACCTTGTAAAGTGCAACTAATCAATTTTTTGTAGGGTCTAAAAAGGATTTTTGTCAATTCAAATGCTTATATCTTACAATCTATAAGATGGAAATTTTTGAAATTTTCACTACATATTTTCAAACCAATATACTACAAGATTCTTCAATTGTATGTCCCAAAATGTTTTTTTTTCTAAAATTTGATACTTATACTAGAAATGACAGCTTTAGAATGTTCTTTTTGTATAAATATAGTCTTGATCCTTTAAGGATAAAACTAAGAAGATTCAAAACTAAAACATCTAGTGGCAAGCAAGTTGCAACAAAACTTGTGTATATTACATTCAATACAAATATCTTACAATATACACAATCAAATTTTTTGAAACCTAAAAGGATTTTTTAGCATTTTGGAAGATTGCAAGTTCCAAGACTGTCGAAAATCGCTAAAATCTACCAAATAAGTGGGTTGACGTGATGTGTCTAGTAATGATTGGTTAACAAATTGGGAACAAGACTAAAACAATCTCTTAATGCCTTGAAATCTCCTCTTATGTTTCTTCCAACATTCTTACACTAGTCCAAGTACAAGATTTTACAATTTGATATGAAAAAATAAAAAAATTCTAAACATTTTTGCAACTTCCAACAAAATTGACATATGTATGTGACATTTTTGACAATTTTTCATACATTATGCATTCTTTCTCATCTTTATTTTTGTACACGTTAAAGTTAATTATAAAGTGGTAGAAATGCAGGACCAAGAACCATAGTTTGGAAAAAAGACAAGAAGAAATACTTGGAGCACCAAAATTGAGGTTCAATGGAATTTGGTGTCATGTCTATTTTCTACTATTTTTAGTTATACCTTCCTATGACACCCACTCACAAACATAGAACCAACTTTACAATTAACTCTATTGTGCTCAATTTCTTAACAAACACCCCATATCCTACAAGTTGAAATGCTTAAATTATCCATTTATGGTATTCTTGCCTTTACCATCTTAGAAGTTGGTTCCATTGCAGATGCTCAAACTTCCCCTCAAATTGCTTATGTCACCTAATTCACTCAGTTGATGTAACCAAAATAATAAATTGAATAATAATCAAGTAAATAAATAAATAAATAAAAATTAAAGGCCCTTTTATCTAGGGTTTTTAATTTGTTCTTCAACTCTTAAATGTTGAGGCAGACAATGAATAATAAAGAATCTTTTCTTATATAGTACTATAACTTCCAATGAATATATATAGCTTATTCAAAGTAGATGATGTTACACAATATAAAAATGTATAATTTCCACGGCCATCAATCTGTTCTTCAAGTGTTAAATAACCCTTAACCCAAAAATCATGCATTTTGATACCATATGACATCATCTACTTTGAAAAAGCCAAAAGTACTCATTGGAAGTCAAAGTTCTGTAGAAGATCTTCCCTTTCCACCCCTAATACCGAGGATGAAAAGTTATAATTTTATCCTACAAGGAAAGATTCTTTGTCATTCAAAGGACGCCAAATGTCTATCATGGTGTTCGAGGGTTAAACACCGCTGCAAATGTTTGGCATCCTTTGAATGACAAATAATTTTTCCTTGTAGGATAGAAGTGCAACTATTCATCCTTGGTATTAGGGATGGAAAGAGGAGATTTCCTTTACTACTTGGACTTCCAATGAGTATATTTGGCTTATTCAAAATAGGTAATATCACAAGGTATCAAAATATATGATTTCCAAGTCCACCAATCCATCCTTCAAGGGTTAAATTGGCAAAATTGCACCCTTAGTTCTAATCGTGTAAGGTAGGTACACCCAAAAGTGCCTTGTTCCTAAAAGTGCCATCTACAGTGCACATACATTTCCAAAATCAATCATGTTCGGAGACCGTAGATGGCGCTTTCAAAAATAGACTTTGACTATTAATAACTTTTGCATATGGTATCCAAATCCTGCGTTCTTTGGTGTGTTGGAACATGCTTTCACTTTCCCACAAGACTGCATAAAAATTTGAACTAGCTAATAACAGGAACTAGGCACAGTATGAAAAACTGGCGCTTTTGGGTGTACCTACCTTAATCAATAATTTTGGCCTTATCTTCCAACTATAACTTATCAACTGCAAAACCTGTCAAGCAAGCTATTAACTTAAAAGGGGACGGATTCTGGACAATGAAAGGATTCTGCCTCTCTGTAAATAACCTTGTTGTTTTTTAGTCAGTCTATTTTGGAATTTGGGGCCAAGATTTTGGACTATAATTAACTTAAGCAATAGGCACTCCCGATGTGCCGCATATGCCGTATGTCTACCAAATACGGTACGATTCTCTGTATTAGGTGACTGTATTGGATACAGTAAGGTAAAGGGATCCCTTAACCCTCAAACGTTAGGGCCTCCTTAAATGTAAGGTAAGAGGTCCTATAATGGACCATCTAAGGGCTGAAACAGAATTTCTGGGAGGTAAAACTTCTAGAAATATTTTTCAGGAAATCTTCCTTGGAAGATAAGTAGAATTGACATCTAACCCAAGTCGTTTCATATTTTTTTGAGCTTTGTGGAAAAAAATTTGAAGTTGAAAGGGCATAGGGCTCTAAAATGGTGCCCTAGCTAAAATGTACAGTGACACTTCTAAAGGCTATGAAAAAGAAACATGTACAAATATTATATATTGAAGATAGGGCACTATTTTAGAACCTGCTGCATTTAAGAGCCTTTTACCTTATCAATGGGCAAGGAAATTTCGTAGGGAGTGCTATAGGGGAAAATAGTCACAGCACTTTCATGTGGACCCGGTGGGGTGGGGAAGGATTAAATAAAAAATGTACACATATGAGATTCTCTCAAGTTTGCCAAGTCTCCGCCAATGATAGTGTCTATTGGTTGTCCATTGGAATCGGTGAAACTTCCCCTCCTCCTTTCTCCTTTGTTGATCCCGGTAAGACAATTGGTGATTGCTCTTTTGTCTCATTGCTGGATGCGTAGTGTTGCTGCCCACCGGGCCAACATGTAAGGAGGCCCTTACTATCTAATGGATGACAAAGAATCTTTTATGTGGGGTAGAAGTACCATAAGAAATGATTTCCATAGTTATCAATATGTCATGTAAAGATTAATCATGATCCTTTAAGATTTTTGGTCATGAAAACCAATGCAAAAAATCTGAAAATTTTAGGCATCATAGGAAATTTGAAACAGTGATGGTCGCCTTCTATGGGGAAAAAAAATTATACAGAAAACAATGATGAACTTTTAGAAAAATACAAAAGACCCCACACTGTGAATGTGTTCCTTAGAATCAACAAAATTTGAATAGATATCATCTAGAGACATTTTTAATCAACCTTCCTCCGAAGGGGCATTCAAGTATGTGAGGTAATTCAAATCATACAAAATTATGAAGTTTCTTCTTCAAATGAAACTTAGATGAAGATTCTAGTGATGACAATTAACTATAGCTGTAAAATTCCACGTATAGGTTATCTCCAGATAGTAATATCTACTACTTCATCAACTAATATTTTTCAATAAATATTGAAAAAAATATTGAAATTTTTATTCTAAAATTGATTTTATTTTGAGTATTTTTTTAAATTCTTACATGATTTTTACAAGATTCTTATTTCTTTTATTTTGAATATATATATATATATATATATATGTTCTATTTGTAATGATTTATTAATTTATTTTTTCTATTTATTTAAATCATTTTGAAAGAAATGATTGTTCATTTTTGAAGGATTGTTTATGGAACTAGAGAAGTTATTAAATAAAGTAAGACGTTCTTCCTTCATATGAACTATATAATATTGACATAAAAAAAATTGAGAATTTATACCATAAACTGTTAAAGAACCATCACAAAAATCTACAAATATTGAGATGGGTGAAGAATAAAAGATTAATGTGCTTTAGAACATGTTTGTATTCATATATACCTCAAAAGTTAAACATGTGATCATTTAGGGTTTGAAAGGAATCTTAGATTGTCTTTTGAGATGCATTTATATTGAAAAAACATAATTAGGATGAGAATGAAGTCCATCTAATAAAGAGAGTTAGAATTTCCACAAGTTTTAATTTTTCAAATGATTGAATTAACCTCAAAAGGGTGGTGGACATCTTTCTATAAAAGCCCTTCTAAATGTACAATTAGGAATCAATATGGGTTCAATAGACATCAAAAAATAATCTTTCTTAATCTTGTGCACATTTAAAAAGTTCTTTATCCCTTAAAGACTATAGGAAACTTTGTGTACGACATCATGAATCAATTTCAAGATTGAAATCATATTCTACAACTTCTAAAAGGACCAAGGTAGTTTTCCTATCAAAAACACTCAAAACTGTCATTTCTATTACATAGAGAGAAAAACTTTGAAATTTATATATATTTTTTCATATTTAACCATAGGATCTTATTAAAATTAAAGAAAAAAGAATTCCTTCATACTTTCCTTTATAATAATTTTTTGGCTTTGAATCTTTTTGATTAAAATTGTTTGCACTATTGATTTTGATTTTTAGTTGTTTATTCTGAGGAATTAAGTTCAAAATCTATAAAAAAAAATATTCAACTAAAAACCACTTAATTTTCACTCATCAAAAAATCATTAAGTAAAGGTTGGTTTAAGATTAAAGAGAAAACTAAACTATTATTAGTTTTAAGATTGAATTGAACTGTAATAATTCTAATGGTGAAGACGATCTAGTAAGCAAAGATAATCTTGTACTACAATTTTTTTTGAAAGATTCTAAAAATTGCATTTAAAAATGAGTTCTAAAGATTATTTTTTCAAGAAGATACTCAGATTGCTCAAAAAACTAAGATTGTCAATACCTTTCTTATTATTAGTCCAAATAAAATGAATCAAAGCTTCACGTCTAAACAAAAATATAATCTTTGAGAAAATTTTTAAAAATTATTATTTTGACTTTTTGTGATTTTTTGGTACTGCTTGCAAACCTCCATTTTTGTTTATTGTGCCATAACTTTTACTTCCAAGCACCGATTCAAATAAAAATTATATATCCAAAAAGCTCTTGCAAGGCTACACATCTTTAAAAAATCTCAAAATCTTTTGCTTCAAATTGAGACCATAGGAACCTACCTAGACCCAAATTGTCCCTCGAGGTAACAAATGGTCCTTTTAGGGGTTATACAATATTGCATTGATATTTCAAACAATTTGAATATTCCATTTGGATGTCATTCTAATGTTTTAATTTAATTGTGCTCAAATATTGCAGTACGTGGGTGCACCCATATATAATACATTATCAAATTATAGATTCATATAGTATTTTCAACAATGTTTTGAATCATAAATTAAAGCTAAGTGTTGAGATAAACTCTTGTCACCATTATTTACCTTAATCCCTAAAGATTTTTACTATGTTTTCACCAAGAACGCTCCAAAACTGCAATTTTTAATACAAATGCAAAATTTTAGAAAAAAAATATTTTTTGACACATTCAACCATAAAATCTTGTAGTAATGTGGTTTTAAAAGATGTGGAAAAAATTTCAGAAATTTCCACCATGTACATTGCAAGATATCAACATTTGAATTGGCAAAAATCCTTTTTTTATATTTGCAAAAACCCATGCAGTTGCACTTTACAAGGTCACATTTGTATGAAAAAATGTTCAAAATGATGGTAAGTTTCTGAATTCATTCTACATGTAAGTTGGATATATGCTCAAAAAATTTCAAATCATTTAGAATTGTACAACATATAGGGAAAAAGTAGTAAGTAGAAAGAAGTAGAAAATGCTTCAAAGTACTAAATTGTGAACGATTTATTTATGAAAATGAAACATGTCAATTATAATGGTTGTAATATTTTAATAAAAAATATTCACCCTATATTTTAAATTTTTTTCAAAAATATTAAAAATTGAATTAAATAAAGAATTTCAAACTTTTTTATAGAATAGAGATTCTATAACTACCCGCAAACTATCCCAACTACTAAAACTCCTCATAACTTTTGACTCATTGATCAAAATAGAATGGTTCAAAGCTTTCAATATAGATATAAATTTATCAAACCAATTTCAAATTTTTATTCCTTAAAATAATTATTTTTAAAGAAGTTTTTAGTTGCCTAAGCTGCCTACCAAGTAAAGAAAATGACATATCTTGCAATAACTTTTTAACCATGTAGTCAGAAGTTATGAAACTTTTTAGGCCTTGAAGCTACTTTTAAAAAAAATGTTTAGATAAAATTTCAAATATTTAAAAAAAAAGGTGTCACCATGTTGCCGAAAAACACAATTTTAGGCTTTAGGGGTCAAGTCATCTACCTTGTATGCCAAGTACAAAAAATACTATATTATAATGACAAAGTGGGTTCCTAAAGCATTAAAGAATAACACAAGAATGCTTATTTGGTACTATTTGTCATTTTAGAGGATAAATTGTTGTATGTGACATTAATAATTTAGTTCTTTTGATTTAAAAAAATATCTAATGTTGTTTTGATTGAATGTAAATTCAAACATACAACAAACTATTGTTTACATACAAATTTTATTAAGAAAAGGGCTCAAAAACTCCTCCTCACAACTACACATGTTGGGAGATTTTGTATATCTTTTTTTTGGTAATTCATTTGAACTTGAAATTTGGAGAACATATTATTAACCCCTAAACCCCCGGACAGTGTTTTCACCAAAAAAAATGCTCCAAAACTGCCATTTCTAATACAAGAGCAATTTTTTTTTAAAACACATTTTTGACTCATGTAACCGTAGGATCTTGTAGTAAGGTAGTTTGTAAACATGTGGAAAAAATTTCAGAAATTTCCACCATGTAGATTGCAAGATATAAGCATTTGAATTGACAAAAACTGTTTTTTTATCCCTGCGAAAATCCGGGCAGCTGCACTTCACAAGGTCACATTTGTGTGAAAAAAATTTCAAAATGGTGGTTACTCTTTGAATTCTTACTTCAATGTAAGTTGGCTACATTCTCAAAAAATTTCAAACCATTTGGAATTGTACAACATATAGGAAAAAATAAGTAAGTAGAAAGAAGTAAAAAATGAGCCAAAATACTAAATTGTGAACATTTTATTCATGGAATTGAAAATTTTCAATCCCAATGGTTAAAATGTTGAAATAAACAATCTACACTTTTTGTTTTTATTTTTTTTCAAAAATATGAAAAATTGAATTAAATGAAGAATTTCAAACTTTTTTTGTGCTGTGCAGATTCTGTAACTGGCTGCAAACTACCCCAAATTTAAAATCTTCATAACTTTTGACTCATTGATCGGAATGGATTGATTCAAAGCTTCACATGTCTGTATAAACCTAAAGAACCGATTTGAAATTTCACTTTTCAAAAAAAAGTTTTTTTGAAAAAGTTTTTTCAGCTGCCCGGGATGCCCGCCGAGCAAACAAAGTAACATATCATGCCATAACTTTTTATCCACAAAGTCAAAAGTTATGAAAATTGTTGGGCCTTAAAGCTACTCCTCGGACACACATTGTATCAAAATTTCAAAGAAAAAAAATAAAAACTCCATCTGTAGTGAGCTGCCCAAAAAATCTATAATCTCAAAAAACGTTGTCCGGGGGTTTAGGGGTTAACATAGAGATGACTTCACAAAAAAAAATTCATGGTATGAAACAAAATTTTCAGACCTTGGGAGGGTGTCAAAGTTGGCAATTGTGAAAATTTTCTCAAAACTACACCTGTTGGGAGATTTCAAATATCTTCTTTAAAAGAACTTTTTTTAACTTGAAATTTTTTGTACATATTAAAAACATGGATATTGTTTCATGACAAAAATTTCATGGAAAAAGAAAAAAAACTCAATCCTTAGGAAGGTGTCAAAGTTGAAAGTAGTGAAATGTTTCTCACCACTACCCATGTTGGTAGATTTTGAATAACTTTTTTTCTGTGAATCTTTTGGCTTTGAAATTTGGCATGCATATAATTAACTTAAAGATGATGCTATGGTAAAAATTTCGTGGTAAAATGCCAATTTTTGAGCTCTCGGGAGGCTTCAAAGTTGGCAGTATTGAAATTTCTCTCACTGCGGATTCAAAAACGCCATTTTGATTGGTACCCTACTGTACAATACTTGAACTTCCAATGAGTATTTTTGGCTTTTTCAAAGTCGATGATGTCAAATGACACCCAAATGCACAATTTCCACAGCCACCAGTCCGTCCTTCAATGGTTAAGGAAAAAAACAACTTAGGCTGCATTGGAGGCATACTTAGGATGGCGGGGGGGAGTACCGATCCAAGGCAAATATTCTCATTAGGCAACGCAAGGAGACTTTTGAAGGTGCATTTGGCGTTCGCCACCCCCACCGGAAACAACGTTGCCTCCTTTTCCCTTACTTTAGGATCAGTTCCAGGGTGTTTTTTTTGGTACTGTTCATCTACAGTAAAGCCCTCTGTGGCCTCCCAGCAGAGGCCAATATTGGGAGGGAGCCACGAACACTGGTGAGCCAGAGCGGGAAGCTGGCGATAAATCGCCAGAAAAAAAAACCCTGGTCAGTTCGTATTCTTTTATTTGCTAAATAATGCAAGCTGACGTGGCACTGCCCCTGCGTGATGGCCTCAGTTCAGTTGGCCTTTCACTCTCTCAGCCCCTGGGGCCAAATTTCGTCTCCTTGCCCCCAACCCGAGAACCGCCGAGCCTCCGAAGTTATGCCGGGCCCGCTTCCCTTGCTGCCCAGCTGGACAGCTGGTCTGGGCCCTGCATGCAGACTATAGTTTCGTTCGGGAGAATTCATGAACCACAAACTGAAGGATCCGGGTGGATTGGCCCCCTCGCTCGCCCTTACCATGTTTTACCAGAGGTGCAATCAAAACAAAAAGCCTCCTAGTTGGGGCCATAATCACCCCTACTTTCTTCACCCCTAGCTAATTCTAAGATTGCAAATATGAATTCAAAATTTGTAAAAAAAGATTTGTGTGAAAAATAAAAAATTACAGCATTTTACCAAAGTGGCTGAGCAAGGGGGTCAGTTCTCTTTGCCTAAATTGAAGGGGCAGGAGAACTGACCCCCTCACTTGGCCACTCAGGTAAAATGCTGTAATTTTTTTATTTTTCACACAAATTTTATTTTGCAAATTTTGAATTCATATCTGCGATCACAGACCCCAAATTAGCTTGGGGTGATTACGGCCCAAACTAGGGGGCTTTTTGTTTTGATTGCACCTCGGGTAAAATATGGTAAGGTCGAGCAAGGGGGCCAATCCACTCGGATCTACAAAGCAAAACACTAAATCCTCCATTCAAAATGGGCTCAGTAGGGTAATTTTTTGGTTCTTTGGGGTAAAAGTATAAAAAGTCACCTATTTTGTGTTGTGTTTAGGGTATGTTCTTATGCCTTTACTAGTTATAACTAGTGCGCAATTATGAATTCAATATTTGAGAAAAGAATTATTTGAAAAAAACTAAAAAAATTCTCTGTTTTTCCTTAGGTAAATCCATCCTATTGGGTCCACTTTGATTGGAGAATTTAGTGTCCTCCAACCACAAATTGGAGGCTAAATTTGGCAAAGTTGAGAGTTTGAGACCAATAATTTTTTGGGACCTATAAAAATATGTGAATATCCATACAAAGTCAATTTTGAATGGATGTTTTGAAATTTTGATGTGAGATTCATTTACAAACCACCTTTGCCAAGGGAAAGGGGTCAAATCATATGCTTAAGTCAAAAGTTTTGTTGCTCAAAAAAATTTGAGCAATTAGGATAGTTGGGATAGCTTTTGTTGAATCCCTTATCTATTTTTGAAAATATGCAATTGACTAAAAAAAAAATACAATTAGTGCAAAGTGCAAACATCTCATTCCATTAAAAGTCAAGCTTTTTTAAAACAAATGGAAATTTTTTAGGGAAAATAACATTTTCTTCTAGCTTAACACTCTATAAAGTTCAATTTGTGTACTCAACAATTTTGAATTTTTTCTACGTATTCTACATCCTTGGTTTTATGTTTTTATCATTTTTATTTCCTCTAAAATATCCTAAAAGCACATGGAATTGGCATCAAAAACTATAATTAGTTTATTGTTGGTTTAGTTAGCCTTCTTACATTGTAAGAATGCAAGGTGATTTAAATTAAGGTAGACCATTTATTTGCTTTTGAAATTTTGCATGAGCGCACCTAACAAGATTTTTTACTCAATTACAAGGAGAATCAACTTTGAATAGAGAAAAATCTCACTCCTAGATAGCTCAATGAATATTTACCTTGTTTAGCAAGGATAGAAAGAATTTTTTTTTCAAACTTCAAAAGTTATAATTTTGCACTTGTTACTATCAAATAGACAATTTTTTTTTCCAAATGTTCCTCTCATAGTTTCTTACACCTTTGTATGGTTGGAGTTCAAAAAAAATAAAATTTGGTGAGTGCACAGAAAAATTTCAATTTTTAACAATTTCACTTGGAAATTATCCTTTGCATTGTAGTAATTATAAGAAGTCAATTACTTATTAGTTGTGCAAAATCCTTTAAATTTGACTATTTAATCCCTCAAGTCTCAAGGCCTTTTTAGATTTAACCATAAAGGACTAAGTTGTTATTTTTGGACAACATAGCAATTTTGGGCAATTCACTACAAAGGAGATTTTTATTTTTTTGCTTTGGAATTTTTTCATGACATATGTCAAAGGAGTAGCTTTACAGTACTACAATTTTTATAACTTTTCACTACATGGTTAAAATTTATTGCATGATATGTAATTTTCATTCAATAGTGATCAATCCAATGTAGAATTGTTGCATTGGTTTTGACTATCTGATCAAAATCATTCTAACCTTTATTATAGGTTAAATTTTTTTCATGTAGTTGCTACTATACTTTATGTGGGTAGTCAAAACCAAGACAATCAATTTTTGACCTGTGCAACAATTGTATACTAGAAGAGATTTAGAGGCAAGGGAGTGCCTTGTTAGGGCCATTCTTGTGCCTATTCCTTTTATTGTCCTGAAACAATAAATAACCCTATAATGGTTGAGTTTTTAAGTTTTTGCAAAAAATTTCAAAAATTCAAAAAAGTGATAAGAAATCTGAAACTATATTTTTTTCAATATTTAAAATAAATAAGTAAATAAAATTAATATATTTTTTTAAATTACTATTTTTTGACATGATAGTCTCTCAATCACGTGAGGCTACTAATATGGCATGTTTCTACAATTCAAAAACTCAAGATAACTTGTGCTCTTCTATAACCATCAAATCTCACCTAATGCCTATCTAAAGTTAGTACAATATTCTTCATGGCTATTTTTACCACTAGAGGTTATTTTAAATTCATTGATTTTTTTGTGATGATTACCAATTTATTATCATTGATTAGTTTATAAATTATTATAATTATAATTTATGACAAAGAAAATAAATATTTTTCATATTAGTGGATAAAAAATAGTCTCTTATGATAAAAAATGATTGAAATTCAAATATAATATTAAAGGCTAAATTGAATTTAGAAAATGATCTTTGATTATATGACAATTGAACCAGTTCTTTAGGATTTTAAACAATGATGAAAGGAAGATGATTGAAAAAAAACAAAAAAACAAACTTGCTATATGTCAAATTGACATTGTGAACGTAAGTGACAATAAAGTAGTAGTGAAGTATGTGTTGAGAGCATCTAGATTGGCATTGAGATACGTGATATGTACTTGACTAGAAGACATTTGGTTGAGGTAAGATTCTTTCTTTCATCATACCGTGAGCTTGCCAATACAATAGAAGAGTCTAGACTTACCAAATTCAAGGCTTTGGACAGAAACCTTTGGTGGTTATGCAAAGTTTGAATGCACCTTTTTTTGGAGAGATTTAGGATGAAGCCGAGTTAGTTGATAAGAAAACAAAAGACACAATAACCTCCTAAGTAGAGAAATAGGAATGGAAGAAGGAATGTAGATGGACCACTTTCCATAACTAGGAACTTCTCAGGGATAATTTTCTGGTATTCAAAGCCACATTGAGGGCCAATTACTATTGTATGGCAAATGATTACAACCTAGACCCACCAAAGCTAGTCCATGCTTTTCATTTTTAGTAACATAGGATTGTTGCTTTTGTGCAACAAAAAAATTGTGTCTTAATTAGGTGTTTGTAAAGGGATAATAGTCATTCAATGTGTTAAAACCTCAATTAATAACATTGATGCCCAAAATTTTGGTTCATTTCTCTAATTTTTTTTTTCAAATTTAGAAATTCAAATACCAATTTCAACGGAGATTTTTTTGATTAAAAATCTCCACAAAAATACTCATCTTCATCAATAATCATATCCATCTATTATATTAAATATAGATGGTCATGATCACCATCATGACCAATGTCACAAAAATGGTCACACTTTCATCTAAAATATTTTTCAACCAATCCATTTTTTTTCTAAATTCAATCAATATTACATTACAACAAGTTTGTGCTAATATTCATATATGTATACACATATGTAAACACATATGTATACATATCTACATCCATAATTTTTTTTATTAACAATCAACCTAGCTACATCCCCTATGTTACTTGGAATTTTTTTATTTTCAACACTTTGCCATATTATCAACCCATTTTTTTGAAATGGGTTGGCTAATTTTTTTGAAGGGATAGTCGTGCTTGGTGATAATTTTACACATTTGAATGCTCCTATGTCAAAGTCATTATATAATCCTATATACTCAAATTAATTCTATAAATTCAATTTATTTCATGATGAAATATATTGAGGATAAATTAAAGAAGAGCTTTCAGTTGTTGTCTTTTTCTCTCTTATTCAAATAGTATTTGTTTGAGCCTTATATGTCAAAGCAAATGTTTTGCATCTGATGAATGACAAAGAATCTTCACTCGTAAAACAAAAGTGCAACTATTCATCCTTAATATTAGTGGTGGAAAGAGGAGATCTTCTTGAGTACCTTGACTTCTAATGAGTATATTTGTCTTATTTAAAGTAGATGATTTTACACCGTATCTAAATGCATGATTTCCACAATCACCACTCTGTCCTTTAACCCTTAAACGTCAAAGAGGGCATTTTGTGAGAGAGAATCTTCCCTTGTAGAATGGAAGTGCGACTATTGGTTCTCATTTTTTGGGTGGAAAGGGGAGATTTTCTATAGGGCTCTTACTTCCAATGAATATATATTTGGCTTTTCCAAAGTAGATGATGTTACACGGAATCAAAATGTATGATTTCCACGGTCACTAGTCCGTCATTCAAGGATTAACCCTTGAAGGACAGACTAGTAGCCGTGGAAATCATGTATTTTAATTCCATGTGACATCATGTAGTTTGAAAAAGCCTAATATATTCATTCGAAGTTAAAGAACTATTGAAGATCTTTCCTTTCCAAGATGAAAAGTTGCACTTGTGTGCGGTAGCGAAAGATTCTTTGTCATTCAAAGGACGCAGAACGTCCTCGGCATCGTTTAAGGGTTAACGGTTAAATTTGAGCTCAAGAGAAAAAAAAGAAGGCACTCGGACTTAGGGGATGGATACCGGTCCCGGTACCGATAAAGAGAATGATCCAGAGGATCTGGGTTGGACCCGGAGAAAGGCCCTCCGCCCCCTGGGACGGGAAGGCGGGAACGTGGGGAGCCAGGGGAACGTGCCCCCTCTTGTGGGGAACGCTTCGTGGACATGAGCTGCACGTCCACAGCTTCTGGTTTGTCTCTTTTGCCAAGCCTCGACCTTCGCCCTGTCTTCTCCTCCCACCTCGAATTCAAAATCAGAAGTTTTTCAGTGGTTTGCAAGGAGATTTGCAGCTATTGTTTCCCTGTTGTGAACAAAACAATCATTGGAATCGAACTGTCGGATCTTATCTGATCAATGGTATAGTGCTGTTTCGTATTTATCGTAGGAAGCATCCCGCGCCAGGAAATTGAAGCTTTGGGGTTGAATGCGCGCACTTCACCGGATATCTCACAGCAGCGAGGAATAATGATTCCTTGAATCGAATTCTGATTTTCCACGGAGCGAACGAATGCAAGCCTTGATCGTATGATGGTTGGGACCTGCCGCATCAATGTCCTCATCGAAGTGTGCCGACCTCACCGATTGGTAGAAATTCAGTATGTCCGGGTTATGAATTTTGTGCTTGACAGGTTTGAGCGAGAAATTGCGTACTGGGTTGCTTTGCTGTGGAAGAGTCGTATGTGGAGCCGGCGATCGTTGACAAAGGAGGTGGTTTTCAATTAGGCAGTGGAAAGATGAGGATGCCCGAACGTCCATTGAGTCCTGGAACGAGTTTGTTGAATAATCTGGACATGTGCAGTGGTTTTTGATCGTAGGTATGTGACCTTTTCGCAATATTTTCGTGCAGCAGAAGATTTTTTCTGGACAATTTTGTCAGGGAATGCAGGCATGCATGCATGCAGTGGTGTGTATTTTGAACCGGGTTTTGAACTCCATGCACACTTGAGGTGACGTGTCTGAAGCTTGCAATTCTTCAGTCTTCACGGTCCTAGCTGGTAGCTGTTTAGAAGAGAGGAATCAGGCAGGAGTACTTAGGCGCAGTCAGCTTAGTTTACTGCTTGCAGAGAGAAGTAACCGGATTTAACGGTAGAAATCTCAGCAATCCCGTGTAGAGTTTTTGGAACACTTCATAGCTTCAGAAGAACTTGTCTTCCCATCATATCAGTGGTGAGCAGGATGGAGTCGATTATGTATAGATACTGAATCCATGCCACAAGAGCAGTTGCTGCAATGGATGAAGATTTTACTAACCTTGCGCTGTTTCTGCAATGCAGAGCATAAGAAGAAGAAGAAGCAGCCAGCTAGAGCAGTGGACTTTGAGCGTGGTCCTTACTTCGCCAACGCAGGAATGTTGATCGAGGCGAGGGACTGGCAAAGCGATGCTGTGCGGTCCATCCAGATCGATGCCAGCCCCAAGAACACCGTGTACGCCGTGAAACTGGCCATCGAGGGTAGCGAGATCATCGGCGCCGGCCTGCAACGCCTCTCGTACGGTGGCCGTCTCCTCCGCAACGAGCGCGCGCTCGAGGCTTACCAAATCGACAACACCTCCACTCTCCAAATGTGGTGGTGCAAATGTATGGCGTGCCGCGCCTTGTCGATCGACCAAACCATCCACACCATGCGCATCTACGTGCACACTCGGCGGGACAAGACCATCCCCCTCACGGTGAGCCGCAACGGCAGCGTGTTCAGCGTGAAGAGCAAGCTATGCGACGCAGAGGGCTCGCCTGTCGGACGGCAGCGCCTGATTTTCAACGACGAGGAGCTTCTCAACGGCCGCCTGCTCAGCGAGTACAACATCGCGAAGGACAGCGTGCTGCGGATGGTGCCCATGGAGCCCGTGGGACTCATGTCCGTGACGGTGTGCATCGCCATCCTAGACCGGACCATTACCCTGGAGGTTCGGAAAGCAGACACCGTCCTCGACGTGAAGGCGATGCTGCATCAGATGGAGGGCATTCCGCCCTACCATCAACGTCTCAAACCGCGCTACAGCTACGGCTTCTTCAACCGCGAATCGAACAACGCGGATTTGCCGGACGACGCCACCCTGGGCGACCTGAACGTCAGTCGCGGTGATGCCTTCTTCCTGCTCCGGCGACAGAAGCACCCCGCCGAGTGTCCGTGCTTCGAGTGCTGCGGCTCGTCATTTCATTTCTTCGTGAAAACAGTGGCGGGGAAATCCATCGTGATCGACCTGAAGAGCTTTCACACCGTGGAAGCCATCAAGAAGAAGGTGCACGACAAGGAGGGGATTGCGGTGCACAAGCAGAAGCTCTTGCTCGGGGACGTGGAGCTCGAGGACGACAAGACGCTATTTGAGTACAACATCGAGGTAGACTCCATTATCAGATTGGTCGTTAGTGCTGGCGGAAAATCCGGCTTCAGTAGCTTCTTCTCCAGAGTCACGGGCTCAGGTTAGAAGTTCTCAATAAACTCGAAGATTTCATTAATCAACTACGTCGCCAATTCAAGCATGATCATATGTTACCGTACTCAAGTTCTTGCTGGCACCCATAGATCGATCATCTCGGAGGATATCAAATCACTACAGTTAGGATTTAGGGCCGAGGATCACGAAGAGCTCAAGCTTGAATGATCAAAGTGATTGGCGAAAATCACGCCATGGGTTTGTTTGGATTGCACAGCAGATAAGTGAATCTCCAGCTGAAAGAGGAGACCGATACAACATCGTCAAATTCATTCAATTTTCGATTCAGGAATAAACTGATCGCCCATGCCAAGGCTGCAATTCCCACTGCTCGAATCTCCCCCCCACTTAACAACGACGCAGGCAGAGGGTTCGGAGATTGCTGGCTTGCTGCTGTTGCTTCTTCATTGTCATTGTGAAGTGGGTTGCAAGGCTGCGGCAACCAGGCTGACAGAAGTGTGCACCAATCTCCAGATCCATACAGCGTTGTTGTCAGTTCGGAATTGGGTCGCGCTTGAGACATGACAGTGCTACCGATCCTGACTGCTTCTGGGAATTGTTGCAATTTTTATGGAAGCACAATTGTGGCAGCAATTCAAAACAGTAATTCAAAAGATAATCTCGAAGCACCGACGTTATGTGCTGCTGTACATACATCCCGTGCATTGGAGATGATGCGTGGCTGGTTTATTCATCGTCTTCAATGCGTGGAGTGAATCGAAGTGGAGAACGCTTCTCATATTCTGTCACAGGCAGGGCACCCCATAAGGGTTGTCACAGCTTCTTCACCACCCAATACTTGTGTGAAGAATGGGGACTTGGGTGGGGGTGGTTCAGGATTCACTTTTGAAAGGAGTACTTTGGTAGAATATGCTCCTTGTGCCAAGGGTTCTCAGCATCCATTGTTCTCCTCTAGAGAGGAATGATGAATGCCTTGTAGAACAAGAATATTTTGTTCCGGTTGTACTTTTACCGTTTTCTATTCCCTCACCGGTTGTGCATTCTACATTCCTAATCTTGTTGTGCATTTTGGAATCTTTTTTTTGAGGCAACAAAAATAGGGTGTCACATCCAACGATCCCAGAATCACTTTATCAGAATTCGTTGGATATATAGTACCCTACGTCACAGGGAGTTGTTTCCGCAAAACTTCTCTTGTCTTGACAAATGCCCGTAGATAAATTAGTATCAAAATGGTGGAGTTTTGTATATTTTGGGGGCCTTGTAGTAAAATGCAACTTGCGAGAAGCATTTTTACTTAGTAAAGTACAAAAGTGTACTGATTGCGAATTTGTATGAAATGAGTTGGTTGGAAAAGCTAAGGTTAGTTAGAATCGATCAAAAATTTGCGAATTGGGGAAAGTGCCACATATTTGGTGTGAGCCAAAAATGGAACAAGAAGTAACCAACAACAAGAATTCAAGTATGAAATGAGAAAGTTTGCAAAGCTAGAAATAGAACAAGCAACCAAGAACAAGATTTCAAGCATGAAATGAGAAAGTTTGCAAGATATCTTGAACCTAATGAAAAAAAACTGAACCAAATACTAAAGCCATATATTGAAGCCATACTAAAACCAATACTGAAGCCATATACATTCAAAAGAAATCATACATTCAAAACAAGTTACACATTCTATACAATCACTAATTGGGGAATTGAACCCCACTTGCATTAAGCAAAACTACCCTGACACAATATTAGTGGGTCTGCATAGCATAGAACAAACAAGCCACGTTAGTTTATGTTAGAAAACACAAGTCGCCAATGTGATCCAACGCCTTCACAATGCCAACCACTCGCATATGAATCCAGCGCCTTCATGAACCAAGATGCCCACTATTCAGTGCGTGAGTCCCTCACGCAGTCACGCCAATTTCCAAAAATGTTGAATCGCCCAACCAACAATCTTCAATGTCAAGGAGAGACAACACTATAACAGTATTGAACTACAAAGCCAACGAAATCTGATGAAAACTAAAGCATTAAAAAGAGGACGAAACTGAAAATGCATGGAGCTCACTCAGTTCAGTTAGCCGCTTGGTCTAAACGTCTCCATGGCGGCTAACTTTGACTGCATTTTTCCAAGACTCTATGGTTGTTTTGTATGGAAAATCCTCCAAGGAGTAAAACTTTTGTCCAAACATGCGAACCACCAGTGGCAGGTGCTTCCCCAGTCGGTTGCAGTGGCAAGATTTGAGAAATTTTAGTGTTGAAAAGCACCGTTCATCCTCCACTGAACCAAGAACCAAGCATCACCTAATTTCGGCCACTTTGAAATACTCAGAAATGAGTTTCCTCAGATGGCGTGATTGGGAAAGGCCACGCCAAAGTGAGATGAGTGGATTCAAATTACCAGTTGAAGCAAGGGCAGATTCACAGTTAGCCTTCATTGTAAGTTTAAACAACCCTTGCTGATTGTGTAAGTGGGAACTAGAGAGCATCTCAAGGGCTATATGAGAGTTTCCTCTGTCCTACAAAGCTAGACCAGCATTCAATAATCTTGGGTGACAAAAAGACTTTTTAAGCACAGAGAGGTGGTACCCAAAGCTTTCTTTAGCCTCGGGTTGTTTCTAGTACTGCAAATAGACAATTCCGAAAGCATCTAGTAACTCCTACTGTGGGAAGCGGCGGTCGAGTTCATCGGAAAGAGAATGTACGATCTCTGCTAGACCGCCAAAAATGGGCCAGTCAATGAATCCAGTCAGTGCCTCGGTGGGCATTCAAACCCCATCAGATTCAAAGCACATCCTAGTGACCCTACTACACCGTTTACAAAAGCAACATGGAGCTCACGTAGAAGTAACACCTGCACAAGCAACAAATACAAACAATAAAAAAAATTGGAAATGCAAAAACATTAAAACGCACAAGAATCCTCAAACTGCCGTAGTGCTGCTACACCGAACTGGTATTTCACTCTAAATCGCAGGCTCTGCTAAGTCATCAAGCAAGGAAACAATATGAAGTTATGAACATTTGAAAAAAAAAAAAGGATGCAAGAGTACTTCAAGGCTATTGCATGAAAGACTTGTACTATTTTTCGTCACGCGTCTCATGTTGATCTGTTTTTTGACCATAATTTTTGCATTTTTGCTCCAAATGACTCAAAATTTCTAGAAAAGGTACTCATAACTATCATATAGCTTACATGAATTTTTGATAATTTTCAAAAATAGTTTAATATAAAAATAATACTAGTGATTGAATGTCACATATGACAATTTGGAGGTTTTTAGTACTATAGAATACCTTTTTTCAATGATTTTGAGATGAAATTTGGATGAAATGGTCTTCTAATAGACTTCTAGCTTTCCACAAAAGTATTTTCAAAAATAGTTAATTTTATGGCATGTGGAGGTCTACAAAGAGAGCTTCATTCTGCTTGTATTTTGAAACATATAAATATTATTTTGGTAGGTTCTTTGGTGAATGACCATCTTTATAAAGTTGTTGCAAATGAATAATTTTTATTTTTTGTATTTACTTATTTTTACTATTTTTTCCTAATTAAAACATGAAGGTATGTATTTTCTTGAGATTTGGCACTTTTCCAGTTCTCCTACCTAGAAAATTTTCCTATACAATTCCTTTTGTAGGTACCTTTGTCTTAAAGGTGTATACATAAGTCATATTTTTTTTTAAATTAAAAAATTATTTTTCTAATTAAATAGTACTCCCAAAAAAGTTAGGAGTATTATTGCAAAACGCAACAAATAGTACAGGTCTTTCGTGCAATCACCCTTCAAATCACAACTAAAACAGAGAGAAAACAAAAACTAAACTTACCCAAACTAAACTTTAAAAAAAAATGGGAAGTGAATTGTAAACCACCTGCTGTGAAGTGATCTAACCTGCAAACTGCCGCTGGATACTTCCCTAGATGCGGAAGAATTCCTCTTTTGTCACAAATAAGTGGTTCCCAGTAACTTTGCAATGGCAGCATGCAAGTACTTTAGTGATGCCATAGTTGAAGACAAGGTACAAAACACCAATCTGGCCTTCAATTTGTAGCCACTCCATCGGAATTTCAGCACAAGAGAAAGAAATCAAGTGCTAATAACGCTGGAACTCCTTTGTCAAGAAGGTAGTAGCCTCATCCATAAACATTTTGGCCAAATCAGCCTAGTAAACCTTTATGGACTGCATGAAGTCACAAATGAAAATGTCACGTGCTTGTGACAATTTGATGAGACAATGGACAACATTCAACATAGGAATGAAGCATGCCAATGAAAAAAGAACCTCAATGTCACTAAGGTAATCAAAATTAGTAGCAGTAGCTGAACTTCCTTTAAAACCAAATGCTTGGCTCAAATCAATACCCATTTTTACCAATAGGGTCTTATATTCGGACATGATGCGTCGGATTGGATTGTGCATTGAGATCCAACGTGTCTCTACATTCCTCACCATCTTATTGCCTTTAGTTTCCATCAAATTTGCGAGCTTCTGCAACTTAGTGTGCCGCTTGTGACTGCGGCAAAAATAGGAATACAATGATTGGCAGAGGGCCTCCTAAACCAAAGGATAGTTAGATAAGGTCTCCACAACCAGGTTAATTCGATGGCTTGCACAACTTGTGCCTAGGCAAAACGGCACCCACTTCTCTCGAATCTGAGTAGAAACTCCAGTTTTGGGGCCCTGAAACGTACTAACACCGTCAGCACAAAATGAAACAAGTTTACTAGCAATCTATTCTTGCGTCAGACCTCCCTCACTAAGCAATGCTTCCATGATCACGTTAGTGAGATGATTTGCAGTACCACAATCAGCCACACATGACAAATGGAGCAAGTTTGGGACCCTCTACCAAGAATCCACAACATAAACGTGCACACCGATCCATGATGTGTTGTCTACCATAGTCACTTCGTTTGCACTAATAGAGACAAATCTAGTATTCTGTACAAACAACTTTAAGGCAGCCAACACACATTCATGAGGATGTTTTGCCATCTCCCAACCAGATGTTTCAGACCAATGTTTTCTAGGGACGTTCTTTAGTTTCAAGTGCCTCAACAAGTATTGCTCACATTCATAGTCACACATGGGGCGACCTGAATTTAGAACTTGAAATAAAGTAGACAATTGTACTCCCTTTCTTGTGGTTTCACCACTGAAGCTAGCCACGATTTAATCAGCGACTCTGCCTCCTAGCCGTCGCCCTACCCAAAGCTTCGTGAATTGAAAATGCTTACAGTCAGACTTCATGTACGTCTCTCCCTTCTTCAGCCATGGGAAAGGATCACCATCCTCTTGGTAGGTTCTCTTGCCTTCATGTTTCTCCAAGTTATCGCCTTTGGGGACCAAAACCTTGCGCCTTCCACTCACAGCAGTATAGATCTTACAAACGACCCTTGTCAAGTTGTCTGCACGCCCCGCAACATCAAATTCTCCCTCCGCCTACGTGAACTTGCAGGCCCACACCTCCTACCACTGCCGCGTGATGGTACTCGAGGCAATTTTTTGTCTCTTTCGCGTACCATTCTCTCCCTTTGATTTTGCAATTGGCCGATCAGGTCACTCCGGTGAGAGCACAATCGTCTTGGACAACGATGGGAAGTGGGGCAACGAAACATGCAAGGAGTCCTCCAACCACGTTTCAGACACATGGGTCACGTCGTCACAAGCAACATCGTTCTCAAGTAGGATCGAGGGAATTGGAGCCTTCTTCGATTTAACAGACAAGTATTTCCCCCAACCGTACAAGTTTCGGGAAGATCTGAAGGTGTGCACGAGTCGGAAGTTCTCGGGTAACTTTAATTTTGGCACCATAGCTCTACCTGCACTCCCATAGTTTTGCACCCTATGTGAGCCCTCGAGATGGCACTCAGAACTCTGGATCCATTTTTCGCGATTAAATAGAGAAATCTAGCTAAAAAATACAAGAAAAAGACATACAAAGAGTGTTAAAAGAGTTTTGGTGTCAGTCTATACCAAAATGGTGGAAAACCAACTTAGAAGGTGGAAAATTCCTAATTCTAGAAATTTGTATCATTCTAAGTCTCAGAAGTAAGTCTATGTGAAGATTTAGTAGTACTGAGAAAAATAAAAAAATAAGAGTTAGTCAGTCCTAGTGTCTATATGTGCAAAATAAACCTTTTAAAGATGCACATGACATACTAACTAAACCAAAAGAGTCTACTACGAGCCTAGAAGATTTATTAAGGCCTAAATTCGATTTTGAGGAAAATTGAATTTAGAAGTAAAACAATTACAAATGACTTAGAGAATTGGAGTTTCACAAGATGAAAGATGGAGGATTGGAGATTGAAGACTACAAAAAGGTGTTCTAAGGGTAGGAGCATGCCAGGAGCGAACAAGAATTAAACAATTGTCCAAGATTCCTGGGCATCGGGAATTAAATTGTCCAATTGGGCAAAGTAATTCCAAATTACTAAAATTAGACTAGTGCAAGGTCGCGTGGAATTTACACTAAGAATCTAGGAGTGCCCTAGATGTTACCCAAATTGTTTCGGATTTTTTCGAAATTCCACGTTGACTCCATGAGAAGTCAACCGCACATAGAAATGTTCGTAAATTCCTAAAATTACGTATGATGCAGTAAAATCTCACTAAAAATTAGGATAAGTTTTTGTGTGCTTAATAAGGGCCCAGTCAAGTTTGAAGACATTTCAACATTTTCAACTACCAGAACCAGAATCGACATTGAATTTCAATGGAATTTACAATTTGGCGGCAGGTTGACCGGCGTATCAGGAGCAAATGATGTTCGATTGTAGCAAATAAGGAGTCATTCCTTGCTCTCACAGACATTTATAACGACCGTGGCTTGACAGATTCATCAAAATGTGCAAATCCTAAAAGTTAAATTTTTGACTTTTAATTGGAATTACCGTAATTCCAAATTGGGCGTGCAAATGGCCTAGGAGTGAGGGGTGAAGGGTATTTTAGGCTAATTGGGGTCTTTTGAAGACAATGGCGTAGATTGTTTTCCGTTTTGAGTTGTTCCCTAAAAGATAGAGAGGGTCAGCTCTTAGTTTGACTTTTTAATCATTAATTGCGGTTACTTAAGAGTGATTTTGGAAATATCTCTTGGAAAATCAAAGATCGGATTTGGTCAAGATCTCTTTTTTGGGTAAAAAGCCATCTTTAGGCTAAAGAAAGACAATTTTCAAAATGACTTTTCGTTAATTTACAAAATATCTACGTAGATTAGAATTAATTCCAAAATATCTTGGGTTTTCCAAAATATCTTGGGTTAAGATCTTCAATTTGATTTGGCCAACATTTCATTAGCCAAATGGGTATGTTTTTAAAAATTTCCACCATCAAACAAGTATTATTTGGGAATTACATTAGGGTAGTTTAGGATGAAAAGTAACAAAGTGTTTTCACTAGCAATTACCGAAAGGGGCTCGGCCACAAGTATATAAGGCCCCCCCTCGAGGTTGCTAGTACCCTTTTCTTTTCTACACCGACACTTTGTTCTTCAGACATGCTACTGACGTGGTCAGAGCACCACTTGGACCAAGAAATTTGGCCAAGTTCTGTATGCCACTTGGAATTTGAAGGCTTAAGGCCCCTTCGATTAAATTCTTTTCTTCTAATTTAGTACTAAAAGTTCAGGCCTCAGAATCTAACTTGGGCATTACTTGTAGAAATTTCAAACGTTAAGCACCAAAGTTCGATTCAAACACTGTCATGTGTACCTCCTTTAGCAGCAAAACTTTGAAATACTGAGAAATTTTGAGGATTTAAAGTGAAAGTTTGGTTCAAACACTATCATGTGTACTTCTTATTGCGAATAAAGTCTCCAAAATACCATTGACTAATCTTTTCACGGCAAAGCTTTGAACCCCACGGAATTCAACCATGAAATTCAGGAAACAATTCGAATCGTTTTCGAATCCCAAGGTGGCCATAGAAGTAGGCTTCCAATTATCTTAGAAATTTCATGATTTCCAAGATATTAGGATAGTTAAGGGTTTGGCGAGCTCAAAAGCCCTAAATACAACTCCCACGTCACCTTCATTTCATATTTCCAACCAACGCCAACGTTCCTTAGTTCTCCGTTTCTTTATGGGTGGAACATTAGCAACCTTGAGGTTCCCAAAAAGTATTTAGATTATTAGATTCTAAAGTTTAGAATTAGTAGTTAGATTAAGTAGTGACCAAAAGACCAAAAAAAAAGAGATCTAGCCAAGGGTGGCCAGACCAGCTCGTAGTGAACCAACAAGACCAGCTCGACTGAACCAGCAAGACCGGCTTGGATCCTAGCTAGTGGCGCCACACCACGTGGCACCGGGCGGCAGCCACCAGCCGGGGCCGTCAGCGGGCAAGCTCAGAGCCGGGGTCTAGTCAACAGGCAGCTTGGAGCCAGGGCCTCAGCAGGTAGCTTGGAGGACAAAAAACACACACAAAAACAAAAGACACATACAAAACAAGTAAGTGTTCCATACATAGAAAATTAGGTTGGAAGTTGATATTACAAAAATTGGATTTTAATTAAAAATCAAAAGATGCGGAATTAAACATCCACTACCGCTTTTGATTTTACATTAAAAATCCAATCCTTGCAACTTGAAAATTCAGTCATGAAAGCTCCATCCACTCAAACTCCATAGCCAACCTCTCCACTAAACATTGCAAAACTCAAATGCAAAATTGAGAGGAAAGGAGAGGGTTAAGAGAAGTAGGATTACGGGGAGACAACCACGTGAGGGAATTAACAATAAACAATCAATTTCCAAAGAATCTCACTATTGAACAAGGTACCTAGACAATTTAAAAATTCATTGTTTTAGAATCTTACTATTGAATTGGCTTTTATTCTTGAGAAATGTTCTACATTCTTTGGTAGTTAGTTATTAATTAGATTATTAGGAAGTTTGGATTTTGTTAGTTTTGTTTTATTAGGGCTAATAAGCCAAGAAAAAAGAAACAAATTCACAACCAATTTCTTAAGGAATTAATAAAAATTCAAAAATTAATTAGATTTGAAAAGATTTGATGATAGTTTTTGATTTAAAATATTTTAATAAGACAAAAGGAAAAGGACAAATCGACAACTAATTTTTTTAGGGAATTAAGACAAATTAAAAAATTAATTAGATTTGAAAAGATTTGATGATAATTTTCGATTCAAAATAATTAATTTCAACTTGAATTAACTTGAATTTCGAATATTAATTTAGAACCAAAAGAAAAACTAAAAACAACAATTAACTAACCATTAAACTCCCATTGATTTCTTTAGAATAGAGTATTTGCTAAGGACTTGACCAAATAGGTAGACTAAGTTGAATTGCAGTATTTTCTAATTATCGGAAAATTAGGAATAAAAAGAATTACGCAATTAAATTAGCGCTACATAACCTTTAGTTTCTTTTCAACCAGGATAGATTTAATTGACCAACAACGTGAGAATTACTATGGATTAGATGGGGAGCCGGGATGATTTTGATGGAGAATACCTTCACATGATGATGTTTAATGATGGAACTAGGGAGATTTACGCAGAGGAGGTAAATTGATCCCATTTGATTTTTATTCTCATTGTTTTATTACTAAGTTTTTTTTACCGAATGCTTGGAATTAGGATTAGGTACGATTTCAATTGACAAATAGATTAGAATAGGAAAGATTAGTTAAACTCCAAAATAGAATTAGGAATATCTACCACGAAGGTTTGAATTAACAACGAACCGGGTAGAAAAATTGACACTTAAAAGACGTGACTAAAAGAGTTCATTGCTTGGAAGGCTCTCTTTGAACACCCAATTAGAAAGAAAACTCAATTAGACACAAGACCCGTGTGATAAACTTTTAACTCAAGGGTGGAGTTAGAAGCGCTCACACCCTACAACAAACAACCAGAAGTAGAAGACCACAACAAACAGCAAAGATGCAAAGAAATCTCAACAAAAAAAATTGGATACAAAATAGTAAGTGCAACGTCGAGAACCCAACAACAATATAGCATTGACAAATGAGAATTGGTAATTGAATTGAAAACACAAAGCGGAGAGAGAATCACAAAATTCCGTGGATTCGAGGATGCTCAATTAGTCATAGCTGAGGGAGAAACATTGAGTCTTCAGATCACAAGAATGCAGAGGTAGTGGCAAACTTACAATCTGAGCGGGTTTATAAAATGGAGAATTGTGATTGCACAACGAGCGATTGCACAATAAGTCTGAGATACAAGACCGTTGCAAACTTCCAATGCCCGGCCAAGCGGCCACCCACAATTCAGCGTTCCCTCCAAATTCTCCAATGCTACAATTTCTAAGGCAAGAGCATCCATTTCCGAATTGCCATGAATGTGCAAGAAACGTTTGTGTCTCTCAGATGTTCACAACAAGAAGGAAGTGGCAGAATGCCTGCCTGCCAGCAATCGTATTGAACTACTGACGCCTCCAATTTTACAAAATGGCGCTTCCAAGATTAAATGAAGCAACAACATTGCAGCAGAGGAACTCGATTCAAGAAGAGAAAATTTGAAGAATACAAAACGCGACATCAAATTTGCATTCAAATGGCATTGAATGCGAATGGCGTACAGGAGCTAGAGTTAATGCGAAGGAGGGACCTCAAGTGGAGAAGACACCTGCTAAACCCTCAACATAAAGGAGAAGACAGGTTCAGTGACGGATGCAAAATCGACGGTCGAGGTGGAGCCACCATTAGCTACATATATCGGACGGCTAAGGTAAGTTATCTACTAACCCTATGATCGCTTAGTCCTAAAACCACTAACCCTATTCTCGCAGGGAGTAGATGGATGCGAAAATCTAGACGGATGAATTTGTAGTTTTGCATCCTTGGGTAATGGAAGTGGGAAAACTTGCTCAAATCTTCATTTTCTCGCAAATTTCTGCAATGTACATTTAGCACGGGTAAAATCTTGGTAGAAACCAAGCGAAAATTAGCCACTTTATGGAACACTAGTCACACCTTTATAAGTTCTAACTTCTAATTGACTCATCATTTCTCTCGTTTTTGAAAGAAGTTTTGTACCTTGAAGAAGGTGTGACTACCCCTAATGTAAACAAATTATGCTGTGAAGAAATCAAGAGATACTTTGGACATTTTAGATAAAAGTATTGTAAATGCAAGATGATGCTTGAATTTCAATAATTATGAACCAATCTATAGTATTTATTATTTGTTCTAATGACAAATTTGATTATCAGAAAAAGTTTTGGGATTGAGGGCAAAAGTGTGAGATGTATCAAAGATAGAATGCCTTTGAGATTAATGATTGCCATTTTTCCAAGAATGAAATTACATTCGTTGATTCTGATAATGTCAAATGAGTTCATTTTTATGAATATTTACTTGATAACCTTTATTATTCTTTGTGTAAGTTGCCTTGAATAAATGGGTCATTGCAAGAAATACCGGTGTTGTGATGTAAATGCGTATACTATTTACAATGTATACGTATTTTATATTCAAATTAGATTTTAGAATTCAAGTTCTAGAATCTATATTTAAGTTTGAAGTTCAACACTAAAATGTTGAACTAGAGGGATCATGAAATTTAGAGTCTTAGGATTCTTCTTTGACTTTAGTTTTTACTTCTATTTAGTTTAGTTGAAGTTTAATATCTAATTTTAGTCTTATATTCTATTTATATGTTTAGAAGATAAGATTATGAGTTAGAAATAGTTTATTTTCTAGTTTGACCTTTGAGTTTCATTGACTTTAGAAAATAAATTTGAACTTATATTCTTGTTGTTTTACTTTGGCCAATAGGTCCATTTGGGCATCTCCCACTTAACTTAGGGTCTGATAGAATTGGTAGGGATCTTCTCCCTCATTAAGGATTATTGTATTGGGGAGTTTAGGAGTGAATCCGGACGTTTGAGGGCGAATTGTATAGTGAGTTTGAAGGAATTTAAAATGAAATTTGAAGGACTTGTGTATCATGATGTGTGGTTTCTAAATTGATCTTATTTTCTTGATTTGGAGTTGTGAATCAAAAGTTGTGCTAGTTTGAGTGAAGGGAGGTTTGTTGTCTTTAAAATTAAGAGGCAAGACTTCGACCGGCCATAAAAGACGGACAAGTTTTTTATTTTCAATGAAATTTGAATGGAGTGTAGAAAATTGAGTTAACTTTTTAGTAAGATATCATTCATTCTATTTGGAGCTTGTATGAGCGAGTTGTGAGTATAGAAGTGAAGGAGGATTTGTTGCCTTTCTTTTCTTAAGGCCAAAACTTTGTATGGCCATAAAAGTTGAATAGAATTTTACAATCATTTGAAATTTGAAGGAGAAGTAGAAATTTGTGTTAGCTTTCTAAAAAGCTATCATTTAGCTCATTTGAATTTGTAAAGCAACAGTGGCGCTCTCTCAAAGTTTGGCTTGGGAATTGGAGTTGCGGTTGGAGCCTTGGAGGAGTTTTGAAGATTTGTGTGTTTGTGTGTCTGTAGCTTGTGGCTTTGTAATCTTTGTTGTTGCGGGCAGCTTGGATAAAACCAACATTAGCCTCATTTTGTGTCGTGGGTGACGAAGTGGGGTTAATGGCCCAAATGGTCAAGACCTGTTTGTTCTCACGGTGAAACTTGTTTCTTAAAGCTGGTCACCAAGAGTTTGAATTTTAGGAGCCCATCATTTGGACGGCTCAGCTCGTGATCTGGCCATCCTGTTTTATCTGTCCGAAGTCGTGGGATCTTATTACACACCTTTACCTTTAAACCTATTTAGAGCCAGCCATTACAGGATAGGCCAACGGATACCGATTCGACTGCAGTTTAGAAGATTCGACATTCAAGCAGAAGATTGAACGTTCTAAATTGAAGAATTTGACACAACTACAACTTTTTGTTACTGCTTCCTTCATTCCCTAGCCGTTTCTGGTCGCAGCCAAAATCCTCGTGATTTCCCGAGGCAAACACTCTCTACACGACACCGATCTTATTTCCCGTCACAATGTGAACCACTTTTTTTTTCTGTTGCACGCAATTTTTGAACATTGATGATGGTTCTAAGATCATTATTTTGGTCAAATCTCATCAACATCAACTTTCCTCAAATGCGAAGTTTTTAGTTTTTTTTAAAATTGATTTTCCTATTTTTTACAAATTAAAATGTAGAAGTACTAATTTTCATGAGATTTTGTATTTTCTTGGTTTTTCTACTTAGAGACTTTTCCTATTCTTTCATTTTCTAGGGTGCCATCTTCTTAAAGGTTTATACATGAAAAATATTTTTCACTTTTTTTAAAACTTTTTTTTTTAAATTTTAAAGTACTCCCGTAAAAAAATACTATTGAAAACACTACACTTTTTTTACATTGTTTCTTGCAACAATCCAAATCCCAAAACTCTTTAGAGGTCTTTAAATTTCTCACCCATAATAATTGAGTTGGACTACACTATAACAAAATTTCACAACATCCTTTAGGAATCACTTTGCAAAGCAATATCAATAGATTTCAATTTTAAACCTAATGTGACACCGTACTACTTGTTTTTTTTAGAAGAAACACTTCTAATTGTATGCTTCATTGTTTGTAATATGTGCTTGTCAGCTTATCAATTTGATAAGCTCTTTGAGACAAAGTCATTCTGCACCATGTGATACAAAATTTCTTGATGCCTCAAATTATGAGAGAATATGCAATTTCAAGCATAGGCACATGTGTCTTTTCTCCTTCTCTCATATTGATTAAATAGAAATTTATTTATTTATTATTTAAAAAGAATTTTGTATTAGTAATAATAATGATTACTTATCAAAGTTCTTGGGTAGCAATCAAAAGTGCAACATAGTATTCTTCTTCAAAAAATTGAGGATTCAACTATAAGAAACTTGTATTTTATATGATGTTTTCAAATTTTTTGTGAATATTTTAGGTGACATCAAATAAAACAACCTATCTTTTGTGTTTGCAATGATGTTTAATGAAACATCTTCATGTTACATTGAACGTCATTGCAAACATAACAACATAGGTTGTCGTATTCAAGGTCACCTAAAATCTGTCACAAAAAATTTGAAAACATCACAAAAAACATGGGATTCTTGTAGTGTTCATTCATTACAATATGATAATGGAGTAAAATAACTTATAAGAGATGTAAAGTATCCATATGTTGTATTGACCACTTCTGTTTGCCATTCATTTTATTAATTGTTCGTTGTAGGTGTTGATTCAACTAGCTCAATAAAAAGTTGGAAAAAACAATTTGAAATCACTTGCAAGTGATTTCCAACTTTAGGTCTCTCTTCATTTATGATAAATAGATCATAAACATCCTCACTAGAGCATAGACCTTTAATGCTTGAAGGATAATATATGATTTTTAATCAATTTTTTGTACTTTAATACCATATTTTAAAATAAATATGATATAAAATATATATATTATTGAAAATAACAATTATAATACATCACACACTGAAATACTTGTGTGTAGAGAACTAGAGATGGATGCTAATGGAGAAGTACGCCAGTAGAAATCTAAGAGGATGTGCCTATAAACAATGATTATTCAATTCTATTAGATGATAAATGTAAGATAATAAACTATTTCATGTGTATTCTAACACTTATCATTTCTATCAACATGTGCTTTAATCTTTGAATTTTTAAAATGTGAATTGAATGTACATTTGCCAAATTGTCTTCTTCTATATATTAGAGGCAATTAAATCACCATGTACCTTCTACAAATATTCTTTCAAATATGATTCTTTTGCCATGTCATTTTGACTGACATTATCATATATATTAGGTCCACCATGGGAGCAATATCTATAACTCATTGATAAGTAATTTCTTCTTTTGTCATATTTTCCACCTTTCCCTTTGTAAAGATAATTTCTATAACAAGTGCTTACTAACACCAATGTACTTTTATAAATGGGTTTTCTAAGGACCATGGTATATAGAGTAAAGAGGTATACTTGAATGTTCATTAAATTGCTATAATAAATAATCTTATTCTTTAAAATCATTCTGCCTTCTAAAACTAATAAAGATTCAATTGCAGTACTTTATTATACTTTCATATGAATAAATTTTTTTCCAAGTATTTCTATAATTAGAATGAATCTCAAAATTTCATCTACTTCATTTGTCTAATATCTTTGTCTTGAATTCTACATTTGATGTTATATTGATTACACTCTTTTTCACGTAAAATATATTGGGCATACTCTTCAATAATATTATGGAATTGTTCTAAGCTTTGAATGGATACCTCACAACAAATGCACAAATTCATTTATCTTCTCTATAATTTTTCCACTTCAAAATCACTATGAATGACACATTTTTTACAAATAATCTGAACATTTGAAAAGCAAGCCATACAAGATCAGATGTCCATTAGGTTTTTGTTCACATATATTTCTAAAATATTATAATTGCAAAGTATATAGGCACAATATTGTGAACAAGTTTTTAATTCATTCCTAAAATAAATTCTTAAAATAGAGTTCAAACTCTAAGATTAAGGTAATTTATTTCTTATTGAAATTTAAAATTTATCCAAGGAATTCCAATTGCAAGATTGTGAATATACAAATTTCCTATTCCATATCAATAGATTATTGGTATAGAACCACTTATCACATAAATTATTCTTGCAGTCTTTTTGTTTTTCTACAATTGTTCTTTGCTTCAATATTTAACACCAACCTTATGCTTCCATCTCCAATCGATATTCTTTCATAATACAATAGCCATTAGCATCATCTTTTTTAATCATTGTTTCGAAAAATGTATTCCATTTCCTTAATTTATTTTGATTAGTAATTTCACCACAGTCTTATATTTTCTAAATTGAATTCTTATTGTTTTGTAAGTTGATTTTATCCAATATTTTATCTCACAAATCAATATTTTAATTCCACGGTGTTAGATTCTCTCAATCTATCAACTCACTCTATCATTCCACTTGGTATTTCTTAATTTCTTAACACATATTGTTCCAGTCAATCTCTCCCATTGGTATTCATATATTTGCTTATACACATCACTAACAAGTTTATTATATTATTACAAATTCAATTGATATTCAATGCACAGATTCATTTATTCCCAACTTCATTATTAATTTGCTTCCCAATCATTCATTCATACAAATCACATTTTATTGATTTACTCATATTCTCAAACACACTACATCCATCCCACATTAAACCTTACATACAAATACAATTGAAAAACATTTATATATATTCATCAAATCTCAAATACAAAAATAATTGTTTTATTTTCAATGACAAGGAGTCCCTCCTTCACTGAGGTCAACTAAACTAATAATTGGAATTCATAGCATATAAGTCTAGCCACTATAACTAATATAACTACCAATTGGAAACTAATCCTCAAAATTTCAATTTAGTACACAATTTGTAACTATATCATATAAGCCTGACAATTACTCTCTAGATTGGTAGAAGCTACATATTAACAAGAAAAACAACCAATTGGTCACAAGAAATTTTTTTTGTCTCAATACAAGGTAGTATTGCTAATTTATCATTAGCTAATTTAATTTCTAATATATTACAAGAATATTTTTTATGACATTCTAATTTGTTTACCAATAAGTCAATAGCATTTTTTTCAAAGAATAAATCTTTCAAAAAAACTCAACCATGACAATTTTTATCAAATGATAAAAGCAATTACAAGTTTACCATCTTTTTTTCAAAAATATGAATAATTCAAAACTAAAAATAATATTTGTCATGATTGTCGCAAACCACATCACAAATCACCTTAATGCTACAGAAAATTAAGAGACTAGTTGAATGGTATTTATCAACTAATTAATTGATCTTCCAATGATATTCAAATTCAATCTTACAATAATAACAATATTCATATTCCAAATAAGAAATAATTACATCAATTTCAAGAAGGAAATATTACTTAAGATAAAGAACCAATTTATTTATTTTCCACTTTTACTAAAGAAGTGTTTAATAACTCATGTTATGATGGCATAAATATAATATCTAATATAGTCTCTTAGATTCTAATCCCACACAACATATGACACCAAATCAAAACTCACTCTTAATGTATGAAAGTTAAATCTTACGTACAGTCCTACTAGATCCATCTTTATGAGTGATGATATATATCATCAAGCAATAGGTCACGTGAGGTTCAATTAAAATTAAATTGCCTTCCAATCTACCTACAATTATTAGTGATACACTATAAATACAAAGTTTAGGAAAAAAATATTTTTTTTAATTCAAATTTTTGAAAAAGGAAGGAATTTTACATTTACCAAAAGCTTGTGTAGTATTAAATTTATTACACTTTTCAATAATAAATTCATTATAATGTCCTAAAAAGTGGTTGCACACTCGTGGTCAATTAATTAGCCTCCCTACAACTTTCTAAAAATTTACATGCCATTGGTTGTTTTTAAAAAAATGCTTACCTTTGAAATCACCAATGATTTTTTTAAATTTACAAGTTGTTGATCTTGGGATTTAATTTGAAGACAAATACATAGTAAATATTGGATATAGATACAAATATAGATTCAAGTATTGTATATAGGTTTGAATATGGGTACAGATACATGATGAGTTGTCCCACAATGTTTGTCAATTAGAATTGTTTATGAAAGTTACAAGAAAAATGTGGGAGGGGGGATGAAAATTTTTTAATTGAAATTAATTAATTTTTTCAATTTCTGCCAAATCCATATGGAGACATGAAAGAAATTTATTCCAAATTGAATTATTGAATAATGATCTTAACCCATTAAGGATGGGTCGACCATTTTTAGGTTGATTTGAGGACTTTTTGTCTCCTATAATTTGTAGAACATTTGATCTCAAAAAACTTATAGAAGAATGCATTTAGAGTGTCCTCATGTGCATCTAAAAAAACCAATTTCAAGAGAATTTGTGCAAAAATGAGTGAGTTGTTCTTGGCCAAACTTGAAATTGTCCAACCTTTCATATTGAAATTTTCAATGAAAAATGCATATTTTATGGAAAGGACAATTATGTGTGTGTTTGAAATAATAAATTGAAAGGTTTTGGTCAATTTCCAGACAATATATTCAAATCTATATCCAATTGTAGCAAACCCTAATTATAATCAGTGCCAAAGGGTATTTATGACACATCAATGTTTGAAGAGTAATTACAAAGACATGAACCATTGGATCACTTTTATTTTTTGTGTGGTTCAAGTACTTAACCCATGGAACTCATTTATTCAATCTGATCGAGGATTACATCTTTTAAAAAGGCAGAAAATTTCACTTTTTGAAAATTGTCTTAAAAAACTACGTCCGCCCCCTAAATCAACCACGGTCCTTAATGGGTTAAGTAATTTTGTACTTCTTATTAAATCATATTCAATAATTACAAATTCTAATGAACCACTCAAATCACACTATGGATCATGTCATGTAAGGTGGGTACACCTAATAGCACCACGTTTTGGTACTGCGCCTAGTAACTATTACTAGTCTAATCAAATTTTCATATAGTTTTCTTGGCAAGTGAAAGCACATTCCAATGCACCAAAAACTGCAGCATTTGGATACGATATACAAAAGTTATTAAGGTTCAAAGTCTGTTTCTAAAAGCGCTTCAATCAAATAGGTATATAATGGAATTCAGAAATGTATAGCAACTATAGATGGCACTTTTAGGTGAGGTGCAATTTTAGGTGTAAATCTCAAATTACCATGATGCAAAAGCATAACTTAATGATTGGCTTGTCTACATGTAAAATGTCTGAATAATTACCCTTTTTGTGAAGGTTTTGTTTTATGTTTAACACCACATTCAACCCTTTCCAAACCAATCTACAGATTCTATATATACTACATCTCCTTCAGAATTAGTTCATTTTGATTTAAATGGTAACATATCTATTCCATCCTTGAATGAATCATATTATTTTTTACTATTTATCAATGATTTTTGATGACTCACTATTGTTTATTCTTTCAAAAGTAAATTTGAAGTATTTAATAAATTTCAACTATTTAAAGCATTGGTAGAAAATCAATCTCATTCAAAAATTCAAATTTTACAAAGGGATAATGGAGGTGAATATATATCACAACACTTTTAAGATTGTGTATAACATGGTATTGTTCAACACTTTATTGTCCTTTGTTCACTCAATCAAAAGGGTGTTGCCAAATGCAAAATGTGAAGTCTAGTCGAGAGTGCTTGGTCTACATAAAAGTCTATATAAAAGGCATTTAAGTTATCTAAAATGTTTTGGATTAAGGCTCTTGTTATAGCCTATTATGTCGAAAATCAAAGTTTTATTTCTTCTTTACATAATTCTATGTCATTTGAAAATGAACTAGCTCTAAACCTACATTGATTCATCTTTGTATGTTTGGTTGTCCTACATATGAATTTATTTCTATAAATAGAAAAATTCAATTAAACCACAAAATAAACAAATGTAAATCTATTGGTCATAGCAAGTTGAATGGCATTAAAGGTTATGGACTTCCTAATGAACATTCTTGTCAAATAACAATAAGCTGAAATGCCATTTTTTATGAGGATGCTTTATTGCTATCTTTTGTTTTTTATAATAGTACTATTATAGCCACTCAATTTTCTTATGATTTCTATTAAAGTCCTTTGCAACCTCAACTACTTATTCTTATTGTATTTAATCCAACAAAACAACCTATTTCTTCCACTCCACCTCACATAGTACCTAGTACCCCTAGTAACAATAATTTGACTCCATTATCTCATTCTAGCTCTAAATCTCCATGCATATGCATCCTCTTCTATTTCTATACCATTGAGTCCATCACAACATCAAACTATTGCTTCTTCTAATTCTCATGTGTTACATAGACTAGTGTGTAATCATTCACTTTCTTCCTTTGTGTGAACGTCTACATGATTTAATTAAGGAAAATGAAGTTATACTAAATTCCATGATTCTAGTTTTTATGCTTATGCATTTAATGAGTGTCAAACCATTCAAGAAGCCTTAGATGGCGTTCATAAATTAAATTGGCAAAAAGTCATGCAAAGTGAATATGACTCACTCCAAAAAAAAACTTGAATCTTAGTTGCTCCTCCACCTAATGCCTCTATTATTGAGACAAAATGGATCTTTTATAGAAAATATAATTCTAATGGAAGTCTATCTTTGCTATAAGGCCTAGTTTATTGCTTAACAATTCATCCAATGAGAAGGATTGGATTATTCTTAAATTTTTGCTCCAATTATTAAAATGTCTTCATTATGTATTTTATTAGCTTTGTCTACTCTTTACAATAATTTTGTATACCAAATGGATGTTCTTACTACATATTTATATAATGAATTAAAACACGAAATCTACATCAATCAACCTAAAGGTTGTCTTTTACGTGGAATTGAAGGAAAAGTGTGCCATCTTTTGAAATCATTGTATGGCCTTAAAGAAACACTTTGAGTGTAGTATAAAAAATTAAACAATCATCTATTGTACAATAGCTATCTAAAGTGTATTTCTAATCCAAATGTTTATATTAAATAATAGAAGTCTTTTATTATTCTCATTAGCTTATACATTGACAACTTAATTTTAATTTCAAACACCTTATGGTTTCTCAAGTCTCATAAACAACTATTATCTTCTTCTTTATCTATGATTGACAATTTAGATTAATTTATCCTATATATTTGGAATTTGAAAAAGTTAAAATTACACTAGAAATGTTTCTTATATATTTCAAAGTAAATATATTAATGGAATAATGTTTGAAGTTGATTTGGCCTCATGTAAATCAGTAGATACTCTTATTGAAGTTGGCTTAGTATATTCTAAAGGAATGATGTTTAATACACCAAGTGAAATACAAATTATGAATAATGCTCCTTATTCTAATGCAATTGAGAGTCTTCAATATCTTATTATAAATATGTAATCCATCTTACCTAGTTTGTATGTAATTTGGCTCAATTTATGGAGAGCGTGGATCTTCAATATTGGTTAACTACAAAAGAAAGGGGTGTTTTAATTATACTATATGTGTAGATTAGTTTCGTAAATAACTCGGGAAAATTTGGAAAATGGTGAAATTTAAAAAATTATATTCAACTATTTCTAAAAGTTTGAAAAAATTATTCTTGAGAAAATTTTTAAAAAAAATACATTTAGAAAGGATCAATACAAATTAAGGAGTATCCTCTTGATGAGCCAAAAATAAAAAATTTAATATCTGGTTGCCAAACTGTTGAAATGCAAAAAGTAAACTATTTCGGCATAAACTGCCAAACCTGACCTATACATATGGTAGTTCTAGAGATAAGATTTGAAGTAATGACCTTTTTAGGAGATTTTAAGTAAGAAATATGTGTCTTTCTAGTAAAATATTACTAAAAAGACACGTATTTCTTACTTAAAATCTCCTAAAAAGGTCATTACTTCAAATCTTATCTCTAGGAATATACTTAAAACACCCCCTTTCTCTTATACGTTCAACAATAAAAGAATAATGAGGTATTCCAAAGACTCTTTTCATTTTTGGTCTTACCTACACAGCTCTAGATTTACAATCTCATTCTCTTTAAGCTTAGATTAATTTGGACTAGGTTGGTGATTGTAATACCCATTACTCAACATCCATTTTTCATGTTCAACTAGTCTAATGTCCTATCTCATGGAATTCAAAGAAACAAAAAAACTTTTTTATTTTCATCTATATAGAAGTGGAATACATAGCATTTGTCCATAGTATCAAGGAAGTCTACAACATTTACTTAGAGAAATTGGATTTCTTTAACTTAATTTACACTTATTTATTGCGATAATCAATCATGTCTTACTTTAACTAAGTATCCATGTTTTCATGACAAGTTTCATGACCATTCAAAGCATTTCAAACTAAGATAACAAAATATTGAAAATAAAATATTAATATTTAATTTACACCTACAATTGTATGACAACTACATAGGCCAACATCTTTACAAAGCTTTTTTGGGTGATTGCAAGAAACACCTGCCGATTTTGTTGTGTTTGGCTGATTTTTTCGGGAGTACTTTAAAATTAGAAAATTAATTTGAAAAAAATTTGAAAAATATGAATAGTGTATATACCTCTAAGATAAAGGTTTTCACCGAAGGAAATGGATAGAAAAATTCTCTAAGTAGGAGAACTTGAAAAGTGCCAAACCTCCAGAAAATACATACCTTCATGTTTTAATTAGGGGAAAATATTAAAATTAGATATTTTCAAAAAATAAAAGGTTGACATTTGCAAAAACTTTATAGAGATGGTCATTCACAAAAAAACCCACCAAAATAATATTTTATATGTTTCAAAATACAAGCAGAAGGGAGCTCACTTTGTAGACCTCCACACCACATAAAATTAATTATTTTTAAAAACCCTTTCCTGGAGAGCTAGAAGTCTATTAGAATACCATCTCATCCAAATTTCATCTTAAAATCATTAAAAAAAGGTACTCCATAGTACTAAAAAACCCTAAACTACCAAGTGTGACATCCAATCGGGGTCTATTTTTGGATAGTAAATTATTTTTGAAAATTATGAAAAAATTATGGAAGGTTTATGATAGTTATGAATACCTTCCCTACAAATCTTGAATCAATCAAAGCCAAAACACAAAAGTTATGGCCAAAAAACAGATCAGCACACGTCGTGTGACACAAAATAGGACAAGTGTTTCTTGCAATCACCCTTTTCTTGGATAAAACATGATGCTCATGTTCTAACTCTTGGCTCTAATACTTAATATTTATTTATTTATCACTATAAAAAATTTGTGTAGGGAAGGATACTTCTCTTATTAGTTTTTTCAACACTTATTTTATTTTATTTTATTGAGAAAGTTCAGATACAAGTGGGATGTTAGAATACAAATGAAATAGTTTATCACCTTATAGTTATCATTTGATAGAATTGAATAGTCATTGTTTGTGGACACATCTTCTTAGATCTCTATTAGTGTGCAATTCTATATACAAGTATTTAAGTTTGTGATGTATTGTAATTATTATTATCAAGGAAAAAATATTTTATATTATGTTTACTTAGAAATAATAAAGAAGAATCAATGATAATATGGTTTAAGAATGGTAATATTAAATAAAGAGATTTTGTTGCACACCAAATGTTGTACAATTTTTTTGCATCCAATGGTCTAAGAGACTAAGACTTTTTATTAAATCAATAGGTGAAGTGCACAAAACTTTTCCTTTTAATTGTTAAGGAGTGGAGCTCAAGTCAAACTTTAAATAAGGTGTAGCACTAACTAGAAAAGTCATTCACTTTGTTAGAAGGTGACATTTCTTACTATTCCTATCCTCCCTAAAGAATCAAATACAATAAAGAATTTGTACTAGATTAGCAATCAAAAAGTAGAAGGAAAATTATTTATAATTTTTAGGAGATTATTGGTCCTCAATAACTTTTGCATATATGTCAAATCAAAAATTAACATCCTTGTTAGAATTGTAATTTTTTTTTATCATAGTATAGTAGTAGACGTTCATTTGCAAGGAATTTTGTATTGGATTAGGAATAAGAATGAATAAATTATTATATAAAGACAATTGCTAGCTATTCCTAACAAATTGATGAAGTCTAAAGCCAATCACTTGCCTAATTAACACTATGACTTGCTACTTGCAAGCTGTGACAACTAGACCAAATGCACCACCTGTACATAAACAAACTTGGCCAATTTGCACAACTACTCACCATTTGTGCGTGTGCAAATCAACCTTGGCTCTACTACTATGCACCAACTATGCAGACACACCACAATTTGTAATATTATATTTATTAGTATTGATAAAGTGTTTTTATAGCTAGTTGACTTGAGTGCTTCAACAAATTCTATAAGCTGCTAGTATAAGAGAAAAAGAGAGAGAGAAGATAAGCAGTCTACTAGACTTTTTGTCAAGTGGAAATCCAAAAGGGACATGATTGTTTCTTTACAACTCCTTCCTATCTTCCTATCTTTTGATTTAGACTACTTGATATCTAATCTCAAATTGTCCATTTCAATCGGTTTATCCTCCAATTTATCATACATAAATTGAAATTAGTCTAATTGCTACCCCTATTTTCACTAGCAACAACAAATAAAAAAACCTAATAGTGACTACAATATACGATAATTTCTAATATTACTTTCTAAGAGAAAATTACACAAATTTGTATTTTGAATTTAAGTAAAAGTCTAGTGAAATGTTCAAATTAATTCATTTTCATGCTACAAGTTGAAATTATTTACACTATAAGAATCCCATGTTTGATGTGACATTTTCATCATTTTTTTGTGACAAATTTTAGGCGATATCCAATAAAACAATTTGTGTTTCTATGTCAATATTAGGGTCCAATGTAACATCCAAATGTTGCATTGGAGGTTATTATTGCTATAAAAATATAAGTTGCTTTTGTTAAACATTCATCAAAATTAATCATAAAAAATAATGAAAATATCACCTAAAAAAAAAGCTTTTTTAGATAAATAAATTGCACTATAGACTTAGTGAATATTAAGATGGTTAATTCTATTTCTAAATTGGGCTAAGTTTTGGAGCTTGAAAAATTCATTAAAACATTTAATTAATAGACTTGGCCTATATATAATGAAGCCACCAAATATAAATTTTTAATAAAAAATTAAGGGGACTAAATACAAGAAAATTTATAGATAACTCAAGCTTGGATAAAATAGGCTTGAAGTTTATTTCCCTGGTTTATTTCAACTACATTTCAATTCACCTTTATTTTTTGGTTTGATTGAAATTATATAAGAGAAGTAAAAGTGTATTGAGATAAACTTGAGGTTTACTTCAAGTCTACGTCAATACACTTGTAATTTTTAATTTAAAAAAAATGAAATTTAAAATTAATATTGTGCTAAAATTGGTATACATATATTTTCAAAAAGAATTATCAAGCTAGTTTGAGGTAGATTTGAGGTCTACCTAAAATTCACCTCATGCCCCATGTTCACGAGTAGATAGTAATGTACATTTCAGGGTAATGAGCTCCTCTCGTTTCATTTTGTACCTCAATGAATATAGTAACTGGTTGTGTTCTGCACTTGAGAATAGTCATTGGTGCTCACCAAGAGTCTGTATTGGTTGGATATTACCTACCAAGCTGAACATTTTAACATCAAGCTAGGGTGGTTGTGAAGGAACAATTGTACATCCACAACTAGGCCTCCCTGTCGGACGCAACATTGTCCGCCATGATGCCCTCCAAGACATCCTTTGGCTCCATGTCGTGGATGAGCTGGTTAGCTTGGATAGAGCCATACATTAGAAGATTTTTAATATTATTCTCTAATCCGTGTCTTCCTCCATTAAAAATCCTAGTCCAATCTTCCTCAGAGAACTCTTTGTAATAGTGAGACCATTTCTCCTCAGTCTTGTGCTCCGCTTTCCCAAAAAACTATTGATTTTTTTTCTTGGATCTTTGGAGAGCTTTGCGCCTCTTAACCTGATTATTAAAAGCTCTCAAGTTCTTTAGCTCCTTAGTGAGATCATTAACTTTAGACTACAACTCTTGATGTTCCGTTTCCAACTGAAATATGCACTGAAGTAGCTCTTCTCTCTTCTCGCGATGTTTCCTTTCTACACGGCTCTTTTCCTCCTTCTCTATATTTTCTCGGGCAATAAGAAGCTCACCACCTTGTTCCAACTGTTTAAGTCTCCAATGATCATCCTCTTTGGCTTTCGAAATGCCTAGCTCCATCTTGGCAACAGCTACCTCTACAACATCTGCCACCAACACCTCGCAAGTCGTATCCTTTCTCAACAACTCTTGTCGAAGATTATCCACCTGCTTGCAGACAGGTGTGACACGTGTGATCCTCCCTTGTTTAAGATCTACATGAACAACACCACTCCAGTCTTGGAATGTACTATTCATTGGTATGATTGGAAACGGATTGGCACAAAGGTCTTCAACACGTACATCTACACATATACAAACGCAAAGACACAAAGGCACTTATTACTTGAATAAGTAAAAACAACAAAAATGAATAGGTAACACTATAAGAAACTCATGTTTTAGATGACGGATTTTAGGTGACATCTAATGTAGTAACTTGTGTTTTTATGTCAACAATGATGTCCGCCATAACATCTTGATGTTATGGCGGACATCATTGTTGACATAAAAACACAAGTTACTACATTAGAATATTAGAATAAAATTACCTAGCAAATAAGTATTTCACTTCACCACACATTCACGCAAAGAGTCTTCAAGGAAAGTCGCATGGATGAAGATGGTAGGGTCGACCTCACAGTAATACATTAGTGGCATCTCAGAGTAAGTGAACTCCACATTAGGGTTGACAAATTGCTACGTCCGGAGCAAAATCATGTCCAAAATCTAGACGTCCGGATGTTGTGAGTCCCCGATTCGTCACCGAGGACTCATGGGCTCTTTTTTCGAATTCCTACATAAACTAAGGCGTAATTAGGCTTATAAAACCCACAAAAGGGCATTAAACCGGTATTGGCATTACACATACCAGTGTGCCATTTGGTCACTAGGTAGGATTTAGGATGGTTTACATCCAAAACAGGCCTTGTCTTAGCTAAATAGACGCCAAACTAATCGAGATGTGCAGGATTAGGGTAAGAAGCCTAAAAAGGTCCTGTCTAGGCTAGGAAGTCCTCATAGGGGGATCTAGGAGGAATCCCCCACTCCCCATAGCATCGAAGAGAATACGGACGAAATACTAACCTTGAAATGTAGGTACCGGGCGATTTCCTAATTCTAGGAGCATACAGTGGGGATGTAGATTTGCATCCAAGGGGGGGGATCCCATAGGTGGTCCCCTCTAAAGTTTGGGAATTTTCCGACATTGGTTGGATATTTTCCCAGACGGTCAACCGCGGTGGACTTTGGGTGGGAATTCGAAAGAATATCCCAAAGTGCGGTAAAATCCCACTAAAAATTCGGCGAGGCGGTCTCACACCAATGGAGCGTTTCCCCAAGTTTTAAGACAAATCGATAGTTGGAAGATCCCGAATCGGCGACATTCCTCCCCAACTGACAAATTAAATGACGGAAGCTATAGTTGACTAGCGTACCGGGGCCATACAACATCAGAACAAAGCCTATCTTGGGTCTATTCCTACCCCCTTCTTCCATCTACTTAGGAGATTGGTGAAGGTTTGGAGTCCAAAATTGCCAAACTCCAAAAGTTGGGAATTGATCCCAACTTTGACCCCAGCTTACACCAAGATTCCTTGAGAATTTGGACATAGTTTACGGGTTATGGGGTTCCTGAAAGACTAATTATGGCCTTCCGGACCCAATGGTGCAATCCATTTGCCATACGGAGCTAAACTCCAAAAGTTAGCCTTTTGGGGACAGCACACGAAAGAGAAATGGGGGTTTAAGGCCCCCCAATGCTTTTTTGGGGAGTTTGGGCCCCAATGGCCGTGGGGAACGTGTAGGGAACGCATGGGGAACTTTGGGCACATGTGGGAGCAAGTACCACCTCAAAAAGTTAGTGGAGGTGGCTCCAAGTGCTTGGTGTACGTAATTTCAAATTAAGTAGGTGGGAACACATGGGAACTTCTCCCATGTGAGAACTTGTAGATTTTGGGGAAGGTAAATTAGGTGGTTTTGCAAGTTCTTGTAAGGTTAGGTAAGATTTGAATTTCTCAATTCAAATTGTGTAGATTTTAGGTGGATAATTAGATTTGGGATGGGTAAACATGTACGGACCTCCTAAATTCCCTCATCTAGTTATTCTTAGTAGATTTAGGGGGGGGGTGTTGCTCCCTTTTGAGTATAAAAGGGGCGGCATTCTCCTCTCATTCTTTTTTTTTTCTCACTCCTACCCATTTAAGGGAGGAGGACTATTGGACCCGGGTTATGTCGGATTTCCTTTGGCTTTTAATGCCAAGGAAGCCTTTGATGGTCTTTTGGGGTTTTTACACCCTTTGGTAAGTGTGGTTTGTGCTTGGGGACTTGAGACCCCCTGAAGTTGGTGGAATTTTATGCAATCTAAGCTTGATTTACTCTTGTATTGTGCCACTATTGAGAGGTGTTGTGGGAGAGACTTGTGAGGAACCGAGGGGTGACTTGGGAGGTGACTTAGAGAGTATGTTTGCAATTTGTACCTATCTCTTCTCCCTCTTCTCTTAGTCACGGGGTTAATTTAGTCCCATAGGGGACAGCGAAGCTATGAACCTCCACCCTTCCTAGAAGACTAAAGGTCTTAGCCACGTGTCAAAACGCCTCACTCTCACGGCGAAGCTTTGAACCCCCTAAGTCTTAGCGGGGTGTCAAATAACCTTTCCCTTGAGTTAGAATCAATGTTATGTGTCCAACACGGTTGGCACTAAGTCAACGTTTAGCATCCAACATCCATTGGGATAAAACCCTTGGGCCACATCAATTGTTTTTGGTTAGAAAGTTCCTAGTTTCCACTTGAAAAGCAAAAATCCAAAGTTTTGGCCAAGCTCCAGCGCTGGACCAGCTAGCCAAAGCCCGCAGCCATCCACCCAGTCGGGTACCATAGCCAGCCAGGGGGTTCGGGGGGGCCAGGGTCCTTGGGTAAAAAAAATCAGTAGGAACTAGTTGGTTTAGGGGAGAGTATAGAAATTAGTTGGTTTAGGGGAGAGTATAGAAATTAGTTGGTTTAGGGGAGATTTTAGAAATTAGTTGGTTTAGGGGAGAGTATAGAAATTAGTTGGTTTAGAGGATAGTATAGAAATTAGTTGAGCTAGGAAGTAGTTGCAAAAAAGAGACCTACTTGTAAGAAACACCCGGAAGGGGATAATTAAAAGAGCCGGGGCCAAGACATGGCAATGATGGACGTGGCGTGGAGTGAAGAGGACCGGATGCACAGAACGGAGGTGGGCCTCTAAACCTTCCTTTGATTGGAATTAATTGATGCAAAAAGAAACTAGTTAGTGAAAAGGTTGACATCCCAAGTAAGATTAGGGTCCGGTGATTAGCAATCACGAATAGGAAGACAACCATAAAGAGAAGGAAAATAACGAATACCCGAACATAGAGTAGGAAAATACATCAAGTAGAAGAATACATAGAGTAGAAGAGTACAAATACATAGAGTAGAAGAAGACGTAGATTAGACTAAGACAAACACAAATACGTAGAGTAGAAGAATACATAGAGTAGAAGAGTACAAATACATAGAGTAGAAGAAGACGTAGATTAGACTAAGACAAATACAAATACGTGGAGTAGAAGAATACATAGGGTAGAAGAATACCAATACACAAAGTAGAAGAAGACATAGACTAGACTAAGACAAATACATATACAAAGAGTAGAATGAAGTGAAGACAAATACGTAAATCAAAACGAATACATAGAGTAGATTAAAGAAAATACATAGAGTAGGCCAAGATAAATACCAAGACGTAGAATAGAGTGAAGGAATACGAATACATAGAGCAGTCTAAAGCAAATACGTAGAATAGGACAAGAGAACGAAACATATGAAGTAAGGAAGCAACTAGGAGTAGGACAAGGGAACGAAGCAAGTACCCACCTAGGGGAGTTAGAAATAACCAACTCATGCGTTAGAATAATTAGAGTAGCAAAAGATCCATTGCTTGGAAGGCACAGTGGGTTTGACGCTTAGACACCTGTAGGAGTAGTTTTGTAAACAAAAGCCTGGTTGTGATCGCTTAATTCCAAGGGTGGGAATGAAGCACCCACAGATGTCCAGACGCAACAAACGTAGCGGGTGACGGCGGACGCCATTCGGTGTCTCGCGGACGGTCGGTCGGTAACCGAATAAATAAGTAGATGGATGTTCATTGTAGGAGACATATGATTCAAAGGCAAAGGCTAGAAGGCTAGGTGGATAGATGGGCCTTCAAGGTGTTTTACGGAGTAGAATAGAATGCTTAAAAACTTGAAAAAATCAATTCATAAAAATGAATAAATTAAACTTGAAGAAGGGATATTTTCAACATCAAAAAACAAACTCATATTATAATGTAGATCCCTTGACTAGGAAATTGTCAAAGATATTATACATTGTAATTGACGGGATTGATGCCCCTTTTAAGCATTATTCACATTACTTAAAATCTGACAAACCTTCCACAATTCTACCTCATTATCTCAAAAAATGCATAAGACATTCAAAAAAATTGTAAAAAAATCCTAAATAAGCATACTAATGAATGAAATCAAACAAATCAACTCTTTATTTATTTATTTATTTATTAGTAAGAAGTTAAAACCATCAAAAAATTGCACAAAATTCTAAAAGTGTCCTTTGCTTTTGAAAATTTGCAAGTAGGTTTCCCAAATCATGCCAAGCATGTATAAAAAAATTTAGAAAATTTTAGGTGCCCATGCAAAAGTTGTGGCTAATTTACTAAATTGTGACTAATGTGACTAATGCCCCAAAGAGCATTAGCCACATTAGTCACAATTGAACATATCTCCCAAGTTCCTAGCCTTTTCTATTTCAATTTTTTTGAAAATCTCCAAATACTTCCAATGCATCCTAATGAAGCATATTGACATTTGAAGTTGGACAAGTGACCTCGAATTTTATTTCTTTTTGGGTTGTAAGTGAAAACCATCAAAAAATTGCACAAAATTCTAAAAGTCTCCTTTGCTTTTGAAAATTTGCAAGTAGGTGTCCCAAATCATGCCAATCATGTATAAAAAAACTTAGAAAATTTTAGTTGCCCATGCAAAAGTTGTGGCCATTTTACTAAATTGTGACTAATGTAACTAATGCCCCAAAGGGCATTAGTCACATTAGTCACAATTGAACATATCTCCCAAATTCCTAGCCTTTTCTATTTCAATTTTCTCTGAAAATCCCCAAATACTTTCAATGCATCCTAATGGAGCATATTGACATTTGAAGTTGGACAAGTGACCTCGAATTTTATTTATTTTTGGGTTGTAAGTGAAAACCATCAAATAATTGCACAAAATTCTAAAAGTGTCATATGCTTTCAGAACTTTGCAAATAGGTGTTATATTTAATGCCAAGCACGTAAAAAAAATTTAGAAAATTTTAGTTGCTTATTCAAAAGTTGTGGCTAATTTACGAAATTGTGATGAATGTAACTAATGCTGTTAAGGGGCATTAGTCACATTAGTTGCAATTGAATAAATCTCCCAGCATCCTTGATTCTTCTATTCAAGTTTTTTTGTAAAATTTTTCAATAGATGCAATGCATCATAATAGAGCATATTTACATATGAAATTAGACAAGTGAACTTTAATTTTATATATGTTTGGATTAAAAGTTAAAACGATGAAAGAATTGCAAAAAAACTCTAAAAGTGTCCAATGCCCCTATACATTTGGGTGATTGCAAGAAACACTTCACATTTTTGGTTCAAAACGTTGTTTTTAGACATAGTACTGGCAGTACTACACGATCTTGATAGTACAGCACGTCTGACACGCGCATACAAATCTCAACCGTCGATTTTGCGCGCCTGTAGATCTGGGCCGTCAATTTAGTACTATACAGTACTATAGACTACTACAAGTACTTCACAGGCCACATGGAGCAGAAAATAGCAGAAAAAGGATCTGTAGACCTTTCTATTTTTAATAATTTAAAAAAAAATCAAAAAATTATTTTTAAGAGAATCCATTTTTCTAAACATAATTGTGCTCACATTCTAATGAAAAATTCTTCTAAAAAAGTTTTTCCCTCTTCGTAGTGTTTGTGCAAAGGAAGGTCACTTTGACCTCATGTAGACAATAGATATTTTACTATTTTCATAAAAACTCAATGTCAATCCTTGAAATGTTAGTAGACCTCTAACTTGACCAATTTGTGGCTTCAAATTCGGATTTTTGAGTCAAAAATAGGACTAAAATCCTCCAAAATGGCTAAGGTAGACAACCAATCGAGGGCAGTTTAAAAATAGTAAACTAATTTTTAAAACATTGAAAAAATTAAATAATATATAAAATTTTTGTGTGCACCTTCATTCCAAATTTCAAGTTGATAGGGCAAAAGATGAAAAAGTTATGAGCAAAAAACTACCTGTTGGAGGTCAAGGGGACAAGAAGTAGGACAAGTGTTTCTCGCAATCACCCATTTGTACTTTTGTGAGGAGGAATTTTAGATTGTATAGAGCATATATAATAGTTCTTATGTATTTTCATTACAAAAAACCTCCAATGAATACTTACAAACATGTTTACTACTCTAGCTTAGAATACTGTTGGATTTGTAGGCATTAATTGTAGTTACCTAAATTCATTCTTTGATATTAAGCATGAAGATTAAAGAACAAATTACAAAATAAGAGTAGAATTCTAAACAAGAAATAGACTATAGAGGCTCAATGGAACACAAGTGAAATAGTTAATTCACCTTAGGCCTACATGCTTGCTAAATTTCTGAATTTTTTTCTATTTCATTGCGTGCCCACCCATCTATTTGAAAGCTTGTCCAAACGCTTAAATTCTTACAACTCTACGCCCATGCCAATCCGCCCGTCGGATAGCCTATCTGTAAGCTCGATTGTCTAATATCCGTCCCATTTCAGCCATCCGCCTATCCGCTCTATTAGAGTTGTCCAAATGTCCATTCGCTTGTTTGTACCATTGGAGCTATCCAAACGCCCATCTGCCGGACCACCCCATCAAAGCTGTCTGATCTTCCACTCATCCGTGCGTCCGCTACATCTAAGCCGTCCGCTTCTTTGCCCGACCGCCCGACCGCCCATCTACCCATTTGCCTATTCGCGCGTCCGCCCGTCCGCCCCATCAAAGTTGTCCGATCTTTCACCTGTCCGCGCGTCCATTCTATCCAAGCTGTCCGTTTGCCCGTCCGCTCGATCAAAACCATCTGATCTTCCTTCCATCCGCCCGTCCACCCCATCGGAGCCATGCAAATGCCCATCCAATTTCCAAACTCTTACAAGTTCATGCCCTTGCTAATCCGCTTCTCTAACCTCCTTTTGAAATCATGTTTGGAAGCCCAATTGTCCACCCCATCTCACGCGTTTGAACGCCCGTCTGAAAGCCTGATTGTTCGCCCTTTTTGAGTTGTCCGATCGTCCGCCTGTCCACCGCATTGTGACCGTTCAAACATTTGTCTGAATGCCCATCCAATTATCTTAACTATTGTTTGCCTTAACAACCATTTCAGAAGTCTTCTTTTGCTGCATTGGATTCTTTGAATGAAAGATTCGCTTCCATTCTTCTCATGGCAGACATTTAATGTTGCAAGTATCCAATGGACAATGAATGTACAAAAATAGAAAAGAAATAAGTCCTCCACTTAATTAAATTTGCATCATAAACCCTAAACCTTAAACCCTAACCTTTATTTTAGTTTATTCTTATTACATCATGCGTATTTTTAAAATTTTGATTTGTATAAAAAAGTGGTGGATTTGGGCCACCATCTTTTGGTATATATGCTTGTTAAAGCCTATAAAGTAAGGTAGGCTTTCCAATAAATAACTTTAAAAAATTTATGACTTGGTTTGTAAGGCTATGATTTTTCTAAATATTGTTAGTGATAATATTAGGGTTTAAATGTTACCTATTAAATCTATTTTCTTTTATTTTTAGCCCTTCTTCTATCCCTTCTATACAAATATTTCCTCTTAAAGTAACCTCATAGTATAATATTCTCTTTAGTTCATTTCAATTAAGATTTACCTATGACTTTTCTTGTGAATTAAATCTTGGGCTATGGTATTTGTATATGTATTTTACTAGTTTACTTTGGCCATGGTTTTTGTCATGGAATCATATCTTGGTAAACTTTAAGTCTAAATTAGCCTTCATTTATTTGATTTTGGCTCAAACCTATACATAATGTAGAGTATAAATTTAAGTCTTGGAATGGCATGTTTCTTATATTTTATTTTCTCCAATAAACCACTCTTAATTTGAAACCTATATTTTTATTGTAAGCTATGAAGCTTTCTTGTTTTTAGTTTTTGGCATCTTCAATTCTAGGATCTTGCATTCTTGGTATAGACTATAGACTATAGAAAAATGTATACATCAAAAACAAAATTTCTACTAATCTCCTAAATGATTCATAACCAATTATAACTACTGAACATTTCTTAGAGAATGAAATTTGGCTTCCTATATTCTTTCTTTTGAAGACAATTTGAACTGAAGTAGGATCAAACTTTATAAAGTTTTCTTTAGCTTCTTTTAGACAAGTGAAGTAGTGAAATAAGTGAATTTAGGAACGACATTCATTGCAAGTATAGTAAAGTACATGTATGGAAGTGAATTCAATACTTTCACATCATCAACTCTTCTATCTTGAATAAAAACTTTTAGAAATCACAAGAGCAAGTGAAAAATTTAGATTAAAGGTAAATTCTCAAATTCACATTAAATCACATTAAAATACTTTTAGCATTTCAAGACTTTTGATTACATCTTTCAATAGAATTTTTTAAAATGCAATTGCTATAATCCAGTTTGTACTTTGTACTCGTAGTTTGTTCAACTTAATCTTCATACCTAATTACCTATCAATGCACTTTAGAACAAAAGTATAATAACACCCCGCCCTTTTCTCAGTGACTATTACCAAAAAAAAAAGTGAAAATTGTGAATGTTACAGCTTAATTATTGTACAAAATTTTTTGTTTCTAATATCCTATACCCTGCTGCATTTATAGTTCTTGAAGAGCGCTTGGTTTTTCAAATTTTAATATTTCCAAGATGGATCGTGCAAGAGGCATTTCAATTTATACGTTCACTCTGTTCCGCGTGATTAGTCCACAAATGTAGCCTTTAGGTCTTTTTCCTTTCCTTTTTTTTATATCGTCGGGGAGATGGATGTGGGCATCATAACATTCAGTAGCCCATGGAAGGACTGCCTTTCCCTTGGTGAATTCTCCATCACCTAATTTCATCTGACATTTCTTGGAGTTTCAACTTTAGTTACTAAATGATGTGGAATACCATTGGTGCTAGATGGAATGGTGTGAGATATTCCACACCATTTCATCTGCTAGGAGGGAGTGTGACAGGGTGCTCCTGAATGTTATGATGCATTGCCAGGCAAGGTCATTTGATTTGGTTCTTCTTTCTCAATTTTTTGATGCTAAGCTATCAATCCTGATTGCAGCTCGAAAGTCTGGACGGAACCAATATCATTCCCGGCATTGACAGATATGGAGGCATTCAGTTTCAGACAACGTCGTCTCCTCGTCTCCTCATGTATTGATCTTCGACTGCTAGCTATCATTGGTGAGATTTGATTGCCTTGCAATCTTTGATTTGCTTGTTTTTCTCCCTTACATTAAGTTACTCCATTGTGGGGGATACTGCAACAGAATTGCATGTAGCAGTCGCATCGGTGCTATTTTCGACCCCAAACCCTACTTTTATTTTTAAATTTGATTTTAATTACATAAGAGAAGTGAAAGTAAATTAAAGTGAATTTGAAGTTTTCTTGAAGGCTACCTTAGTACACCTATGTTTTTGAATTTTTGCTATATTCAATTTCATAGTAATATTGTATTGTCTATTTTTTTAAAAATTGTAAAGAAATATCTATTCTCAAATTTTTTCACCAAATCAGTAGTAGTCAAATTCAGTCTTGATTTATTTCAAATGAAAATGTTTAAAATATGAAGTGGTTCAAAATAATCATATAAGCACATAGGTGCAACATCTAACAAATATCTTCGGTGTTTCTAAGAATGGCTTTGAAATGTCAAAAAGTAGACCAATCGAAATTGATTTTATCCAATTAGCAAAAGCTAGTCTAAATTTAATTCTTGGACTTAAATGATTCCAAAACATTCACAACAATTTGGACTAATATGAACTTTCTACCTTACAAGTATACTTAGAAGGGTCGTTTCAAGAAACAACGTCCATTTTCCATAGCGTTTTGCAATAGACCCCCTTTTTCTTTAGGAATACTATTTAATTAGAAAAATAATTCTTAAAAAATATGAAAAATATGTACAATGTATACACCTTAAACAAGAAGGTATCCTATGGAGGAAAAGCTTAGGAAAATTCTCTAAGTAGGAGAACTAGAAAAGTGGAAAATCTCATGAAAATGGGCATATTTACATTTTAATTTGTAAAAAATAGGAAAAACTTTTTTTCTCAAATCTAAAAATTGACCATTTGGAAAGAGTTGATGGTGATGAGATTTCATCCAAAAAAATAATCTTAGCACCATTGTCAGTGGTCAAAAATTGCATGCAATTGGAGTGATGTTTGCACGCATGTGGAGGACATAAAATAATGTATTTTTAGATTCCCTTTAGTAGGAATATGATTTCCTACTATGAAAATGCACCATGAAATTTTCAATTTTGGATCATTAAATTTGGGTACTCCTAATGTAGAAAAAAACCCTAAACCTCAATTTATGACAAATTAACAAAAATCAATTTTAAATATAAAATGATTTTTATTTTTATTTTTGAAAAATAAGGGATGTAAAAACCATCAAGTTAGAGAGGTCCAATAATTATTTTATATTCTCTAATATTTTTATTCAAAAGTTACAGCAGAAAAGAACAACGAAACTCCAATTGTGACGAGAAATAGGACCGGTGTTTCTTACAATCACCCAGAAGAGAATCTACCCCAACATTGATTCCTCTAAAATAATCATTAGATGAAAAAAAAACATGTCATTGAAGTTTCTACAATCAAAATGACTTTTATCCTTGAAATTTAGACCCTTAATTTTGAAGGTTTCATTAGAATTCATTACATCTTGGAATGGTGAAAAAACTATACTACAAACATTAAACATCTTCAAAAGAGTTTTGAAATTTTCCTTGAAACTAGACAATTTTTACAAAAGATACAATTCTTCAAAGTTGCAAACACAACAAGAGAAAGGGGTGTTTTAACCTTTAAACACCGCCAAGGATGTTTTGCGTCCTTTGAATGACAAAGAATCTTTTCCTATAGGACGGAAGAACAACTTTTCATCCTCAATATTAGGAGTGGAAACTGGAAAGGAAAGATCTTCAATAGTTCTTTTACTTCCAATGAATATATTAGGCTTTTTCAAAGTAGATGATGTCATACGGAATTAAAATACATGATTTCTATGGCTACCAGTCCATCCTTCAAGGGTTAAGTGGGGTTTTAAGTCAAAAAATGCATACTGAAAGCTCATGTATTTCCAATAAAATTTGCTTAAAATCATGTGTTGAGGACTTGCAATATTATACTATATCAAAAGGTCAAAAGATACCTTTTAAGGATAAATGTACATGACTCTTAAGTTCAAATTACAACAATACTATATCATGTCATCTGGCTTGCTTTGTATGGTAGATAAGCTATTGATTTTTTGGACCTCTAAAAGATAGTTTTGCTTTCCTAATTGAGAACTTTTGCATTCTCCTAGTAGTTGTCTATGATCCCAAAGTTCTCATGCAGTTTCCTTTGTTCTGCAAAGATGAGAAGCTTGCCACCATGACGGTCCCCAAAGGTTGTGAGGGGAATGTTTTTATTGCTTCTATCACTTCTACTTCATTGCTGCTATGTTGCTAATGTCAAAATTCTCCACTACAAATCTTTGAACTTTGTTGAACTGAGATGTGGAATCCTCTATGGTACATTGTGCAGTTAGCAATAGCAACATTAGAACTATGATGATTGTAATGAGGTATAAATCGAAGAAGATAATCCAAAAAACAAAGTTCAAAAAAGATTCAAAAATCAATTGTTAGCTTCTAAAATGTACTATACAATATAAGCAACTACTAGCTTCTAACTACACTTCTATATATATTAAGCTCAATTACCTTAATGACCTAAAGTGTCGACTTTCATATTGACATAATTAATGGAAGCTAACATGAAAAATTGGAAACTCAGAAGTTAGTTCATAACAAGAATCCTGCACACAAAAACATATCACTCAACATGATAAACCAAACACATAATCCAATAGCAAAAAAGACGGAAATATGTAATATGAAGTAGAAACATTTGACAATTTCAAGCTCTCTTTCTACTAGGATCTTGGAAGTTGCTCCACAAGTACTCTTTTGCCAAGTAGACCATTTAAGTCCCCACTTAATACCAAGGCAATTCCTTCAACGTCATGATGATTCACAAAGACTCTCCAAATACAAGAAACCTAAACAATTCCGAGCTACAAAAGAAGGTGGAATCTCATCATCAAAAAATTAGACAAGATCAAGGACAAAACTTGGTCATCTACATTTCACCATATAAGAAAACAATTCAAATATACCAATCAATGCAGTCCTCACATTTCACACCAAGTCTTGCTACAAGTAACCATGATACAAATACAATCAAACTTCTATGACTAGTATCTCTTCCTTCATCTACCACTACTTGTTGAAATCTTCAAAAAAGGGATACCGATTGGCCCTATTAAATGCCTTGTAGATCTCCGTGAACAACCTTTATCTTTACATGATCTCCAGCAAAGAACACTACAAACACGGGTTTTTTCCACCTGAGTTCCCAACATTGCATGTTTTGTCAATCATACTCATTGACATCTTCTATCAAACCTATAGAAAACCTTCTTAACTACTACAATTACCTTGTGTTGTTCATGCATACTCAATGTTACCAACATAGTAGAAATTCACTAAAGTTGAGTACATATTATGTTGCATTCAAAACCCCAACCAACCTCTATTTCCTCCTCCAATACAAACTACAACAATTGGGTTGTCTTTCCACAACTTGTCTCCCTAGAAACCACAACACCAATCATTGTCCCAATAGTATTAGTCATTGCTGTAACGACTACATCTGTTAGTGTCTTCAAACAAAAAAAGATAGTACCAAATAGAAGAGTGCCTAATTGTTTTTTACAACATCCAAGAGTTCTATCTTCATGTTGGATCACTTGGATGTAGGTAGTTTTTTTTAATACTTCCAATGTCTTCACTACTCCACTTGTGTGGAAAAATTCAAAATGAATAACTAAATTCAATATCTCCAACCAAGACGAATAAAGTATCTAGGTTTGGGGTACCGTACAAATTTTACCTTGAGTAATATACAAACTTGAGATGTGTGACACACTCTAGCAAACAGATGCATAAACTGAGCCTAGCATGTCCAGTAGACCTCAATACCCTAACTTCTCTAATCTAACTATTTAAAGACTAATATAGTTAGAATTTGCAACGCTACAATCACCAATAGAGTGAAAAATATGCATGATATTCTAGAATGTCATTTTTAAGTCATTTTAAAGAATTCTAAGCAAAAATGACTAAAGAATATGCATGACTCTTCAACTACAACTTTAAGCAATTGTTGATTCTCTCTGAGCTCCAAATTAACCTTTTCCTTGTTTGCTCTTGATGAAGTGGGACCTCAAGGGTTTGCTTCACTAGAAGAAAACTATGTTGTATTTGACAAAAATTGTGTTGAAATTGTGTTGCATTCAACGTAATACGTGGAGTGAATTGTGTTGCATTCAACATAACGCGTGGAGTGAATTGTGTTGAAGTCCTTCTTTGTCATGCGGAATTTGTCATTCTAACACAAAATCTGCGTTTTCCTTGTTCAATTTTGTGTTGACACGTTGAAACGCAGAATTTTGCGTTATGAAGAGAGAACTCAATACAATCCACTCCACACGTTATGTTGAACGCAACGTAGTCCCAACGTAGTCTTTGTTAAGTAAAACCCAGGTTTGACAAGTTTAATGCAGTTTTTGACATGAATAGTGTAGTTTTCTTCTAGTGCTTGTTTCCAAATTGATTGAGTAGCTTTATCTTTGCCCTTAGGAGTGGAAGAAGACAATACATCCGCACCACAAATGTTTGCAAGCATTCTTTCCACCCACGTTTCCATAAAGGCAAACATTGAAATCTACCATTCCATTCCATTCTGAATGTCTTTGAACTATAGCAGCTAGTTTAGGCTCCACCAAATACGTGATCATATTGTGAGCCAAATTCAAGAATTATAAGCTGTACCAAAGACATTTCATCTGATCGGAAGAAATCCATGGCCACCATCTTCACAACCTTGCAATTTCTTGCATTGCAAGCCAAATTTCTTCAAATAGAGGAAGTTTGTAGCAAATCCCCAGCATTGTTGGTGATATGGAAATGTGGTACTTATACTTTAACAAAAACTATAATTTATAATTTTTTTATGAAAATAGCAAGAATTACAATGTAGATGATTACTTTGGGTTTCTTCAATACAAACCCTAAACTAATGTCACCAATTGATTCTCAAGAAAACATCAAAATATGAACTACAAATTGATGATTCCCTCAACAAAACAAGAACCCAACCTCGCAAATTGATTCCCAAAAAATCATTATCCATGACAACCCATGATTTCTAAACTAGCAAGTGAGGATAATGAAATCAAGAATCCCAATGATGACCTTTGCATTATTTCAATAAAAACCTTAATCCAACCTTATAGCCTTACAAGTTGATTCTTATAAAATTGTCGACCATGATACCCTATGATTTTGATTTCTAAATTGGCAAGTGGGGGAAAAAATACATTGACCTTAAGGGGAAAAAAAAAGATGAGTTCCTGTCCTAACACCCTCTGTCCATTACCGCCCAAGGTAAGTGAAGTGGAACATTCATCTTGTAAGCCAACTACAAGCTTCAAAGAATATGGAATCCGCTCCAGAAATCACACTCAAAATAGAGGCCCTTGAATCATCATCCAAAATTGAAGGTCTTAGAACACAAATCAGATGTACGTACAATAGAACAGATCTTGTTCAAGGACTATTGTATTTAAGGATTGTCTCAGTTCATTGTACAAGAAGGAGATATGGGTGACCAAAAATGTTGTATTTTCCTCCATCCCATTGACCAATCAAGACTTTCAATATTGAATATACTTGTTTTGACTGAACATTGCTTCATAGTGTGACCTTTAAAGAAATTTAAGGTATCTTTAGCAATTTCTTACTTAAAATTCTAACTGAAAACATTGACACTCCTTGTAGTGATGCAATCTACTATCATTGAATAGGTTCTTCTTCAAATCAAGGTTTGGTTGCACTATTGCAATACCAAGTTGAAATTTGGATCTAATTGTTTGTCAACACCTCAAGTGTTGTTTGATACCTCTCTATTTGTCTAAAGACATAACATTTCATTTTTTTAAGTTGTATGCATTCAAAGTTGGGGTCTTATTGTTAGAGGAGATTTGAGGCCTCTGGAAGACTGCAAGTTCGCACAATTTGAAAACGCAAAATCTGACACAAGAATGTAGAATTGTAGAATCCTACATTGTTGAGAGGGTGCCATGTCATTTTTTTTTTTAATTATTATTTTTGGACTTTTTCCACTAATTTCAAGACATCCCTAATTTTTTTTAGTAATTGCCGGCTTGACAGTAGCCAACAATTATGGGGATAGTTTTAAGAATAGTCCCAAAACGGCCCTCAATCCAAAGGCCTCAAATTCCCCCTAATGGAGGGATGTCACACAACTTCTTATAGATTAATTCTTTTGTTGAGATTTAGTGGATGTGTAGTATTTTCAACAAGTACAACTTTTAGGGCTTTAAGTTTTTTAGTTCTACTTAAATCAACAACACCACTTGCATTGGATTATGTAAGTTTTGATTTTGATAGTTATTAATGTTAGTTGAGGTTAGCAATGGTATTTTTAGATGGATTTCACCTAAAAAACTTATTTAATAGTAAATATCATCCTTTGGTGATCTTTTGTCTTGTGGACAAAAATTGGATTGAATATTTAAGTTCTCTAATTTTTACAAATAGTCTTTTTGTTTTATAAATCACATGCAAAGTGAAAGAAATTATATCCTAGGAAGTGTGAACTTGTGATTTGAAGGATTTGGTTGCCAAATTCATCCATGAAGATATTGGAACTGAGATGAAGAAGGCAATGGAAGTCATCTACCTACTTTAGAACACTTGCATCAAGAAAGTGAAGATTTTAAAGACTCCCAAGTTCAACTTTATGAAGTTGATGGAGGTGCTTCAAAGTAATGGTCTTTGTTTCTGTCAAACATACTGCAATTTTTTTTTAAAGTATTACTTGTAAAGCATGTTGTACACCTATTTAGACTCATATCATTTGAAGGTATTTTTCTTGATGGCGATTTGTTAGATAGTTTCTAAATAATAATTCAATCATTTCTTTTTTGATAATCTTATTCACTATTGTGTTTGTCAGATTCATGTTGATTACACCAAGGAAGTTGGTGCCAAGATTGAATGGCCATGAATAGGAAGGCAAATCAAAATAGAAAGCGATGGAAGTTTGAATTGTAATTTGTTTGCGATATTTCACTTGGTTAACACCTTGAGCTTTTGGAAGTTTTGTTTGAACAATATGAATTATTAACCTTTGAGATTCCAAAGCCAAAAATCTCCCTTTCAAAATTGAAAGCTACTCTATATAACACAATAAAAAAGAATCCTTTTAACCATGAAGCGCTTTGACGTCCAAATTCTCAATGATGAATAGATTGAGAGCTGCTTTTTTTACTAGTTATTGCTTGAATGAAAGTTAGTCTAATTTTTAAAGAATCTTTATAAAGTTGTTGTCCTATTTGTGGGTTGAATTTGGTGATACTAGAATTCATAATTTTCTAAAATTACAAATGTGGAAATATGTCAAGTGTTTGACTTGCATTGACTCTAGTTCAAAATTAGATTTGCAAAAATGACATCATAGATTTTAAAAATACAAAAATTCCAAAAAAACACCATATCAAGAAAATCTCATTTCAAACCCACTCCAACAAATTTTACTCAAAAAATAACAATATTTTTCTTGTTATTAAATTTCAAAGGAATTAAATTCTTTTTTTTTAAAGAATTTATAGAACAATATTAAGGAATCTAGCTTTATGGATAGAATCTAAAACTCAAAATCTACAACTTTTATATGTATTACAATTCTAAAATATTCTTCCAACTAATACTTTATAAAAATTTATCTCAAAAAATATTATTTAAGATGTTTAAATTGCAACTTAATTATGTAGAGTTGTTTATTAGGTGATTCGTTGGGGCCCACACGTCTTGCACTCATTGAGTGGGTTCCATCCATGCCAACTCCTCAACGAAAGCCGTTCATCGATCGTCGCGCAAATGATTTTCATCCGAATTGGCGGAAGCTGTCCTCAAGTTCGTTGACGTCTGCGACGACGGAATAAACAATGACCTGAGCGACCTGTTCTTTCTGATGAGTCGCGTGGAATTGTTGCCGCGATGTTTACATTCTCAATTTTGTAGTAAGAGAATGGAGTAATTTCTTGCGAGAGACAACGATCTTTTCTATGGTTGTGTATTCTTCGGATTCTTTAAAGTTTGTGAAATTCTTGCGGGAAGAATTAGGTCGAGAACATGGCAATATTGGCACATTATTGGGCTTCTTGTGCAGGCGGGCTGGAGTTTGCGCTTCTCAAGGAGGTAGGGGCTTTCTCTCTCTCATTTCGATTTTAGGAGTTTGCATTTCGATTTTTTCATTTAGTCCTGTTTGGCGGCTACTTTTAGACATGGGGATGCTGTGATTGCACGGAGGTAGAATTTTTTGCTAGTGGATTCGGAATTGAAAATTCATGGCGTTGAAATGAATCATTCTACTCATGAATGCCAAATGTGAACAATGTAGATGAGGCAATTTACTTATTGTATGAAATTTCTGGATTTTAATGCCCAAAACCTTGCTGCATTTTAGTTCTTGAAATTTATGGCATTGGAATGAATCATTCTACTCATGAATGCCGAAATGTGAAAATTGTTCCCATCAGGCCACTTGTGGCTGATGACTTTGTTCCTTCCTCTTGCAATGAAATTCCGTTTCATTTGTATCCCCCCCCTAAAAGAAATTGAAAATTGTAGATGTTACAGTTTAATTTTTGTACGGAATTTCTGGATTCTAATACCCTAAACTCTGCTGCATTTATAGTTCTTGAAGAGGGCTTGGTTTTTCAAATTTTAATATTTCCAAGATGGATCGTGCAAGAGGCGTTTCAATTTATACGCACACTCTGTTTCGTGTGATTAGTCCACGAGCGTAGCCTTTAGGCTTTTTCCTTTCATTTTTTTTTATATATCGTCGGGGAGATGGATGTGGGCATGCATTGCCAGGCAAGGTCATTTGATTTGGTTCTTCTTTCTCAATTTTTTGATGCTAAGCTATCAATCCTGATTGCAGCTCGAAAGTCTGGACGGAACCAATATCATTCCCGGCATTGACAGATATGGAGGCATTCAGTTTCAGACAACGTCGTCTCCTCAGGTATTGATCTTCGACTGCTAGCTGTCATTGGTGAGATTTGATTGCCTTGCATTCTTTGATTCGCCTGTTTTTCTCCCTTACATTACTCCATTGTGCGATACTGCAAGGGAATTGCATGTAGCTGTCGCATCGGTGCTATTTTCGACGACAATGTCAATGCCTTAATTTTTGTGACATTTGTAATTTAATCACCAACTCTATGCTGGAGTATAATTGGTTTCGTTCTCCTTCAGCAAGTGTCACCACTATTGATCCATGCCTAATTGAGATCTTTTCTGCTTTGTGTCCTTCATCTTATCTTGATTTTCTACATGGGTTTTGCCTTCATAGTTCCATATATTGAAAGTGAGGCACATACTCAGTTGAGGTTTGGTAATCTTTAGCACAGTAAAATCTTCAAACTGCCTCATTTAACGATTCTTCTTTACTGATGCAGAAAGTTGCTGAATTGAGGTCTGCTGACAATGTGTATGCCTTTCTTTCCCACCACAAGGTTTTCCACTTGTGCACAGCAGCTTTATATCAATTATGAATACACTTTGTGGCGAACATCACATGACATGGTATGGTGACATGCTTATCTGCAGGCTTCTTTAGGATTGTATTGGATTTTACTCTGTTTCCTTCATTTGAAGAGCATGTCGTGTTTGCAGAATATTCCCGTAGACAAGGAAGCAGGTATGTCCTTCATGCAATCCCTTGCGAAAAAGGTAATGAATCCGAGTGATTATAGTATATGATAATGTATGGTCATTTTCACAAATTGACTAAATTCTCGACGCTTTCCCCTCTACAAGGTCAAATTAGTACTTAGTGTACGTTATTTTTTGGGAGTAGTATAGTCATATATGCGGATGGCTCGAGTATTCAGCTGCTCTATTTGGTACACTGAATAATTTAATGTTTACAGATCGACTGGGAGCCTGTCATGCAACTATATAGACAGTGGCAAGAGGTAGAGGAACCTGCACCTTCATCCGGAATCAATGAATCTCTGTTATCGATGAATGGGATTGCAAGTGCGGATCAGACGCATGAAACTCTGCAAAGGTCCTTTCGAGTCACAGGGAACAGAATCTGTTTGAACATGAAGAAACATGGCTACACTTCTATGGATGCTGCAGGTAGGTATCATGTTGTTGTGAGCTTCTTCATCGCACTTATCCTCTTTTTGGTTAAGAGCATTAAGCAATCAGCTCTGCAATGTGGATGTTATCATTTGAATCATTTAGCATTATCATGTTCTGCGTTTTTATAACTTCTCGTGGCTCATTCTAAAGAGTTGCTTGTGCTAAATACCTAAAGGCTTTGTTTCGTAGGATCTCCTACAGGCTAATACGAATCGCTTATGTTTTAGAATGCATTAAAATTCTTCCTGTGCAGCCTCGATTGGGGATGGTATTCACGAGTTGCTGGGGTGGCCTGCTGACATGAGGAACTTCAATGGTTAGTATTTTAGTCATGGTTCATTTTATCTGAACATATCTTTCTATGGAACATTTTAAATTATGATTCAATATTGGATGCTGTTGAGTTTATTAAATTATCAAAAGACTGAAATGCCAAGATCATCCAAGATATCAGCAACAAGAAACGGTTCCCTTCAAGAATGTGATGTGTTATTTTTAGTATTTTTATAGGTATTTTGATTTAGTAGGATGGTGCGCTTTGTAATTATCTTGCTTGTGATCATTGCAGTGGAAGTTCTGGCTTGGATAATTGATGACGAGATTCTTCTGGTCCTCGCACTCATATACAGGTTACTTTCTACCTGGAGAGAAATTCTGTAGCGTTTTCAAACTCGTGTCTCAGTATCTTGTTCACGCTAATTCCTTGTCTATGAATAAAATATGCACTCTACTACTCGTAAAGTGCTGGCAAGTACAGTTACCTAGGTATCCTTATTTGTATTCAGATTGTGTCGAAAATTTTAATGTGCCGTTCTTCATGCTTCAATCCGTAGTTCTAGATTCGAAATATTCTTCTGAGTAGATATGACATGAAGCTTGTAGAAGATCGTCAAACTTGCTTTAATTTCTATACTCTATCTCAGTGGCAACAAGAAGAAATCGAAGAATTTGCAAAACGCAAGCATGCTCGACAAAGCTCATGCATCTGAAGAAGAAGACGAAGAAGGACAGGGTAAGTCGATCAAGAAGAAGACTGCTGATAGGCCCAGCCGTGCTGATGCTCAGGTTCGAACCAAAGAATCAAGCTTAAACTCCGCATCTTTTAGAACCGTTTCCAGTTTCTTCCAAGTTTGTGGGATTTTTTTCTAATACTTTGTTTATCAGGTACTTTCAGGCATCCACATCACTGATTCCTCGAAATGTTGTGGTCTATTATTGTAGTAACTTCTGGTATTTTATGGTGGTAGATCTAGTTAGTACCTTTTTCATACGTAAGTATGAAGGTGAATGAAAAATCTTTTGAATCTTGTGTATGAGTGGTTTAAGTCAGTTGTTATGAACAATTTTGTACAATTAAGTTGTTCTTTTAATTGTTATCTGGCAGCTCTACTCCCGTAGACCATACCGAAAAGCATTAGTGCAGACATCCCTGAAGCCCAGGTATGCAATTTGAACGCCTCTCTTTAGTTTTGTTACATTTGAATGTTGATTTTAGTTCTCTTCGTCAGGCACGGTACTGTGCCATCTTTCTACAGCGCACGATTGCACATTGGTATCTGTTCATGAAAGTTGTCATTTGAACAAAACTGTCGCTGAAATCTGATACTGTTTGAGTGGAGTGGTTAATACTATCACTCAGTTTACAGGCTATTTGCTATTGTTTATGGTACTCTTAGAGTGTGTTGAGTGCTTTCTCTGGACATAGAAATTTCTTCTTTTAATAATATTCAACCCGTGTCTTTGCTTGACTGTGAAATTTGATACTTTGATTATATGATGTACACGACCTTGTGTAAATACATGTTATGGGCACAAGCATTTGTGTTTGACGAGAGAGGAGGGTTTGTTGTAATGCTTATAGGGTATCGGAGTTTGAATTATGTGAGATTTGGTCTTATGACAGCACAGCATATGGGCTTCTGCAGCTAGCTGACGTCCAGCCTGGCGACATTGTCCTCGATCCCATGTATGTGATGTCTGCTTGTTCTATTTGCTCCACCTTGTGGTAGCAAAAGTCTTGCTTGGTCCTGGCCAGATTCTGTGCGTTTCCAATAATGTTGAAAAGGCTGCTGTAAGTATTCTAATTGGATGATGCAATGTTGAGACATGGGGTTTTTGCGTATTCCTGTGCAGGTGTGGTTGTGGGACTATACCTTTGGAGGCCAGCAATTGGCTGGGAACAAGGGTCATGGGTCTAGCTGGTGATTTCGTAGATACTGCAGTTGATGCAGCACGTTTTAACTCCCTAGGTGAGTGCGGTTTGTAGTCATTCTCAGCTACATTTTAGCTAGAGGAATCCTGAGGGAGTGAGAACGCCACTGTCGAAGTCATCAAGCAGTCTTTTGCAGCAATTATAGACCAGGGGCATTAGGACTTTCTTTCATAATCCTATGTTCCAATGCCCAGAATATGGTCAGTTTTAATATGGGTGTGACCATCTTTCTTGCAGCTGGTGAATCTGCAGGACCTTCAGACGTAATTCGGTGGGATGCATCAATGCTTCCATTGCGAACTGCAAGCATTGACCGAGTTATATGTGATATGCCATTTGGAAACCGTTGTGGTAATCCTCTCTACATGTCTCTGCTCATATAATAACATCCTGGACTAACAGAAGTAGCTCATTTCATTTCATACGTATGTAACTGTATTGGTCCAGAATCTGCTGTCACACTAGTTACTGTTCTGCTTGAATTTGTGCAGGCAACCACAAGGTTAGGGAGGTTCTTTGCCCAAAGGTTGTTAAACAGGTTGGGCTCGTCTTCTCCTCACTTCCCAATAGGTTTGTTAATTTCCTTCTTGTGCGACTGCATTTGTAATAGACAGGCAGGTACTTAGGGTCAAGATCAAAATACTGCGTATTACTTATGACATCTCCCATAGCCCACTCATCCATTTCATATGTGAAAATGAGCACGTGTGGTGAGTGTCAGGAGCATTTGAGTTTCAGAGATTCTAATATTTTGACCGAAAATGGCACTCATTAAAACCTTCTGTGCCGCGGTATTGAGGTGGAAAAGCATAATTGGAGTCATGCATGACTCGCTATGGGGTGAACGTAATATTTGTTTCAACCTCAGGGCTGACTTGTTGCACTGTTTACTTACTATTTGTGTAGATCGTACGCGTTCTAAGACCTGATTCAGGTGGGTCCGACGTCATCTATATTGATCCTCCAAACTTGAACTTAAACTAATTGGAGAGTCATTTAATTAAGATGTATATGGACTTAATTGGTACACGTGGTCACCAATTTGAGTCTAATTTACGCTGTCGCCTTGGTTGTGTAAATTCGGTCAATGCTTGCAGTTCATGTATGTTGTCTATGCTTGAGAAACTCATAGATTATAGATAATAACGTGGTCTTTGCGGAGAATGTGAGTCGACATGCTGATTTGACATGTTGTAGAAATGTTGATTCTGTGCATTCATGAAATGAAACACGCTTGTGCGGAAGTGGGGTATGAATATTTGACGAGCTTACTTATTCTGTAAGATTTAATTGTAACTTGCGAGTCCCTTTCAAATCATAGCCTTGCGTACGTAATTGGTTATATTTCAAATGCTTAGATGCAACACTTTATATCTTTTTGTGTTGATGTGTCAAGATTTGATGTACTGTACAGGAGTCGCAGTGCTGATGGCTCAGAGCAAGACTATGAAAGAGGAAATATTAGTCAATCAGAAAGCTTACTTGAATCTGCAACAACAGTTCTACGTGTTTATGGAGGTGAAATGCCAGGATGCTCTTCAAGTATTTTGCTCCTACTAGAAATTTCGGACCTGATTTTTATTGTACCGTTTTGTATACTTTTCTGTACTGTTTAATTATCTGAGTCTCTCCGCATCCGCATTCCGGCCTAGAAACGTTGCGTGTAAAACGGATCAGGGTAGTAGCGAAGTCTTTGAAATGCGGAAAATTCCTCTTAGATCCCACTGCACAAATGCCAAGCTACACCAATGTTCAAGAGTTCTGTGAACTAATTAGGAAAGCATTAATTGTGCTCGACGTTTTCTGCGCTTGCATCCTAAAAACTCAACTGCTGTTCAGGGTTTGAAGGTTGACGTATTTGTAGTTCGTCGGACCACGGAACCAGCCCCGATACAGGTTTGACTGTTTTTTTCCTTGAGATTAACTGGTTTTTTTATGAGTGTAGTGTTTGGTGTCCTGTATTGTGTTTCTCTGGCTTGAGGAATATTTATCCGAGGACGAACTTTGTATTTGTGAAGATATTGCAGCTCTATTTTTCTCCACTGATTACCCGTATTTTTGTGATTGGTGTTGTCTAACAGCAAATTGAGAGGCCAAGCAAGAGAGTGGCTAAGCTTAAGCGGAAGCGGGATCCAGAGCAGTTTATCAAGCAGCCACCAGCTCTTAATTTGTGATCTGATAGTTCAATGCTCAAAGGTTATCTTCGTTTTCACATTGACTTCTCAACATGCATCTGAAATTGTTGAAAATCTTGGATGCAGTAGATTGATAAAAGACAACCAAACGCCACTGTAATGGAAATTTAGAGTAGCAGGTTTAGAATTCAACCTCCGAAGACGGGGGCGATGACAGATTAAGGCTTTTTCAATTGTTGACTCTTGATTGTTATTTTGACGACTGTCTTTGAACATCTAGACTAATATTCCAGTGGCAGGGATGGTTTTAAGTACGCAAGTCTAGGGTACAGTGCCCACAATATATCATGAATCAAACTTTGCTATTTTTGAATCCTTTGCTGGTAAAATTCTAGGGTTGAAGGTTTTCGGGAGACGTCGCTAAGCCTAAAACAGACACTTTTTCAAACCATCAATTCTAAACACAAATTGGGAGAATGTTGTATCTCAATGTTAGCAAATGAAAGCAAAAGGGAAAGCAATTGGTTTGAGAATTTCTAGAGTTTGTATGAAATTATTATATCTTCTCAAAGTTGAGGTTAGAGGAATATTTATTATTGACACTAGACTACCTTTAACTAGCCATCCTTAATGTTTAGATTGCATCAACTGTAATTGGTTGCTTCAAATAACTCTTCAACTTTTATTGGTTCCTCTTGAAAATTAGCATTTGAGTTTGAATAAACACTTTGTCATATTTGGATCATGAGTAGCTATAAAAAAAACTCTAATTTAGTCTATAGCAAATGGTTGCAAAAGGGTGAGGATACTTTAATACTTTTTTTTCAATTATGGGTATTTAGTTAGTTTATTTTGTCAAGATATTGAAAACATTCTTAGGAACATTTGGAGGCTTAGAAATTCTCATTGTTGGAGATTTATTAGCAAGTAGTAACCATTCTAATTTTCATTTATGAAAGTAGATTAGAACTATTTTTAATATTAAACCAAATGAAGAATTGGTAGAACATGAATATGAATATATTCATTTTAATAAATATTTAATTGAAGTTCATATTTGGGATGTTGAGTAGAATTCTTCTAGATGGTCCTTTATTTGAATTACTTACTAATCTAAAGTAATGCTTGAATTTTCAAGTAACATGTTTTGCAAATAACCATATTGATGAGTAAGAAGCACTTCACCTTGAAAAGATAGAGTCTATTACCATATAGTAGCTCATACTTGGAAGTACTTGACTTAATATTGTCCATTTATTTATTTACAAGTGAAATTTTTAGAGAAGTGAAATTCTTTTCAACAAATTTTGGACATATTGATGCACAATTAAAGCTTCTGTATAAGTTGATTTTCCAAAAATTTTGAACGAAATTTAAATGATTTTTAAATTTGATTCTCAAATTCTTTGGTAAAAAAGAACTTCTAAAACAAGACAGAAGTCTTCAACATTCTTAGCAAGTGGGATGAGACTTTTATAAGTTTGTGGTAAAAGATTCATGAATTTTAAAATCAAAATTATTACTGATTGAAGTATGGCTCCAATGAGTTATGTGTTTTATAATTCACTTCATAAATCTCCAAACATATAATGAAAAATAGTACATAAACACTTCCTGGAACCCCTTCAGCCAAAACTGGGGAATGATTCACTATTAACAATATGAGAGCTGCCAACGATCCTCAGCGATTGGAATTACATCCATACGTTGACGTTTCTTTCGTAAATCTGCCCTCGATTTTCTGTTCAACAAAGCCTGTGAACTATCTCTACAAGTATCCTGCTGCTGTTGCTCTGCGCTGCCATGGACACCTTCTGCGGCACAACTGTGTGAAACGGGGTGTCTTCCCTCTCTGAGAATTTGATGATTATTCTCAAGATGAGCTGGGCCTTCATTGTGAAGCGGCATTGAAGTCGACCTGGATGAGGCAGACTCTGATCCCCGTCTTGACCTGTCTTGATATGAAGATCTCCTATCTACCTTGATAATAGGACGCCTCGAATTGTAGACCACGATCGTATCATATGCTCGCATTGTGAAAGGACTCTCGGCGAAACAACTGCAACACAGCAAATCACACGAGCTACATGTCAAAAACCTCAAATCAAAAATACTTTAGAAAACAGGAATTGAAGTGCCCAGAGAGTTCATAATTCACCTGTTCCGAACTTCAAATCATGATGCCTCATCAGTGAAGCATGTAAAAATTCCCCGTCCAAAAAGAGACTTACGGTTCAAGGCAATTGCCGGTCAATGCTAGGTGATAACCTTAGTTCTGAACACTAAATGGAACAGCTAAAACCGTGGATAATCCTGCCAACTTACTTCACATTGGAGCAGGGCTTACCGCAACTCATGCCAGAAAACTTCAGCTTTATCCCCAAGAAATCGCTTCAGCTCTTTAATCGCTTTCTCTACTGCATCTTCAACTTCAGTCGACCCTGTTACATGCCGAGTACTTGGTCCACCTGACCCCCCCGGCCTTCCAGGTCTGAGAGTAGCTTTATGCTCCGTCCCAAACCAAAGTCCCAGAACCAAACGAACTAAGAAATCATGATCTGTGTTCGGCAGCACAGCTTGCAATTCACGACGAACCCAGGGTTCCAACCTCCGTTCGGCTCTTGCATCCTGGATTTGTCAGGTCACAACCCATGTACAAAAAGAACCACATTCAGGGCCTCTTGAAATCTTGTCACATAGCCTAAGATGACATATTCTAAACGTAGCTAGATCAAGACATTAAAATGGATAGGGAACCCAAAGTGATTTCAGACTGGATCACCCTCAGCATTAGAGACCCCCTGGGAATGGTTAGAGGAAATCTGGCAGCAAACCTTAGTGCCCATCGATTTTTTTCGTAGTTCAAAAGGACGAGCCATCAGATTTCTGTTGTATATGCTGCACATAACCATGTCAGTAGTCAGAAAAAGTTCTCTGGCAGAATCCAAGGAAAAAACGCTCATCCACATCAACCACACTGAGCATACTATAGCAAACGCAGCCAACATCCCAAACTGCTCGAACATAGGAGCACATGCTGAGGGCTTCTACTCGAATGAAACACAGCATTTCAAATGCATTAATGGAAACCTTTTTCGCCATTCCAAGGTTTTCAATGCAGCTTGTTCCTCAAAAACTCTCATCGCTTGAGCACCTTGATGCTCCTTAGGATGACCAAAAGAACGCTGCGTTGGATACGGCATAGATTGTACTGAACTGCTGGCTGCCTCTGTACCCGGAGCTACACCCTGACGCCAACGTGGTGGATTCCTTCCTCTACCCCTCTCCTGACGTCTGTAGATGCAATCGTTCAATTCGAGAATCAAGAATTTCGTAAATCACTCTGCCGAGAGTTGTTCAACAAAAACTCGTAAAAACTACACTATCATTCTATTTGGAGTATGGTACACTATTTTATACGCTTACCCAAACACTATGTTTTAGTGCACCTCTGAATGGATAGCATAACAAGTAAAAACTAAGTTCCCAAGCCACTTGTTGATCGACTCGCAATTCGATCAAAAGTTCTTCTTTAACTGCCTCTCCTTCGATAGTGATCTCAAGGTAGAACCAAGTACTCTCCTGGTAATTAACAGAGAAGTTGATTTACCGTATGGCACGCTATTTCGGCTTCACAATAAATCATGGATCATGACTTATAGAATGAACGTGTAGCTCATAAATAATCCATCGAAGGCCTTATACTAACGTAGTGGTAGGATATATAAAATATTACAGTACATCACAAGGCTAGAAACTACAACCCACAAGAAATAGACTGCATAATAGACAGCTGAACTAAACTCGCATGCTGTAGATGTTGACATCATAGCACAGTGCCTAGGGAAAAAGGAACAGAGGGAGAAAAGATCAACAACTGACATAAATCGATCCATTTACAATTCAAGGCTACTCAGTAGATTGGCGGACCCTCATAAATCACACGCTCTACGGGGGGAGCAAGTGGATTCGTGATATGGATTTGATGAATTAGGTTTGAATAAAAAAATTCAGAGAAAGGGTTCCCTGAGGGTCGATCACATTGACCTTTAGCTTTTAAAAATACACTAACTGTGTCCACTAGTTTACTGGCCTCCCTCACAAGCTGCAAGCAACTCACCTCGAGTCCCTCCAAACATGAAACCTCGAAAGTGCATGACTTGCAGCCGTATCTCCTCGAGTGCTTAACTCTGCAATAGGTGGCAAGATTTTCTCCTGAAATTTGCTATTCGATTGGACGTCATAGTACCACCCGCGATATTCAGCTTTGCACAATGGACACAATCGGCGAACCCGACTCCACTCCTCGATACAGTGGGCGCAGAACTGGTGCATGCACCATTGCAGGACCGCTCCTCCTGCTTCCTCGATTTCGCAAAGGCAAATCGGGCACATGGTGACTTCCTAAGAAGAAGAAGATACACCTTAGTCATCACCTCGTATCTTAAGGTAGAATGAGCTACTTCCAAATCAATTTCACTTAAAGCCATAATTATGTATAGTGAGGTCTCATTTCTTAGTCACGAGTATACAAACAGCATACTAAGACTCCAAATATTAGAAGCGGTCGAATTCAAAGGTCAAGTAGAAGAATATCCATTTCTGAATTCGTGCGCTACTTTTGATGCCTTGAACTGTCCATCTTGCAATGAGTATCCATCACTGTCTAGATTCATTAGGGCACGACGCTGGGTGGATGCATGGTTGTAGCTTATCATACCTTACCCTCAATTGTGAACCCTAAACCTGGTGCATCAGCTTCGGCGTCCATAAGAGCAAACTCTTCCGGTCTTTTCTTGTTTTCGGAAGCGAAATCCGAGGACGTACGCGGACTCGAACCTTTCTGTCGCTTCCGCGGAAGCTCGACATGAAGCTCCCGGTCGTCAGATCGTGCATTGTGGCTCTTCAAAGAAACCTGGTTTCGAGCAGGGGAGGAGACAAGCTCCGGCGAGTGCGGCAAACAGGCCCAGACAGCGGCACCGGGCAACCAAACATTGCGCGCTGTAGCCATGGCATAACGAGAGCCTCAAAACAGCAGCCACTCCATCACTTGGAAACCCTAAAGGAGCAGCTTCGTCAGAGAACAGCGAGTGAGCTCGAGAAGGGAGGGAGAGAGCGCGCGCGTAGTCGTTCGTGAAATTCTGCAATACATTCAGCATTACGATCGTTGAGCGAAATCAAGCGGACTTTCTAACTGAACTCTCCGGGAAGAAGCGCCGGCTAATACAAACTCAGCCGGTGAAAATGGTCAAATAACCAGTTGGGTTTTCCAAGCGAAGGATCAAAAACCGGACAAAAAGTTGACAAGATTGGAAATTAACCGGCCTAAGGAAAAATTGGGGGGATATTTTACCCGCCTCAATTTACAATAGGGCGGATTTCAGCCCCCATCACTTTCTAGAAGGTAGGATTTTAGCTGCTATTCTTATATTTCAAGTGGCACATACCCGGCCTCTTGGGTAAGATCTTATAGTAAACTAGTTTAAAAAGATGTGGTAAGAGTTTCAAAAATTTCTACAGTCTAGATTGAAAGATATTAAAGTCAAGTTGGCTAAATGCTCAAAAAATTTCAAATCATTTGGAATCATACAACATATAGGAAAAAAATAGTAAGTAGCAAGAGCCGGTAGAGAATGATCCAAAACACTAAATTGTTGAAGATTTAATTATGGAATCAGAAAATGAAAATCCAAATAGTGGAAATTCTATAATGAACAATTTACATCCTATTAAAAAAAATTCAAGAAAAAAACAAAAATTCAATAAAATAAAGGACTTCAAACTTTATTTTACAATGGAGAATCCAAAACCACCTACATGAAAGTCTAAACTTTCAGTCTTCATAACTTTTGACTCCTTGATTAGAATTGAATGATTCAAACCTTTTTGCAAACAAGTAAATATGAAGATCCAATTTCAAAAAAAATTCAAAAACATGATATAAAAAAAATGAGGTGCTACGAACAAAAGAAATCACATATCATGCAAAAACTTTTCAACCATGTAGTCAAATGGTATGAAAATTTTTTTGGCCCTTAAAGCTACTCCTTGGACACATGTTGTGTGAAATTTTCAAAGAAAAAAAGAAAAAATTACATTCATGGTGAGCTACCCAACCATTATAATTCTAACTACGTTTAGCTATTATGAGCTAGTTCATAACAATTGAAATGATTATAGTGTTTGGAAGAATGGATCATTTATCTTCTCCTTGAAGTCCTAAAAATTGCTCTTTGACTAAGGTCAATCTACCTGGCTTTTTTGAGGTGGAAAAGAATCACATTGATTGACAAACTTTTCAACCTATGCCTAAACTTTTTCCAAAAATGAGGTGTAAACTTCTAATACACCATTTAACTTTGAAAAATTTCATCAAGAGGAGTTTAACTCAAAAACTTGATGAATCTATCAAAATTTGATTCATTGTATAGTCTATTTTCTAGAAATAACTTTTTTTCATAAAAATTCAAAGTTTGAGAATGGGTAGCTTAAAAATGACTAGAAAATGGTTGCTTGCATCATTAATATGGGTTAATGCTTAGTTTTGAACAAACTCCAAGAAACTCAAATGAGACTTGGGTAAGACTAATGTTTAACCTCACTTTCACTAGGATAAATGTGAAGGGTCCTTTGTAACGGATTAAAGAAAGTGGGTTTAAATCAAGGCTTTTTTTTGGCTTTGTAGTGCTAGACTGCACTAGAAAAAGAATATTAGGATAAACAATAACAAAAAATTGTGAATTTTTTCACTAGAAAACTTTGTATTACAAAATAATCTTGAATGAAATTGTGGATGAAAAATAAAATTTTAGAAACGTGATAAGTACTAATGTGATGTTTTATACCAATATGTAGATGAATGCTCAAATTTCGAGTAGTGCTATAATATTTTATATCACTACTTTGGCACTTTGTAAAAAATGAAAAAATAAAATGGTTAAATCCTTAATCCCTAAAGGACCAAACTGTGTTTTTTGGCAACATAGCGATTTTGGGCAGCTCACTACGAATGGAGTTTTTATTTGTTTTCTTTGAAATTTTCATACAACATTTTTCCAAGGAGTAGCTTTAAGGCCCTCTAATTTTCATAACTTTTGACTTCATGGTTAAAAAGTTATTGTAGAATATGTAGTTTTCATTGCTTGGCAAGCAGTCCAGGCAACAAAAAAAACTTCTTTGAAAATCACATTTTCTTAAAATAATTTTTGAAAATTCGTTTTCTAGATTTTTATTTACATGGAAAGCTTTGAATCATTCTATTTTGACTAATGAGATGAAAGTTATGAGGATTTTTAGTTTGGGGTAGTTTACATGTAGTTATGAAATCTCTACTCTAAAATAAACTTTGAAGTCTTTTAGTTAACTCAATTTTAAGTATTTTTGGAAAAAAATAAAAACATTAGGTGTATATTGATTATTACAACATTACAACCATTGGGATTGGCATTTTTCAATTCCATAAATAAATGGTTAACAATTTAGTATTTTGAGTCATTTTCTACTTCTTTCTACTTACTATTTTTTTCTTGTATGTTGTACAATTTCAAATGATCTGAAATTTTTCAAGCATGTAGCCAACTTGCTTTGAAGAAGGAATCCAAAGAGTAACCACCATTTTGGACATTTTTTATACAAATGTGACCTTGTGAAGTCCAGTTGCCTGGATTTTCGCAGAGTCCAAAAATGAGTTTTTGTCTTTTGAAACACTAATATCATGCAATCTACAAGGTGGAAATTTTTGAAATTTTTCCACATCTTTTCAAACCAGTATACTACAAGATCCTATGGTTACATGTATCTAAAAATGATTTCTTTTCTAAAATTTGGTACTTGTTCTAAAAATGATAGTTTTGGAGCAATTTTGGTGAAAACATAGTCCAAATCATTTAGGGGTTAAATGTCGACAAGGACTTTCAACAACCAATGAATGACATGGGAATCTCTTTTGTAGGATAGAAGTGCAACTATTCATCCATAGCTTTAGGGGTGGAAAGGAAAGATTTTCTACAATACTTTGACCTTAATTACAATGAGTACTTTTGAAACTTTTTATATCAAATGATTCCCACGTAATTAGAATGCATAATTTCCGCAATCACCCATCTATCCTTTAATCCTTGAAGGATGGACCTATAACAATTGGTTTCACACCTCCTTGCCCATTACTTAGTTTGCTACTATCTTTAAACTAGATATATATGAAATTTTTATATTTATTTTTCAAAGATGAAATTTCATGTCTTCTTTACTTCACAAAATTTTTATTTCCAATCTATCAATTGTTTTGTTTCCTTGAAATTCTTTTGCAATTCCTATAGCAATTGTGGCATATAATGGTTGGTTGCAAGGCTCTCATAAATGCAACCAATCCTTGATCAATTTTGCAATTAGTCTATTGTTACTAATAGAAAGGTCTTTATCACTATTATAAGTTGAAGATAATCTTCTTCTAAAAAACTCATTGTAATTATTTTTTGTGTAATAAAATTTTAGAAAAATATGTTATCTTTCCAAACGCCATTTTTGTATAAGAAAAAAAAATTGCATTCAAAAAAACTACACTCTAAATATGTGTAATTGCCTAAAGTTCTTCCTATGCTACACCAAAAGGTTGATACGTGTGCATTGTGATGTGGTTCCCCAAAATACCCACCCCAATGCAACAACCATGGGCCACTCTTTATTCCTAGGCCCTTCACTTTCTAACTCAAACTCAACATTTTGACAAAATGTAAAGAGCCTATGAGGTGGCATACAATAGCAAAAAGGCAACATTGATTTCTGTGCTAATAAATTCAAGCTCTCCTTTTTTGCTTGAGAGATCTATATTGAATGTTGAATCTCTCTTTTATTTATTTTTATAATGTGATCAAGGTGCACTTAGGGGGGCCATTGCCACTTTTGCATTGGGACATTTCCCCCCTCCATAAGTAGCAAAAATGGAATGAGGTCCACCTACTTCCAACCTAAATATACTTGTAAACAGTGTATGCATAGAAGATGTTGTTAATTCCTAGATGCCCAAAGTCTTTTTTGAGCTTCAAGGAATTTGCTCTAAATTGAACAAAAATCCATCTTTTTGATAAACTTCATCAATTAAAAAAAATATATAACCATACAAATTCAAACTAAACATGTTAGAGATCACCTAAGAAAAGAAAACACAACAATATTACTTATGGATTGAAAGATTATAATGTTTGATTACAAGGGTGTCAAAACTACAAAAGTAAGTTGAAGTCTTTTGATCTTTTTTTCACATGTCAAATCTAAAACATTGGTCACCAACAAAATATGAAGTTAAAGGGCCTAACATGCATAACTCCAATCAATTTATGGCTTTTCAAAATCTATTCTATAATTTTTTTAAATGAATTTTTAATGTATTTTTTCCTTCAAGATTTAGTGTATCTCAAACCCATTTCAAAAGCTCTCAGCTTTAAGAAAAGTCAAGATTGCAATGGACACCGTTGCACACAATCTTTATTAAAAAATTCATAATCAATCAATTTGAAGATCGAGTTTTAATGCTTAAACTAGACTTCAAAAAAAAGCTTCTAAAAATATAAACTACTAAAAATAGCAACTAGGTTAGGTTTTATTTAACTTCAAAATTTTGCAAACACTAGATTTTGATGCCTCAGGCATTTAGGGGTTAAGAGGTTGGAAATGGGTCGGCTACCTTACAGCAAATAAATTGAACGGTTTGAGGTAGTCATACTTTACACTTTATACTTTATAAAGTATAGTTATACTTTGTTTCTTGCCAGCATAACATTTAGGGACAAGGTCTCCCATTCCTCCACCAGCGCTTACGCCCCGCAGGCCATGTGGCAACGCTCTCTCAACTGAGGCCTCCCAGGCACCAGCTATCGCAGGACAAGGCGAGAGAACGGGAAGGGAACCTGATGGGATCTCGTGAGAGCTCCGGGAACTTCGGAACCGGCCCTTCGTCTCCATGTCAGAAGACTCAAGAGCATCCCATGAAGGTCACAATTGCTCTTGCACCAGCGATTTCCTGGTGCTGGGCGTTTGCCGATCTCGTTGCGGGCGCTTCTGGGACTGATCATTTGGTGCTCTGCGGTTGCTATCGGGTAAGAAACTCATGCACTCAGTGTTTACAACATCGCTCTGTTTTTCTGGTGATTTTGAAAAATTAGATATGCTTTCGGGTTGGATGTGAGCGCGTAGTAATCGAAGCTCGATTTCTTAGATAGCTCATTGTTGCAGGTGCTTTTTTTATAAATCGTCTTTAGGATTTTGATTTTCAAAGGGATAGGGACGAATTCAAAGGGTCGTCGTAAGCCGGTTTTTTCTTTGCATTGACGGATTGGAGGTTCTTGCGTTTGAACTTGGTACGGAAATCTGCGAACGGAATTACGTGGCGTCAGTGTCACCGCAATTTCTGTAATTGGTGATATTGTTCAAAGATATGGTGATCCTTGTAGTTTGATCGAATTATTAAGTTGGTTATGGAGTTGTTCTTGCTCTAGGTCATGCAGAACGCGGAAACAGAATTATTCCAAAAATAGTCGCTTCTTCTGCGATTGAGTTTCAGAGGGCAGGTGCGGATGACCTTCAGCTCGTTTGACGCAGTGGCACTGATGAATTCGAGGGTTTTTTCGTTTCTGTAGGGCTTCTGTGTGGCTTAGTCGATCCTCCGCTTGCAATGTGTTTGAACGGCAATCGATGTTGGTTTTCTTTTTTCGGAGGAAACGCATGTAATTCGATTCACTATTTTGGGAATTTTTGTTCTTAGTTCATTTCTGAATGTGCAGCTGAACTATTGTACTAAGAGCGAGGACGGGGATCCATTGCCACTAGGAGGAACACTCATTCTGCAGGGAGAAGAAGCGTGCGTACATGGCGTTCAATTCCGCGCGCTCATACAGGTTAGCTTTTCTCTATGGTCAAAATTAAATTGCGCACCATGTTTAGCTGTGAGAAGAAGATGTAAGGTAGAACCTCCCATAACCGATCATTTAAGGTATTTTAGACATGATCTGGTCTAGTGCAAGGTTAAGCAAATATCTTTAGAGGTGTAATGATAGAAAAGATGAGGATTGCAAAAACTTTGGTAATTTTATCGCATGAATTGAAATTACTATGAATTTTGAAAGGCTGAAGTGCGCTGGACGCATAACCAACCTATGGACTCCTCTAATTCCGATCATTCAAAAAAACTACATTTTTACTCATTGCTTCCTACTTTCTTACACACTAAGTTTGTTTGGGACATGTGCCATGAATTTTAGTCCCAACTTTGAAAAGGAGAAAAAACACATTGTAGCCTTGGTTGGAAATACGTCCATCTACAGGTTGTCTACAGGTTGTGTATGGGGTGGTGGTTGGTTATGGGTGGTTTAACCTTAACGAGAAATCAAATTAATGGCAAAATTAAGCATGTCAACTACTTGGTTGTACAGCAGGCATGATGCGAGAGGAGGTGACGAGGATGAGGGAGACTGGCAGCACGTCAATGCTACGGTCCTAGCGTAAGCAAACTTACCCTCCCTATACTGCTCTTGAGAACCAATGAAATGCCCTTATTTTTTAATCCGTGAGGGACCTATTGGCCGTAATTGGTCCTGATGTTTATTTAGCACTTTTTGAGTGGTCATATTTGGACTGTTTTGATTCAATTTTACTCATTCCGGACCAATGAGTGCAATTTCCTTCACTGACTCTGGTGATATAAAATTCGACCTAGTCTAATTTATATCTTTCTCAATACGATTAATTGAATTGGTCATTTAAGAAGGATGAAAGATCGGTTCTTTAGGGTTCAGGAGAGCCCTGGTATACGATGTCAGCTGAGAGGATCTTTTATTGATGTCTCTCCTACTTCGTGGTCACTTAATTGTGATTCTTTTTCATTACCCATTTATGTCTGTTCGCTGAAATCAGTATTGACTCTTCAGGGTTGTCGTGTGTTTTGCTAATAAGCTTCTGGTTTTTATTCCGAGTTGGCACAAAACTATTTTTTTGTTGGTTATGTCTCAGTGATAATATCCAGCATAGTCTTAAAATGTTGGCATGTTGTTGTCCCTTTGTGCTGCAGGAAATCTAAAACTGGAAAAGATAAAAATGTGGGGAGGAATGGTCTCGGTGCCGTTTCGCCGTCGTCGGCTAGTGCAGCTCCTTCGCGGTACTCAATTCTCTTTCAATCAAATTTATTGGAATTTGAGGTCATTTTTCTGTCAAGAAAATGCTGTTTTCGTGGGGACACTTGGTGACTTGGTGTTGAATATTATTCTTGCAGGGTAGAGCTGCTGAACATTGTACGGAAGCATCCATCATCTATTGAGCAGCTTTCCAATGAAGATGCAGAAGTAGATCCTCAATTTTGGTGTGAACTCCTTGACCTATTCTTTGTTCGTGGGATAGCTGATCGGGAAGAAGAGAAGGCCGATGATGATCTTGTGTTTTTTGTGCGGCTCCAGGTGAGTTCTCACACGTTGACATATTCCAAAGATGGCCAAAAGAAGTTTCTTAATGTTTTATTTTTTTGTCCTACAAACAATTTGAACCAGTGAACTCTATCAAATTCAGCGGTTGTATGGTGATACATGAGCGTGAAGCCACGATGTGGCTAGAGCACAACATGAGGGACTGGTTCGTAATTTTTGTCTGTACTTCCATTTTCGGCCATTCTATCAATCTTACAGGAGTTAACCTCTAAAACACCAAGGATTAATGGTTTTATAATGATTATTTCGATCGATCATGTTGTGAAAATTATAATTATGGAGCCAAATTTTATATCACCGGAGTCGGTTAAGAACATTGCATGTGTTGTGAATGATAATTATGATTGGATAAAAGAGAAGCCCCTTCTCAAAACTGTTAAAAATACTTGAGACTCAATTTCGGGCTACTTGGTTCTTTAGGGTTAAATTGAAAGGAGTTTGCCTCTCTAGGTTCTTGTTATTGAATGAGATTTCGTCTCTTTATTTAAAGTCTGTCCATCGAGTACATTACCTGCCCTGTCCATGATCACTATCATCAATTGTTGTTAAATTGTATTTAGTCATGGATTTGTTGCGATGCAGAGCTTACAGTATGGAGAAAGCTATCCCTCAGAATCAGATGATGCATCGGGAGAACCTTTCTTTGTTCGCAGGTGGGCTCCTGAGGTGAGTATCCAAATTCCAGGAAATACACTCATCCACCTTCATTATGACCTTTATTTGCAGTTTATTGTTTTGCATAATTTTTAAGCTAGATGGTCAGCAATTGATGGCAACTTATTCTTTTTGCAGCTCATCAAGGTGATAGGCAGTAGTACCGGCCAAGTGGACTGGCAGCGGTCGTTCTATCTGAATCTCATTTGTCATACAGAATTTTCTCTTACTGTGGCGATCTGCAGGTATGTAGGTCTTTTGTGTGTTCGGCAGTGATCTTCAGAACTGCTTGAGGGTTTTTTCTCCAATGTTGTTGGGTTGCAGTTATTCTTGGATACATGATCTCTCGGTTCGCTGCAAGGTTTTATAGTTTGCAATGTTAGAGTTTCAGCGTTTGAGGTGCGTTTAGGTGATGGATATGGAGCATGGCCTCTTTGGCGGGTGCGAGTTCTGGTGCGATTTTGATATGCAATTTTTTGCTTGCAACTCAATTCCGTGAGGCTTACATCCCATTTGCACCTTTTGCAGTCGACAAGGACTGCAAAATCGAGACAAAAACACCAATGCACCTTTGGCACCTGTATATAAAGTGACCAAGAGGGTGTATGCTTCTCCTAGTCGTGCTAATTTTCAAAGCGATTTTAGGTCCAAAGTATGTCTTCTTGGAACTAACTCTTGATACCATTATCAGATTCTTACATTAACTACCGTCTAAACTCAAATCATGCCTGGGTTTAACATTAGTCTTGTACTCAGTTGTGTCCCCAAACTGATTTCTGGATGATTTTGGAGTTTAGATAGTTGTTTAAGTTTCAGGACTTCTTGGATAAGCTACACGTTCTCTATGTGTTGAAGTAGTTATGGGAATGTGGATCAAGCTAGGACAAGTTATAATCAGTTTTATAGTCAGTTGGAATAGAGATACTGATTCTAATCTGCTAGTCCCTGGTTAATAATGTGTTCTAATGTGTCTGCACTATCATTAGGCAGTTGAGACGGTGCCTGCATACCCCAACATCTGCTTCGTCGTGGACGACTACGACAACACATTTGAAGATGTGGTCAGTGCACTCTTGCCACATATTTTTTGTACGATTTGTTTAATTTACACATTCGTTGATGTCCTGAAAATAGAGGTCTATGATATGGATAGACTGGATTTGCATTTAAACTTTAAGCTCTCCTGAGTTAACTGTCATCGAGTTAAAAAATAATTCGTTTATTTTTATTTGTAATTTTAAGTCTCTCTTCTTGGATTCATAAGGAGACTACTCTATGTTCGGGGTTTCTGTTATTTTTCCTCCGTTTGGATGCTCAAATTTCTCTATAAGCATACTGTTTAAGATGTTTTGTATTGTACTGTCGTAGATCATAACAGACCCAGATCACTGCTATTGTGTTCTTTTGAACGCTTGTGGAGGAGCTGCTCTTCCCCCTGAGTTGTTTCCTGAATCAGAGACTCTGTTGCAAGGCGAAGCGCAAGTCACACCATCTAAAGTAAGCACTTCGGGACCTGATTATCTTTGACACTGAGTATGGCAGTAGACTAAAGGAATTTTCTCAGACGAAAATGTTTTTACGATGTTGCACAACTATCTATGCCCCGTGAAGACTGTTTGTGGTTTTGACCCCTGATTTTCGAATCTCCTCTTTAGACCTCCTTGGAGTGGGACAAAAGGCTAGCACGTTGATGCTTTGTATATCGTGAGGCACATGAAATATGTTTTTTATTTCTAGCTTTTCCTCAGTTTTTGAAGGTGGATATCGAATCTGAAATTGAGGTCTCAAAAAATGTATATGAGGTTCAAAGCAAAAATGTCGATGATTATAATTGTCAAAAAAAATTCTACTCCAAAGTACTCTCAAGATTAGGAAATCAAGTTTTGCAAGGACCCATGAGCCAGACTATTGAAATAGATGAATCATCAATAGTATTTTCCTAAGAATTTTATCACTCTTAGAATTGTGAACCGTTATGATTCATTAGAAAGAGAACAACTTAGGAAGATTTGTTCTACCCTAGTTGTCCAACAGCACATTTTGGAACATTTAGACCCGTAAATGTTAAGGAAATTCACCTAAGAAACATATTTTCCCTTTAGGATGATGAAGTGATAATGGAAGTGGTTGACCTGGGTTCCATTTTCTCGGATTTGCTTCCAATGGAGTAGGACCACGGGACATGACCACTTGAGTGGATCACTAATGTGATTATAATGTCTAATGGTGCAATCAGAGACGAGGGCGACCCTCATTTTGAAATGGTCATCTTGCTTGTTGCAGGTAACGTTGTTTTCGGGATTTGTGAGTTACGAGATGGTTCGAAATGCCTTCGAAGGTGATTTCATATCCTGTTTTTTAACCCACAAATGCTTAGGCTAAAAGTAGCAAGTGCACATGGAAGCTAATATTTGATTCAGTAACTTCAAGAACATGTACTTCTATCATCCAGATATGCAGTTCATGATTTCTTCGTTCTATTGGTACATGTTGTTACCTTCCTTTAAGCTTCGTAAATGATTTATTCAACTTTTATTGATTTGGAAGCGGACACGTTCGGTAATTTGGGCAATCAGTGGCTAATATTATGCGACAGGAAATTTCGTCTGTAAGCCCAGTGCATAATGTTAAGATGTTGAGATGGAGCCACTAACGGACCTAATTGGAAGGAATTTAGGTGGTAAAATGCGACTGGGAGGATTGTTACAACAACTTTCTGGTTCGGGGAAATCGGAGCGCCTCATCATGCGAGGTCCAAAAGGCCGTGGTGCTCTAGATGTTGCCGTCTCGACTGTTCCGGGTACATTTATATCCATCCCTTTTATGAATGTGTTCTGCCTCTTGGGGCTTGATTTTTCAGTTCAGAATATGAGAATGTATACGTCATGGGTTCCCTGGCAATCGTGTTAAGCTCTACCCTATATTACTCCCTACCGTACACCAGGACCTTCGAAACTCACGACTCTTCGATGACATGTGTATGTCCTCCAAGTAGTTGCATGTCTCGAAATATTATTGCCTACTCTACCGTTAATCCTGAAGAGGCCCAACCTGAAAGTAGAGCTTCCACTTTGGAAGCTAGTAGTCAATTGTAGTAACTTTCAGAACATCGATTGTTAAAGACTGTATGATATGATTTCTTCTTTCTTTTGATACGTCTTGTTACTTTCTTTGAAGCTTCCTAAATGATACATTTCAACTCCTTTTGATCTGAAAGCAGCCACTTTTGGCCATTTGGGCATTTGGGGGTTGACTGCTTGTTCAATCAGTTGTTCAAATTTTTGTCGTTTGAGAAAGTGAACAATGTATCTAGTTTTGGAGTGTGTAGAACTGTAGAACTGTAGTTTATTTTCCTTCCTCACGCATTTCTTGTCCCCGACAGTGCCTAACGAGACTGGTGACCATCAAGGGCGACCTCCGTCACCTTCAAGTCCAGGAGGCAAGACAGGGTTTGGTTCCATAATGCGCATCGCAGCTACTGCTGCAAAGCAGGCCATAACAGTTGCCAATCAACGGCTCGACCCCAATGCTCCTTTGCCCCTTCGGTGTTGTCTCATGTCTTTGTCATTGCCCTGGGACACTTTGGCTACTGACCTTCTTTTTAAGGTATGGTGACGCTTCGTTTCACGATATTGTCTTGTAATTGCACGATTTAGTGTTGCCTGTATGGGAGCTTGTTTACAATGCCCTCAATAGGGAGGATGTTATAAGCACGTAGCATCGTACACTAGGGTGCTCAACTCTCTGTTTCTGGCTTTTTATATGTAAGGTAGACGATGAGGTTGTCACAATGTCTTATTGATCACAAATGGTTTTTTCACTATGACTAATTGGTTAGCAATAGTGATAACCTCATCCCTGTCAAAGATCAGTTAGACATTTAGCCAAGTCATGCGTACACCACTTCCTAGTAAGTCTATGTGTATGAATAGAGGTCGATGTTGGAGACCGTAATGGTTTTAGTGTCCTACTTTAAGCCACCGCATTTACCATCTTTTCTAACATGCCATTCTTACCTCCACGCAGGATCTTTCAACAAAAGACACATGATGCTCATGTGGAGTCGCCTGATCAAGACTTCCTCTTTTGAAGAAATTCTTGCAAATGAACAACATGAGTGTAGCACCTGTTTAGGTGCAGTAGTCGTATCCGTTGCTAGGAACCATTTTGAATAGCAATTGGACCACGTGGTGTAATTGTGGGATTTGTAGGTGTACTCTTTTATCCAAGAACTGGATTTGTACATAATTGAGCGACGTTGTATCATATCTCGGCATAGGTGAGATACGTTTTTGAAACACAAGTGCTCTTCGTTTTGGGGCGGTGTGCATTTCCAGCAAATGCGCTGTTTGTATTTTGTAATGTTTATGAGGTATTTTTTAACATATGTGAGGTATATCAGAGAAGCAGATTTGATTTACAAACTGAAGCATGCATTTTGTGATTTATGCATGACATGTTATAATAAGTTTAACATGTTCTCTGTTGGCTACCTCATTGATTGATTGATTGATTGATTGCAATAAGATTGGCTTTTAGCTTCTCAATGCAGATAAGGAGAATCTGTAATCTGTAGATGAGTGCAGTCCCTGAACATGGGGTGCTGAATCTCTTGAAGCAGCATTGGGTGTCCCAGGATTGCTAAAAAGCAGTGGACTGGATGACGACTGATGGAAGAAAGTCACTCAGGTAGATGGATATGCTTGAAAACAACGTTGGAGCTGCACAGTAAGTTAGAATTGGAAAAAGTGGCCTTTTCGAAATGTGGTCATTTCTTTTGCCGTGTAAAGCTTAAAAGGTCGGAAGCAGTTGGTTGTGGAATATGAGCATGACATTTACACTACAGTTGTCTGTGGCCCACTTGATATTGAACCAAAATCATAAGATAAAGTGAACTCATGGGATATGGAGAAAAGACGAGCCACTGAGATTTCAAGTTCTATAAAAGGAATGTGAAGGGGTTGAGGAAAGTTATAAAGTTTGTCCCCACTTGTGTTTAGTTGCACTTTTGCATGCATTTATTGGGGAGTACTCTGGAATTCACATCATGCGAAATTAGCTTTTGTGAATTTTTTTCTCATAATCAGTTTTGTAATGTAAGTGTATGTAATGTATTGAGAAGTAAGTTACAGTAAGTTTTGTAGTGTATTGAGAAGAAAGGGCCACTTCACACTATGGCCATCCAAGTTGAGAGGTTGTGGTAGTGAATGACCTGAACATTGTTGAGAGTCCAAAAAAAGGCAATAAAAGGCAATAAAAATAGGATTTAAAGCCTTTGGCTGATTACAGTATGGCTAAGTCCAAAGTCCAAAGCCTTGGCAATGAACTCCCACACCCTCTTGATGGAGATGGCTGTAGTGTAAAGTTTTCCATGGCCAAGCCTAAAGTCTTATGCCAATCTAATAATTGAGATCTTGTTATTTTGATTTTTAATAAAAAAAAATCCCCTATGGCCTCTTGACTAGAGTTTGGGTCTCCATTTTTGTTTGATCCAAATCCTAGTTGAGAATTTGTCACCATGTAAGCATTTGGCTACTATGTAGGCAATTTTGGAGACATCAAATTTTAACCCCTAAAGGACCAAGAGTCCCCTCGAGGGACTTTAAGAATTCGGGCAGGTACTTGTGACTTCAATTTTTAATGAATTTTCTTGAAATTTTCACATAAGATAGAAAAACTGATTAGCTCTATGGGAATATTATTTTTTTTTCAATTGGTGACCGGGAGCAAAAGTTATGCCATCCTAAACATAATTTTCATGTCGCCGGGCAGAAAAAAAAAATACAAAAACTTCAAAATTAAAAAATTAATTTTTTTTTCTTATAGATTTTATTTTTGTCTACAAGTGAAGCTTTGATTCATTCCATTTGGATTAGTAATGTGAAAGTTATGAACAATCTTGTTTTTCGGGCAATCTAAGCATCTTCTTGAAAAAATAACTTATAGGGTTCATTTGTGAATGCAATTTTCACAATTTTTCAAAAAAAATTGTTGGACAAGGTTGATTTTGTTTGCTAGAACAATCTCACCATTGGGATTATTGTGTTTCAATTCCATCTATGAGATATTTGCAATTTAGTTTTTCTTTCAATCTTGGACCTACATCTACTTGACAATTTTTTAAAGAATGAAAAAAGAATCTTTATTTTGTGAATTTTTTTTCCTAAGCTCTTAGCTAAACTTCTCAATAGAAAAAAATTTAAATTCAAGGTCTGTAGTGCAAAAAAATTACATAAATGGAGGACAAAGTCATTTGAAGTTGCAAACTAGAGTTTAAGAAAACTTTGTTTTCCAACTTTGAATGCTCATATCTTCCTATCTATATGGTCAAACTTCATGAAATTTTCACCACATGATCTTAATTAAGTAAAGTACAAAATCCTATGGTTAGATTCTAAAAATTTAGTTTTTTTGTTTTTCATGGATGAATGGAACAGAAATGGCAGTTTTGAGTGGTTTTGGGTTGAAAAACGGCCATGGTCCTTTAGGGGTTAATGGAATTTGGATTGTGCCGTGTAGTGTAAAGGATCGAAAGGCAAAATTCATGATTTCCTAAGATTTGATTGGTGGAAACCATCCGATTCTTGACCTTTAGCAATAGTGTGAAATGCCCCTAAGTTTTGAAAAGTCATACCTTTATACTAACATGTTTAGAATGATATTTTGAGTTCAATATATATTATTTTAATGTATAATGTAGTGTAATTTTTTTAGTTTTTTAGTTTTTATGTATGAAGGATAAATCATACATGCCTTTATAAAAAACTTTTAACACCCCAACATCCAATTTTTGGATGACTAACATATTGAAACTTATATTTCTTCCATATTATTCTGTAGATGAAAGTCATCCTAATTTGTTGAGACTATTAACCAAGCTATTGTCTTATTTAATGGTTGGATATGGTATCACTAATGTATATATTTATCTTTTTTACAAATGTAGAAGTATGTCAAGTAGGTGAGCAAGCCAAAATTGCATTGATAGTAGTTCAAAATTGGATTTGCAAAAATGTAGTAATAGAATTAAAGAAATTTAAAAAAAGAATCCATAGTGTTTAGAGAACCTCATTCTTAATTTATTCAAAAAAATTTACTTAACCCCTAAATGCCTAAGCTGCGTTTTTTGGCAACATAGCAATTTTGGGCAGCTCACTACAAATGGAGTTTTTATTTATTTTCTTTAAAATTTTGACACAACATGTGTCCAAGGAGTAGCTTCAAGGCCCAACAATTTTTATAACTTTTGATTACACAGTTAAGAAGTTATTGCATGATATGTTGTTTTGTTTGGAAGTCGGGCAGCCCGGGCAGCTGAAAAAACTTCTTTAAAAAAACTTTTTTTTCCAAAATTGAAATCTCAAATTGATTCTTTAGGTTTTTACGGACATGGGAAGCTTTGAATCATTCCATTTGGATAAAAGAGTCAAAAGTTATGAGGAATTTTAGTTTGTGGGTAGGTATGGTTTTCAAAAACTCCATACCTACCTGCAAACTAAAATTCCTCATAACTTTTGACTCTTTTATCCAAATGGAATAATTCAAAGCCTCCCATGTAAAAACCTAAAGAATCAATTTGAGATTTCAATTTTGGAAAAAAAAATAAATTTAAAGAAGTTTTTTCAGCTGCCCGGGCTGCCCGACTTCCAAACAAAACAACATATCATGCAATAACTTCTTAACCGTGTAATCAAAAGTTATAAAAATTGTTGGGCCTTGAAGCTACTCCTTGGACACATGTTGTGTCAAAATTTCAAAGAAAATAAATAAAAACTCCATTCGTAGTGAGCTGCCTGAAATTGCTATGTTGCCAAAAAAACGCAGCTTAGGCATTTAGGGGTTAAAAAACTAACAATATTTTGCTTTAATAGAACTTAGAAGGAATTTCAAAGTTTCCCTTTCGTAATTTATAAAAAGAAAATTGACAATAGCATTCGTGAATCTCACCACATGGATGGAATTCAAAACTCAAAATCTACAACGTTGATTTCTTATCACATTACATTATGGGGTTAACATATCTTGCTAGCAAATTTGGCACTCATAAGGTTTGGCAACATTAAATTGACTTTATTTTAATTTGACCACTTTGGGGATGAAAAAAGTAAATCTGAAAGAAGTTTGAAGTTGACCCCTCATGGCGGCTTTGGCCCTTGGCCCTATCTAATTCATTGTTATATCTGGTAATCTTCAAGAAATGTAGACAATAATTTTTGGATTTTCTCAATTAGAACCAAACATTCTACTAATGTCTAGTAATTTGTTTTGTTTCAATTGCCGTAAAGGACCAAGTTTTTGTAAATTATAATTGGAAGTTTGAGCAGGTTTGTACAAAATTTGGATAGGTTTCTACAAAGGGAATATAGACCACTAACAAAATTGAGTAAAAATCTAAAATGTTTTCATTCAAATAACTGTACTATAAGCATCAGTGGATAAAGTCCAAAAGTAGATATACAAAAGTTGCAATGTATGACATATTCCATATTACCATGGAAGTTTGAAGGAAAAACTAGTTGTAATTTGAAAGAAAGTCAATTTTGAAGTTTGTGAAGTCTAAAATTCAGTTTTATTCACTATGCATTAGAATCACCTTATTTTTTGTCAATGTTCTCTTAGAACTTTGAAAAGACTTTTTGTGCCTTGGTATGTTGGTATACTTCATTTCAAATTGATATAAACAAAAATTTGAAAGGAATTGACATTTATAGACATTAAAATATCAACAATTTAACAAGCATGCAACTCAAAAAATATTTGTTTTGCCTTGCACTATCCTAAATCATGTGTAGATGTGTTTATTTTACTAGTTATAGGCCCCTCTACCATACTAACATGCTGAGGGACAAAAGAAATCTATTTAAAGTTCTAAGAAAAAACTAACAAAGGATATGGTAACTCTAATGTATAGTGAATAAAATTGAGTTTTAAACATGGCTAACTTTGAGATTAATTTTCTTTCAAATCACAACTAGTTTTTTTCCCTAAACTTCCATCATAATGTAGAATATATCACACATTGCAACTTTTGTATATGTACTTTTAGACTTGTCCATTAATGCTTATCATACAGCTCTTTGAATTAAAACATTTTAGATTTATACTCAATTTTGTTAGTGGTTGTATGTATCTTTTTGTAGAAATGTAATTATTTTGTGATTGAATTCATAGATCAAAAGTGTATTATCCAAAGTTTTTTTTATAACTAATAACTAATTGGCAGAGTGGATAGCTTAAGTGATGAGTACAAAACCTATCTTCTATTATAGAATTTTGTCAAGTATATAACTAATATGACATTAGATTGCAACCATAAAAAAACAATAAGTGCAGAAATTTCAATGTATGAGTAAAATTTTGTTTATGCTCAGGGAAACAAAAAGACATTTTCTTTTTGCCTAAACACTAAAATTTATAGTTGCAACCTACTTCAAAGTTCTTGTAAAAAAAACTTACAAATTTCTAATTTCCAAGTAATCTAGGACAATTTTGTATAGTTGATTTCTCAAAAAATAATTTTTTTTTTAATCACCACTTTAAGAATTGACAACTTATTAGAAATTATATTTAAAACTATCTCTATGGTGCTTGTGAAGAACTTAAACATGCTCTCCTAAAGTCACTTTCATCATACAATTGACAAAAGAAATTTAATATGGGCCCATCTAACTTGATTTCAACATTTTATCACTAAAATCACTATTTTTTGTTTCAAAGATTTCATTTATTTGAGCAAACTTTATCCATTCAATCATTTTTCATTCAATATGATAAGGCTATATTTATATTTCTAAACATTCATAATTAATCATTCTCAAAACATTCAACCTTCTTATTTATGTTATTATATTAAGACCTACCTCAAACTAACGATAATCTTTAATACTTCAAAAGTGAACCTATGCTACATTCCTAGTGTGCTTCAAGGACAAAGCCTTTTGTAGCTATTAGTAGCAACTTCTTTTATATTATCTCATTTGTATTTAGATACATAGGATTTGAGCTAATTAAAACCAAGACTAAGCATAAAGATTTGGTAACCCATTAGGTCTCTTGTGTGGCTATATTATTTATGAATAAATTATCCTTTAAATGCTCTTGATGTAGAAAATTTGCATTATTGTATCTTCCAACAAGATAAAATTAGGACATAACTTAAATAGGACATTTTTTTGTGCAAATCTTATTTCAAATTTTGAAAGGTTTTAGAATTTCATTTTTTCACTTTTCAAATTTATACTCAAATTGAATGGTAACTTATATTAGACCTACATTATTTTGCATGTACAAACAACAATTATAATAGTGAATTATGATGTATGAATCCTACTACTATAGGTGTAGGGTAGTTCACCATATATTAATTCAAAAATTCAAAAGTGAAATTTTTTATAAATTTGTGAGAAAAAAAGGTGAATCTTTCAGTGAATATAAAAATAATTTGTTGAAAAAGTAGAAAATTCGAGATGTTTGAAAATGTCAAAGAAAATGTTCCCTCCAACACCTTTATGAACTTTGTCTATAACTTTTGATTGGAGTCTTGAAATCTCAATCGGATTTTTGAACATGAAACTTAGCTTGATTTAATAACTTTTTTTTAGTTCAAGTTTTTTTCCTAAAAGTTATTCTACTATGCCTAAATGAAGTCTGAAATTCTGTTTTGAATACAATTTCTACTTGTGAATTGATTATGAGTGGTAGAGCTCTTACAAATCCTCATTTACATATCCCACATGGATTGTCTTAGCTCCTACCACCCCACTTATATAAGTAGTTTGTTTTCTCATATATGTAACACAGGGAGATTTTTTGGGTTTACTAAGTGGTAAACTCACTACCATTACCACTTTGGAAGTGGTAGTAGTACTGATTTTACCACTTTGAATGTGGTAATGGTAGTGAGTTCACTATGTAGTAAACCCAAAAAATCTCCCTGTGTAATCTAACAAGTGGCTCATGTAGCCATGTGAGAGACAACGACGCTAATTTGTGAGCCTAAAAGCGTGAGCTCAAGAGCTATGAGCATACTTTTTGTGAGCCCAAATATGTACTATAAAAAAGTTGCAAGTTTTTCAATGTTTTAAGAAAAATCTAAACATTTTAAATAACTGAACATGAAAATGTGGACCTATTACCGTGGACCTATTACCGTGGAAAAGTTGCCATTGTCTTACCACAATGGATGAATGAATGGGTTAGAATATGATTGACTATCTTATTCTACAACTTGTATAACTTTCACAAAAATAATCATTATCACATGTATTTTATAGAACTATGAATTTCTATAACTAATTTTAGTACCAAGATCTATAATATTTGAAGGATTTAATCCGCATAAATGAAATTAATTTAGTATCAAAATATAACGTGTAATATTTTGAATGATGTGGCATTAGGTGTCTAGATTCTAAAGTCTAAATCCCTTGCCTACTATCATTGGAAATCATTTGTCATTGAAGGAATCTACATGTTCATAATAAAGAGGCCCCATTCCCATCATTGGTTATTCATTAGGAAAATGAATCTACTCCTATTATTCAATCTCTTGAAGAAAAAAATATTTAGGTTTGCTAAGAAAAAAGATCACCTTCAAATTTATCTGGGTACCAAGATGCCATATGAAGGTGTGGAATTATAACTCCAATTACAAAAAGATAATAAATGATATGAAAGACCTTAGGTTATAAAAAACTTAGTTGTTTTAGGGCTATAAATTCATTAAAAATGTAGTCTTGGTGCCACACAGGTCTCTACAAAAATCCCTTTCAAAGTCATTCTAGGGTTAGAATTAAGAATATACTTTTGCACGCAAACTAAGTATTTACCATTCCATGTTTTGACATTGGTCAAAATAAAAGACACTATCTGAAAACACGTTGCACGTGTAAGACATCTAAGAAATTAAAAATAAATTAAAAGTCCAAAATATATAATAAGTATTAGTTGCTAATTGGATACACAAACACTCAAACAAATAGCATATTGGAGTAGTTCATCCATTCTTTATTCATACTACAATACTATACCTTTAGCTTTGTCATCCTTGCCTTCTCAATTAAGAATGTTCATCACCTCATCTATGTTGAGCTTGGACATGAAGGAACTTGTCCTTGTTGAAGTCTACCTTATATAAATAATGGAAATTATAGTATAGGTATAGTTCACATATTTTCCTTACTTTCTAATGGATGTAGATACTATGCTAGTAAAGTACAAGCAAGTGCACGCCAGGAAATTTGAGAGAGTCACCCGATTAACCATGTGGTGAGGTTCTACGTCAGATTGTAGTGTAATGACACATCCAAGTCCCAAGTATGGCAAGATGTTCACTACTAGAATAGCCTCCGTCACTTTTCGACATTTTCAAGCACTCTCCCATTGATTTCGATGATCATTAGTAGGTATCTTTTCATTCTTGTAAATGCTCTTTTCATTGCAAATGCATAGAAGCGTGTCAGCATGAGAGGGTCTTCCGTAAGTCTATTCAATAACCTTAAATAGTTTTGAGGATGTGAATAGGTGTCACAAAGACAAGGATGGTCATTCCTAAAGGTGGAACCCCACCTCTTTAAAGAATATAATTTCATCGATAGTTAGGGTAGTACCAATCATTACTAGCCAAATCTTGAGAATTTGTGGTCGATTTAATACATGAGAACATTTCAAGAACTAAAAACTTTAAACTTGTCCATAACGGCATCAATGACCTCCCTTGAAGCATTTCTTTAGGTTCCTTTCCTTTGTATACAAGCTAGGAATGTGCCCAAAAACTCCTTGCCAACAGCCAAAGCAATGGCTAATGTTTTTGTTGTAGGGGTCTTAGCAACCTCTTGAGCAATAAGTCCTCACACGGTGTCTATGGAATTCCTACACAAACGATTTCCCTCTAGATGACTATGACTACCTAGATGAATGCAAGCCCGGGTCATATTAGTTGAACCTATAACATAATAAATTTTGTCATTGCAAAAATTTATGCAAGTAGAAGGCACCTTACAAATTTTACAGTCTAATATTGAGTCTTTTGGAAAAATTGTGCCTACTAGAAAGGAAATACTTGTGTTATATGACCATTCAGTTTCATTTCTCTTTGAACATTGCTTCAAGTAGTCACATGTAATGTTTGTGCATGTCAAATGACCAATATAAGCTGATAACTAACTTTTTGAATTTTAAACTAAGATCATTGTGAATATTAGAGGTTATAGTGCAATACCATATATGTCCATTGTAGCGTTTATCCATGTCATTCATGTTTCTAAAAGAACTACAAGATGCTATTGACTAACATAAGGTGGCAACTCAAACACAATGTCACCATCAAAAGTAGTTGAAAGAAATTGAACCTTATGGTAGTTCAAGGAATCAAAATCAAGAGAAGCAAGTTTGTTTTTGGATTCACAAATAAATCCTAACTTTCTCAAGCCTTGTATTACAATAGAAAACTTCTCAACCAATTAGATAGAATGGAGGATGTGATAGAATTGAACTACCAACACTATTGTCACATGTACCACCAAATTGTGCTGAAACCAACTACCTAGAAGCATCTGTCATGTAAGATGTAGAAGAATGAGGGCAAACATCTATTGGCTTGTCCTTTGAATTGCTTGATAATTCAACTATCAAACTAGAAAATTTCATTTTGTAGAATTGATACCAAAACAATCATGTACATCAATTGACTCAATTGGACTTCCTACTTCAACTTTCACAATTCAAAGAATTGGCACTTATACTATAGATGCATTAGATTTGGGGGTCAACATCTCTATAGAAGCAACTACTACAACTGAAGGCAACCCAAACTGTTGATCAACTAGCGATTGTAGTAAGTGTTAATATTTCATTACTAAATGCGGGCTCACTAGATGCAAGTTTTTTCTTTCTACGCCCCATCTAAGGTGAGGGTAAGTCTTTTTTGGAATTACTGCACATCCTTATCTTTGTGAGGGTTGCAAAATTTGTGCACACCGACTTAGTTGTGGGCTTTGTTTGAAAATTTTATCCCCAAAAAGGACCCCACGAAGCCCAATAATGACCCAAGTGTCATCGACCTCTTGGTACCAAGAGGTGTTCTTAGGTTGTCAATTCTTGCTACTTTCCTTGAGTAAGCATGTGCCCTCAATACCAAGAGAGTCGACTAAGGTGACAAAAATCACAATGTAATGAGAGCAAATTGTACTCTCAGTACCGAGACAACTTCCATGGGTGTTGATTTTCGCAACATCAACGGAGAAGGATTGCAGTTCCGGTATCAAAACAAGTGACTTGGGTGTCAATTCTTACTACAATACTAGAAATTGTTTGAGCTTTCAATACGGAGAGATGTAACCATTGTACCTATATTGGTAGTGCAACTAGCATGAGATTAAGCTATTGGCATCAAGAGATGTGGTTGTGGTTCAAATATTGTAAGGTTGACGGGAGTGAGAGTGTGTTTTACGTACCAAAAGATGTGCTTAGGGTGTTGATGCTCGCAGCTTAACCCCTAAAGTTCCTTCACTATGTTTTAACAAAAACTGCTTCAAAACTGCCATTTTTAGGATAGCTACCAATTTTTTTTTTTAAAAACATTTTTTGACATATGTAACCGTAGGATCTTTTAGTGAAATAGTTTGTAAAGATGTAGAAAAAATTTCAGAAATTTTCACCATGTAGATTGCAAGATATTAGTGTTTGAAGTTACAAAAATCATTTTTTTTTCACTGCGAAAATCCGGGCAGCTGCACTTCAGAAGGCCACATTTGTATGAAAAAATGTCCAAAATGGTTGCAACTCTTTGGATTCATTCTCCAATTCAAGTTGGCTACATGCTTGAAAATTTTCATATCATTTGGAATTGTACAACATGTACAAAAAAAATAGTAAGTAGAAAGAAGTAGAGAATGATTCAAAATACTAAAATGGTAAAAATTTATTTATTGAATTGAAAAATGCCAATCCCAAAGGTTCAAATGTTGTAATAAACAACCTACACCCAATGTTTTAAATTTTTTTCAAAAATATTGAAAATTGAGTAAAATAAAGGACTTCAAAGTTTATTTTAGAGAAGAGAATCCATAACTACCCGCAAACTAAAATTCTTCATAACTTTTGACTTATTAATCCAAATGGAATGATTCAAAGCTTTCCATGTACATATAAATCTATAAAACCAATTTCAAATTTTTATTTCCAAAAAAAGTGATTTTTTCTGATCTGCCCAAACTGCCCGAGTTGAGAAACAAACAACGTTTTATGCGATAACTTTTCAACCATGTAGTCAAAAGTCACGAAAATTATTGGGCTTTGAAGATACTCCTCGTCCACACCTTCTATTAAAGTTTGGTTCCAAAATATGAAAATCTCTAGCCACACGTACCTGCCCGAAATCGCTATGTTGCCAAAAAAGGCATGTTGGTCCTTTAGGGGTTAAACAAAGTGACTTGTTGCTCTTCGTACCCAAACAGGTGTTGGTTCTTGCAGGGTGACCCCTAGATATTCAACTCTTGGTATTATGAGAAGGACTTAGGGTCCTGATGCTCGCAACTTGTTCCGATGGGGAAAGATCTCTTGGTACCGAGAGAAGAATTGGGTTGACAATAGTCGGACCACTTATCCAAGAAGGAGCTAGGGTGACAATGGTAGCAATATAATTGTAATATTTGTTTTGCAATTACTCTCATCAATTACTCATTGGGATCACCAAATAAAATGTGCAAGAATGAGTAGTTTTAAAATTTGGATAGCATTCACTACCAAGATACAACACTCTTTTAAAAGGTCTAATGCAATGAAAACTTTTTCAAATTAGTCTTTGTCCATTATATTAAAAAGTTTGAAATCATTAACTCATCTCACCCTAACCTTATTCAAATCTAGCCTGACTTTCGCACCTAATAAGAATCTCTCAGTACCAAGATAAAGAATTCACAACCGCTACCTTGCAACAATAGAGGCCTAAATAGCTAAAAAATCTACAAGGTCAAGTGATCATAAAAGCTCTCTCGCTACCGAGAGCTTTCTATGTGGTTTCATAAGTCGCAATAACATTTTTATGAGCTAGGTTCAATATGAATTAGTAGTTTAGTTTCTAGAATCTCACGTGCAAATATGCAATAGTTTCTTCAAAAAAAACTCTCTCAATACCAAAATGAGAAATTTTAGAGCCTTAGGTTGTAAAAATGGACTCTCAAGTTATAATCAATTTCTATAAAGAAAAATACTTTCCTTGCAAAATCTATGGTATAAGTATCCTAAATCAAACTTTTCAAACTAAAATTCTTATGTTCTCTAGTAAGGCATATGTTTTTGAGAGCATCTTTGAAAAAACTAGGAATGTAATCCTAAAAGATTCTGTAATCATCGCAGAAAGGATACCCCAATTTAAATTTTAGGTCCAAGGACCCCTAGGCAACAGACTCCTCTCGCTACCAAGACAATATATTCAGAGAGAACATGTTGGAATGAAGTTAAACTGAACTTAGAAATATCATCTAGAAATTCATTAAAATGAATAAGGGAAACCTCTTCCTAGAATCAAGTCTTGTTTCTTGGGAACAATGTGTTGCTATTTTGTTACATAGCTAGGCCTATAAGGAAGGACTTTTGATACCAAGAGGCCTTGTGCTAAAGGAAGGCTTTGACCTTTTAAGCTTTCTTTTGTGAATCCAAAGCTCGTAGTTGTCATTGTGATCATTGTTTGGTAGTGTTGTGATTGTGTTTGAGGTCTTGTTAGTGATTGTGTATGTTGTGTCGCAAACCTTGGCCTCTGAGATAAGCCTCTCGGTACCGAGAGGGCTTTGGTGGACGAGGGCTTGCAACTTTTTATGAATCCAAGGTAAGAGGCGCCACATGGCAGTTTTGGAAGGGGGTCTTATTTGTACTGATTTTAATCAGAGAAGTGCTTTTGAGCTCAAATATGGAATTGGTTTTTCAATTAAACTCTTGGTTTAGGACTGAACTAAATATTAACATTAGAATACCATTAGAAAATGGTTTAGGGGTCGGGTGATAGTTTACAAAGTAAGAAAATAGTTTGGGGGAAATAGTAGGAGAAATAGATGAAGCAAGCCATCATTGGATGGATTCTCAAAAAAAAACTTAAAAGCTCAAAGCCTCCCTACCAAAGGCTTCTCGGTATATCCCAAAAACAACTATTAAAAAAGGTGTTTTTTCTTCTTATGACTATAGGAACTACTATCAAATTCTTGCATTAGTCCGTTTGGATTTGAGTAAATAAAATAAACCAAGTGCTTTAGACTAGTGAGGTAGTTCCAACATTGCAAGTAGCTATATTAGATCTCGGCACCGAGACAGAAATTCATATGGCCTTGCTTTGCAGTCATAGGAGGAAAATACTTTAAAATATAAGTAGTTCATTGTGAAAATAAAATAGGATTGTTCTACATTTTTGCCGGAGTCCAACATTCCATCACTAAATAATGTCTCTCGCTAGCGAGAAAAGAAATATGTAGTCTCTCTTTTGCAACATATATCATTGATCCAAGGGAATGTATTGTAGAAATCCTTGCCAAACGATGATGTTGGTCTACCATTGCAAAGGTCATTTGAAACATATTTGGAAGAATATTTGCTAAACTATATATCTCTATTTTATAGCTTGAGAGAGATTAGAAATGCATTTAACTTATTCCTTGTTTGCTTTCAATGGATTAGAGAACTATTATTTATATTCTTGTATATTTTTAGAGACATGTACAAAGGATATAAGCTTTTAGGACTCATCATGACTAGTACTTAGTGCCTCAAAACTGTATTTGTTATTTAAACATTGCAATTTTTTATGTTTGATATGCTTTAGGGAACTTCATTGATTGATAGCCTACTAAAGTAATTTTAATTTTGGTTGGAGTCTAATCCTTGCGCTAGATTATTTTATGACAATCATATGTATTTATTATATTCTTGTCTTATTGGTCAGTTGAAAATTCAACATTGTTATGACTCTATTCATATTGTGCTTGTACAATTTTACATCACAAAATGACAGTAATCCTCCGATGTCATTGGCCATCAATGACATTGTGAATAATGCACAGTTGTACAATGCACACACTTTGATTGTTGTAAGAGAAGACATTGTGTGAGGCATGGATATTGGTAAGGGGGATGAGGAAGACGGGGAAGATGCGATTTACAAGAAGCAAAATTTGGATTTTGTATCAACAATATTTAGTTTGAGATTGAAACCACATAACCTCTGACAATTAAAAATTTCATTGTGTCATCTTGTTCCAATGCCTTTGGTATGGCCTACATTATCATATGACATATCAAAGCTTGAGTAGGACTTCATCCAAGGGTATGAAGATGGCACTCAAGTATTCTATGTATAGATTTCACATGAAGAAGGGAAGTTTGAAGTGTTTTCTGTTGCTAAGGACAAATGGGGCTCCCTATGGAATACTTTGAATAATGATTTCAACATCCTATTCAATAATATACTTGAGCTCAAACACTCGGTGGATGCAAAGTTCTATGTCTGCGACGGAAATCAATGATGTATTGCACAAATGGGACATATTAAGTCATTCTACTCTATAAATTAAAGAAGAATTGGTACATCTATGTGGACTCCATTGTCTTAGATACAAGAGGTCGAGTTAGTGCAGTGATATTGGTTATGCATGATATTAACAAGTAGGTTTCTTTCTCTTTTATTATTTTTAAAATTTGTTTCATTTGTAGTTGCTTTGAGGTAATCAGTTGAATCTTACCTTTTGTATAGGCACATACATCATTTACATGTGAAGACAAATCTAATTTACACTTTATATCATATTAAGAAGTATGGATTTATGCCTATTGACAAGTTCAATGAACTTTTGAGTGCAAAATATATGAAAGCATGTCAATAGAATACTCGAAAGATATGGTATTTCATGCTGTTGGATGTCTTTACATCCTTCATTTTTCAAGTAAGACTTTCATTACCTTAGTGTTTTGCATTCCTTTTAGTATGTTTTTGTTGTTGAGATGGCAACCTTTTTGTTCTACTTTATACATTGATTATTCATATGTTTTTAATGATTTTCATTTTGTAGCAAGAGATCGCAACAATGGTAGATGCTAGTGTCTGCAAGTATCACAAAGAAATACCTTTAGAAGAGGTGACCGTTCAAGGGTTTGCAGTGGCAATGTGGGTGGCTACAAAGGAATCAACTAAGAAACTCTACAAAAAAACTTTCTAAGATTGTTTTTGTAGCTCATACACCCTTGGAGAATGACTAGCTTATAGAGGTACTTCCATGGATTCTCTCACTGCATTTTTTTCCTTACAATGTTGTTATTGAGGATACTATTAAAATTATTGTGGTAATTCTTGGGTTGAGCAATATTGGAGTTTGTATTATGTTGAAGAATTGAGCTTAAACAAATTTCAGCTTATTGCTATTACAAATGCAAGTCCCAACCAAAAAGTCAAGTGGCTTAGGGGGCTCAATTCTTCTTGTCCAATTTGAGAGGCTTGCCATTTCTCTTCAAGATGAGCTAATGAAGAAAAGCTTAAATCAAAAAATAGACTACTATTTCCAATACTTACCTTATTGTTTTTGTTTCTTTGGCAAATTGAAGATTCTGCTCTAGAAATGTATGAGAACATAATTTGGTGAGATAACATTCAATTGAATATAAAGGTGGATTAAGAGCAAAAATCCCTTGTAGAATATATAGAAAATTGGCATATGAAGTTGTGGAATCACACTTTCATAGAAGTCTTCAAGGGAATTGACACATTCAAAAAATTAGATTTTTTTAAGGACTTCAAGGGCTCCACCAACGTTGTGACTTGTGAGGCAAATCTTATATAGGTATTGCGACTTATCCCTCTCTTAGTGTTTTCTATATTTACGTTTAAGATGATAGTTTTCACTATATCAATGATTTTTTTGGTCTTCAATCACAACTACTATGGCTAAATGAATGATAATGTTTTCAGATATTTTAAATTTGAGTTGTACGCAAAAAAAGCAATTGTGAAGGCTAATTTATGAATACATGGCTTGATTGTTTGTTGATCAATTGTATGTTCACTCCATCTCAAGAGAAGAATTAGCCAAGTGTTCATCTTTAAGTTGAGGCATGGTACCTTGAATGCAAGACACTATGCCCTAGTCCTCGAGAAAAGGCTCGAACCTTCATGCAATTGTTTATAGAGGGGACCACCTAACATGGTCACATTGTCATGGACTGCACCGCAACTATAGGTCAATTTTCTTCTTTGTTTTCTCTATTGTTGAGTATTTTACATTGTATGAGTTGTGCAAAATCCTAACTATTATACTTTCATAATCTCTACAGGTTTGACCATCTATGCTTGTTGTGCTATTGGAGACTACGTCGTAGCATTGAAAGAGGGTAAGTCCTTTTTTGAAGCCCTACTTGCTTTGTTGATTTGCATCATTTCCACTTCAAAGGTAAAATCGAAGATCTCTATAGCTCCTCCAATTGATCTTGATGATGAGGAGGTGTTGAATTGTTGATACACCGTATCCCAAAGAAATTACAATTTAGTAAGTAAGTTTATCTTTAATCTTCTTAATTGTTACTTTGAGGCAACTTTTTTTACACATAGTTCTCATATTTGTTCATTCTTATTTTGTAGGCAAAGTAAAAAAATGAAGATGGCGAGACATTGACTATTCTTTGGAGATTTGGCATTCTTATGTAGTCTCTCTAAACATTTTCATCTACCAATGTATGTTGAAGTAGTAGTAGTGCACCTTGAATCTCATGATCTTAAACTATCTTCTAAAGCCCCTAAGGTAGATCCATGTGTTTTGATATATATAAATGACTCCACTAAAGAGTCTAGTGATGAATCATCATATAGTGATGAAAGCTTTGCATCTAGATCTTCTAATTGTACTCTTCATGAATCTACTCCATAAGCTTTATCTACTATATTTTTACATGAGTTTGATGTTTATTTATAGCATGATATATTGTATTTTCTATAATGTATTATTTCCTTACCTTTTGTTGTAATCAAGAAGCTTCAATTGCCAAAAAAAATTTTGCTATGTAATTGCAATTCACCTTGCCTCTGAACCACGGTCATAGGTCTTTATTTTCAAAATTACCAAAAAAATATGCTAGTAATTGGAGGCTCTTAGGCTCACAAGCTCACAAGCTCAGCTCCAAGGCTCACAAAATAGCACCCCCGTGTGAGAGACTCATATGTGAAATGAGTATTTGAGCTAGGGTAGTTAACCTAGCTTAAAGGGTGAAATTATAGTTAATTATTTATTCAAAAAGTTGAATTTCAAATAACCCCTTTTTTGGGTGGTGAACACTACTTTTTCAAATTAAATAAATATTTTCCAGGGCGAAGCTGCCATAAACCTATGGTAGTTGCACATATGAGAGCCATAATTCCAAAAGTTGATGAGCATCTTTCAAACCATAACTTTTTGCATGCTATTCCATTCTCTAATTACAATATAGAATCAAGTCATTTTCTTCTCCTAAAAAGAAATTGAAAGCTCACAATCAAAATCAGTGTAAAATAATTGAAATTAATAAGAATGGTGAATCTAAGTTTTTCAAGATGATTCATTTTTGACACACAATGTGCCCAAAAGAGGCATACCACCCCACCCCATCCCCATCCACTACCCAAAATTTCCTAGTTGTTGATTAAAAATTAAAAATAAATTGAAATCCCTCTTAATACCATTGATTTTATACCAAATACATATTGATTACTGAATATGGAATATGGAATATGGAATATGGAATACATACGGAATATTAAATATATACAGAGTATTGAATGCATACTAAAGACATTGATATAAGCCATGTCATTTGGTGAACAAACTACTCATCACAAATATAAGTATACATGGGTTTTGTGTTACAAAAATGAAAAACCTAGGTGGGTGGGGTAATAAATTAAAAAATTAGACTTATTGAGTTAACATTGAGTTACTTCCACTTTTCAGTACATTGCCTCACAATGTAGTGAAAAGTGGTAGTAATGACATATAATTGGTAGAGACCATAAGTTGGATTGCAATTGTAATTATTAACTAAAAATGTCAATGGTTAACTCCAAAATGTTCAATCAACCATTTTATGGTTATTCTTTAACTTTGAAAAATAATTTTGGATGGAAAAAATCTATTTACTTATATATGAATTAGATTGGTTTGGCTTTCTAATTTTATATTAAACAATAATATCACTATAATTAAACAAAGATTACAAAGAAAATAGTACAAAGAATTTAATATTTTCCTAGAGCTAGAAAATTTGTTATTTAGAACAAGTGTTGTTGTTTTCATTACTAAAGATAAAAATAGTTCTTTTTGGTGGATTTATGAAGTTGACCCCTAAAGGACTTGAAGGCCCTCTTGGATTTTTTGATGATCCAAACAAGTTCCATTGACTTGATAATTTGAAGTTTTTGTATAAAATCTTTAAAATGAATTTTAATTATCTTTGTCAAAAAATTTACATGTGAAGCTTTCTTTAATGTCATTTAAAAAAATATTGAAAAACTCTAACCATTTTATTTGTTTCAATATAAATCAAAGTAACTATAAATACATTTTTAGAAAAGATTTATTTATTTAATTGTATAGACTGAATAATATCTACTTCTAAACATTTGAACCATTCAATTCCAAACAATTAGGTGATACTTGTCTTATAGGTGGATAGCTTGTAGGTGGAAAGTATAGCACAAGTTCCAAGATCAATAGTTGTGAGGAGAGGGGCTATTTGATTTATTTATAATATAAGGTTTGTTAAGTTAACAGTCCCTTTTATGTAATATCCAAAAGACTAGATGATATGGATTAATACTTTTGTATTTTTGTGTTTGGATCGTATTTTGATATTTGTAGCCATATTTTTGTAGCCATATTATATTGTATTATAATTTGTATATGTATCCATATTTATATGTACATACCTATATTATTATTTATATGTTTATATGAATGTATTATTTTTCAAAAAGAAAGGGGGTTCTTGTTTTTATCAAAATTAATCAATAGTTGTCTTTTTGCTATGTCAAAGGAGGGGGAGGGGAAGAAGGGGAAGAGGGGAGGGTTGCATCTTTTTAAGGGATATGAAGAGTTATAAAGAGTTTAATTTTGCAAGCAATGAAAATGAAAATAGATACAAAGTTGATTTTTGAAAACAAAATTTGAAATTTTTCAAAGAAAAACAAAATCAGGGGACACATATTGCTTACTTAAACATTTTCAACATTAAAACTAACAATTTTTAATTTTTTAATCAAAATTATTAGCAATATAGGTTTATTTTTTATCCTCTTGTTCATCCTTCTTTTTTATAATTTTTTTAAGGATGAATATGAGACTTTTTTGCATAAAATTTTTCTCATGTATTTTCAATCCATTTTACAATATAAATTCACCTTTGAAAATTCTAGAAAAAACTACATTTTGAAGTTAGGCACATTGAACTAGCAATGGGTGGGAATTTCTATTATAAAATATAATATTTATAACCTTCCATCTTCCAACACCTTAGGATTTGACACAAGAAAGATATTCCTCCTTCCAAATCATTTGCAAGCTCACAGGTTAAGATGGCAACAAGTTATGCGAGAAGGATGTATTTGAACAAATTAAACACTAAAGTTGCAAGGCCTTTTTCTCATATAAAAACATTCAATACTACCATTGTGACAAATCATGGAGAAATCATGATTGCAAAGAAAAATAATTTTAAAAATTGTATTATGCATATCTAGCCATAGGATCTTGCACTAGACTTATATGAAAATATGTATTAAAAATTTCAAGAAACTTTGATCATGTAGATTCCAAACTATTCACATTTCAAGTGAAGAAAACAATTCTTTTTTACAACTTACATGATTAGATTATGACACTTTGAGTCTTTAGAGCTTCAAATTTTTGCAATACAAATTTTGAGCTAAATTTTATCCTAGATTGAAGAACTAAATTAAAAGTCTAGAGAACAAATTATAGAAAAACAACTTGATTCTCATTTCTTTAAAAAACTATTGGACAAAAGAAAGATAAGATTGAAGTATGAACTAAGTTGTTAATAGCCCAATGATAGAAACACAATAATTTCAATGATGAAATTATTCTAGCAAGCACAATAAACCTTGTGGAGTTTTTCTATTTCAAAAATTGAGTTAAAAAAATAAATTCATTAGGTTATTTTTGCAAGACTTCAAGATGCAATGATTGTCTAAAAAATAAGAAGCTCCATAATTTTCACATCACTAATCCAAAAAAAATGAATAAATGCTTTCCAAACAAAATCAATATACAATCTTGTGTACTACTTGAAAATTCAATAAAAATAATAACTTTAAATTTTCTTCAAATATTTTTGTTGCCTAATAAGCTCCATTATGTGCTCAAGATTGTATAAGCATTTCTCCCATATAAAGATTGAAATAAAAAAATTGTATTTTGTAAAGCTAATGTATTTATTTACTTTCAAAAAGATTTCAAAAAGATTTCTTAAAATTGAGATCATAGTAGCCTATCCAAATTTTCATTTAATTTATTCTTTGAAGAGACAATGGGATTTTATGCACATTAATTAAAGGATCTTACAATTATATTTGTTCAAGAATAAATCGAAAAAAAAAATTTAGCCATGCTTTGGGCACAAGTATTTTGAATCAATTTTGAGCTTTAAGAAATAGCAATTTTATATGGTTAAAGTAGAGAGTTGGTAAATACATTTTGCTTCACTTAAAATATGCAATTGTGCTCAATATTTGAGATTTTGTAGCATATTTTGTACTTGATATGAATTTTCTTCATTTGTATTAAAGGATTCATGGTACTTACAAATTTTTTATAAAAACTTTTGAAAATCTTATGACTTATAAAAGATATGCAATACTACCTCTATAATTTAAGATTGAAATTTGTAAATTACCTTATGCATACATATTGGCAAAATGGAGTATATATTGTAACAAGCTTATTTTTGTTTCATTGAAGTGACCACTTAGTAAGGTAGGGGTCCATAAAGTGTCCATGTAAGAATTGAAATTGAATTTTGGAGAGGTGGAATTTCTTGAAATATTTTTCAGCAAACTTCCTTCAAAAGACAAATGGAATTGGCATTTAATCCTTTCATATCCTTTGGAGCTTTCTGGAATTAGTTATGAATTTTTAAAGTCAAAATGACATGGGGCTCTAAAGCTACCCACCTAATTACTCAAATGTGCATTGTTTAAATATTCCTATAAATATGAAAAAGCAACATTTACAAATAATGTATATTTGAAGAAGTAGGCAATTTTAAAGCTTATCTTAGCAGATCTCAAGCCTCTTACCTCACACCTCATTCTAATGGAATTCTATTGCAACCTCTATAAAGCATTGTATTCTAAAACTTGATGCTTTATGGTCAAATTATCAATTGTGAATTTTAAGAGATTTATTATTTGTATTTATAGAAACTAAAAAGTCTAATGAAGTTAGTTTCTATTCATTTTACAAAAATTAAAATTTTATAAAAATAATTAATAAGTGGATTTTTGCAATAACAAACTCTTTGTACTTCAACTTGTTGTAGTCTAGGTTTTGTCTAAATCCCACAAAACCTAGGACTATAGTATAGGTTCAAATCTAGGGGAATGATCAAACAGTCTAACGTTTTAGTGGCTAAAGTCACATGTATTTTAGATTAAAATGGAAAATACATACTAATGTCACAATATTTATAAGCTGACAATTTGTGACAAATACAAGCACATTTAAATACAAATTGTTTTCTTTTACAAAGATTAAGTGTAAATAACTCCCTCGATCATGCCAATTGAGTTCCAAACTCAGCCCAAAGATCACATCAATTTGTTCAACTCGCCACAATACATAATCCATCATAAAATTATTTACTCACATAGATGTAAAGCTTCTAATTCTATGGTCACAACCTTCAATGTAATAGACAATTTGACAAACTATTAAATAATCAATTCCAATCACTAAATTTCAATCTACATACACAATTTATTGGTGCATACATAGTAGACAATTTGACAACTAAAAAACAATAGGATCCAATGATTGGATCTACACATCCAATCAATTTGTCAAAATAATATAATAAACAAATCCAATCATTGGATTAAATATCAAGTTGTCAAAATGTCAGATACTTCTACAATATGACAAATAATTTGACAACTTATTTAATTACCCACGCAAAAGCAAGTCCAATCACCAGATCAATGCTTCAAGTTGATGACTTACACATGCATCTAATATTCAAAAAGAAAAATATTTTTCTACACACACATTAAAGTACACAATTAACTAGACAAACTCAATCACTGGATACCAATCTTCAAATCAATCCAAATTCAATTATATAGACAAAATCCAATCATTGGATTAACAACAAAGCCACCACAGTCAATCACAATTTTTTAGTCAAAAACTTCTCATAAAATAATGCACAAATTGTGCTAAACAAACTTGTCAATTTATCTTACAAAAATTCACCCACAATTACAACCAATCATTGGTCCATAATACAACTTGACAAATTGTCAAGCAAAGTGATCCAATCACTAAATCACAACAACAAATAAATAATTTGAATATGCCACCACTCAAATAAAAGTCCAATCACTGGACTAACACCAAAACAACAATTCGCAAAAATATACTTGCATTAAAAATTGAAAGAGTTCATAATACAAAACTCAAGACAATTGATCACCAAAATGAAGACCGAGAAAACCGAGAAAGTGGAGGGAAAAACTTCAAATTTGACACACTATATACTCCTAAAAAGATGACAGTTCATTTTAAATAACTACCAAACAATTTGTCCCTTCTATATTGTCTTAATTGCACCTTTTGGAATCCTAATGAAAAGTAGTCTAAAATAGTTCATCAATGTGACAACTAATTGACAATTAGCCATAAATTACTTTGCCAAATCAATTAGTTAGGAAATTAAGAAATATGTGGTGACTACATTTGTCTAATTGTGATTCATGCAGATATTGCCTCTTCATGGTGCATAGTATTGAAGTCACATTACAAAATATTTTGAATTTTCACTATTTTTATATTTTTTATATTTTAAAGTAAATTTCAATTGCTAATAATTTTTCTTCAATAGAACCTTCATTATGGGGAAAAAAATTCCAAGTACTCCAATAAATGTTGTAATTGATGTTATTTTTTTACTCATTCACTTTAGAAAACTGACAAGAGTTTAACTTTCTAAAAAAATCTAAAAAATTAGGATTCATTAGAATTAATTGTAAAATGTGTGCAATCATTATAGGGACCAAGAGTTGGAGTTTGAACCAAACACAAGACTAAACTTTTTGGAGTACCAAAATTGAAGCCCGAGCCCAAAGGAATTTGATTGTGTTTCTTTTCTACTATTTTTAGTTATACCTCTAGTCTTTCAAAATAGGATTTTCTTAATGATTAATTTTATTATTTAAAAAAAAATTCAGTTATCACTCAAATTATAGCCATTTAATTTTTTTGTTATTTGCACCTTCATAATAAACATAAACCAATCATATTTTCCTTACATATTAAACAATTTGTATTCATTTTTTGCTCTAAAAATCGAAAAGTACCATTCTTTTCTTGAAATATATGACCTTCAAGGGTTGCAACTTGATTGACACGATACAATGAAGGCAACCTAGTGGAATAGCCTAGGATTTACACACCTTGAATATTCCCATCAAGAACAAATGGGAGAACAAACCCCTTTCAACACAAAGAACCCCACCAAAGCAATGTCAACATAGGGAGTTGAACCAAAAACTTGGTGGATTCCAACAAAAGTTCCTGTCACCCACCCCATCACCTAGGGTAGTATTAAGTCATTGCGGATCAAAAGTACTATATTTTTTTGCAAACCTCATTGATACTTCCCATCTTAATAGTCAACACATAATATCATGCAAAACAAAACAAAATTACTCATGATTTGATGGTCAAATTTGATGGGCTTGGAAATAAGAGCATTGGAATAGCCCTTAAGTGGATATTTATGAAAGATAGTCCAGACCATCTACTAAAAGTCAATGATCAATGTTTTAGCTTGTAGGAAAGTAATCTTGTTGAAAATGGAAATTGTTCTATAAATATTACATTTTTCAAAGAATTCAAAAATAAAATAAAGATTAATGTATGAGTATAAATTGATGCTATGGATGAAAGCACTTTATTTTTATTTTCAAAAATATTTTCTTCATTTTAATGTTGGCTACCTATACACTAGAATATATATAAAATTAGGATGTTTGTTTTATTTGTTTTGTTTTTTCATCATATGAGATCTTTACAACTATCACATTTCTAAAATTGTTGGAAAGCTCTCTACTAGAAGGGTCTACAAACTTTGTTTTATGGTATTGGCACCTATAGTAGAAAAGATATAGAACTTCCGTGAGAACTTCAAAGTTTCGCTATAAATAAATAAAAAGTATTAAAAAAGTATTTTATTTTTATTTGATTATATTGTGGTGATGGCACAAGGCATACTATCATTTTATACTATACTATGGCAACAACACATGGCATACTAGTCTAAATGAAGTATACTAGTTTTAACCCCTAAAGCCTTGAATAAATTTTTTTGAGATTATAAATTTTTGGGGCAGCTCACTACGGATGGAGTTTTATTTTTCTTTGAAATTTTGATACAATGTGTACCTGAGGAGTAGCTTTAAGGCCCAACAATTTTCATAACTTTTGACTTCACAGTTAAAAAGTTATGGTAGGATATGTTGTTTTCTTTACTTGACAGGCAGCCCGGGCAGCTGAAAAAACTTCTTCAAAATTTTTTTAAAAAAAAGATGAAATTTCAAATTGGTTCTTTAGGTTTATACAGACATGGGAAGATTTGAATCAATCCATTCCGATCAATGAGTCAAAAGTTATGAAGATTTTGAGTTTGGGGTAGTTTGCGGCCAGTTACAGAATCTCTATAGTACAAAAAAAGTTTGAAATTCTTCATTTAATTCAATTTTTTATATTTTTGGAAAAAAATAAAAATAGAAGGTGTAGATTGTTTATTGCAACATTTTAACCATTGGGATTGAAAATTTTCAATTCCATGAATAAAATGTTCACAATTTAGTATTTTGGATAATTTTTTACTTCTTTCTACTTACTTATTTTTTCCTATATGTTGTACAATTCCATATGGTTTGAAATTTTTTGACAATGTAGCCAACTTGCATTGAAGTGTGAATTCAAAGAGTAACCACCATTTTGAATTTTTTTTCACACAAATGTGACCTTGTGAAGTGCAGCTGCCCGGATTTTCGCAGGGATAAGAAAATAATTTTTGTCAATTCAAATGCTTATATCTTGCAATCTACATGGTGGAAATTTCTGAATTTTTTTCCACATGTTTACAAACCACCTTACTACAAGATCCTATAGTTACATGAGTCAAAAATATGTTTTAAAAAAAAATTGCACTTGTATTAGAAATGGCAGTTTTGGAGCATTTTCGGTGAAAACATAGTCAAAAACCTTTAGGGGTTAAGGTAAATTAACTTATAACAAGCAAACTACCCAATGCAGGTACCTAGAGAATGTCTGATTATATTCTTGCATCAACTTATGATAGAATTTTTATTGTAAACGAGATTTGAGTTACTTAGTTTGAGATAGGTGACAGTGAAATAGTTATTAGTGATTGCAATAAGAACTTCCACCTTTCTAATGTAAACTTCCATCACAATAACTCAAGTAATTTTTTTCATTACTCACTCCTCCATATTATGGCCATGTTAGAAAACATTTTAATATTGTTTGGAAAAATACTGACTGCTTTTATTAGGTGGTAAGATGTCCATTATGAGTGCATTCTTTAGTTGTTTTGAGGTAGTCTAGAGACTTGTTTTTGGGCCAATTGGACAGCACTCTTCAAAAATTCATAACAAATTCATACTTTGTCCAAAAAAGGAAACTCAACTGCTCTCTCCATTTCCATCACATTTATCTTCATATTTGGGGAAAAAGAAGTTTAATTTTTCAATAATGTACATCAACAAGGTAAACCAATCATTCTGCCTGCCATAGGCTGGTTTGTCGTTATAGATGGAAATGAATCAATGTAAAAGCCAAGGATGGCTCCTCACAAGCATGAATGATTCAAATTCTCTGACTCGCCTGCATTCTTGGGTACATGGCATGTGTTGCACTACCAACAAGAAAACACCAAAACAATTGCAGAGCAACTGAATGACAAAATGTACTTCATGCATTCATGTCAGATTTGGTCATTTTTTCCCGGTGCTAAGGTATGGCAGGGGCTTCCTTGCTTATGTTATGCTTCAGCAAAGATTCCCCTAGCCTACCTCCTAACCTACCCCCAGCCTACCCCATAGCCTACCCCTAGCCTACCCTTGTATGCTTGCTGCCCGACGTGGCAGCCCTGTGACAGTTCCCGGCCTGTTTCTTGGTCGATGCAACCAGATCATGAAGTGCACCCAAATCCTCCAGTTCCTAGATGCGGGGGGTGCAGTGTATACATCCGAGATATTTGTCAAGGGCCCAGGATGGACTCCGCACAGTCGGGTGGACGGACGGACACCCATACTGTCTTGCTGAGCAAATCATGTTCAGCAATAATATTTGCAGCAGATGTTTGGAAAACGACATACATTCAACCGCACCTTAACCCTAGAAGGACGGGCTGGTCTCCATGGAAATCATCGTTTTTCCAACAATGCCAATCATCTACTATTAAAAATTAAAAATTAAAAAGTATTAATTGGAGACCAAACTACTATTCATGACCTCCCCTTTATCACAAAATAAGGTAGATGGCTCTAAAAGCAACACTTTAAAGCTGTTGGGCCTTTTTGATGGGTTTCAAATGCCTGAAATTTTTATCACTTATTTTTCACTTGAAGAAGAATTGATGTGGAATCTAACGCAAGTGGTTTCATATTTTTTGGAGCATTTATGAATTACTTATGAACTTTCAAAGAATTTTGCGATAGATACCTATATGTGACTTGTAGCCCTTGCAGAAACCACACACATGTCATCTAAAAAAAGATATGACATTACCAAAAACAATCATTGCAGCATGCATAAAGTGATAGAGAAGGTTCCTAAATGTGAACCTTTCTAAAACTTAAATGAAAGCTTAAGTCAATTAATATTTTCAGATTTTTTAGCATACTTAAGAAGGTAGTTGGGCCGTCATTTCTTATTTTGAAAAAATTTAATGAACAACTATTCTCTTAGTTAGAAATGGACCCATTGTGGCTCTTAAATCAACCATTAAAGAACTATGAACCAAACCTTATTAAGTTATGACACAATCATTAGTCCATTCCCTCATCAACACATATCCATTTTAGAGCCTCCAAGAGGGCGGTTTGAGAAGAGGGTCTGTTTTAGAGCCACTTATTATATTAAAGATGAACAACTATACTTCTATCTTACATGCAAGAATTCTTAATCATCCATCAAACACTAATTGTCCAAAGCATCCTTTTAGGGTTAAGTTAATATTCCCTTTCTTCCACTAAGAACTTCCAAAAATCTTCTTTTTGATGAATTAAGTGATTGATTGTATTCTTAGTCATAGTGACAACAATATATGCATTCAAGAACATGTATTTCATCCCATAAATCTGTTCAAAATCTCCAACTTAAGCGTTGTCATTTAGATACCAAAAATCCATATGGAAAGTATGATATTTGAAGATAGTTTGTAAATGCTGCCAACTCTGTCATTTTAAATGATTTAAAGGGTGGTGGCAACAATAGGATTCTAGAAAAATGTTTCCCTACCTAAATATCTGCAAGAAGGAAACCTAACCCACTTATTGATTAAATTTTCAAAGCACTAAAGTAGTTCCTAGATGCATTGTCAACACTATTGTTTGAGGAAGCAACATGTACAAGGTACCTCATATGGGCAAGGCCAAGCTTCTAGGCCAAAGGAATGCTTTTAGATTGATTGACTTGCCCCTACAAGGTTGTTTTATATGGCATACACTTACTTGATGATGGAAATTAAGAAATGGAGCTTTTTAGTGGGACAAAAATTGTGCTTGATCAATTTGGAGGCCTTTTTAGTAGGACAAAGGGAATATAAGTTACAACCTCTCTTATTGAAATTTTATAAATTGTACAAACTTCTTATTTCAAAGACTGATCTACACTTAATAGAAGTATTAAAGGACCTATACTAATTAATTGATACTTCATACTATATAAATATCTTCATGGATTGTACATCAATAGTTATTGAAGTGTCTGCATATTGTACATCATATTTCAAACATCTACAAGTTTTCATGATGAGTCTCTTTAATTTTTTTGGGTTCCCTTTAAACCCTTATTTAGTGTAGTATTCTAACTATTGCAATTTTGGGACAAATCCTACTTGTGTGAAAGCCTTTTTTTCATGGATTCATCAAATAGGAGTCATATCAATGTATGATGGTTATAATTTTACTATTCTGCAATGGTTGTCCCCACGTTGTGTAGGATTTAACTTATGCTTTACAAAATACATGAAAAGGGCTTATCAATTAAATCAAGGATTGTGGTTGACTGAGGAGCTATAAATAAGACAATTTTATTTATTGTAAAGGTCCCTTTTCAAGGATGTAGAAAAGACCCATGCCTCATTGGTAAATAATGTTATGACATTTGAGTTATTTGTAAAGTCCCCCCACTTTGGGCATAATTTTTTTTGAAGTTGAGAAGGCAACTATAGTTGAAGTGTCAAACTTTTTTGCAAGATACTTATGTCACACGACTTCAAAAGTGGGAACCAAACTTTTTTAGGCACCAATTTGATAGAAAAATAAGTTTCATACTCACTTTTATTTCAACTTTTTTAACTCAACCAACTTTTTCACAAAACTCATGGGTTTAAACCCCGGTTTAGTGTACTTTACAAATAACTCAATTGTATCAAAAGTTCTCCTTTAAGTTGTTATGTGAAAATGTGACCTTTGGAGGTACAGTTCAAACATTGGATTTTTATGATTTTCAACAAAATCAAGGATGGTGCATGATCTCAATAAGCAATTTTTAAAAAAGAAAGCCACATAGTTTGTTTTTGACAAAATCAGATAACCTTCTATGCTGTAGAACTGCATACATACCTATTTTATTCCATTTACAAAGCAAATATCCCACTAATAAATTCTCCATATGAGTGGGCCGGTCATGCCCAGTAATTATTGCTAGATTTATCCATTTGTCAATAATCTAATGGGCCTACATGTTCATGGCCAGCCAACAACTTCGTTGCAACATACAGTCATTCAAAACTAGATTTTGAATACGTCCAAACTTATAGAAGGAGTCTCTTGACCCTTAAACGCCAGACTAAATATGTATGAAAAAATTTAATTTTTTTTTCGGAGATGAAGTTATGTGTCTTTTGTACTTCCCAAAAAATTTGGATTTCTTTTGAGGAGAATTGATTTTTCTGAGAATTTTTGAAGAAAAAATGAAGAAAAATCATATCAAATAGAAAATTATCTCAATTTTTTTGATAATTTCACCTTGTGTGTGCTGTTTAGTAGCAAGCATGATGGTTTAAACTCAATTTCTATGTCATTCTATAATTAGAATCCAAAAGACATTGAAAATACATCAAAAGTTAAAATTGCAATAAGATATCCAAATTTATGATTTTTTCCAAAATTCCAATTGGAAGAGAAATTAGAATAGATGACCTTTGTTTTTTCAGTAGAACTCAAACTCAAAAATATTGTTTTTGTGGAGAAATTTCAAATTTTGAGCAAGGAGCAACAACTTTCCAAAATACACTAAAAATAGCATGTTTTGTGATCTGTTGTTTTTTTAATCTAATTTCTTATTTGCGTGAAGAGAAACACTCACAAGACTACAAAATGAATTTGGTACTCTTCATAATCCTTTGTGAAAGGTCAAGCTAAAAGAAATGGATGAAAAAATGCTAGCAATCTCCCTGGCCACTATTTCTAAGTCATCCAAGCACCATGAAATGGCATCACTGGCACTCAAAGATTAAATGGAGCAGTCATTTTGAACCTCCTCTACAAAGGTCCCTAAAATAGTACACATGCTTTGTAGAATGGATAAGTTCTCTTGAACTTAGAAAATATCTTTGGAAGTGAGTGGTTTCAAGGTAGTTAGTAGTCAATGTGAACAACCATTAAAGAAGTGTGGTCTAAATGGGACCCCACTCTAAAATAGACCTCTAATACAAAACTAAAATTTTCTTTCTTTAATGTACCAACAATATACATTTTAGGAAGGATTCACTTTTAGAAACCATTATGTATATTTCAACTTTAGAAGTTTGCAACCAATTCCACTAAGGTCCAAAAAATATGAAATGACTTGAGTTGGATGCCAATTTTTTTTTTCTTCCTATGAAAATTTACTCAAAATTCTTTCATGGAGTTTAGCTTCCCCGAAGATGCAATTAGCTCTTAAAAGGCTGCTTTAACAATACTTTCCCTTGTGTGTAGTATATGATTTTGTACTATGTGATTGAATGGCTTGAATGAAAATCCAGATGACATTCAAAGTAGCATTAAAATGTGATTATTTGTCAGGTTTTGGCCAAATGGGCGGGCACACAAGTATCTTGTTTGTTTGTTTGTTTGTTTTGTTTTTTAAACAAATAAAATAGAATATTAATTGTTAAAGGAACTTGCTTGTTTTTTGACACTCTATTGGTGCATGAGTAGAGCTCGTTGAATACTCCCATCTTCAAAATTGTTTTCTAGATTCTCTTGCTCCATTAAAAGCTACAACCAAGTGATCATTACTACTCTCTCTCTCTATATATATATGTATAAACAGTGCTCTATACACCTTTGCCTTCTAAAAATTGCAACATATTCAATTGGAGTTAGAAATTTACCAAAAAATTTGCCATAAGCGCATTTTCCTTTCTTCCATCTATCAAAAATAATCTGAAATGTTTGAGCATACAACCTAAACCTCATGTCAATCTTTCTTCTTAGATGGTTGATTTCTGTACTACTTACCTTATTAGTAAATAGGATATAAATTACCATATTCATTCTATGAATATGATAGAATGAAATGTTGTTCTTAGAAAGAAAAAGAGGCATCGTGTCTGGAGAGAGCTAGAATTTTGCCTATTACCACCCAAATTACAATTCTGCCATTATATACATATAGAATACATTTTTGTTTTGGAATGCACCACGTAAGTTTATAAGGATCTATTCATGATTGGGAGCGGTAATAAGTTGGTTCACCTCATAAAGGAGGCCCCTTCGCAAATATTGATTGAGTATTGATGTCTTCATGATTATGTGGTAGCCAAATTCTTTAGAAGAGGATCTTAGGCATGAAGGTAGGAGTGCTAATATATTGAGCCTAGATTATGAGCACATGAGTGTGAGCGCTCCTAACTCCACCCTCGAGCTAAGAGTTTTTCACACGGGTCCTGTGTCTAATTGAGTTTTCTTTCTAATTGGGTGAAAAAGAAAGCCTTCCAAGCAATGAACTCTTTTAGTCACGTCTTTTAAGTGTTTCTAATCTAATTTTGTGGTTATGATTCAATCTTTTTTAGTATGAAATTCAACCAAGCGATCCTACTCTATTCTATTCTAAATCTAATTCCAAGCGTTTGGTAAAAAGAAACTTAACAGTAAAACAATGAGAATGAAAATTAAATGTGAGCGGTTTACCTCCTTTGCGTAAATCTCCATGGTCCCGTCGTCGAACATCATCATATGCAAATATTCTCCTACAACCTCGCCATCGAACTCATCCCGGCTCTCCATCTAATCCATAGTAATTTTCACGTTGTCGGTCAATTAATTTGGTCCTGTTTTTTAAAAGAAACTAAAGTTATGTAGCATTAATTTAATTGCGTAATTCTTTTAATTCCTAAATCCCCGGTAATTAGGAATTATTGCAATTTAACTAGTCTACCTAAATTGTTAAGGTTCTAAAGAAATCAAAGGAAATCTAATAATTCACTATTGGTTGTTTTTAGTTTTTCTTTAATTCTAAAATGTGATAAAAATCCCAATTGAATTAGAAATGATTTGGGTGGAAATTCCCTTCAAATATTTTCAAATCCAATTGATTTTCGAAATTATTTTAATTCTAACGAAATTGGTTGGCAATTTGTTTGTTTCCTTTTTGGCTTATTAGAATATTTTAATCGAAAACTACCTTCAAATCTTTTCAAATCTAATTAGTTTTTAAATTTGCGTTAATTTGTGAAGAAATTAGTTGTCAATTTGTTTGTTTCCCTTTGGCTTATTAGGCATAATAAAACAAAACAAACAAAATCCAAACCTTCTAAGAATCTAATTAATAACTAACTACCAAAGAATGTAGAACATTCCTAAAGAACAAGAATAAAAATCAATAGTATGATTCCGTTTAAATAGTTATTTAATTCCAAAGGTCAACTTCCAAGGAATAAAGAACCTTATTCAATAATAATGTTCCTTTGGATATTAATTTTATATTGTTAATACCTTCCGTTTTGCAATCCCCGAGTCTTAATCTCTTCACAAGTCTAGTTTTCTTCCTCAATTGTTTTTTGTTGCAATGTTTCATGAGAGAGACGACGGCTATGGAGTTTGAGTGTTGAAATTTTGGTGAGAAGTGTGAAACTCTAAGATTTAGATTTTCAAATGAAATAAAAAAAGGGGTTGTGGCACCAACTGCCAACCCTTGATTTTGTTAAAAAATCAATTTTTTGTGTTTCAAAGTCTCACTTGTGAGTGAATGGCTCTCTCCGCCCAGCCTTTGGCCTGCTCCGCTCAGCCTGCTGGCCTCTCCGCTCAGCCTCTGGCTCTCTCCGCCCCAGCCACGCTGGCTCCCGGTCCGCCCCGGCCTCTAGCCTCTGGTCCGCCGGTTGCTGGCTCTGGTCCGCCCAGCGGCTGGATCACAACTTTGATTTTTTTCTTTTTTGGTTTAAGTACTTTTGAATTTTGGGTCTAACACACCTTAATTCTAGTACTAGAAAATGTGGCAAGGTTTAACTGGATATGAGAGATAATCCCACTTGGTGTTTAACCCTTTTGACTTCCAATTCAAGGTTTCTTAAGTTTATAACCTTGGGGTCTTATAAGTTCAAAGCTTCGCCGTGAAAATGTTGAATCGTATTTTAAGAGTTTTATTCGCAAAAGGAGGTACACATGACAGTGTTTAACCTAACTTTCACTTTAAATTCTTAAAATGTCTTAGTATTTTGGGATTTTGCAACCAAAGGAGGTACACATGACAGTGTTTAAATCGAACTTTGGCACTCAATGCTCAAAATTTCCGTGAATTAGTGACAAGGAAGCGTCGAGGTCTTGCCTCTTGAGTATGTATGACAAAGGAATAAAAGTTGAAGGGGCCCTAAGCCTTCAAATTCAAAGAACAGAATGCAAACAAGACTTGGCCAAGATCTTTGGTCCAAGAGGTGCTCCAACCACGTTGGTAGCACAGAAGAGTAACGAAATGTCGGTGCGAGAAATAAGGGTACTAGCAACCTCGAGGGGGGCCCTTATATACCCGTGGCCGGGCCCCTCTCGGTAATTGCCGGTGAAAACACTTTGTTACTTTCTATCCTAAACTACCCTAATGTAATTCCAAAATATTAGTTGTTTAATGGTGGAAATTTCTAAAAACATCCCCATTTTGTCAAAGAAATCTTGGCCAAATCAAATCCAAGATCTTAACCCAAAATATTTTGGAATTAACCCTAATCTACGTAGATATTTTGCAAATTAATCCAAAGTCATTTCGAACATTGTCTTTCTTTAGCCCAAAGATGGCTTTTTACGCAAGAAAGAGATCTTGACCAAATCCAATCTTTGATTTTCCAAGAGATATTCCAAAATCACTTCTAATTAACCGCAATTAATGATTAAAAAGTCAAACTAAGAGCTGACCCTCTCTATCTTTTAGGGAACAACTCGAAACGGAAAACCGTCTGCGCCATTGTCTTCAGAAGACCCCAATTAGCCTAAGGGACCCCTTACCCCTCACTCCTAGGCCATTTGCGCGCTCAAATTGGAATTACGGTAACTCCAATTAACAGTCAAAAATCTAACTTTTAGGATTTGCGCATTTTGATGAATCTGTCATGCCAGGGTTGTTAGGAATGTCCGTGAGAGTAAGGAATGACTCCTTATTTGCGACAATCGGACATCATTCGCTCCTGATACGCCGGTCAACCCGCCGCCAACTTGTAATTTCCAATGAATTTTGATGTCGATGCCGGTTTTGGTAGTTGAAAATGTCGGAATGTTTTCAAACTCGACCGGGCGCTTATTAAGCACACAAAAACCTATCCTAATTTTTAGTGAGATTTTACCGCATCATATGTAATTTCTATGATTTTACGAACATTTCTATGTGCGGTTGACTTCTCATGGAGTCAACGTGGAATTTCGGAAAAATACGAAATAAATTGGGTAACATCTAGGGCACTCCTAGATTTTAGGTGTAAGTCCCACGCAACCTTGCACCTTTCTAATTTTAGCGATTTGGAATTACTTTGCCCAATTGGACAAGTTCATTCCCGATGCCCGGGAATCTTGGACAATTGTTTGATTCTTATTCGCTCCTGGCATGCTCCTACCCTTGGAACACCTCTCTGTAGTCTTCAATCTCCAATCCTCCATCTTTTGTCTCGTGAAGTTCAAATTCTCCAAATCCATTGTAGTGGTTTTACCTTAACTTCAATTTGTTCCAAAATTGAACTTAAACCCTGGCAACTCTCCCACGCTTGTAGTAGACTCTTTTGGCTTAGTCAGTATGTCTTATGCATCCTTAAAAGGTTGACTTTGCACAGACATTCGCTAGGACTGACTAACTCTCTATTCCTTATTTCTCTCGGAATTACTAATTTCTCACATATACTTGCTTTGGAGACTTAGAATGATTCCAATTTCTAGTATTTAGGAATTTTCCACCATCTAAGTTGGTTTTCCACCATTTTGGCATAGACTGACACCAAAACTCCCTTAACACTCTTTTTATGTCTTTTTCTTGAATATTTTGACTAGTTTTCGCTATTTAATTGCGAAAAATGGACCCAGAGTCCTGAGTGCCATCTCGAGGGCTCACAATGAGCCTAGGAGTTTTGAAACTTGTAACATAGACTCGAACATAGGTCTCTATATTACAGAAACCTTCCATGATTATAGGGTATCTATGGCTATCCTATATTATCAGTGTTATATTATATGCACCTTCAACAGTTGTACGATATCTACTTATATTTAGATTTAAGGTTCATATGTTTATAAAAAAGCTCCATAGATAGATAATTTTCACAAAAATTGATTATACTATGCACAACAATTTTTTACAATATGTGGGATAAAAGGCATGGTAGATTTACAAGTTTCTTGCCTAAATTGTACTCCTACTATTAAACAAAGTCTATGGTTGGTTATAGGATCACTTATTTAGAGCACTTTGAAAATTCATATTTCATTTATACAATGTCCAAAAATGCATTTAAAAAGAATCTAAAATTTCCTTTTGACTCCCAACAAGACCCTACCAAATATTCCAATATAAAAATAGATACCCTATTGAATTGCTTATTTGTGTAATTCCAAGTGTAGTTATCTTATGTGAATGTTAGCCTTGAATGCCATGGTTAACATATCTTGTTACTTTTGTTTACCTACATTATTTTGCATAGCAATGATTATGAGCCTAAGACTATGAGAGATTTTTTTTAAACTTGATAGAAATGACCTATAATAATGAAAATTTTACTTTGATGACTTGCAATTTGTAAAGAGCTTCTGATGTAAAGTAGGGTGTTTTAACCCCTAAAAAATTGAGTTGTGTTTTTTTGGCAACATTTCAATTTTGGATAGCTCAATATAGATGGAGTTGTTTTTTTCTTTCAAAATTTTTCCACAATGTATGTCCTAGTCCCTAGTAGTAGCTTTATGTCCCAACAAATTTCATAACTTTTGATTACATGGTTAAAAAATTATTGCATGATATGTGATTTTCATTGCTTGGTGGGCAATATAGGCAATCCAAAAAATTTCCTTAAAAATCACTTTCAAAAGAAATATAAATTTGAAACTAATTCTTTAGAATTTATGTACATTAAAAACTTTGAATAATTCCATAATGATTAATGAGATGAAAGTTATGAAGAGTTTAAGTTTACAAATAGGTGTAGAGTCTCTGAAAACTACACCTACCCACAAATTTGAACTCCATAATTTTCATTTCATTATTCATTATAGAATCATTCAAAGCTTCTAATGTACCTATAAATCTAACGAATCAGTTTCAAATTTTTATTTTTTTAAAATGATTTTTAAAGAAGTTTTTGGGGCTCCCTGAACTATCCACTAAGTAGTTAAAATCACATATCATGCAATAACTTTTTAATCATGTAGTCAAAAGTTATGAAAATTGTTGGGCCTTCAAGCTAGTCCTCAAGCACACATTGCAAGAAAATTTGAAAGAAAAATAAATAAAAACTCCGTCTATAGTAAGCTGTCTAAAATTGCTATGTTGCCAAAATATGCACTTTGGTCTTTTAGGGGTTAAACAACAATCTTGTTATAAAGGCAACCACTAACATAGATGTACATTCTACTTTCTTCAATGTATCAACCGTGTACATGGGAGAAGGTGAAGAAGGTGGTTACTTGTAATGGCTAGTCATTGTGTTTCAACTTCATATATTTGTAATTAATTTTGTAGAGATCTTAAAAAGATGAAACAATATGAATTTGGTGCCAATTTCATTCTTCTTAGTACAGTAATTTATAAAAAAATCATTTCAAGGAGTTTAGGTTCTCCTAAATGCAATGAACTCTTAAAAGGAGTCACTTTATGAATATAAGGTAGGAGGTCTATAAACCAACCATCTAAGGGCTGGAACTGAATTTTAGGGAGGTGAAACATCTTGACATATTTTTTTTAGTGAATTCTCCCTAAAAGAAAGGTGGAATAGGCATCTAACCCCAAGTCGTTTCATGTTTTTTGGAGCTTTGTGGAATGAGTTATGAATTTTTGAAGTCAATATGGCATAGGACTCTAAACCCTCACCTCCACCCCCCCTTCAAATGTACATTGTTTGTACATTCTTGTAAAGATTAAAGAGCATCATGTACAAACTATGTACATTTGGGAAGATAAGAGGTTTTAGATTGTGCACAATTTTTTAGCCTCTTACCTTACTACTTTTCTACTTGAAAGTTGAGTTCAGTATGGGGTGATTGCAAGAAAGGCCTTCCATTTTTGTCTTGTTTTGAATAGTACTCATAATTTTTTCAGGAGTATTATTTAATTAGAAAAATAATTTTTTAAAAATGTGAAAAATAATTTTCATGAATATACCTTTAAGAAGAAGGTACCCTAGGAAGGAAAAGTTCAGGAAAATTCTCTAACTAGGAGAACTAGAAAAGTGCAAAATCTCATGAAAATTAGTACTTTCACATTTTAATTTGTAAAAAATAGGAAAAGAAATTTAAAAAAAGAACTAAAAATTGGTAATTTGGGAAGGATTGATGATGATGATATTTCACCAAAAGAATTATTTTGAAACCATTTTTGATGTTCAGAATTGTATGCGCAATGGGCCCCTGTTTGCATCAATGTAGAGAACATAAAATAATGTTTTTTAAAAATATTTTTGGTCAACTCATAAATCTTTAGTGTATAAATATACCATACAAATTTCAAGTCTACATCATTAATTTTGGATACTCCACAGTACTAAAAAACCCTAAATTGCAAAGTGTGACAAATTAGGTAAATTAAAATTTAATTAGAAAATGTTTTTTGGAAATTTCTGAAAAATAAGGAATTTCTTTACTATCAAGTTGGCCATCTTCAATAAAAATTTCAAGTACATTGAATTAATGCCCCAATAGTTATAACCAATGGCACAAATGTCACTTCCATTGTGATGCCAAAAAGGACAGCCCTTTCTTGCAATCACCCTATGATGATCCAAAAATTTGCATTCAATTATTAAAAAATTCTTTATTCCCATGTAAACCACTCCCAACGACTTCCCCATTCATTCCTTGGGAAGCTTCTGTAGCATAATGCTCGATTGTGCGGGTTTTCCTACATAATCGGGGATTATGGATTCCTCATCCGACTTGAATTTCTCATCCTCCATTTGTCATCCTTTGCTTGTGATTTACATTGGGCAATAGCTCCTCGTCGTCAAGCGTTATGGAAAATAACAAGCCTCTTCCTCGAGCTTCGCCCTCCTTGTCAGCCTGTTATTTCCTATAACGCCCTCCTCCTCGGGCATTGCCCTATACTTTGTATATTATAATTGGTTGGGTTGTAAGGTTACTACCTTTATTGTAGAACATGTAGTAGTAGATGAAAGTCATAGTCATTAGAAAAAATCTGACCCTTTTGAAGGGCTATTTGACTTTTAGAAGACATGTAAATTCAATGGAGGGGGAATTTTTTAAAATATTATTTCATGTGGTAAATATCGACAGTAATTGCTTATGGCATAGTTTTCAATATAGTTTTGATGCATTATGATTGGCTACAGGTCTCACAATATCAATTGTTTATAAGAATAAGAAGATTTATATGACCAGAGTGGGACAAATAAAATCTTTAGCAAAAAAATTCATGGTAATTATGTTGAGAGAACCTAAATTTTGAAAAAATATAAAACCCTTTTTGAATCTATTTGTGTACATGGGAAATTTTTTTTCTGAAGATATTGTCAATCTAGCCCCTAAAGCCTTGAACATCGTTTTTTGAGATTATAAATTTTTTGGGTAGCTCACTACGGATGGGGTTTTTATTTATTTTTCTTTGAAATTTTGATACAATGTGTGCCCAAGGAGTAGCTTTAAGGCCCAACAATTTTCATAACTTTTGACTTCACGGTTAAAAAGTTATGGTAGGATATGTTGTTTTCTTTACTCGGTGGGCAGCCTGGGCAGCTGAAAAAACTTCTTCAAAAAAACTTTTAGAAAAAAAGTGAAATTTCAAATTAGTTCTTTAGGTTTATACAGACATGGGAAGATTTGAATCAATCCATTCTAATCAATGAGTCAAAAGTTATGAAGATTTTGAGTTTGGGGTAGTTTGCGGCCAGTTACAGAATCTCTACAGTACAAAAAAAGTTTGAAATTCTTCATTTAATTCAATTTTTTATATTTTTGGGAAAAAAAATAGAAGGTGTAGATTGTTTATTACAACATTTTAACCATTGGGATTGAAAATTTTCAATTCCATGAATAAAATGTTCACAATTTAGTATTTTGGCTCATTTTTTTCTTCTTTCTACTTACTTATTTTTTCCTATATGTTGTACAATTCCATATGGTTTGAAATTTTTTGAGAATGTAGCCAACTTGCATTGAAGTATGAATTCAAAGAATAACCACCATTTTGAAGTTTTTTTCACACAAATGTGACCTTGTGAAGTGCAGCTGCCCGGATTTTCGCAGGGATAAAAAAACAATTTTTGTCAATTCAAATGCTTATATCTTGCAATCTACGTAGTGAAAATTTCTGAAATTTTTTCAACATGTTTACAAACCACCTTACTATAAGATCCTATAGTTACATGAGTCAAAAATATGTTTTAAAAAAAAATTGCACTTGTATTAGAAATGGCAGTTTTGGAACATTTTTGGTGAAAACATAGTCAAAAACCATTAGGGGCTAGATATGCTCAATTGCTTAACCTGTCAGAAATGCGTTCTCTCTCTTAGAACATGATTCACAATCGATTATAACTTGGGAGCTCAATGCCTAAATTCATTGCTATTAAAAATCCAAATGGACTTTATATTATTGTATACAATTATGCACCTTGTATTTATACTTCATCATATGGGTCATTACACGAAACACTTAAAACCTTTTGTCACACCCTAAACCCTAAACCGCGATTAATGGAGCGCGGCCTCAATTGCAGACTAGGGCTCCCAGAACCCAGTTGCGCATGCATATATGAAGGAGCTAGAGGTGGAACTGGGTTCCATTGCGAACTAAGTTAACCCCTATAGCCCTGACTATGTTTTCACCAAAAAAATGCTCCAAAACTGCCATTTCTAATACAAGTGCAATTTTTTTTTAAAACACATTTTTGACTGATGTAACCGTAGGATCTTGTATTAAGGTGGTTTGTAAACATGTGGAAAAAATTTCAGAAATTTTCACTACGTAGATTGCAAGATATAAGCATTTGAATTGACAAAAATTGTTTTTTTATCCCTGCGAAAATCCGGGCAGCTGCACTTCACAAGGTCACATTTGTGTGAAAAAAACTTCAAAATGGTGGTTACTCTTTGAATTCATACTTCAATGCAAGTTGGCTACATTCTCAAAAAATTTCAAACCATTTGGAATTGTACAACATATAGGAAAAAATAAGTAAGTAGAAAGAAGTAAAAAATGAGCCAAAATACTAAATTGTGAACATTTTATTCATGGAATTGAAAATTTTCAATCCCAATGGTTAAAATGTTGTAATAAACAATCTACACCTTATATTTTTATTTTTTTCCAAAAATATGAAAAATTGAATTAAATGAAGAATTTCAAACTTTTTTTGGACTATAGAGATTCTGTAACTGGCCACAAACTACCCCAAACTCAAAATCTTCATAACTTTTGACTCATTGATCGGAATGGATTGATTCAAGGCTTCCCATGTTTGTATAAACCTAAAGAACCAATTTGAAATTTCACTTTTAAAAAAAAAGTTTTTTTGAAGAAGTTTTTTCAGCTGCCCGGTCTGCCCGCCGAGTAAAGGAAACAACATATCCTACTATAACTTTTTAACCGTGAAGTCAAAAGTTATGAAAATTGTCATGCCTTAAAGCTACTCCTCGGGCACACATTGTATCAAAATTTCAAAGAAAAAAAATAAAAACTCCATCCGTAGTGAGCTGCCCAAAAAATTTATAATCTCAAAAAACAGGGTTCAGGGCTTTAGGGGTTAACTTACTTACCGCTCGACGTCTGCCATGCCATGGGCACTGCTAGCTCCGAAGTGCTCGATCGATCAGCAGTGCCATGCCATGACGAGCTAGCTAGTGGGAGGTCATCAATCTCGACCGCATTGATCGATACAAGAATTGAAGATGCACTAGCTGTAACCATGCATGAGAAGCTAGCACGTGTCCAATGTACACTGTAAGTCTTACGTATATATATAATGGAGGTAGCATATATGTCACCATACGCGCGTTCACAACGAGTTTACATGCATGTACTATAGATGTTTTCCATTAAGCCACGCCACTTATTGATCATCGAATCATACACAGCAGCGTCACTATTACGATCTCGATCCGTGATGGTAAGGGCTAGCTGTTAATTAATTGTTATACTGCCCTTCGTTGGCAAATCTCCTTGATGTGGAGAGCGGCACGAGCAGCTCTGAGTGTGTTCCACTTGTAGGTGTGAAAGAATTGAAGCTTATGGACTCTGAGGACGAAAGCGGTGAAGAAACGAGCTAGCGGCCCAAACCAGACAGGGAAGAAGTTAAGAGGAAGCAGCTGTGGAAGAAAACGACGAAGCCCTCGCCATGATACTTGTCCGCAACAATGCAACAAGAACGTGGTGGAAGCAATTGGCTGGAATCTGAAGTTAGGATAGGAAAAACAAGTGACATCGTAAGGGGCTTGAGATGGCCGGAGAGCTAGCGTGAAGCTGGAATTGGATAAAGAGTTCTAACACAGGGAAGGTAGGAAGCTTTACCTGATGCAGCATCAGGCAAAATGCATTATCTTTCCCACATTCTACTGTTCATGAAAGGGGAAAGTATGAAAGACCATGTGGTAAAGTGTGAGTTCAACACATGAAGAGGGAAATCTTTGTATCTTTCCCACATGTTAAAATACTTCCCAAAAAAATGTGATTTTACCATGTGGTTCTTTGTTGTAGAAATTATCCCATAAGCATTGTCGTTGGTGAGACTCTCATGAAGTATAAGAGGCAAGTCTTTCAAGAGTAATATCATAGTTTGTACTTTTGGTATGTCCAAGTAGTACATATTGTATTGTACAATATGTCTTACATAGTATAATAAACTATACTTTGTGATTAAATATAAGATAAAAATATATAATAAAAGAAATGTATGTTAATGTTCCCCAAGATTTTTAGACTCTTTTTTCCAATTGTCCTCGAGGCATTCACTTCATAGTTTCTTCAAGATAATACTATCATCATTTTCCTGTTTCATGAACTGGGAATGGTCCAATTTTTACCAGGCCTCGTGAATGGAACAAAGAGGGAAAGACCAGGTCATTTGACTGTTTTTTTCCCGGAGGTAAAGGCTCCTATCTCCCCTACAGGTGTAAGTTCCCGGGTGCCATCGAATTACTGGGAAGTGGATACATATATAGAAACGCCAGCCCTGGTCAACATAGGACTTGGTCTGAAGCAGCTCAGCTGCACTGTGTGCACATATTCAATTCATTCATTCATGAGATTTGTATTGTTCAGGAGTGCGAGATCAGGGTCAATGAAATGAATGAATGATTGTTTGGATTCACAAACTGATGAGGCATTCCCTTCATGAGTTCATGGGTATTTGTGGTTCACTTGCAAACAATTGCAATATTAATTACTAGCTGGGATCCCAGGCCTAGATAGCGGAGCTTTTGTTGCTGGCAGGGTTTTGCAGTCAGGAGGTGCAGTTCTCAGGTCCTGTAAGACCTAAGCTGAAATAGCAAGCCAAGGCTTTAATTGAACTCGAGGGGCAATCGCCAACAAACACCGCGTCTTCTATCTATCGAACTCTTTGTGGGTGAGTTCTGGCCTTCTGGGCTTAAGAGCTATCACTGAGCACTTCTTTTTTTGCCGTTACGTTTTCATTCCTTCAGCAGACACACAATGACCTGGAACAGCAAATGATTCAATGTTCATCTGGGTTTTTTGGGGTTGCCATTTCTGAAGCCCCTATAAAGTTGAGTTTTTTGGTTTTGTTTTCCCAATACGAAATTTTTTCTAGTTCACTTGGAGTTTCAGTTATATATATGGCATTTTGAACTTGCCTGGTAGCATCTGTACATCTGCATTTTAGTTGATCGACTTGACGATGGAAATACTGCGCCGTCTGTAAGAGATCTATCAGCCCTGACATTCCTGGCATTTTCTTAACATTCTTTTAATTAGAAGCTCTAATCAGACATGTGTCGATCTCCCATGATGCATGTACGTCCATGCTACAGAGTGCCTTGAGCACAACGTAGTTACTGCAATCACGTTGGCTCTGCTCTTCTAACTTACTCAACATAGTGAGATTCAGTTGCCTTAACCCCTAAATGCGCAAGCCTTTTCAAGTGTGTTTTGACTATGGAAAAAGTGCATTGGCTTGTAGTCATCTCTAATGAAGCAAGTTGATGTTTTTTTCAAAATCTAACCATACAAATGTTTAAAGAATTTGTTTATTGACAACTACACAAATTTTGAGTGCTAAATTGTATAGGAGTTGTGAGATTATAATGAGAGAAGAGTACATTTTCTATATTTAATATGTTGCCTTTTTCCACAATGTTTCCCAGATTTGCATATAAATTTTTGGGGGATTGGAGGTGATATGAACAACTACATAGAGTGTAAGCACACTAAGATGCACTTCTTAAAAACTTGATTTCACATAAAAAGCTATTAAACTCATTACACAATCTACCTTGCAATTGTTGAAATGCAATTTTTTTTATAAGTAGAAATTGCAAATAGCTCCAAAGTCCAAACCAATAGTTATATGTTAAAATTTTCAATGGTGAATATCATGAAAACACTTTACACTTTCCATTGGAACCATTCTCAAAGCAAATGGATATGTACAAATTCTTAGATCTCAAATCAAATGAAATTACTAAACGCTAGGAAATTAAGTGAAATTGGCAAGTTTTACTCTTTACTTTTGGCACATGTATGCCTTCGAAGACCTCTCAATAATCAAATATGTACTTTTTTGATGAAAAATGAAAGTTTTCAATAGTTAACCCTAAAAATTGCACGAAAAAAAATTTAAAAATAGTCAAAAGAATTTAATTAACCGCTTAGAAATGGGCTTGAAATTTTAGATCCACCATATATAGTTGAGTACTCGAGTGGGTAGTTAGAGGTTCACAATTTGTTTCTTTTACATCAAGAAAGCTAATTTACAAGCCATCACAATCATCAAATATTTTTTAAAATATTTTCATTTTTATACATGGAGATTCATGAGTCCCAATTACAACAATATCTAATTCAAAAGTAGTGCATTCTTGTACAATAATTGAAAATATTTATGTGATGTCAAATGTTGAAAAATTAGTGTGAGACAACCTAATTTCACTATTTTGTACAGCTCCTCTCAAATTGTCAAAGTTATTGGCCTTGTTGTCAATGTTGTTTGAATCTCAATCTCAATGGCTTTCAAATGCTACACATTTAGATTAAAAATTAATGCCATAACTATCCATTCCAAATTTCCAGTAGATTGAGCTTACACAATTGAGAACCACTAATAATGTGGACTTGAAAATGCTATGATTTATTTCAAAACATATTATGTAGGCAAGTTCTAAAATAGGAGGTCTCTAAATGGAGCATTTAAGGGCTAGAACTAGATTTGGGGGAGGTGAAACATCTTGAAATAATTTTCAGTAGAATTTCCTTAAAAGACATGTGAAATTAACATCTAATCCAAGTCAATGGAATTAGTTATAAAATTTTCAAGTGGAAATGGCATAGGGCTCTAAAATAGAACACCTCCCAAAATGTACATAGTTTTAATATAGCTAAAGGCTATAAAAAAGCACCATATACAAACAAGGTACATTTAAAGAACTACTCCATTTTAGAGCTTGCTACGTTTTAGAACCTCCTACCTTGCATCACCGCTACTAGTGCAACACTAACCAACATAAGCTAATAAGGCAGTTTTCGGGGTAGAATGATCCAAGCCTTCAAAATTCTAAGGCCATTTTTCTGCCATTAAAACACTCAAAATTGGCATTTCTACTACATTTATTCGGAAAAAAAAGAAAAAATACTTTTCTTAGAATCTAATCATAAAAATTTTGTACTTCACTTGTATAAGATCATGTGGCAATAATTTCATGAAGTTTGATTGTATAGATTGGAAGATATTAGCATTCAAAATTGAAAAAAAAATTTGAACACCATCTTACAATATTATATGACTTTGACTGCACTTTGTAAAATGTTTTTGCACTAGACTTTGAATTGAAATTTTTTATATTGAATAATTGATTCAAAAGTCTATGAAAAAAATTTCAAAGATAACTAGGTCCATTTGATTTTTCATTCTTCAAAAAATTATTAAGTAGAGTTAGGTGAAAGATTGAACAAAAAACTAAATTTTAAATAGATCTAAGATAGAATTGAAATGCATAGATCCAACTGGTGAGATTGTTCTAGAAATTATATTTAACCTTGTCACTGTCTTTTTTTAATCATAAAAATTGAATTAATAAATGAATCATATAAATCATTTTTCAAAAAAATAATTTAGATTGGCCAAAACACAAAATTGTTCATAACTTTCTCATCACTAGTCCAAATAGAATGAGTCTAAACTTTACATGTACGCAAAAATGTAATATTTTAAGAATAAAATAAAATAAATTATTTTGAATTTTTGTGATTTATTTGGATTGCCTACAGACCTCTATTTCTAGTGTGTATATATATATATATATATATATATATATATATATATATATATATATTTCCAAGAAGCTTATGTAATTTTTTAGCTTCACAAAAAAATTCAAAAAATTAAGTTAAATATTGAGACTATATGAACCTACTCAAAATTGCATTTTGGCCCTTGTAGGGTCAATGGGACTTTCAAGGTTAAAGTGCCTTTTAAAGAGTTGGTGGCATTTGAAGGAAAGTTGAACTTCTTGAAATAATTTTGGTTAAATTTTAATCAAAAGAAAAATGGAATTGGCATCCTTAGAACTAATGTCATTTCATGTTTTTTAGACCTTTGTGGAATTAGTTACAAGTTTTTGAAGTTGAACTATAGTGATCTTTAGAAGTTACCCTTCTTGAAATGTACACTATTGGTACATAATTGAAAAAAGCAAAATGTATCTCTAAGCTAGTGGGTACTTTAAGAGTAGGGCAACTTCTAAAACATCTAAACTTACATGCCTAGAAATCCATACCCTTGAATCAATTTAAAGTGTAACATGCATAGTGAACTTTTTCAAAATTCATAACTTATTCAAATTATAGTGTCCAAATAACACATTCAAAAGTATGGTGAATTTTGTTAAAATGGTGGTACATTCCATATGCCATTTTTCATACTAAGCCGTCTAAACTAAAAACAGACATTTAGGAAGGATATAGATTGCAAACATCTATGATTCATATAGATTTCAAAAATCTATGAAGGATTTAGATTTTTGATTGCATGCTTTTTAACATCTTGGACAAGTATAGATTTCAAACATCTACAACACATGTAGATTTTAAAATTCTATGATAAATTTCAATTTCAAATTGCACAATTTGAACTGTAAAAAGTGTCAAAAGTAATGGAATTTTTCTATTTCAATGAAATTTTCCACAAATGTATTAGAATTATTTGTTTCTTACTTATAGGGTCCAATATTCTTTTGGATGTCTATTAATCCCTAAACGATAAAGTAACACTTTTTGCCAAGTTGTTAATTTTAATCATTCATTAACTAATATTTTTTTTAAAATTTCACATGATATGTGGTTGCAGAGTAATTTTAATCCTAAAAAGTTCAAACTTAGTCAAACTTCACGAGATTTCAACAGTAAAACACACATTAAAAAAATTTTGATATATTTTTTTATGTGTAAATATAATTTTAGATTTTGATCTTTTCTTTTTTTCATAATTAAAAACATCAAGTAGAATTTTATACTCCTTCCATCCCATTATTATCCACGGTTGCTAATATGTGAGTATAGAAAGTGTGAGCCTATGAACCTAGATTTCTATACACCTATAGTATAGGTGTCTATATTATAGACACCTCAATGGTTATAGCCTATCTATATTCTAAACACCTATATTATAGGTGTTTATATTATAAACACCTTCAATGAATGTAGGATACTTAAATATACTTAGACTTAAGCTCATAAGCTCACACTTCTATGCTCACATACTAGTGTCATTGCATTATGATATTCTTATTGGCTTTCATTTTCTGTCCAAAAATGATCATCTTGTTGCACTTGTAAAGTCGCTGTAATATTGCAAATTGGTCAAATTCAACTTTCTATTGCTATCTAGGATGAACAAAATAATTTTGAGGAATAGCTCTCCCTCCCTCCATCCATCCAATCATCAATCAAAAGACAAATGAAATGATTAGAAGAGTCAATTAGGATTGTTTGTTCTTATTTTTTGCATCTCTTTGAGTATTGTTCAATTGAAGGATATGAAACTTTGGGAGGCAAAATTAAAGTCCACACATGGCCTTTGGCTCATCCTAAATGCTCATAAAATCACAACCTCACACTCAACAACTAAATTTACACTGGTGCTAATTGAAAATGCTTGAAAATTTCCACTTTCCAATAATTCAAAATTATACTTTGAATAGGGCTTGTAAACTCAAAGTTTTTAGGACCCTAAGAGTGCACTAAACTCTACCTATTATGCAAAATGGGTCTTTTAAAAGTTATTTTTAGCCTTAATCCAAAACATTTTGTCAAAGAAGAAGATCATTTTGGAATAGAGATAGTATGATTTTTTAAATAAATTCTTTGAATATATCATAGTAATTACAAAATACATATGTATAGTAGTATGAAACTCAAAAGAAAAAGGTAAATAATAGTAATAAACATTGTGGTATGATTGATGTACTCTTTACTCTTACACCAAGAGAAATTTATTAGAAGAAGTTCAAAAGTGTATTTTGAGTATTCAAGATGCTATCTTCAAAATGTCACAAATATTATAATTTTAACAATTTTGAAAAAAATTTAAATGGCACAAAAAGTAGATTATTCATTATTAGAGCTACATTGTCTTAATTAAACTCAAAAACCTTTGAAATTGAGAACTATATGAAAACTTATATTTGACTTTCAAAATACTTGTGGGGCTTGCAATGTCCTTTAAGGGTTAAAGCACACCAATTTTCATAACTTTTGACTACAGAGTTAAAAAGCTATTGTATGATACGTAGTTTTTTTGGAGCATGGTTAACTTAGAAAAAATCACTTTTTATAAAATAGCAAAAATTTGAACTTGATTTTCCAAGTTTTTTATGTGTATAGAAAGATTAAAATCATTCAATTTTGATTAATGAAATGAAAGTTATGAAATTTTTTAGTTTGTGGGCTAATATAGAATTTCCACTCCCAAATATATTTTGAAATTCTTTTGTTTATCTCAATTTTCAATAATTTTAGAAAAATTAAAATGGAGTATATTTTTTATTAAAACATTAAAACCACTAGAAAAGGCACTTTCAGTTTCATAATTAAATTCTTAACAATTTAGTACTTTAAATCATCCTTTATCAGATTCTCTCTACTTATTGTTTTTTTCAAGCATGAATATAAAGTGTTTTTTGTTGAAATTTTATTTATTTATTTCCAAATTATTTCTTCAATATATTATAGAAAGCTACAATTTGTAGGATCTAGTTTGAAATGGATGAAATCTAACCATTTGGGAAGAATTGAAAAATACTTCAATTTTGAAATCCAAACACCATTATCTAGTAAGTGGTAAGGTTTTTTATTCTTGAATTTCAGGAGTTTGTACTCTAACAAGTTAAAACAAAGGATGTTATGGTTGGATATGTTAAAAAAATAAATATAGATGAAGATTTGAGGCCCTATACATGAAGAACTTTAGGAGTTAATAGTTTTCACATTAAAAACCTTCAAATCACCGTTGTAGCTATCACTACCTTTCAACTTTGCATAGATTTATGCTTTCTTGTAGCCATCTAATATCATACTCAACTTCGATCATTTTCTTAAGGTAACTACACTACATTTTGATCCCTTTCTAAAAATCCACCTTTACAAATTCTTACCTAAAATGTATTCATGCTATTCTTGGGAGTCTAGAATTGATTATTGAAACACTTATTTTTAACACTTTGAGATTTCATAGTTTTATTCATATGATGTCCAAAGAATGCATTCTAAAAGAATCTAGTATCCCCTTTTGACTACCAACAAGACTCTACAAAAAAAAAATCAATGTAATAATAGAAACCATGCTGAATTATTTATTGTTTATTCAATCAATTTTAGATGTAGTTACCTTTCCAACATACTTGAAGTGGATTAACAGCTAGCTCATGTAACTTTATGAAATCAAATCAAACAATTTTCTTTCATTCTTGGTCATTGTTTTTTAATAAAAAGTATCCCAATCCTTCCTTTCTCCTCTTCAAATAGAAGAATTGACCTCTCTAAGAGTATCTACTATAGCCCTTGAAATCCCCCAAACCCCTTCAATTGAGATTTGTCAAATTTTGAGGGGATGTCCACTTGTATCTCCATCAATACAACCCACTAAAATAGACTTCCAACCAATCATAATCGCATAACTTGCAAAAGTAAAAAATAAGCTATCATTTATTATGACAACTTGTTAATCTTAGAAGAAAATATAGCTTGTAGAGGCATTAGTAACTCCTTCAAATATGGCTAATTTGGTGGGCCAAAAAGAAGGTAGAGGCTGACACATACAAAAATTAATCATTCATCATTCAAAAACAAGATGGTTTGATGTGTTTCCACTACAAGGATTTATGTATCCTATTTGATAGTGAATTGACAAAAATCTGTCAACTGCTTTGTTAGTGGGAAATTGGGAACATGTTGATTTGGCCAATTATTTGACAAAATTCTATCAACTTTTTGTCACTTTGATAAAAAAAAATTGTCACCTTTCATTCCCTTGCATCCTCATTTGAAAGTAGGCCCATTGCTATGCTAATGTGGCTCTTAATTAATTAGCAATAACCAAAGTGTTGCCCTTTTTACAAAAGACATAATGAAAAAATTAAATTTTCTTTAAATTTTAACTCTCAAATATTGAACATAAAAGACAAAGAGAACATAGAATTCATCTACTACCTTGCTTTGCTTTATGAATTAATGATTTTTTATGGTTAGAATGGAGAAGATAAGCTCTCCATATATAGGGTGGATACACCCAAAAGCACCACTTATTCATACTATGCCTAGTTATTTTTATTAGCTTGCTCAGATTTTCATGTAGTCTTGTTGGCAAGTGAAAGCATGTTCCAACACACCAAGAACACATGATTTGAATAATGTATGCAAAAGTTATTAATGATCAAAGTCTGTTTTTAAAAGTGCCATTTACAATCTGTAAACATGATTGATTTGGAAATGTATACGCACTATAGATGGCGCTTTTAGAAACATAGTGCTTTTGGGTGTACCTACTTTAGATGGGTTAATAGGAGGTAGAACAACCCATGTAGGATATGTAGTTTAGAGGTTGTAGGAACTCCACCACTTATAGTTAAGTTTGAAATAGGAATTGTGTTAAAACTGAAATTTCAAACCTCATTTAAGCATAGTAGAATATCTTTTTTTAAACTTTGAATTAAAAAAAGGTGGGAAATCAAACCAAGTTTCACCTCCAAAAATCCGTTAGACATTTCAACCCTCCAATCAAAAGTTATGAACAAATTTCAGAGAAAAAGTTTTAAATTTTGAAAAAACAAAATGCTCCAAGGGCCACTTCACACTATGACTATCCAAAGTTGAGAGGCCATGGGATTGGTGACCAAAACTTTGATGAGAGTCCAAAAAAATGGGCAATAAATAGGCCCAAAAATTTAGGAATTGGACCATTTGGGCAACTATAGTGTGAAGCCTCCAAATGCCAAAGTCCAAACCTACACCATTTTGTGGGCTTCTGTTTTTCTCTCTCCACATTAACCCATCCAATTTCTCAAATTTTCCATGAATCCTATTCTGTGTCATAAATTTTTTAAGCAATAAATTTTAAAATACATGTGAAAAGAGTCAAAAACTACCTTGAAAAAAATATTACAACAAATGCTTTCATCATTAAATAAGGAATATGAAGTGTATAAATGGAATAAGAAGGGTATAATGTAAGAGGTTTTTTCAGGGGTCTGAGAGACTGTTTCAACCTTGTTCCCCAGTCTGAGAACCCGTTAGATTAAATAATAATAATATTTTTTAAATATATATATATATATATATATATATATATATATATATTTATTTATTTATTTATTTTTAATTTTTTGAAAAATATTATTAAAATATTAATATGTGATGTGGCAATCTCTTGGCCACATCAGATCGCCTCTGTGGCAGTTTTCAGGGAGTTTCAGCGAGTTCCCACAGTCCGGGAACTCGCGGTCTTCTACACAAGCTGAAAAACTTCTTATGATTGAATAAGAAGGTGGCATTGGTCATAAAAGGGAGGTACATTCATTGATTGCAAAGACTCTCCATTGTAATGACGGTGATTAGGGTAAAAAAATCCAATGACAATAATCAAAATCAAAATCAAAATCGAACTAGAAAAAACAACCCTTCTAGCCCAATCTAACAGTTGAGATCTTGTTAATTCCTCATAAGATTTCAACAGACTCTCGATCATAATTTGGGTCGACCAAAAATGGCCACCTAAACTATGGTCAAGAATCTATCACCATGTTAGAATTCTACTACCAAGTAGGTAGTTTTGGAGACAATGAATTTTCATGGACTTTCGACTGTGCCTAGTAGTGTGAAGGGTCAAGAGGCTGAATTCATAGTTTCCTAAAATTTGATTGGTGAAAACCAATGGACTTTTGACCTTTGGCTGTAGTATTAAGTGCCCCCTAAGTCGGACCTCTATAAGCCAATAAACCTTTGTAAGTCAATGTATCATACCGGTCCTAGATTGGGCCACATTACAATGATAACAACTACATCCAACCTTCTAGAAGCCTCTATAGGCCAAAGTGCCAGACCAATCCAAGACCTATTGGGTTAGAGAAGTTGTAACTTATTGTATTGGTTTCACTTTCCAACAACATACGGATAGGCCTTTTCTCTCCAATGCCCAAGTCGGGTGCTGAGCCAATGACATGTAAGGTAGGAGGCTCAAACTCCAAGAGGGCATTTTGAACTAAACATGGCTCAAAAGTACATTTTGCTTTCTTCAATATACCAAAATATACAAATGGTGTACATTCTAGGAGGTGATTGCTTTTAGAGCCCTGTAGCATTTCAACTTCAAAATTTCATAACTAATTCCATAAAGCTCCAAAAAGTATGAAACAACTCGGGTTGGATGTCATTTCCTCTTGTCTTTCCAAGAAACTTATTGACAAATATTTCAAGATGTTTTCCCTCCCCAAAATTCAGCTTCAGCGATGATCACTTTATGGACCTCCTACCTTATCCTTAGATGTGAGGGAGTGCAACTTTGACCCCATGATAAGGTAATTTTGAACCGCAGACCCCAAAATGGAACAGAATGGCCGAATGGAATTAAGGTTAAGGTAGGGGGCTGTAATTGTAACCGTGTCTCTAGAAGCGATCTCGTAGATTTTGCCTCTAACATGTACCAGAAGTGTACATTTCAGCAGGGGGTCGCTTTTAGAAACCACTGTGTTTTCAACTTCAAAAATTCACAACTAATTCCATGAAGGTCCAAAAAATATGAAATGACTTGGGTTAGATGCCAATTCCATTTTTCTTACCATGAAAATTTACTAAAAATTGCTTTAAGGAATTTAGCTTCCCAAAATGCAAATCAGCTGATAAAGGGTCGCTTTTACAGCCCCCTACCTTATTGAGTGGAGAGGCTGGCTGTCCCTTCTATGAGCCAGCGAGGGATGGGAGGACCATGAAAAGGGTGGTGGTGAATCGGCCCCCTCACTTGGTCCCTCCAAGTCATTCCTTCCAAGGTACAATGCAAGTAAAAAATAAATAAAAAATTGGGCTTGATTAATTTACCTTGAACACCCCTCAAAACTAATTTGGGACCTTGGATTGCAAATATAAATTCAAAACTTGCAGATTTTTATCATGAATAAAAAAAATTTAATTTTTTGTAGCATTTTCCCAAGGGACCGAGCGAGGGGTCAGTTCACCCCCACCATGAAAAGGGATGTTGCCAAGGTGGGGCTGAGGTGTGCCAAAATCGCCTGACAACGGACTAACTTAACTTGGGGTAAGGGAGGAGGTCCATAAACCGACCATCTAAGGGCTGGAACAGAATTTTGGGCAAGTCAAACATCTTGAAGTATTTTCCAGTGAATTTTCCTTGAAAGACAGCTTGAATAGGCATCTAACCCAAGTCGTTTCATATTTTTTGGAGCTCTGTAGAATTAGTTATGAATTTCTGAAGTCAATATGGCATAGGGCTCCAAAACCGCCCACCCCTCAAATGTTCACTATTTGTACATTACTGTAAAGATCAAAAAACATCATGTACCAGAAATGTACATTTCAGAAGGTGAGCGGTTTTGGAGCCTGAGTGGTTTTCGAGCCTCCCTTAACCCCTGAGCGCCCCATCGACAGGATCCTGCTCCTCAAAATCGGAAAATAGCTCTACTGTTGTCAGATGGGCCTGTATTGGTGAAATCGATTGTGACGTGAGGCCTATCCCTTAGAGTAGTTATCTACTCTATTTATGCGGTTCAAATTTGTGGATCCCAAATTCCAGCTTGCAGTGCCAATTCGACTACAAGTATGTCCCCTGCGACCTCGGAGTTGCTTTCACGGCCTGGGCGCTCAGGGGTTAACTTCCGCCTCACTGAGTGCAGCGATTGCACATGCTGAAGTTGGGCTCTGTCTGATGGTAAGCTCAACTTATCTTATGGTCGGTCTGATGGTCCTCCCTCACACACGTTCAACACGAAGCTAAGCGAGAAACACCCATTTCTATCCCTGTACCTATTCTTGGACCCTAGAGTACTACTAAATCTGTCCATAAGCATTCATTAAAGCATCCAACAATTGTTTCATTCTAATTTGTTGATGCAGTTGTAAGACACATGTACAATTTTCATTCACTGACAACTGATTTCAGCAGGTGTTCAGTTAAAGGTACACCTGTAGGACGGTTCCAGTGGTCTAGGGAGCCAACACTTTGGAAATTTATAGAAATTACATACTGATTCCGAAAATTTTAATTTCTTTTTTGAATATTCATGTTTTTCACTCGCTAATACTGGAAAAATATCAGTTTTAGAAAACGCTGCCTCCAACTATGCTGAATTCCTTATTTGGACGGTTTTGGGTGTTTCCACTGTAAGTTACCCTCCCCTGGCAGACAACGCTTTTCTTGTAGGCCATCAATCACTCTTCAGGCCTCTGAAATCAGATTGCCTTCCTGATTTGGCCTAAGGGAGGAGGTCCATAAACCGACCGTCTAAGGGCTGGAACAGAATTTTGGGCAGGTCAAACATCTTGAAGTATTTTCCACTAAATTTTTCTTGAAAGAAAGCTTGAATAGGCATCTAACCCAAGTTGTTTCATATTTTTTGGAGCTCTGTAGAGTTAGTTATGAATTTCTGAAGTCAATATAACATAGGGCTCTAAAACCGCCCACCCCCTCAAATGTTCACGGTTTGTACATTACTGTAAAGATCAAAAAGCATCATGTACCAGAAATATACATTTCAGAAGGTGAGCGGTTTTGGAGCCTGAGTGGTTTTTGAGCCTCCTCCCTTAACTTACTTCCTGTATGGAAGGCGTAAGAGAAATTGAAAAAAATTGAAAAAATTGAAGGGCTTTTGAACAGTTCATTTCTAAGTCTCCCTTCTTCAATGACTGCCACTCACTCACCCACTCACTCACTTGTTATCAATAACTTACATTAAGCTTATCATTTTTTTAACAATGTAATGTTACAGAGTTGTAGTTACTGTGAGAACCCTGCGCTCAGGGTGAGGTGCAGTGGAAACACCTCAAACCGTCCAAATAAGGAATTCAGCATAGTTGGAGGTAGCATTTTCTAAAAATGATATTTTTCTAGTATTAGCAAGGAAAAATCATGAATATTCAAAAAAAAAAAAAAAAAAAAAAAAAAAAATATATATATATATATATATATATATATATATATATAATTTATTTATTTATTTACATAAAGTATGTTATTTCTACAAATTTTCAAAGTGTTGGCTCCCTAGACTTATAGAACCGTCCTATAGGTGCCCCCAAAACTAAACCCTACAAAAATTAGCACTCAACCAGCCAGATTTCCTATGTGTCCTTCAATTGTGTTAGCAAATTACAATCACACATGTGGCGAACCCATTAAGGGAACTCTACTGACGCATTTGGGTGAATCTATAGTCCACTCTAAGGAACATGTGCGGGAATGGCTGTTTTGCCCTTAAGAGGCGCAAAAACCGCTCATTTAAGAGTTGATCCGCCTTTTTCATGTGTTTTCTTAAATGGGAATATTTTTAGCTCATTTTTCAATCAAAGAGAAATAGATGAGGAATCTAAGGGCCGCTTTACACCTAGAGGCCGGGCCAATTTCTCTCCCAGACAATTGCACAAAATTTCAATCCCTTTTTGGCCTTCGGGTTGGCCTCAACTAGTCATTATAATAAGATTATAGATGGGGCCAATCCTCCCATATGTAAAGGCCTTGAAGCCAAGAAGTTGGGCCAATTTAAGAAAAATTTAGAAAAAAAAGACAGGTTGAAATTTCAAGACTACTTTACATCTAGAGGCCAGGCCAACCTCCCTTGAGGCAAATTGTACAAAATCCAACAAATCAAATTTGTTGAAATTTTTTCTTTTTATGAGATAAGCTTTTTTAATTGAAATCTGAAGTCATCTCCAAGGCCAATAATTATCCTCCCATTTTTGGTGCACCCAATTTAACAAGCTAGGGCCATGCTTGGTCCATGTTAGATCATTTGTTTCTAGAATAAAAAATTCAGACCATGAAATTGGCCCAACCTCTTGGTGTAAAGGGGTTGGGGTTGATTTCAATCTTTTAATCAATCACAAGTAAGGATTCTTGGCCTTTGATAGAGCAAATTGGCCCAGCTTCTCACTGTAAAGTAGCCTTAACATAAGTCATTGCATATTTTTTGAAGCATTATTGAATTAGTTATTAATTTTCAAACACATAGGTCCCTTATTTATGACCCTAGGTTTTTCATAATATATTCACTTGCAAATTCTAAGAAAAATAGAGAAAGGAAAGAGATTGATTGATTCTTATAATTAATAATATTTTTTTCTTTGATATATTCAATGATTAGAGAGGTCAATTAAAGAACCATTTCATGTCAATTAAAGAGCCATCTATAGGATGGTCCAACGACACTAGCATGTGAGCATGTGAGCGTGAGCCTATGAGCAGTGAGCATGAGCCTACGAGCGGTGAGCAGGAATTGTGTGAGCCTAAAGTCTACAAATTTGAATTATGATACAACTTTTGATTTTCTTTAGTAAAAAAGTAAAACAGATTGATGTTTTTTCAATAGAGTTTATTGTTTTTAGAAAATATGACCTATTGCTGTGGGACCCATAACCGTGGATTTAAAAACCTAGAAAGTTGGGGCTATTGCAAGTTCAAATTTTATATCCAGATTTATATCATGTTTTCAAAAGTTCTCCTAGAGTAAGCTCATAAAGTGAGAGTGCAAATAATTCATCCAAAGGAAATTCTAAAATTGACAAGAAGACAAATGCAATGAAAATACCAAAAAGAATTCCTCATCCTGCAAATAATAAAATATTGTTTCATTGCAACAAAAAATACATATTAGAATATGAATATAATACTTTGCATATATAAATTTTTTGAAGATAACATATCGCTACTACATATTTACTTCATATCATGCTAATACTAGTCAACTAACTTGTTCAGTGACTTCACTCGCACATCTTAATGATTCCAGCAGCAACAAGCACTTGCTTAACTTCATCCAAATTAAGGGTAGGAGCGTGAATGAATGTGTCTGTCTTGTAATCCAATTTGCAGAAGTAACGAAAAATGTAATAAAGATGTTTGTAGTTTATGTACATGCCACGCTTTCCAATGGAAGTTCCATTCATACCTCCATAATGGGGACAAGTACAAGATGGAAAATTGGAAAGCATGATATTATAAACCTTTTGATTAGGCTCACTACCAGACAAAAGTGTAATAATAGCACCAAGTCCAGGGTACGGAAGGAAGTTCACCCCAGTGATACTTGCTGTAACGTTCCTGGCACTCTCCCATTGATTGTGGTGATTTTCAGTGGGGGCCTTACTGTTGCGATGAACCTGTTTTCCATTTCGAATAGAAGGGATTCTGTCAGCATGTGTTGGTCGAGGGTGAGTCCATAACATTGGCTCATATACCCTAGATGAGGTGAATAGCCGGTGCGGTGACATCGGAATGCTGGACTGTAAGCGAAATCCAGCCTCTTCAAACTCTATAATTTCGGTACGAGTAAGATTGGTACCAATCAGAACCGGCCAGATCTCAGGGATCTCAGGTCGAGTAAGAACATGGGAATGTTTAGGTCCCATGACACATCGTGCAATTTGGTCTGCACAAAACCAAAAATCCTCAGTTTGAACTGTTGTGCCCTTATACTCACGCTTTTGCCCTCTATAAGTAGGGGCAGCTGTGGATATTCCGTGCCTCACAATCAATAACTTGCATTTGGCTTGTGTGTACTTCTGAATGGCATGACACTGTTTCCTTGACTTGTGTGAAATTCTCGCTATATGCCATTCTGCAGTATCACAGTCAGTTTCCATGACAGATTGGGTATGGGATAAAACTATATTAGTTTCCTGAACTGCAGATCCAAGTTGCACTCTACCACTAGTTGACCTAATTTGAACCCAAGGATGAGAGAAGTTCACTTTGTCGGGGCGATGAGAATCACCTTCGGAACCAATAGGAAGATCTAATTTCCTTTTGCTGGATCCAAATACTTCTTCACCCTCCAAATGCAGAATTCGAGTGCAAATGTCTTCGGCTCCAGGCATCTCATTAAGTGCATCTGCAATTTTTTTTCCATCTCCAGATGCCATAGCCCTCTTCAATTTCAAATCTTCTTTAGAAGGGCCTTTTCCAGAAGGGCCCCCATAAAGATAAGCCCTATAGTTGGTCATCTGCATAAAGGCTTGAACCCAGTCATCACAAGTGGCAACAAACAAATCAGATCCACGCTTCCCTGAAGCTTGCATCCATTTGTTGTGCATTGTTTCAGCCAGATTGTATGTTGGAATGTCTGCTAATTCTTATATCGTCAATTTCTACAAATATAATAAATGAAGTCATTATTTGAAACATTTAGCATGTAGGATAAAAAATAGAAAAACAAACAATAAAAGTAGAGATCATACCGTATCCATGAATGCACCCCATTGACGATATCGAAAGTGCCAAAATGCTAGCCAATCCTCAAGTTCACGGATAGCTGGTTCTGATGCAGCTCTAGAAGAATACCACCAAGCTTTGATTTCTAGATACATCTTATCCGCCTCAGACATTGATGTTGCATCCTTATACTGCTTGCAAAGTCGAATATGCTGTTTTTGGAACTCTTTGGCGATTAACTTCTCCGTGTGCTTGTGCATACTTGTTGCCCAATGGAACAAGCAAGTCCTTTCACGGTCCACCATTGGAATAGATGGATCCCCCGACCCATACACAGTGCGAACAGCATTAAAGTTGGCTTGAGCACTATCGCACATGAATCCTTTGAAGGTAGGACTTGACACTCCATTTTTTACCATGACCTTATTTAGGCAACGCCAAAAATTGATCTGACCTTCAGAGCCCTCAGTCTGCATATCACATACTGCAATGGTCATGACTTTACAATAAGTAGAATCATAAACGTGACAAACAATAGTTGTCCATAATTTCACCCTATTGACATGATCAAACATGACAAAACAATTCTCAAGGTTGCCGCCAGGTTGCATCCGTCGTACAAGATCCACTCCACTTCCAGGTCCATCCACGAGCATCTTGAATAAATACACCTTGTCTTGCCCTTGTCCTGGAAATACGCTATCGTGGATATACTCCATTTTGGCACGTCCCTTCATGTCTAAAATTCGATCAATCTTGCCTCCACCTTTGTTGTTGTTTCGGAAAGAGGATATGATGTTGCGCACATTGGGCGAGCTAAGGAGCTTGAACTTATCCATGACATTCTCCAACGCATCACCGTGAAGCATCTCCTTTGGTCCAGGCCCATCGTGAATAAGAAACGTATCAAGGAATTCCTTGCTTGCCGCCAAGGTAATAGCAGAAGTCTTGGCTGTTGGAGTCCTAGCTACTTCATTAGCAAGTAGCCCAGTTATCGCTTGAAGAGACTCTCTACATTGACCATCAGCAACTGGATGTGAATGAACACCCAAATGGATGCATGCACGTGACAAATCTCCGGTTCTGAGTACATAATAAATTCGTGAGTTACATAGACTGAGACAAGTAGGAGGTTGTCTACAGACTTTACAAAGCACGGTAGAGTCAAGGGGAGGGATTTGACCTATGCTAAAAGGATGTTTAGTGGTCCCAATCCACTCAGTTTCATTGCTTTTCAAAGCTCGTGTGAGGTAGTCACATTTTGTATTTTCACAAATCAAGTGTCCGTTACAATGGGACTTTCTGAACTTCAAACCTAGGTCATTATGGATGTTTGATGTCATAGTGCGACACCATGCATGACCATCATACCGCTTGTCCATACCTTCCATACCTCTAGCTCCAAATGTAGATCCACTACAAGGTGGCAACTTAAAAAGAACATTACCATCGAATCTAGTTGGGAGGAATTGAACCTTTTGATAGTCAATGGCATCAAAATCAGTTTGGGCAAGTTCATTCCGTGATCCAGGCACTGAAGACAGTTTGCGAAGGCATTCTAATACACTTAAGGAATCATGATGATTGGGAGGGAGAGGAGGACGAGAGAACCCGGACGATGCTGAACTACTAAGTGTACTACGGAAGGTAGTGGGAATGGGTGAATCTACCACACATGGGAAAACAACATTTGAAGAAGATGGTTGCCAAGCTTTAACTAGCGTCTCACCTTCAGAATCACTAGACAACTCTATGACAGGTTCCAAAGGCTCGCGTTTCACATTGAAACCAATTGTATTCTCGGAGCATCCACTACCTAGGGACTCTACTTTTACATGATAGGGTAATGGGTGTTTACCCTTGGACATATCAGAAGTAGGTGTTAGTATTTCAGTTGAAGGTGGCAAGAGCTTCGACAAGAGACCATAAACTCTATAACGTCCTGCAGAAAGAAGCCAATAGAATCCTTCATGATCACTACATCTTGACTGCAAAATAGACTCCTTAACAACACCGTAGTCTCCTTAACAACACCGTAGTCTCCTTGGACTTCTTCCTCTACAACAATAGAAGAAGGGGTGAATCCAAACCGGACATGAAGGAGATCAGCGTGCACCTGAACAAAACCTTGATTATCTAGTGGTAAAAGAAATGGGACATCATGACCTTTAGCAACAATACTAGCCATAGTGAAGCATTAAAGAAAAGTAGAAAACTAGAGGCAAGACCAGTACAAAGAAGCAAGAAATGATGTTTGCGAGTGCAAGGGATGTGAATATGAAGGATAAAATTATAGGGTTGTTCGAAATGAATGGAATTTTTTTCATGGATGTAGTAAAATTTGAAATTGGATTGATGATTTGAATGGTCATTCATCAATGAATATCATATGAAGATTTGATATAGAAGAAGGTACATTAATAGTAGGTGAAATGGAGTTGGGTAAGGCGGCGTATTGCATGGCATCAATTAGCGTATCACCAATAATAAATGAATTATAATATGAAGAATATTGATATATATCAGACGAAGTTGTCAGTGTTAAAATTGTCGCTAACAAAAGACGATAAGCCGTCATGCATTGGAGTTGATGATGACGTACGACATGTTTAGAATTATAATTATACATCTAGTGACAGGTTAAGAATGTAGTGGTTAATGATTCAAATTTCAAATAAAAGTAGCTGTTATGTAGTGATGAAATGAAACTATATCCTTACAAAGAGGAGTCCTTGAAGTCTCATAGATTATAAAAGCTTGATGAGCATAATGAGGTAGCAGATAGAAATGCAAGTTAAGAAGAAGGTATGGTCTAGTATGGCAAATGTTGATATTGTAATGCTTTGATAGTTGATTATTTCAGATGCAAGAGCACTTGCTTTCTCCATTGTTAGTATTGGATACTGTAGTTACAGGTACGAAGAAGAAGAGGAGGAAAAATAGCTTTCGTTTTTCAAGTAGAAGGCAATTGTTAAATGTTAGAATGATTAGGCAGTTCTCCCGAATGAGTGTAGCAGATTTGTTGAAGACAAGGAGGAATTTAACATATGAAGGTATAGTTCCTTGTGAAGCAATAAGAGAGGATATTGTAGAGGTTGGGCATACTTCTTGTGAAGCTCAACCAGAGATTGCCTCTAGCTATAGTGATTGTGATCAAAACATTGACGAAGAAGAAGATGAAGTAGACGAAGACAAAGAAGATGAACAACAGCACCAATCCGTAGTACAAGCACTGGAGTTGGAAGTAGAGGTAGGAGGTACAAAGAAAATGGTACGTAAATAATTTCTGCAAGCAATGGTAAATTAGAAAGTACGTAAAAAATTTTTTGTGACACATTTTTAGGAACTTTATATCATTTTGTGCGCGTCGGAAGCACGATTCCAACGGTATATAGCACATAAAAAATGGATGCATATTGAGTGTTTTACGGCCTAAAAACTAAAACAGCATCTTGGAATCTTTCCTGAAATCTTCAGAATTCGCTGATTTTTAGGCCAAATCCAGGCCTCCGAGTTTTAGCAATTTTTTGGCGATTTTTGTAAAATCACTGGAGTGTCCAAAAAATCTGAAAAAAATTAGAGGAAATCTGACCCATAGAATCTGTGGGTACAAAAAATTTTGGCTTGAAATCTTGAAAATTGAAGAAGTTATTCAAAAGATTCCCTTGAGGTACATCTACCAATTCTATACTTCTTTTTTTTTTTTTTTGGAGACTTGCTTCAACCTAAGCCTTGTTGTTTCTTCGCACGTTGTCTTTGAAGGCGCTGGAGCATCAACATACAGAAGAAGAGGAGGGCAGAGAAGCTATCATGATGGAGGAGGGGAGGCTACAGCAGAGGCTGCGGCGGAATCAAAGCGGCGAGCTGAGCGTGGAAAAACGGCGATCCAAGAAAATGAGCGGACAGCAAGTGCGGCGATTGAGGCAAATCCAGGTGCGTGGGTTTTTTTTTGGCCTTCCTAGACCCCAACCGTTGACGGCTGCGCTTTTTCCGATTCTACTTCGCTTTCAATAATGCTTAGAATTCTGCTAATGTCTGCCCCTATAATGGACAGCCGTTAACGGCCACTGTTTTCTGAATTTCAGTTTAGGGTATTCACTGCTACAATTCTATAAAGCATTATAATTTTTGGAGCCTTGCTAAACCCCAGCCGTTAACGGCTATGGTTTTCGAGATTTAGATTTGCTTCCAATAGATATTGTGAAGTAGTCAAATGCTGAAATTTTCGAGCCATCCTAGACCCCAGCTGTTGACGGCCGTGCTTTCAACACATTCATTTTTCCCTTTAGAACATTAGGGATTTGATCAAATGCTAAAATTTTTGAGACCTTCTTAGACCCCAGCCGTTAATGGCCACGCTTTTAGAGACATAAATTTGTTGTCTAATTATGCTACATCTCTGAACACTTGCCAAATGCTGAAATTTTTAGGACTCCTTAGACCCCAGCCGTTAACAGCCACGCTTTCAGAGACATAAATTTTTTGTCTAACTATTCTACATTTTTGAACACTTGCTAAATGTTGAATTTTTAGGACTTCTTTGACCCCAGCCGTTGACGGCCACGCTTTTAGAGACATAAATTTGTTGTCTAAATATGCTACATTTCTAAATACTTGCCAAATGCTGAAATTTTTTAGGACTTCTTTGACCATAGCTGTTCAAGACTACATTTTTCAGAAACTTACATTTACTTTTGATGTATGCTAGATTGTTATAAAATTGTCACATGCTGAATTCCTTTAGAACTTCTCAGACCCCAGCCGTTGACGGCCACACTTTTAGAGACTTGCATTTGCTTCTAATACATGCTATGTACTTGATTTTATGCTGAAATTTTTGGGCCTCCTTAGATCACATTTATTAACACTTCCTATATTAAATTGCATATTTTTTTGTACATATGCATAAACTACAACTTCTTCTAATCTTTTTATACACATTGTTCTTGAGATGTTGACAGAAAGAGATCCACAAGCACAAACAGTAGATGCCGCACTTCAGCCTCTATCTCAAGATCAATTGGAGTTAGAGTTGCATGGATTCTTGAAGAAGGAGACTGTGAATACTTCTTCACTTCTTGAGCGGTTGAGGTATCAACCACGAGCTAAATCCAAAATCAACATTCCTTTGTGCCGTATGATCTCTCTACTGGTGGTGAGGCCTTTCTTGAAGAATGATGTTATGAATTTAGCTGCACACTTTGTTACTTGTGGTTACATGGAAGGAAATGGAGTTTTCTATGTTGCCTTGGAGAACAATGAGGGGAAAACAGTAGATGTCACGGATGACATTATCAAAACATGGAGTCCAAACTGGGTGAGAGCAAATGCTGCATTTGAGAGAGAATTGCAAAATGATGAAGATCTCAAAGCTTTTTCTGGCAAGATGTTTATGGTTTGGGATGACAACCATCGTTTGCAAGCATGGTTGCCTCTTATCAACCGAGATCATGCGGACGACTTTCAATGGCATTATACTGTTGAAAGTATCATTTTGGAGGTCAAAGGGGATGTTGCGACTATGTTGACAGCATTGCATGAAGTCAATTGGTATTCCCTTATGTTTCTCTATCAATTTTCATTTTATTCAATTCCTCAGTTTTCAAAGTTTATGTAATTTGGAATATTAAATGTACCACTATTCTATCTTCTTTAGTTCAATGTTTACTTCATCAATTTTAATACAATAAATTTTGTTTTGGCAAGCAAAACCAGAAGTCTCATGTCTCCATAAATCTTGTTCACAAGCTCTATCGCATTCAAAGTATTGCTGGACAGCTACTCTCATACTTTGAGAAACTTTTTTCTAAGGAGGATCTTGTTGCAGCTGAAGCTAAGCAAAAGTCAAAACAAAGAACTTGGTTCACTTTAACTCTGGAGGCTCTAAATGGATTCTTATATCAGGTTTACTTTTTAATTTCCTTTTTTCACTTCATATTTCCTTGAATGTTTAGGCTTCTTCACATTTGCACTTTCTTTCATTTGATTTTATATCTCTTCATCAAGTATGCAAAACATTTGTTATCATGTGCAATTTTATTTATTCTTATACATTCTTTACTTTGTGCAGCAAGAGTTGGGGGATGCTGCTGCTGCGGCTCAAAGAAAATTCTATGAGAAGTATCCCAATCCAGCAGATTAGACTTCAAGTGCAGTTTCTGAGTGGGTCTCCAAAGCTGTTGACAAGGTCAAGATAGCTTCCCATTCAAAATTGAAGAAGCAACTTTCCATTGCTGATCCGAAGCATACAACCTCATTTTTGGAGTAGATAAAGCTTCATTATGAAACTCATGATGACAATCCAGAGATGACCCAGGAGAAACTTTGGATGTTGGCAACTTCAGCGATGGATACTTTCATGAAGATCAAGTGGCTTGAGAGATGGAACAAGTCTCCTTCTCTTCGTGAGGCTCTCAGATTTCCTAAACCGAAATTCAGTGACATTGACTTTCCTGAGTGGCTTCATAAAGCTACATGGTGGGCTCAGGTGAATACTTATCTTTCCTTCCTACTATTTTAGTACTACTTCTTTGAACCTTTTGAGTCAATCAAACCATTCTTTTAATTTACAATTTGTGTACATGGCAGTTGGCTATTGAGACAGAAAAACTTTTCAATGCTACAGTGGCTGATTTGGACGTGTCTATTAACTATCTTCCCGATGGTATGGATCCCTTGCTTACCATTTTTGATCATGTGGAGACAATGCGCATACTGTTGTGGGATACTGCATTTTTCCGTGAATTTGCTGTAGATAAGGGGGTTCACAAGAACAATAAGATAGACAAGCAACTCAACTTCAAATCAGCCATGCAGAGGGTACTTTATAGGTACTTCAAGTACATCCTTTTTCCTGCCAAAGCCATTTCCAGAACTCCTACTTTCTTTACCAATTATTTGGACAAAGAAAGTGAAGAGTGCATGTTCACAGATGGGATCATGAAATCTTGGGATCCCATTCATTGGGAAAGATGTGGGTGGTATTTGGATTGTCCTCTCAAAAGACCACCTACTTTTGACATTGTCCTTCGAGATTCTATTGAGCCCGCCCTCAAAGGTACAACTATAGTTGTTCCTAAAGTGGTTGATAAGGATGCAACCAAGAAGACTAGAAAGACCAAGTCAAAGAAAGTGGTGGTTGATCTTGATGATTATAATGAAGATGTACTAGTTGAGGACACTCTCAAGAACCTTGTTGTCACCGGACCTTCTTCTTCCAATGTTCAAGAAAAACTCCCTGCTTCAAAGCGCCAGAAGACATCTTCTACTCCTGTGGTTTTGGTACCAACCTCCTCTCCTACCTTTGAGCTACCTCCTAAGCTTAAAGGTATGATGAGTATTCCGGCTCCTTTATCTATCAACCATACATCTCTTGATCTAATTTTGAATGATTCTTTTGTTAGAATTGTTGAAGAGAAGAAGAAGAATGGTACATTTGGTATATCATATGACAACATTGTGGCTTTTCTCTCAAAAGTGAGTTCATTCTTTCTATTTGTTTGTTTTTTATCTCATTTTTATTGTTATGAAATCTTACATGTTCTATATAATTTACATCTTCTCATTTATTTTCTTTTATGACTTTGACATCTTTTATCATGAATTAACATTTTTGAAATTTATCTTTGTAGGTTGGTGAAGGCAGAGAGTTCTTTTTTGATGGAAAAATACAAAAGAGACCAACTGTGGACCTCATCATTGCTGAATATCTAGATGGTTTTCCAGTTCTAGGTGTTTCAAATCCACCATCTCAAATTCCACATTGGAATGCTAGCATTCCAAGTTTTCTGCATGTGATGATGGCGTTCTCTCTTACTTATCTTCATGATGATGGAGCATTTCTTCTATTTTTACCTGACAGTTCTATAGTGAAGAGAGAAGTGGCTGGATTCTTCAAGAATTACAAATTGAAGATGAAGGATGAGTGGACTATCATAAATTGCTTACATTTGGCACATCCTATGAACCCATCTAAATTTGTAAGTAGTAATTTTAATCTTTTACTTCTACTTTTGACTCAATTGTTATTACACTTTGTTTGATTTCAAATGTACCTTCTAATTTGAATTTGATTTTGATTTGCAGACATTGAAGTTCAAGGCTTTGTTGTTGGTTCGATCATTTGCCTCTCCTACTGCTAGACTACCTCAAGAGCTTCAGATTTCTATTGATCCTTCAATTCTCGAGGTTGATTTAGCCACAGATGACGTCCTCTTCAACTCTATCACGACAACAACTCAATCATGTAGAAAGAAAGATGGCAAGCCATGGAGGGGTGCTAAGGAGAAGTCTGAGGTTCTAATGAAGCTTTTTGTTCATGGCTTGAGCCCTACAAGTGGTATTGTTGCAGACATGACTGCCTCTATAGGTATTGTAATTTACATTATTGAATCATTATTTTTCTATTTTGTGATTTGATTGTTTTTATCTACCCTTCAATTTTGATGTTCTTATCATGCCAATGTTGTGTCTTAATCAAGTTCTTCCATCAGAGCAGCTCATTCATCTAATCGCCATATCCTAGCATTAGAAAGTGATGCCAAGCTCTTTGATGAGGTTCTCAAGCCATTACAAACACCTACAACCATCTCCAAGACTCTTGATTCTTCTACCACAGGCGATGGTATGGACATTGATGATGACTCTCCAATTGAAGATGTCGAACTACTAGACTTATGTGAGTAAGTCTTATTTATGTTTATTTCTCTTTTAACAACTTCAATTCAAAATTCTTTACTTAATATTCTAATTTACTACTACATACTCAAACATATGGCTTGTTGTTTGCAGTTGGATGAGTCCATCACCAAGACAGACTTTGCCTTTTTATCGGCACCCTGGATTTTTTAGAAGTCCTACTTTGAGTCCTCAGGGTTTGCCTACATATGCTGAAGATTTAGCTTTAGCTTATGCTAATGTTTCATCTGATTCATCTTCAGTCTCTTTATCACCTCGTAGATCTTATGATCCTAGGGTATGTTCTTATTTTGAACTCAATGCATCTGAATCAGACGATATTTGAGTTTGATTTTATGATTTCATATTTCATTTCTATTTACTTTATTTTCAGATTGAATTTAACTATGCATGATGTGGCAACAATCCCAATTAATGGCCTAAGACTTCACCCTATGCCCAAATTGAACAATAAAATTATGAGTCTTGAATTACACTACATTATTAAACTTTTTAAAATTATACATAGTACACTTTAACTTGGAATTCAACTAAACTACTAGCATTGGATTTGTTTTTAGAAGAAATTTTTTTGACTAAGATAGTCGAAAAATAAAGCCATTCACTAGAAAAATAGTTGCTTACTTCATTCTAGGTTAATACATATATTTAGTATATAATATATGACTATCATGTATATTTTAAATATTTTCTATCCAAGATTGTTTTTGTTTTTAATTTTAAAGCATTGTTATAAAAATAAAATAAAATAAGACAGGACCATTTTCATTCTTTAAATTTACATAAAGACCAACAATTAAGACTACATTTATTCCTTAGTCATAAGCTCAAAACCATTGTTCATGATATAGTGCTTGTAATATTTTGCCTATCACCAAATTTATATTCAACCTCTACAATCCATGTTTATGGCCCCTTCTATTTTTAACTTGATAAATGTCCTCCTTAAATAATGGTGTTATGATGTATTGTATTTTTTTCATATATGTCTTTGTAGTAAGATATCCTAGACTACTGGATTCACTTATTTTCATCATCATGTGTTGTTTACAAAATATTTCCTATTTTTTATAATATTCCAATTTGAAAATATATTTTGGTTCAATTTTGGGGGACAAAATCACATAGTAACAATTTCATTTGTTTTTCATTCGGACTATAGATCCTTGCATTTAATTCCACGGTCATAGGTCCTTAATAGATTTAGGAATCTTAAATGGATAAAAAAATGGAGGCTCACAAGCTCACAGGCTTACAAACTAGCATCCCCGTAGGATGGTCTTGAGTGCCCAAATTGTTTTCAAGCCCTTTTCTATAGTGGAAGCATCCAAAACCATCCAAATAAAAAATTCAGCATACTTGGAGGCAGTTTTTTTTAAAATGATATTTTTCTAATATTAGCAAGTGAAAATCTTGAATATTAAAAAAATTAGATTTTTCAGATGTTGTATATAATTTCTCAGATTTTTCAAAGTGTTGGCTCCCTAAACCACTAAAATTGTGCAATAGGTGCATCCAAAACTAAACCCTGCTAAAATCAACATTGAGCTAATCAAATATTTATATGTGTCCTTGAAATGCATCAACCAATTAGAATCAAGCATGTAGTGTCTACATTAAGAAAACTCTACTGCCGCAATTGGGTGAGTCTATAGTCCACTATAAGGAACTCATTTGGGAATGAGTGTTTCTCCCTAGCTTATAACATATTTCAATACTTCCTACAATATGAACTTATTTCCTCGGTAAAAACCAAGAGTCATTGATCTCATAAACAACCCTCTCTAATGTTGTTTAGATCTTGAAAAATAAACACTATAGGATACATATACTTTTGGATATGGGTACATATATGATATAAAAGACAAATATGGAATACAAATATGGACAAGAAATACATATATAATACATATAGAAATGGCATTAGCCAATATTGATTGTTGACCAAATTGATTTTGGAAAATACAAGAAGGGGTGGGGTAGGATAACCAAGTCTAAGGGAAGGGGGAAGACAATGGATAATTGAATGAAAAATCATTTGAAACTAAAAATGTCTAAAAACCTCTATTTCACTATTCATCTAAAAGAGAAATTATAATTATATTCTATATTATATCCTACACAAAGGTTAGATTTGAAAAAACTGAAGTCAATTTTTGTAAAAATAATACCACATGCCAACTTATGAGTGGCATGAAGTGACGTGGAATTTGAGAATTTGACATGGAAATTCAATTTTGCCACTAGAAAACCAAATTAGACCTTCATATACTATATAATAGAAGTACATCAATAATTTACTATATTTTTTTTTGGATAGCATATTAAAGAGGAAAAAAAATTAGGAGAAAAAATAGAATTTGTAGTAATTAAATAAATTACCAGTCACGACTAACTTTTTTTTATCCCTATTGTACCATACATGTAGGTCAATTTTGTAAATAACTCGAAAAATTCGAGAAATGTCAAAATTTAGAAAATTATTTACAACTATTTCTAAAATTTGAAGAAATTGTTCTTGAGAATATTAGAAAAAGGAACACATTTGTGCATGAATACACTATACTAAAACATGGTAAAAAAAAATCGTAGTCAAAAATGACTATGGTTTTTTTTACCATGTTTTGGTATAGTAATAGAAAGAATCATTCCAAAACTTAAGAGTATCCCTATAAAATGCTGAAAATTAAGAAATTCCTGTGCGTTTGCCAAATTGTCAAATTACAAAAGGTAGAGTATTTTAGCATGAACTTGCCAAAATTGGCCTACACATATGGTAACTTATTTTGAGCACTTTGTACACAAGTTTTTATCTCAATCACTTTGTACATTTTGTACCCTAAACTAGAAGTGGATAACACACAAAAGCAAATTCCCATGATCAATTGCATACTAACTAATAGAAATGATTTTTTATCCATCTATTTTGGATCGGCTCCTCAATTTGTTCTGTACTAAGGTAAAACCACTCATTGCCAAGTGCCAACCAAGGATCCATACCCAACCTATAGGTCTAGCTATTTCCAACCAAAGTAGGAACAAATTTCCAACCAAAGTTTAGAATGTGCCTTTTACTCTTTTTTCAAATTCGAACTAATAAATTCATGACATATGTCTTGAAGTAGTGAGGGGAAAGTAGTCTTGAATAATCATAATTGGAAGATTCTACATATTGGTAATCAATTTTAGGCCAATATTTGGCTTCTAAAACTAACTTGAATCCAAAGAAAAAATCATGAAAAATTGACAATCTTTGTGATTTCTATCTTCTTAGATGACAAAAATTTTACATTGCCTTTACGGCTCTAGAACATGTGTGGAATTGCTTAATTCGTTGACTGTAGGTGGTTGTACCATAATTGGTGCACTAATTGATGGAGCCATTAGATGACTACTTGACTACTTGTATTTATTTATTTCAAATAAAATAAAATAATAAATAAGCAAAGACCTAGTGCAGTGTAACATTGAATTTAGGAGAACATGGATTGGATAGCCCATTGAAGTCTTACAAAATCAAATGAAAAACATTCAAAATGAGAGGTTGAAATATAACTTAAGGGATGCAATCGTGACCATCCTTTGTGACAATAGGTCCTGACAAGTTGTGTGACCATGTGTATTTAGTATTATAAACCAATAGTTGCATATCAGGATTTTACAAAAATTTCACTTGTCCACAACAATTCAACATAACATTCAGTAGCATTGGTTGGAACTGCCTTTGGAGGATGTGGAATATTTGACCCTCCAATAGTGTTTCATCAATAACTACTAAAGGAAGTGGAGAGGTGGAGGATGGAGAGGTTGCTCAGGTGTGGAATATGCCACACCCTTCACTGTAGAAGGAAGGCAGTGCTACAACATGCTACTGTATGTTATGAAATGTGCTCAGTTGCAATACATTATTTCAAGCTACTAGAAGTATATTGAATTGGGCACCCTCTGATTGAATGCCCCGCCATGTCCAGAACACAAGCTTAGGGGAAATTTATTTATTTTTATATTTATTTTTAAATTTGGAGGAGGGGGGCTTAGAGCATCCCCATCCCATAGCTTCCCTATCCCTATCCGGATGGTTTTCATCCAGATAGGGAAGAAACCCCTTCCACCGGCGTACTCTATCTCCAAAATTTGGGGTAGAGGGGGTCCCAATTTTCCAAAATGGATGCCGAATAGGGAATTGGTGTGGTTTCCCTATCCCTATCTGGACCGGTGGGGAGGAGCTTCCCTATCCCTAACTCCTTGGATGAATATAAGGGATAGAGAAAGGGATAGGGAAGCCAGGGGTGGGGATGCTCTTAACAACAAGTGCAGCGTGCATTCAACCTTGCAACATTTTTTGGCAATATAGATGTGCATGTGTTGTTATTGCAGATCTATTGAGGGCAAAAGTGATTAAGGTTGAAGCACCTGTAACCGACCATTTAAGCAATTTCAGAGCAGATTGTGCATAATATGAGGCAGTGGAAATTTTTCCCATGTAGGGATGATGGGAAATATGGAGATAGAAAAAATTTCAAAATTTTGTTCCCCAAATTGAAATTACTCTAAATTTGGGGAGGCAAAAAGTACTTTGGACCTATAATCAAAGTCTAGGCTCTAGAGTATTCCAATTCCAATCATTTCATAATTGCTTTCCGCTCACTTCTTCCACTCACTACTATGGAACATGTATCATAACCATACTAGTCCCAACCTCCAAAAGACCAAAAAATGCAATTTAAGGTAGAACCACCTATATTCAATCACTTAAGAAATTCTAGAACAAATCATGAGGGATATGAGGCCATGTAAATTTTTCTTGTGTAGAAAGATAGGAAATATGGGGATTGTAAATTTTTCATAATTTTATTCCCAAAACCAAAATTAATATGATTTTTGGAAGCCAAAAGTGCTTAGAACACATAGCCAATGTCTAGAGTCTTCCAATTCAAATCATAGCCGAGACTACTTTCCTACTTTATACTTCTCACACGCTTTATGACACTTTGGAACATGTATCATTGACCTTCTTTATCCCAACTTTGAAAATGAGGCAAAAGTATATTTGAAGCTTTGATTAGATTCAATCTCTTCTAGCCTTGGTTAAAAATAGCCACATCCTCCAAGTTGGGTATGGGACCTAGATCGGGAATAGGTGGTTCTACCTTAAAATCTAGTTAGAAATTTATTTTGGCCTTGATTGAAAATATTGCCTTCCATAGGTTGGGAGGTGGATATGGTTGGTTGTTGGTGCCTCAATTTTAGATGTAGGAAAAGTTCATATGTGTTGAAACTAGTAGTTCAAGGAAGCAATGGGTGGATAAGTTGACTTCAAAGCCTAATCCTTGAAAGGACGGAAAAAGGTTCATGGAAATAATCTATTTTGATATTGTGGGAATCATTGATTTACAAAAATTTGAAAGTACTCATTGGAAGTCAAAGTACTCTAGATGATCTCCCCTTTTCATACAAAATTCCGAGGATGAATAGTTATACTTTTATCCTACACAAAAAAGATTATCCATCATTCATTGGACACTAAACATCCATGTTTAATTTTACATCGTTAATTTGTAAGAATATTATCAAATGTTATACTATCAAATCTTCAATTATCAACATAATTTGTAATTGAAATGATTGAAATAACAAATACTATTATAATTGGAATTGCAAAATGATCTTCAAAAGAATTGGTTCATTTGGTTGCATAATTATGCAAATAGTTTATTTGTGAGAACTTAAAATCATTAAGTCTTAAAGGACCAATGCACATTTCAGACATAAGTTGTAAGAAATTGGCACTTTGAGGGGAATTTTAAAAATGATTTCTTCAAAATAAAATTCATCAATATGACAAATTATACCGGACTACAATGTAAATGGGTGGAAAAAATTAGGAACTTTGACTACACATATTGAAAGATTATAACATTTGAAGTTAGAAGAATATTTTTTCTCACCTTTCTAACATGGTCATTAGACTTTAACTCTTAAAGTGAGATTTTTGCACTATGTATAGTTTGTTTTCTTGACAATTGAATTCTATATCATATCAATTACATACCTACCAAATTTGAAAAGTAGAAGAAGAATTTTGTATATGTTGCCCAAGTTGTCTAAAAGCTTATGGTGCAATAGCTTTAAATTTGGGTAGCCAATTTAGAAAAAAAATTTATAGAACAACCAAAGGAGTACATGTTCAAACCTTATGTCAAAATTTCATAAACATCCAACCCAAACTGACTTTGTCCACACTTACCTAAGATTCTTACAAATGATCAATAGTCCCTTCCGAGTCCTCTATGGGTTAATGACAAATGTTGAAATCATCAAATGAATGGTTTTGAAGAAATAGGGGAAAAACTTCACATCAAACACAAAATGTATTCAATTGTTTTCAATTTGTTTTGTCTCATTAGAATATTATGGTAAAATGAGTTCAAATCATGATATTGCAATCCACAATTTGGAGTCATTTTTAATATTTAAGAATTGAATTACAATACTTCAACTTCAAATTGCAATGGAGAGTTTAAATTATTAACCCCCAAATTTTTTTGACTATATTTTCACTAAAAATGCTCAAAAACTGCAATTTCTAATACAAATGCAAAATTTTAGGAAAAAAACATTTTTTGACATTTGTAACCATAGGATCTTGTAGTAAGGTATTTTGAAAAGATGCGGAAAAAATTTCACAAATTTTCATCATGTATATTTCAAGATATTAACATTTGAATTGACAAAAATCATTTTTTTATTTGTGCAAAAATCCGTGCAACTGCACTTTATAAGGTCACATTTGTATGAAAAAATATTCAAAATGGTAGTTACTCTTTAGATTCATTCATTTTTCAATGAAAGTTGGTTATATGCTCAAAACATTTGAAATCATTTGGAATTGTACAGCATATAGGAAAAAAATAGTAAATAGAAAGAAGTAGAAAATGCTTCAAAGTACTAAATTGTGAACAATTTATTTATGAAAATTAAAAATGACAATTCCAATGGTTTTAATATAGTAGTAAACCATATTCACTCAATGTTTCAATTTTTATTCAAAAATATTAAAAATTGAATTAAATAAAGAATTTCAAACTTTTTTGTAGAATAGAGATTCTATAACTACCCCCAAACTACTCCAAACTAAAACTCCTCATAACTTTTGACTCATTGATCAAAATGGAATGATTCAAAGATTCCCAATTAGACAAAAATCTAATAAACCAATTTCAAATTTTTATTTCTTAAAAAAAATAGTTTTCTTAATAGTTTTTTGATCTTCCCATGCTGCTCAAAGATCAAACAAAATCACATATCATGCCATAACTTTTTAACCATGTAGTCAAAAGTTATGAAATTTTTTGGACTTTAAAGACACTCCTTGGACACATGTTGTGTGAAAAATTCAAAGAAAAAAGAAAAAAGAAATCCATTCATAATGAGCTGCCTAAAATTGCAATATTACCAAAAAATGTGGTTTGGTCCTTTAAAGGTTAAGCATTTATAAAAGTTTTAAAGTGCAATAGAAATCAAATGTGATAAAGAATTTTTCATATTTTGAACCATTCCAAAATATGAAATTCAATGCCAAAACCAAGTTATTTGAAGAAAACATCAAAAGTGATCAAATAGATTACAATGCATAGCCATTTTTAAAAAAAAGGGCCATATACACAAAGCTTAGAATCAAGATGAAATCGACTCAATGACATAACACTGTTTACCAATGGAACAATGGTCTCTATAGTCAACAAAATTATCTTTTGTGCCTTCTTAGCCAAATGCAATCTTTGAATGAACAAATACAATAAGGTAGAAGGTTCAATAATCGCCCATCTAAGGGTTGAAACTGAATTTTGGGAAGGTGAAACATCTTGAAATATTTTTCATTATATTTTTCTTGAAAGACAAGTAGAATTGACATCTAACCCAAGTTGTTTCATATTTTTTGGAGCTTTGTGGAATTAGTTATGAAATTTTGAAGTTAAAAGGGCATAGGGCTCTAAAATGGTACCTTAGCTAAAATGTACATTGTTAGTACACTATTGAAGGCTATGAAAAAGCAACATGTACAAATACTGTACATTTAGGATAGAGCACCATTTTAGAGCCCACTGCATTTAACAGCCTTCTATCTTAGAACCTATAATAAACAACACTCTTTTGAAGTAATAAAGCTCTTTAAAGTAATTGTATTGATTGTTGGTCACTTTCTAGGTTCCATACAAATGTCATGAATACAATTTATCTTTTCTTAATAACCTCTTTAATGTAATGTATCAAATACAATGGTTTCAATTTGGCTCTTTATAGAAGTTCTACTATAAGTCCTTCCCTCCCAAGATCTAACAAAGTATAATACCTTTTGGGTATGGGAAAGATCATTATTTGGTTATCCCTTAAAGTTCTTTGACTGTGCTTTTATTAAAAGCACTCCAAAACTTCTATTTCTAATATAAGTGCCAAATTTAAGGGGGAAAAAAAAGTCTTAGACACATGTAATGTTAGGACCCTTGTTACAATCAACACTGAATTTGTTATTTTTGCACTTGGCCAAGTGCAATCGTACGACACTAACAAACATCGGTTTTTAAGACCTTTGTAAATGTGGTATACCATTTTCATAAAAATTTCTTAGGCAATTCTTTTTGCAACATTGCTACGCAAATATTTCATTCTAAAAGCAAATAATAGTATATTGGCTTAAAATAGAACAAATGTACATGTCCATTACGTACAAATTACATCTTCTTTATTATAAAACCATCCAAAAGGTATATTGTTTCCATATAAAAGACACATGGCATGTCTTATGTTGATAATCTTCAAACCTTGTTGTCTTCTGTACTTCAAAAGTAATTGTATTTTAGAACATTGCACAATATAAACTTACTATTATTCACTCATAATACTCAAATACATAATTTGCTAAAACAAACTCATTTACTCAAACTACACTTTCATAAATAAAACTAAATATATTACTAAATACTACCATAACTTTCCATACAGAACTAGCAGTTGTCTCCCTATTTTAATCCGTTGCCTCTGGTATTTCTGCTATAATCCCTAATGATTGAGTGTCAACCTCTTCCCTCTCTTCACTATCTACCAATTCTGTGTTCAATGTTGCTGGAATTTGAAGGGGGGATACAAGTTCCACATCATCTCTACCTTCCTCGACTTCGACCTCTGGCGAAGGTATCGCATCCATGAACGCTGTGTCATCTAAAACTGAAGTCACTTGTTCAAATGTATATGCCCCTTCTATACCATTGCGACGATATCGAATGTTTTCTCGATTATGAAATAGTCAATTTTCTCCTTCTATCATTCCTTGGTCTTGAGAAGCCCATGTAAGAGATGTCTCTAGAAATTGAAATCCACTAGCCAATGTAGGATACAAAGGATCATCTTCAACACTAGTTCTCGTATCAATTGGAAGAATATTTTCTCCCCTCAATTCTTGAACCTTCTCGGCCATTTCAATACCTATTGCCTCCGATGCAGGCACTGAACTGTCTTCCACTGTTGTATTCCCCCCTGTTTCTATTTTCGCTTCCTCAGTTGAAGGAATGACTTCCGCTACTACACTTTGTTTTGCTCATATGTCTTCCATTTGCCCATCATTTTCTTGATTTCCTTCATCTTCTGTAATAGGAGGCGCTTCAAGTACATCATTCATGTCCATGTCCATCATGACATCCGTCTTTGTAACCATCTCCCTCTCCACTGTTGCATGATCTGAAGAGCCATCTACCCTTTGTGCTTCATCTGTTCCTGATATTATATTCCCAGTACTTGTCTGTGCCTCAGCACTCGTAGCCTTCAAATTTTCTTTACGTTCCTTCACACATTCTTTTCTCTCTCTTCCTTGAAATGCCTCACTAGAAACAGAACTTTCTCGTTCTAATGAATCGTCATCTTTTCCTGATGACAATTCATCTTCATCTGATGAAGTCTCCTCATATTCCGATTCATCATCTTCTACCTCATTTTCTTCCTCCCCTTCCATATAATCTCGATCATCATCAATACTTTCTTTTTGATATTCCAACCCTTCTCTCCATGGAGTATCCTTAGAATGCAAATCTTCACCTCGGGCTTCACCTTCTTCTTCATCCTCTACTTCACTGCTGAAAATGTCATCCTCTTCTATTTCTGCCCTTCTTGATACTTGAGCAAACACTGAGGGGTCTACTTGAGGTGTCGCATTGCTCCGTGATGCTTCCTTCAATGTATTATACAGGAAACGGGTTCAATCTACTAATCCATCTAATACAATCACTTGTGCACCTTCAAAACGGACCTCCATTACTTTAGGCAATGAAGTGGTAATGCCAACTGCTACAAGGCCCCATTTCTTCGGTAAATATGATGCAACTAACCTTCGTAACTCTATAGGGGTTCTCTCCACGTAATCTACATCTGAAGGCATGCGTTCATCGCTCCACTTATCAATGAATACCACTGGTACTTGTTCACGACTACTTCTGAGGTTGTCTACCCCCCTTGATGAAGTTGGATGCATCGTCACAATTCCAAAACCTCCTAAAGCTTGCACAGTACGCTCTATCTAACCATCATGTCGAAAATCATGATTGTAAGTTGAAACTATTTGTCTTTGAAACAATCACATGCCTGGAAGTCAAGTACAAGCCTCCGGTAGTGCCATTCTTTATCTCATCCCATCATCAAAAAATACTCCTGGTGGAAATAAGAAAATTATAATCTACCTATACGTGCCTTCTATCCACTGATACAATTTCTCCATCACTGTATTGTATTCAATGTCTGCCCAAACTTCATCCTCTCCTCTTCCTCCACATCGCCTACAATCAGGGATGACGGGACGTCTGGACGTCCACGGGACGTAGGCGCTAACCCTCGGACGTCCATTGACATTTGAAATTTTGTTTGCGTACGTCTAGCGGACGGACGACCAGACACTTCCGCGGACGGCATTTCGGACGGACAGAGTGCGGACGGGCACGCCACCGGCTTGCGGACGCGTGGTTTAATTGCAGACGGACTGCGGACACCTTGCGGACGGGCGGATGGTGCGGAGAGCGTCCGGAGGCCGTCCGCAAGCCGTCCGCTCGTCCGCAATCCGCCGGCATAGCGTCCGCAATCCATCTGCAGTCCGTCCGCACCGCCGAATCTGACTAGCGATCAATTCTGGCCGCAGGATCTTTCGTTCGCGCTGAATGCCGTCCGATTTCGATGGAGACGTCCCCCGCCGTCCGCGAGTATAAGTAGCATCGCGGATGGCTCATTGAGGCACAATCGTCTGCCTTCCGAAGTGGGTAATCCAGTGCCTCGAGCTCTGTGAGCCCCTTTCATTTTGGTGAGATGGTTGTGATTAAAACTTGAATACTTTCATAGTATTGAGTTTTAATTATTATTTGCTTTTGTGGGCCCCGAAATTCCCATCACCCTAATTCTGGACTTTGGGGTAATTTTATTACCATGCCTCGCAACGATAAACCAAAATCCAGTTCCAAGGGCAAATCCCAAGATATGAATTGGGAGGATTGGGCAAATCCTTTATGTGTAGCAGAACCTGGATGGGAGGAGGAGCCGAAGAAATCTTGGGATTGCACAACATACAAGAAGTACGTCAAAATGACGCACCTCTCAAAAATGTGGTCAAGAGAACATGCTGAAAAGCAAGTTCGTCATTGGGAGGGACAAATTTCGACGTGCCTAAGCAAGCACTTTGTCCACCGGTATGAGGAAGTTACACGGTCAGCTGAAATACGTGACTCCAAACCAAATGTGATGAACTACTCCAACATGGCCATGGTTTGGGCAGAGATTGTACTCCACAAAGATGTGGATTGGCGCACAATTTACGGCAAAAATGTCCACCAACTGCATCGTACTGATGCTGTTATTTATACGAGTTGGACTGGTATAAGTGATTGTATGCCAGAGTGGTCTAACCGAGGCCAACTTGGATATGCACCGGTTGTATTGCCGGATGCTGAGGATGATTGGTCGGAGGAAGAGGAGGAGGAGGAGAAGGATGCTTCAACGCCTGTGTCATTTGGAGAGATACCTAGGCGTAGACAAGAACGCGAAGACATCCAATACCAGCAAGAAATGCGAGATGCAATACAACGAAGTCTCGAGGATCGTAGTCGACCACATGGGCATCATGGATCGTATCAACATGACCATGGTGTTTATGGGACACAAAATCGCCAAAGTGATCCACACTACAGTAATGACCCTCGAGGTGGCTATGGCAACTACCAAGGTAGCCAAGGAACCACACATGATTATGGTTCCAACCAAGGTAGTTCTCAGTACTATCCTGGATTCTCTGGAAGTAGTTCTTATAATGATACATGGCACAGGGGATCTCAGTGTGATGATTCAATTCCTCCTCCAACTTTTGGAGGACCTTACTATGGAAATTATGGGCATAGAGGTGCATCAAGCGGATCTGGAGACATATGGGGTGGTGGACCATTTCTCGGGACTTTTGGATCTGGTTCAATTGGCCCAACTCGCAAAGATGACACCGATTCGGAATCTGAGTGAGGAAAAAAAATTTGGAAGATTGTAGCGAAACAATGGTTGCTTTAAAATAGAAATATAGTAACTAGCAATCGATTTTTGTATATTCTTGCCATAGGATACAAATTGGCATAAGGACGATATGAGGATGTTCGCCATTTTTTGAATACAAATTTTGAGTACGCCTATTTGTAAATTCTGATCCAATTATGTCCCATTTTCTTTGTAAAGCTTCTATGTTGCCTCCTTATTTACAAAGCTGTGAGTTTGTGTGTTCATTATGTTTGCCCCCAAAACAAATTAACCCCTAAGTTACCAAGGCATTTTCTGACTGTGAAACCACTGAAAACTGCCATTTCTGCTGCAATCACTCAAGAAACCTAAAAACACTTTTTTTCTTAGAATCTAACCGTAGGATCTTGTACTTCACTTCTCTAACAACATGTGGTAAAAATTTCATGAAGTTTGACCGTACGGATTGGAAGATATGAGCATTCAAAGTTGAAAAACAAAGTTTTTTTAAACTACGCCCTGCAATTTCAGGTGACTTTGATGGCCATTTCTGGATTTTTTTTGCACTACACACCATGAGGTCAAAATTTTTTATCTTGAACATTTGAGTTGAGAGTTGGGGATAAAAATTTTACAATGCCAAAACTTGATTTCCACATTAAAAAATTGTTAAGTAGAAGTAGGTCCAAAGTTGAACAAAATACTGAATTCTTAATAGCCCTTATATTGAATTAAAAAATCATAATCCCAACGGTGGGATTGTTCTTGAAAACAAACTTAAGCTTTTAAAAAAAAGAATTGGTAAAAATTTAAAATTGCATTCAAAAATGAATTCTACAAGTTGTTTTTTGAAGAAGATGCATAGATTGCCCAAAAAACAAGACTGTCCATAACTTTTTCATTATTAGTCCAAATAGGATGAATCAAAGCTTCAAATGTACACAAAAACTAAATTGGTGATAGGTCTTGCATCAAATTGAAACACATTAATTCCAATGGTGAAACCGTTTTGAAAAAAAAGAACTAAACCTTATGCAATTCTCTATTCAACTATTAAAATGGATGTAATGCATCTTCTTCTCAAAAGTTTATTGTGATTGCTTGAAAAACAAGAAGATTCATAGCCGTCACAGCGTCTTATCCAATGAAAATAAATTAAGTTTCTCTACGTAGAAAAAAATGCTATTTTAAAAAAAAAATGTAATTTTAAAAATCATGCATGTTTTTCTTTCTATTGCCTACATTGGGCCTTAGGGGGAATAAATTTTCTCTCAAAATACAATTGAAATAAAATTATATTACCAAAAACCCAATCAATTTTTCCATACAGAAAAAAGGCCCAAAATTTGTTGCCACAAACTTAGTTGAAGTGTACATCTTCAACACTTCAATACCCCAAACCTTCAAAAGTTCTTGAATATATAGGACTCCTCAGACTGATGGAATTAGTACTTTAGTAGATCTTCACATTGTTTTTTTTTAACAAATAATGAACAAGTTCAAAAGGCCGATGCATTTTGAACCCCTATAAACCCAACGGGTTAGGACAAAACACAAATGTGTTATAAAATATAAACATTACGATTGTTTTGAAGTTAGTATCAAAGAAGAATTAGAAGATAATGTCAAGCACAAAATATAGACACTATCCATCTAGTCGAAGTAAAAAAAAAATTCCGATTATTTTTAAATGAATGTTGAATATAAATTTTCAATAACTCACCAAAAATACAATTTCTATTTTTATGGTTTGAAATTCTTTTTGATTGGTCTAAATTCTGTTTTTTATTGACTTATAAAGAAATGCAAAATATTCAACCTCTAATAGCACTAGGTATTAAGACAAAATACGAATGTGTCATGAAATATAAGATTTACAACATTTTTGAAGTTAGCATCAAAGACGACAATGTACAGCACAAAAACTAGAAAGTACCCATGTGATCAAAATCAAAAAATATTTATAGATTCTCTTCAAATGAATTTTCAAGATATAACTTCAAAAACTCACCAAAAATACAATTTCTATTTTTAGGGTTTGAGATGCAATTTGGTTGGTCGAAATTCTGTTTTTTATTGATTTACAAAAAATTGCAAAATCTTCAACCTCTAAAAGGGAGTGAAAGCCCATTGTATGAACACAAAATATAAATGTGTTATGCAATATAAGATTTACAACATTTTTAAATTTAGCATCAAATAAGATAATGTAAAGCACAAAGAGTAGAAAGTACCCATATGATCAAAATTAAAAAATATTTATAGATTCTCTTCAAATGAATTTTCAAGATAGAACTTCAAAAACTCACCAAAAATACAATTTCTATTTTTAGGGTTTGAAATTCTTTTTCATTGGTCTAAATTTTGTTTTTTTATTGATTTATAAAGAAATGCCAAAAATTCAACCTCTAAAAGCCCAAGGTATTAAGACAAAATACAAATGCATTATGAAATATAAGATTTACGACATTTTTGAAGTTAGCATCAAAGAAGACAATGTAAAGTACAAAAGTAGAAAGTACCCATATGGTCAAAATTAAAAAATATTCATACATTCTCTTTAAATGATTTCTGAAGATATAACTTCAAAAATTCACCAAAAATACAATTTCCATTCTTAGGATTTGAAATTTTTTTTCTTTGGTCAAAATTGTGGTTCTTATTGCTTTGTTAAAAAATAAATAGTATTTATCAATGAGAGCCTCAGTACTTCTTCCAAATAGTAAGTTCCTCAACACTAAGCAATTTTAGACACTTTGTACTATTTCTCCTTTTTTTGGCTATACCTTTTGTTTGATTGTATTGATCTTAGTTTTGAATATCAATGTTCAAATGAAACCTAATTTTTTCAAAACCGGGAAGAAAAAAGGTCAAATTTTTTTTTTTTTGGGTTCAGTAAATTTTCCCAAAGTAAAGAAGAACTTTCGGAAAATGATCGTTTGAGCAATTAGGGGTTAATGTAGAAGATTGTTCCAAAGTTTTAAAACCTGTCTTCTTCAATCAATTGAAAAAATAAATAAATAAATATTTTTTCCAATGTATTTCACAATTTCAAAGGAATTTCAAAGAAGAAACCTTACGAACATTATGAACATTCAATCTATAATCAATTTGACCCCTAAAGGACCATTGTCCCCTCGGGGGACACTTTGGAGTTCGGGCAAGTTCCGTAGACCTCAATTTTTAATGAATCTTTTTGAAACTTTCTCATAAGATAGGAAAACTGATTAGCTTCATGGGAATGTAATTTTTATTTCAATTGGTGACCGGGAGAAAAAGTTATACCACAAAAAGCCCAAATTTTCATTCGGCGGGCAGAATTTTATTTTTTTCAAAAAAGTCAAAATTTAATTTTTTAATTTTTTTTTTCTAAAATAATATAATTTTGCTTACATGTGAAGCTTTGATTCACTCTATTTGGACTTATAATGAGAAAGTTATGGACAATCTTGTTTTTTGGGCAATGTAAACAGTTTCTTGAAAAAATAACTTATAGGATTCATTTTTGAATGCAGTTTTTACAATTTTTCAAAACAAATTGTTGGACAAGGTTAGGTTTACTTTCTAAAACAATCTCACCATTGGGATTATTGTATTTCGATCCCATCTTAGAGTTATTAACCATTTAGTTTTTCTTTCAATCTTGGACCTACATCTACTTAACAATTTTTTACAGAATGAAAATCAAGTGGTTTTTGTGTGAAATTTTTTTCCTAGACTCTCAACTCAATTTCTTAACACAAAAAATTATAAATTCAAAGTCTTAAGTGCAATTTTTTAATACAAATTCCAGTCAAAGTCATCTGAAATTGCAAACCACAGTTCAAAAAAACTTGTATTTCCAACTTTGAATGCTCATATCTTCCAATCTGTACGGTCAAACTTCATGAAATTTTTACCACTTGATCTCAATCAAGTTAAGTACAAGATCCTACGGTTAGATTCTTAAAAAAAATATTTTTTGTTTTCTTGGATGAATGCAACAGAATTGGCAATTTTGAGAGTTTTTTGACAGAAAAAAGGCCTTGGTCCTTTAGTGGTTAAGAAGGATTTCCCAATTATTAATGTTCAATTTTATTTTAAAAATCTAATTGATATAGCAATAGAGTTATCGATATGGCTGTAACCATGGGTCATACTTTAAAATTTTAAACTAGAAGTGACACATGTAACCCTAAGATCTTCTAGTGCACTAATTGGGAGATGTACACAAAATTCCAGAAAAATTAGTAAGTCCCATAAGGCCATAACGTTCATCTTACAAATCAGAATGGAATTATTCGAAACTTTCCAAGTAAATCAAAATCTAAAGAACCAATACTTCAAGGCTTCAAGGGTCAACTCATCATGAGAGGTTCAAAAACACCAAATCTCATAGAAATACTTCAAGGGTCAACTCATCAAGAGAGGTTCCAAAAGACCAAAACATGCAAAAACAAATGTGAGATAGAAGTGAATTGCACATATATTTGGGAAAATTTGTGATGCACACATCTTTTTATGATATAGTTGAGGTACATAGGGATATATTTCCTTCCCGGTACATCTATTCAATACTTCTATACTTCTACGTAAAACACTAAAATACTAATATGAATGGCGGAAATGTTCATCTGGAATAGGCCAATTGTAACCTGGACCAGTAAATCGTTGGACGACTTTAGTCAAACTTACTGCCCTATCTACATCTGTAGAACAGAGGAGCTCCAAATATTGGTGAAACACAAGTCCTAACTGATGGTGGCTCCACTTTGTATGTCCTTTGTTATCATGATGGAGCGTTGCGTACTCCTTGGACATGCATTGCCTATTGATCTGTTGAGCTAGTTTACCAACCACAAACTCCTCTGATTTACGTGATAAATGTGGAATCGTTTCTACATTTGCATCTTTTTTATGCACATACACAATAGACGGATCCACCCACCATCTTCTTTGCAAAGCTTCTTTCTTCTCACTTTCAGATGTGAAAGTGTACAAGGATTTGGGTGGATCACTATGTACGGTAGTCATGCCCCAATCGCAAACCCCAATATATACACGTGACTCATCATCCGGAAAGTGAAACATGATGTTGTCCGGCGAGAGATTGTTGTGTAGATGCCCAGCTTGATGCACCGCATGCAAAATGTGCACCAATGCCCATGCGAGCTCCGTATGTTTCTTTCTCCATCGACCTAGAAAGAATGCTCGATTCACCTCTTTGGGTGATGGCTTGGAATAAGCCAATCGAATGTGAATGTCATCTGGATAGTCCCTATCCATATTCAACATTTGCCTCAACGTTCCACCATTCCACCAATACATGTACCCTTCATTACTTGTTGCATGCACAGCTGCGAATCGTATAACTCCGTCATGTGGAATCCGCACTGCCATTGACTCGTTCTGGTGTTCCAACTTTGTGAGTTGAGGCCTCAGGCGTTGTTGATATGATACCTTCGCTGCAAACTCCCAAGATGCAGGTATCTCAGCACATCCTTCAATTCGCACCCTTTGGATTGTTGCATAGCCCCCCTTCAAGACTGTACTATCTTGTGGAATCACCCTTGTGGTAATGGGCAATGCCACGAGATGCCGCCGCCCACGTTGCAATTCTATAGCTCCTTCATCCGTGTTCCACCACCCCAATGATCCTTGTCCCTTCCGTTTCCTTGCATTCCTTGAAAACGGAGCGCATCGTTGTACAAACAAATCCGCCTTCAAAATGACTTCTTCAAATGTGGGATCATTCACACGATGTTCCTTCCCGTACTTTGCCAATACCACTTTGGCATTCCACAATGAATCTTGCACCCTGTTCTTCAGAAACTGTTGAAAGCCCCTTTTCTCCGTTTCATGAATCCATCATGGAACGTGGAGAGCATCTGTCATTCTCTTCGTCATATCCGATTTGAACTTCTCAATGCACTCCTCTTCGTATCGGATGTACTTGCTATCAAGGGATGCAGTGCTCTCCTCCTCATAAAACTGCACTATGATACGGATGAGATATGCCTTGCAATCATCCGAGGGCATTTCCTCAATGTCTGGCACCACAGGTCTTGCCTTTGCTACCTTCTTTCCTTTCGGCATCGTGATCAAATCAATGATAAGAGTTTAAAAACTCTTGATTTCAAGCACAATGCACAAAAGAAATACAAAAAAAGGGCAACAAGTTGGCCCTAAATCCCACTCCTAACTTCCTTTAGAAAGGAGCCAATGGAGGATTAACCACCAAGCTCTCCGCTCTCTCTTGTGAAACACAAGGGGGAAGATAGGAATGCGGTTGCGGACGGGCCGTCCGCCCATCTTATACCTTGCGGACGGACCGACCCGTCCGCAACCTCGCCCTCGCCGTCCAATCCGGTCCGTCCGCCTCGAAGTGGCTGTCCGATCTGTCCGCCTCGCCGATCAGGTCCGTCCGATCCATCCGATCACACTGGCCGTCCGCCTCGCCTCGTCGGGGCTGTCCGATCACGCTGGCCGTCCGATCGGGGCCGTCCGCCTCGTCGTCCTCGAGGCCGTCCGATCACTGTGGCCGTCCGATCGGGGCCTTATGGCATTTCAACTTCAAAATTTTATAACTAATTCTACAAAGCTTTAAAAAATACAAAACCAAATGGGGTACACATCAATTCCACTTGTCTTTTAAGGGAATATTTTTGAGAACTACTTCAAGAAGTTTTACCTACCTATTATTTACTTTTAATCCTTCAATGGTCAATTGTCCTTGAAAGATATGTGCAATTAGCATATAAACCAAGTTCTTTGGAACTTTGTGGAACTATGTCAAATTAGTTATGAATTTTTGGAGTTGAAATGGCATGGGGACCTAAAATCGCCCACCTCCTAAAATGTACATTGTTTGCACATTGCTGAAGGGTACAGAAAAACAACATGTTTAAATAACTTACATTTGAAGAAGTGGGTGGTCTTGGATCTTGAGCACTTTTAGGACCTCCTCTCATTTAGTGATTGCACAACATGTTTGTATACCATATTGAGGCTTTAGAATTGTGAATAAAACATTTGTTATGATAAAAACAGAAGTACTTTTTAAATTCCTAGTATCTTAGTTTCCTATATATAATATTTTATTTTTAGAATTTGGAAAAAATTGTAGTGTAATAGTATTTACTACTTTAAAAAAATTAACCTTTAAATTGTATGTCTATGCGCAGAATATGTTTGAAAAAAAATATCAATACACAAATCCATTATGAACACTTATGTTTTCATGTGTAAAATAAAACAATGTGGTCTCATTAGTCCTTTATTATGTTTATTTTGAAAATGTCAATTCAAATATTATTATGTCTACAAATTTCAATTTATAACCCCTAAACAACGGCAAAAAAATTGAAACAACTGATAAAAATTTGAACATAAATTAGTGCGAACTTCATGGATGGAGTGATTGACTCAAACTTATTTCACTTTCTTTTGATGTGGATGGGATTCTAATTCATGAAAACTTGAACATAAAATAGTGCAACGATGCTAGTAAATGAGCATGAACACAAGCATGTGAACTCCTAATATGTATATAAGTAGTTATACTTCTACCTAAGAAGGTGTTTATAGTAAAAATACCTATAATATAGGGCCCTATAATATAAATACACTCTTATTATAAAAGGTTTCTATAATATAAACAACTACATTACAGGTGCATCATCTTTGAGGTTTAGAAGCTCACACTCAAGGCATAAATTTGACACCCTAGCCAAATTTCTAGGGGACACCCTGGTCAAAATTTTGGGTGTCAGAAGGACACCCTTGTCCAATTTTTGTGTGTCCCTAATTTTCCATACATTTTTTTTGGTGAGTTAGAATATTCTCAATTTTGAAAAATTTGTAATATCAATATGAATTTTTTGTTGCAAATGAAAAGAGTCACTATATACCATAGCGTACAAAAGAAAACAAACCTACAAGCCGTGACCTTTCATGGCACACCATTTCACCCAAACTTGTTCAAAGTCAATGGCTTCTATAGGAATTTTTGCCATTGCAACTCTCATTTCTGCTTCCAAAGTCTCCAATACTAAACTAGAACGTAAATTAGACTTAATATGATTTTGAGTAGAAAATCCCCTCTCACAAGAAGCTGTGCTACCAGGAATTACAAGAATACTTTGCCACAGCTTGGACATGTGAGGCTACCTTCCAATATAGTCCAAATTGGAAGAGTACACCATCCAAGCTTGGTGCATTTTCAAACCACCACATAAAATTTGAAGAATATCCAAAAAACCTTGAAGCTCACATTTTAAAGCACGCTCATCAAGAAAATTCCCTCCATTGGTAATTTGGTACAGAAGTGCTCAATAAAAACTTTAAGCCATAAAGAAGCATTTCGGTGAAGAAGTGCCAAATCTGCTGAAAAAGAAATGGGGCTAAATAGCTTAGTTGCATTGAAGATCTTCAAATCTGGAAATCGTTGTCGCAACGACTCTAACACTTTGAGCACATAAGCCTGTGCAATCACTCTACACCCGTGTAAGGTGCCATCACCACCAAATTCAACTGCATGCGGCAATGGTGCATAATGCAATATATGTGAATGCACAACTCCTGTGGAGTTTTGGAACTGAATTTTACCACCTCGAGAAATGTCCAAGAAATGTGCCACAAATTTTGTATCTGCATCAAACTCCTCATTATTTTCTAGTAATCCCTTATTTAAACATTTATAATCTTCTCAAAAATTGAAGATTGGAAAAAAATCATCATCCCATATTATTTGGAAAAATATTTTAGAATTGATGATGTACAAATCAAAGTTGTAGACTTTGAATTTTAGATTCCGTTTGCATATTAGTATATTACCTATACCAACATTGTCACCATTCTCTTTTTCTAAAAATAAAAACATATATATAATTACCTTTTCATACATTAATGCTCTATTGGATATTTGATCCATTAATACTAATTTTTGAAAGCAAAAATCTACAGTTCAAAATCCAATGTTTGAGCAAAGGACTTTCAATTTTTGAACAAATGGATAGTGTAATATAGATAAGACCTAGACATCACGGTAGATGGGGTCTTTGGCTCTTGGTGGATGGAATCAGGTAAGACAAGAGCTTGGACGGTGAAGGAAATCCGGTTAAATAGGTGAGCGGATGGGTGCCTCAATAATTAAGGTTTTGACAAACAGACAGACATGATTGCGTCAAATAAGATTGAAGTGTATAGGGTTGGTATATATGGGGTTGGGGTACAAATACTTTAGGAGGTTTGTTTGGATATAACTAATGTGTTTTACATCCCTTGGGGGCATGAGTGCCAGTAGTCATAGTGAAACAAATTTGCCAAAACTTTGCATGGGCAAGTAAAATTTCCTAAAAATTTCATGTATGCTCTATATTATGTATTTATATAAGACCCTTTGGGTACAATCGTACGAACAGTGGCTAAACATGTGTACTGTAGAGCTAGTGAAGTCAAACATGAATGACTACGAATTACCTTCTGTCCAACAATGGCTTTTGTCAAACATAAGTTAGAGGACATTGTGGACTAAATAGTAAAAGTATTGGGTGTTGTAAATCCTATAGTTCCACCTAATCCTTGAAATTTTATTTATTTTGCTTATTGCTCATTTTTAGAGTTAGCTTGGTAAAAAACAACAAAAAAGAGTATTCATAGAATGCTTGAAGGGATTCCCTATAACGATGAAAAATTAGTTAGAATAGACCAAGAATTGCCCAATATATACATGTAAAGTTCAAAATCATTCTATTTTGATTAGTGACATGAGTACATGACAATATAAAAGTAGTGCATTCGAAAGCAAATTCATATATGTGTCGTTGTGTCTCTCTTCTACATTATTGGATATTCACTTTAATCATTTATATAATGATGATATTTGGCATACAAATTTCTTTTTCAATAGAATGTCATGAAATATGAAAATTGCCACTAAACAATAAACCCTAAACCCTAAACCCTCGACCTTGAGAAAGTCTCAGAAATATTAAAAAATTGCACATATTACCATTGCTTGCTTTAAATTCCTTGAATAATTTTACAAGAACTAAATTTAAATAAATTCAACATTGGATCCCTATCTTGAATTCCTCATTGCGCGCTGTTTGCTTTCCTGGCGGACTTCGAATCCGAGGACACACGCAGAGGAGAATCCCAGACTTTAACGCGCGGACAGAGCCATCGGACGCATGGACGGCACCTGCGGACGAGCAGACTAGGTTTGGGCGCGCGGACGGGAGCCTCGGCGACGCTTTTAGGGTCGGGAGCGGACGGTCAGTGCCGACCCCAATTAGGTTCGGGGTCGGACGGGTATAAGGGCAGATGGTGGACGGATTTCTTTCACTCCTCTCTCCATTATTGGGTTCAACCTTGTCGGATGTTCTACTGTTGCTTCATTGTGCCAGTTGCTCCTACGAGGTGGAGAGTTGGGTGATCAAACTGATTGTTTATTTCACGACACTGGTGGACTCGAAGTCATGGCAAGTGAGGGTGATGAACGTGGTGGGGGAATAAATGCAGCGGGTGGTGACAATCGAAGGCATAAGCCAAAGGGCGCCAGTCACGAATTACATTATGAGATTTTGGATGATCCAAACATCAAAGCGGAAAACGGATGGGAGGATGAAGCAGCACCGTATTGGTCTTCCAAAATGTGCAAAAAATACGTGAAAATGTACCACATTGACAAGTTGTGGCCTAGGGAGGCCCATGAACTTCATACACGTGGTTTTTTTTGCAAACCCACCAACTGCAAGAACGCACATTTTGTGCATCGCGCTTTGGAGGTTTGGCGGGCCCTCTTTGGAAAGAAAGCAATGAGTAAAGGGTACATAAACTACAGCTTGGCTTCCATGGTGTATGCAGAATTGATATTGGAACGCAAGGTAGATTGGAGCATGTATCCGACGACAGCACAAACTCCATTTGTACAAGAAATGAATGGAAAAGACATTCCCGATTTGTACAATCCTCAAGGAGGGCCAAGTGAGGTACCGAAGCCCAAAAGAGTATTAAAAAATACTAGAAAAATTGAAACAAAAGTCTCAAAGGTACCAAGTGATGGACCACGCTTGCAGCCTACACACACTTTGAGGACAATGGAAGATACTGAAGGTGAAGGTGTGGAAGGAAAAGTGTTTGCAACTCCTCCTACGGATTTAATATGCACACCAAATGTTACGACGGTGGCTGAACAGGGCATTCTTGAAGATATACAGAGTGGGAAGAAAGAAGGTGGGCCCCCATTGGCTCGATGTGAAGGTAATGAAGATACGGAAGAGGTAGCCGAGGGAGAAATTGCAGAGGCCAATGCTACAATTCATGATATTATTGACAGTAATGCTCTCGACATCTTCGCGCTTGTACATTCAAAACCATCATGTTTGAGCAAACCGAGCGTTTCTAGCCCCGTACAGAGCACAAGAATTGAAGTAGCTACCGCCAAAAAAAATGGAGAGGCATCTCAGGGAAAAGGAAAAGAAGTAGTCATCGATGTTGAAGTCATCCCCAACCAATATCCGCATTTGTCCACCTTGAACACATTACAATTGGAGGCTCTTTCGAACATGCCGAATGCCGTAGAGCTGGAACGGTTGTTGGAGGCTTCAGTTATGTTTGGGTCTCACCTTCTTGACCTAAACCGGTCGATAGACACAAGTGAGGCCAACACAAGCAATGCAACCCAAGGTGAAGCCAATCGTCGTAGTTGGGCAAGTGTTGCTGAAATCCAAGTGACATTGGCAAATCTAGGTCGATTTGTAGCTGAAGTATCTCCGCAACTTATAGAGGTGGCACAGGAGTTTGCAAAATTGTCACCTGAATTGTTGACAAGTGCATTGACGTTTAATAAGTTCACCGAGTCCTTGTTACCGTTTTGGACGAGCGCTTCGAAGACAAGCGCCAATTGGTGGCCTTCTTGGAAGAAAATACAAACTTGCTGGCCTTGCAGAAAGAATTGAAGGGAACCTCAGACGAAATGGTAGAGCAATTGAGGACTTCTAAGAATACGGCACAATTTCAAGTTGCAACAGTGAAATGGCAAAGTGATCGTATTAAAGATTTGGAGTCAGAAGTTGAGAAATTGAAGGACGTGATCAAAAAAGGTGAGTTCCCCGAAGCTAAGGAAGGAGATGGAGCTAAGCATTTCAGTGGAGATGAGAAAAACAAGATACAGGAAGTGATACTTGTAGTGGCCATTGAAAATCGCGCATCTTCATTTCAAGATGCTTCCATTCAAACCGAATGCCATGAAGTTGATGAATTGAAGCAGAAAGTGGAGAAGCTCACCGAAGAGAACGCGTCTTTGTAGAGTGAATTGCAACGACTAGAGCATGTTGTTCGATTGGATGACTACCTTCCAAAGAGTAGCAAAGACGATCGATGGTTGGCATGGATTCAAAAACTAGAAGACAAACCAATTATAGTTTCGCGAGCAATGAAAGGGCTTCTCAAATTGGCAGGAAAATCAGATGAGCAACAGCAAATAGTAGAATCTTCACTAATGAGTTTGAGGAAGACGTTTGAAACACATCCGAAGGGGACTACAGAAATCACGTGTTGGGGAGACATGGACGCGATGTTCGAGCGGTTGAACCACACAAAGAAAGAAGAATCACCCCACATCAATTGGGCCTTGGAGGTAGAAGAAGGTTGGGTTCCGTACAACATTCTTTCGGCACACATCAAGGACAATGAGAAGACAATGGTGCATGCTTCTCACACTTCTCGAGGGATCTTGGAAGATAAATGCAGCATTTGTCAAGGTCCATTTGGTCCCGAGGGAGCCCTAACTATGGGCCAATGTCGTCATACTTTCCATGTGACGTGCATAATCAAAGCCTCACTCGTTCGCTCGGTTTGTCCGGAGTGTCGTTCTCCTTTGAGTTCCAGATTTTACGAAATGGTTGGGACCTTGGAATGTATGCCCCCTAGTCACGAATACAATTGATGGACCCTTCCACTTGATCAAGCCCCGTTTTACTTCCAAAATTATATGCATTGGGGAAAACCTCTCACGTGGGATTCATTGGAAGACAAGCATGGGTTGTACAAAGACTCAATGGTGCCGCTGGATCCCTTTGTGTGGATGACCAAAGATCGACACGTGGAATTGCGAGCAAGGGGTATTGAAGATGCCGAAGCTCACGAATTGTTTTGTCGCGGCATGGGTGGGCATTGGAGCATAGACCATCACAAGTTCTTTCGATTTCCAGAGAAGGAAGTGAACAAAGGACCAGATGGCAATTGGGTGGATGTGGAGCATACAAAAGAGTTGCAAGAGCGATACGGGGCGTACAATCACACATTGATAGGGAGGGCCCTCTTCCTGTCAAAGTTGGAAGAAGCTGCCAAGGTTCGAGCTCTTGTAGAGTTAGACGGGGATTCCAACTCCTCACAGTCAATTGTGGAAGTGGCAGGGGCTTTTGACAGGAGGATGAGCGAGGCCGTAATGTCTTTTCAAAAAAATTTAGTGGGAGGAGATTGCCCCGGCCCGCACTGGTTTTCCGTTGGAGATGTCAATGTAACACTGAACTTGATGGTAGCTTCAGTAGATGATGCCTTGGAAGCATTAAAGGCACATGAAGTGGATCTGCCTCAGAAGCGAAAGAATAAGCGGAGGGTGGAAGATGAGGATGACTTCTCTCCAGAAACAAAAAGACAATTCAGTGCTGTTGACATGGCAGTGGCTTCAAGAGGGTCCACTGGCGACAGAAGCCCCGGTCCTCACACTCGCCGTACAAGTGCAAGACTTAGGGATAGAGAGGGTCCATCTCGTGTTACACTGTAGGGTATTCGTGAAAAGATTTAGTAGAAGTGGATCTTTTATTAGTTGTTAGATATTATATTACGGAGGATTTGTTTTAACTTTTAGATGTTTGAAGTCCAGTTGTAATACCAATTTCAGTATAATTGTAAGCCCTGAAAGACCAAACTGGGTTTTTTGGAACATAGCAATATCGAGCAGCTCATTATGAATGGGTTTTTTTAGGGTTTTTCTTTCAGATTTTCACACAAGCTGTGTCCAATGTGGTGGAAATTTCATGAAGTTTGACCGTATAGATAGGAAGATATGAGCATTCAAAGTTGGAAAACAATGTTTTTTTAAACTTGAGTTTGCAACTTCAAATGACTTTGTCCTCCATTTCTGTAATTTTTTTGCACTATAGACCTTGAATTTAAACTTTTTTCTATTGAGAAATTGAGGTAACAACTTAGGAAAAGAAATTCAGAAAATAAAGTTTTTTTTTTCATTCTTTAGAAAATTGTCAAGTAGATGTAGGTCCAAGATTGAAAGAGAAAGTAAATTGCAAATATCTCATACATTGAATTGAAACACTATAATCCCAATGGTGAAATTGTTTTAGCAAGCAAAACCAACCTTGTCCAACAATTTTTTATTGAAAATTGTGGAAATTGCATTCACAAATGAATCCTAAATTTATTTTTTTCAAAAACATGCTTAGATTGTCTAAAAAACAAGATTGTTCATGACTTTCACATCACTAATCCAAATGGAATGAATCAAAGCTTCACTTGTAGACAAAAATAAAATCAATAAGAAAAAAAAATTAATTTTTTAATTCTGACGTTTTTGATGATTTTTTTTCTTCCCGGCGATATGAAAATGATATTAAAGATGGCATAACTTTTGCTCACGGTCACCGATTGGAAAAGAATAATATTCCCACAAAGCTAATCAAGTTTTCTATCTGAGTTATGTAAAAATTTCAAGCAAATTCATTCAAAATTGAAGTGACAAGTACTTGCCCAAATTCTTGAAGTCCCCCAAGTGGACTCTTTGTCCTTTGGGGGTTAAAGTACTGAAACCGGTAATTTTCACTTGCGAAACTGAATTGTTCACATTTCATTATTTTGAAGTATTTTATACTTCTTTCTATTTATTATTTTTTTCCTATTATTTGTACAATCCAAATGATTTGAAGTTCTTCAATCACATAAGTAACTTCCATTCCAAAATAAATGTAAAGAGTAACCAACATTTTCAACATTTTTTCATACAAATGTGACATCGTGAAGTGGAGCTGTTTGAATTTTTCAGTGTAAAAAAAAAGGATATATGTCCATTGAAATGGTAGAAATTATTAATCTGGAATTGTGGATGCGTCCGCCTCGTCGGGGCCGTCCGATCTAGGCCGTCTGCTAGTCGCCGTTGTCCGTACGATTCTTCCGCTACGGAAGGCCGTCCGATCAGGGGCCGTCAGCCTCGTGGTGGCTGTCCGCTAGACCCGTCCGCCTCTTGCTGGGCATCCGACGGGGGTCCGTCCGCAACCGCTCGCCGTCCGCCGATCGGAGTACCCTGTCGGGCCGTCCACAGTTCCGTCCGCACTATCAATCGGGATTGTCTCCCGTCCGTTGCAACGGTCACGAAGAGCAACCTTAGAACTGAGGAGTATAAGTCTCCAGAAATTGTCATTTGCAAGCACTCCTGTAAAGCTGAACGCTAAGATTTCCAAGGGCTAGGCGCTACAATTTCGGTTGTGTCCCTTGCTTGGTAATGCATAGTTCAGTGGTCAAGGGGGCTTTGGTTTCCAAGGCTTCATTCAAACTTTATCGGTTACTTTATTAACTATTTTTATTCGTGCGGAGATCTTCACCCTTTTCGTGGTTACATTTGGAATTTGAAGTTCAAAACAAGCACTTAAAATTCATCACTATGAGCAAGGATTGGTCTTCTTGGTATGGCACCCCTTCAGCTGGGAAAGTACAATGCAGAGCTTGCAACCTAGTGTTTGCAAAAAAAACATGCCGTATGTTCAGCCATCTTGGTTATGAAGGTGCATCGGGGTCTCGTGATCGAGGAATCAGTCTATGTCCACGACTCACATCCCAAGTTCAGAAGCTATTTCGTCAGTGCAAGGGGGTAATCCCACGAAGAGGTGAAAACGAGAATTTGGGTGGAAATGGGACAGTGGAGGCCACAGTTGTAAATGATGCAGCAAATGAGAGACCCTTGACACCGTCAGTACGTCTTACACCAGAACATTCTTGTACAATACCAAAAGAGATTGTCCGCGTGTCTTCTGGAGCACTTACAAGTACTCAAGCATCTGATGAAGGAGACACAGGGGTAGGATCAACTAGTAGGCCTTTGGTGCAGAGGCGGATAGGAGATGGCTTTGAAGAAGCGAATAGACGGAAATTGCATGCAGTGTGGGCTAATTTTTTTTATGCTACGAACATACCATTTTCGGTGGCACGGAATGCAGCATTTAAAGAAGCGGTGAAGAAAACGGCTAAGTTTCACAAACCCTATACCCCACCGTCATACCATGAATTACGACATAAGTTGTTTGATCAAGCGAAGGTAGACATTAAAGTGAATATCAAGAAGCGAACAAAAGACAGCATCAGGAAGTTTGGAGCAACATTGTCTATTGATGGGTGGACTTCGGTGGCAAATCGCCCATTAGTAAATGCAATGCTCGTGTCTTCTGCGGGCGAGCAAATCCTAGGATCGGTGGATACAATAGGAAAAGAGAAGAATGCCGCCTATTTGGCCTCCATATTGGAAAAATTCATAAAAGAAGTGGGTCCTTCCAAAATAGTACAAATAAGCGCAGATAATGCGCCTGTGAATGAAGCCGCATACAACTTGATATCTTCGAAGTACCCTCATATATTTTTCCAGGGTTGTGTGGTCCATGCCCTGAATTTATTACTGAAAGATTGGGGCAACGAACGGTGGATTGAGGAGGTCGTGGGCAATGCCCGTAACGTAATGAAATTCTTCAAAAAGAGGCACATGCTTCTTGCAATATTTCGAAGGTACTCGCCGGAGTGCATGTTGTTGATGGCGGTGGAAACTCAGTTTGCTTCCAATTACAACATGGTGGACCGTATGTTGAAGGTGAAGGTGAAGTTACAGCAAACGGTGACGGACCCACAGTGGGAACAATACGTGAAAACATTAGGGCGGAATACTAATGCTCGCAATGTGTGCCGAAGGGTGAAGGACATCATTTTGAACGAGCATTTTTGGCGGCGTTGTCAAAATTTCAAGGATTTATCGGCTCCGGTGGTACATGGTCTACGCAATTTGGATGCAAAAGGCTATGTATGGGGAAGGTGCTACATATCATGAAGAAAATACAGAAGCACGTTTTGTCGTTGAACGAAGCACCTTTTAGTTTGTCCTTGGATTTAGCCATCCAACTACAAGAAGCCTTTTACGTACGGCGAGCGATGGTAGAGACAGATCTACATTATGCAGGGGCTTTGTTGAATCCCTATCTTCTTCACGACAAAGAACTTGCTGATGATCAAGATGCAATGGATGCATGCAAGCGTGTTTTAATGAAAGTATGTACCACAGAAGAGTATGCCGCTGTTGTGAAGGAATTTGTAGCCTTTCGACATAGGGAACCCCCTTTCTACAATATGTTGAACCCCGACGAACAACAATTGTCAGCGCATGCTTGGTGGGATTTTGAGGGCGCGTGCGGGAAGTTCATTGCTCCAATTGCCAAGCGTATTTTGGCCCAACCGGTATCTTCCTCTTCATGTGAACGAAATTGGAGTAGCTATTCATTTGTTCACAACAAATCTCGAAACAAGTTGACGCCACAGAGAGCACAAGATTTGGTGTATGTGTACACCAATACTAAAGTCCTTTCCGCATCTCAAGAAAATGATGAGAAGAAGTGGTACGAAGAGCAATTTGAGAATGTGGATATGGAAGAGTCCATGTTAGAGGATGAGGGTGGTGAAGATCATGGCGATGGTGAAGAAAGAGATCCCCTATTTGATGATGAATATGATGCGGAATACAATGTGACTAATTTGGTTGATGAACCATCCCAAGACCCTCATCATAATGATGAAGACTTTGAAGACAATCCATTGGATGTCTTCAATTTTGAAGCGGACGAGGAGAATTACGACTATGATGAGGGTGTCCCATCAAAAGCTAAATTTATGGATGGAAATAGAGTATTGAGTAGTGATAATGTTCGAGCACATAGCCGGGACACTAATGTGGCAATGAAAGAGAGAAATGGGGCAACGATGAACATCGGTGGGACTTCGACCCCGGATGAATTGATTCCAATTTCTAAATGTCCATCGCCAGTAGGGGTCGAAGCAGAAGAACTTGGCAAACAGAACGACTTGGGAGACAGTGGAGTGAAGGTGGACAAAAATGTAGGTGATACAAGTGTTGCATTCGTTGAAGTATTGGTGTGTAAAAAAAGTTGTCTTGCGAGTATCGAGAAAGGTAAAGCACGGGGAGTAGCAACACATGTAGATGTAGGTATGATGGAGTCTGGGAGCCCCATGTCATTTGAGAATGGCAAAGGCAAGAAGCCCCTCGTACAAGATCCAACTAAACCCCCACGTAGCGGTCCTCCACGCATACTGTTCAAAATCGGCAATGCAAGTTTAGGTGGTCTCGATAGTTTACGCTACCAAGATAAGGATCCACAAGAAGATCAAACGTTGGAGTCCATGTTTGGTCTACGTTTGCTGAAGTCATCGGATCGATCACTTTCTTTGGGCGCAAATGAGATCATCATTCCAAGCGGATCAAAAGCAAGACAACCAGCAATGAAAGAGTCCAAGAAAGCTAGAAATAAAAGAATACTGGAGGCCTTTGCAAGATCACCATCGAAGCGGCAAAGTCTAGGTCGAACCCCCCTTGATGTATGTGAACCTTTTTCACAAAGCAAAGTGAAACCGGTTAATGGTCTTGAAAAAGGGATTGGAAAGTCTACATTAGGAGTTAGAGACATGGTGAAAGAGCAAAAGAAGGGTAGACGCAAGAGATCGCTTGCATCAAAGTAAATATCCGGAAGAAAAGAGCGAGCTCTACAGTCTTCATCCGATAGTATGGAAAGCACAAGTGATGAAGAAGACTCGGAATGGGATTCAAGAGGTCATAGTAGTGGAGCTGAGGTGAGAGGAGACGTTGATTACAAGCCTTAGAAATTAAAGGAATGTAGACTTAGGTGTTTAGATATTCATGGTACATGGAGCTTGTAATGGAAATGGTTTGTTTGAACCTTTGAAAGTAATACAAGTTTTCATGCGCATGTTGAAAACGTCACTATGATTTTTTTTTTTTTAATTTCTTGGTTTCATGGTATTCAAAAACATTTTCAGCTGAACATCCTCTTACTAAAATGCCTCTCAGTCACTTATAATTTCTTGGATTGATATGAAATTTTAGCTACACAAATTAGACTAGTAGGCGCACCTTTTCCAACAATTTTTTTTGGATACGGACATTATATGAAGAAGTTATAAGCCGCAGAAGTTCACTGTGATCCAAGAATGTCGGGACTTTGAATTTTGAATTGCTCCCAAACATTCAAAACAATTTGGATTGACATGAAAATTTTACGACAATAATTAGGCTTCAAGGAGAACATAACCCAACACATTTTTTTGAAAACTAACATTTGATGAAAAAGATACAGGCCCCCGAAGTTGAAGCCATCTCAATGCAGTTTGGTGAATTCAAATTGAACTTGTGAACTTTGATTGACTCCCAAGAAATCAGTATAACTTAGATTGTTCTAAAAATTTTATCACACAAACTAGAAGAGAGTGTGCAAATTTTCCAACAAGTGTTGTTGAATTTGGAAATCGGATACAAAAGTTATAACACTTTCAATTGGACTTAAAAGTATATGAAGACAATGTTGGTTTTAGGGCTTAAGTTTAGTAAAGGTCACATTTAGGAACCTGAAGTATTACTTTTTCAACGCTTCATTTCTTGTTTTTGATCAAGCCCTGGGTTTTTCTAGACTACGCATGTGTGGGTTTTGCAATACCTAGAATCACAAATACATACCTATGCTAGAATTCTTCGAAGACATAAGTAATTTATAAATGCTTGGAAAAATATGAAACCATTTGGTTTAGATTTCGCATCAATGGTTCTTTAAATGAAAAATAAGGGGAAATATTTTTGGGCATCTTCAATCCATCAAAAAAACCGAACAGCCCTTAAAGGGGCGCTTTTCAAGCCATCTACCTTACATGTTATTTGAAAATCCTAAATCCAAAAACGCAATCTGAAGTTGTCCGCTCAATCGCTCATGCGGTCGACCGCCCGCTCATCCGTCCTCCCGTCCGCAAGCCGACCGCCCGTCTGCCCGTCCGCAGTTCCGTCCGCTGCTCCGTCCGCCGGTTGCCGAGGACAGCGTCCACTACGTCCACTAAGTCCGGACGTCCAGACGTCCGGATTTTGGACGTAATTTTGCCCTGGACATAGCGATTCGTCAACCCTAGCGCGCTCCTCTCTACCCGACAACGTTCAGTTTATATTTTACAACCATACAATGTTTTTTTAGGCTCAATGTTTTTTGTAAACATTAGAATTTATGTTGTAGATAATTGAGCAAACAAATCCAACAAATTCAAAACTGTCTTAAAAAATTTCATCAAAAAACTTCCAATTTAGAAAATGTTAGTATAACTTTTTGCAATTTTTGGTTTTTGAACCGTGTAGTACCCACTCTTTACAAATCCAATCTACAGACACCACCTCACCAAAATATTTCAACTAGCCAACCAATAGTTGAACTCATTCCTTGGCACCCAAGATCACATTATACCTTCACTTCAAGGGAAGGAACCCAGCCTCCCTTGAAGCGAAGATATAAAATAGGGGGCTGTAAAAGCGACCCTTTATCAGTTGATTTGCATTTTGGGGAAGCTAAATTCCTTAAAGCAATTTTTAGTAAATTTTCATGGTAAGAAAAATGGAATTGGCATCTAATCTAAGTCATTTCATATTTTTTGGACCTTTATGGAATTAGTTGTGAATTTTTGAAGTTGAAAACACAATGGTTTCTAAAAGCGACCCCTTGCTGAAATGTACACTTCTAGTACATGTTAGAGGCAAAATCTACCAGATCGCTTCTAGAGACAGGGCTACAATTACAGCCCCCTACCTTAATCCCTAAAGGAGCATTGTCCCCTTGGGGGACACTTTGGAGTTCGGGCAGGTTCCGTAGACCTCAATTTTTAATGAATCTTTTTGAAACTTTCTCATAAGATAGGAAAATTGATTAGCTTCATGGGAATGTAATTTTTATTTCAATTGGTGACCGGGAGCAAAAGTTATACCACAAAAAGCCCAAATTTTCATTCGGCGGGCAGAATTTTTTTTTGCAAAAAGTCAAAATTTAATTTTTTAAATTTTTTTTTCTAAAATAATATATTTTTGCCTACATGTGAAGCTTTGATTCACTCTATTTGGACTTATAATGAGAAAGTTATGGACAATCTTGTTTTTTGGGCAATGTAAACAATTTCTTGAAAAAATAATTTATAGGATTCATTTTTGAATGCAATTTTCACAATTTTTCAAAAAAAATTGTTAAACAAGGTTATGTTTACTTTCTAGAACAATCTCACCATTGGGATTATTGTATTTCAATCCCATCTTAGAGTTATCAACCATTTAGTTTTTCTTTCAATCTTGGACCTACATCTACTTAACAATTTTTTACAGAATGAAAATCAAGTGGTTTTTGTGTGAAATTTTTTTCCTAGACTCTCAACTCAATTTCTTAACACAAAAATTATAAATTCAAATTCTATAGTGCAATTTTTTAATACAAATTCCAGTCAAAGTCATCTGAAATTGCAAACCACAGTTCAAAAAAACTTGTATTTCCAACTTTGAATGCTCATATCTTCCAATCTGTACGGTCAAACTTCATGAAATTTTTACCACTTGATCTCAATCAAGTTAAGTACAAGATCCTACGGTTAGATTCTTAAAAAAAATATTTTTTGTTTTCTTGGATGAATGCAACAGAAATGGCAGTTTTGAGAGGTTTTTGACAGAAAAAAGGCTTTGGTCCTTTAGGGGTTAATGTGATCCTACGTTGCCAGTGCCAGACAGACTCCAGTGCAATCAGCTGCATGGGGTTGCTTGCACTGGGGCTAAAGTAAGTCACAATTTAGAGTTTGTTCATGTATTAAAATGCCCAATTTCCTTTAAAAAAATTGGGCTGCTTCAAGCCTAAAGTAAAAAAGAGGGTACTGAATGTGTTATAACAAATAACAGATTGTAATCATGGCCTTGCACAGTGTTGCCAAAATGATTATAAAACCTTAGATTATCCATTGTGCAAAGCCAACACATACAAAAATGCATAAAAAATTGCATGCTTGAAATTGGCCTCCTTCCATTCAAGCCCCTCAAATGAAAACTCAGAACCTGGAGTTCTTAAAAAAAGGCCACATCCCATTGCTCCTAAAACACTGCCAGCAATTGAAAGCCCTTCTCAAAAGATGCCTTCCTTTCCAGTGAAAGCATTCCTAATCCTTGCAATGAGGTCCTCTAATGGACCATCTAAGGGCTGAAATTAAATTTGGGGGAATTGAAACATCTGGAAATATCTTTCAGTAAATTTTCCTTGAAAAGCAAGTAGAATTGACATCTAAGGTAGAACCACCTATTCCCGATCAAGGACCCATACCCAACCTATAGGATGTGGCTATTTCCAACCAAGGCTAGAAGAGATTTACAATCAAAGCTTGGAATGTACTTTTCCCCCATTTTCAAGGTTAGGACTAATAAGGTGATGACCCATGTCCCAAAGTGTCATAAAGTGTGTGGGAAGTACCAATTGGAAAAGTAGTCTTGGATATGATCCAAATTAGAAGACTCTAAACGTTGGCTATGGGTTCAAAGCACTTTTTGGCTTCTAAAAATCATAGTAATTTCAGTTTTGAGAATAAAATTATGAAAAATTTACAATTCCCATCTTTCTTATCTTGCTACATGGGAAAAATTTGTATAGCCTCATATTCCTCATGATCTATTATAGAATTGCTTAAATGATCGAGTATAGGTGGTTCTACCTTAACCCAAGTCATTTCATATTTTTCTGAGCTTAACTTAGAGATGGTAGGAGCTGCATGTTGTCTCTTGGCTAGCTTCAGATGGATGATTGGGAGTTTGGGACTGTGAGGGCTAGGGTCACAGCTAAGCTAGGAGGCTCGAACTCTGACAGGGCATTTTGAATCGAACATGACTCAGAGGTACATTTTAGTTTCTTCAATATATCAAAATGCACAAACTGTGTACATTTTAGGAGGTGGTCACTTTCAGAGCCCTATAGCATTTCAACTTCAAAATTTCATAACTAATTCCAAAAAGCTCCAAAAAATATGAAACAACTTGGGTTGGATGTCATTTCCTCTTGTCTTTCCAAAAAAAATTACTAAAAAAATATTTCAAGATGTTTTCCCTCACCAAAATTCAGTTTCAGCACTTAGATGATCACTTTATGGACCTCCTACGTTAGGGCTTGGGTGAATTGACCCCCTCCCTCGGACCCTTCGGAAAATGCTAAAAAAATTTAATTTTTCACTTATGATAAAGTTTGCAGATTTTGAATTCACATTTGCAATCAGAGGCCGAAATTTTGCTAGGAGACTTGGACTAGGTACATTAACCCCTAAAGCCCTGAGGTGCGTTTTTTGGCATTATAAATTTTTTGGGCAACTCACTACGAATGGAGTTTTTATTTCTTTTCTTTGAAATTTTTATACAAGATGTGCCTAAAGAGTAGCTTTAAGGCCCAACAATTTTTGTAACTTCTGACTTTGTGGTTAAAAAGTTATGGCATGATATGTCATTTTCTTTACTTGGAGGGCAGCCCAAGTAGCTGAAAAAACTTCTTTGAAATTTATTTATTTTCAAAAGTGAAATTTCAAATTGATTCTTTAAGTTCTGATAGACATGGGAAGCTTTGTTTCATTCCATTTGGATTAAGGAATCAAAAGTTATGAGCAATTTTAGTTTGTGGGTAGTTAGGAACAATTAATTTGAAACTCTTCTAAACCTAAATACATTTGAACATTACATATGGTAAAAACACTAGATTATAAAATTATATATTCTAATTTAAGTAAAATTTATTTCATATTTTCTTTTAAAAAAATGAAATCTTTTCATTTGTGCATGACATTTTTAGAAAATTACTTTTTAAATCAAAAAAATACATTTTTTTCTAATACAATAATACCAATATTGTACTTATCAATTAGATAATAAGATCATTATAATTTTGCTTTAAAATTTATTTTAGAATGCATACTCTAGGGATTTTAAGTATATGAAAAAAATATTTTGAAAATGTGCATACAAACCTCATTGCTACTTTTAGTTCTTATATAAATGTAAAGATGTTTGAAATATTTACAAATACATTTCCACATTTACTCACTAAAAATTATAATGATAATATCTTAAAAAAAATGTGAAATTTTTTATAATGTTACAATTTATAGTTTTAAGTTGAAAACACATAAGATTACTATTTCAAGACAATTTGAAGGGAAAATGTAGCTTGAAGTTCAAGTTTTGCCTATCTTTAAATGAATCTCCTAATTTAAAAATGGTTTAGAAACTTTTTCAATAGGGAACAAAAAACATTTCAAACTCTTCTAAATCAAAATAGGAAATTAGTAACTAGAATCTTTTTTAATTGAATAAATCTGTTCAAATATTAAAATTAACAAAAATATTTGGTAAGCATCTATAGATTAGTATTGAATTAACTAAAATTTACAATGAATGTAGTACCTACTTTCAAATAAATTTGACAATTTATTATTAAATCGAACATCATTTCCTAGTAGTATGCACATATATACTTTTGTTTCACATTAGAAAACTTTAGGGTTAAATTACATATATAATTTGCAATTTTAGTGGTGAAAATTTTAATAAAATTCAACATATTCTAAAAAATTGACAAGCATTTTGTTAGGAGGTGGATGGTCAACACTATTTTTTCAATAATTTGAAATTTAGAATCCAAAGTTTTCTTGCATTTTAGGTAATTGTAGAATGAGATTTTACCGATTTGGAAATTCCCTTAATTAGTATAAAAATTCGTTCCAAGGAGGATACTATTAGGACTAAAGGAAACTAGTTGTTAGAAATACAAAACCCGAGTAGCACAACTTAAGGAACTGTACCCATATTTGATACCAAATAGGAATTAATAAGTATATTTTATTTATTTATTTCCTATAGGCAGTAGACTTATCCCTGAATTGGACTCTGTTCCGAATTGGCTCTTAGCATTTGACAGACACCAACTGGATCCAGCATCCGACTTGTACACAACAATCCACCAAATTGGCTGCAACCAACACTTCTCACCACTCATTGCTTTCCTATTTGGTCTTCTTAACTTATTTTCTTTATTTTATTTTATTCTTAATTCAATTTATCTTATACCAACTCGGAAATTCTACACTCTAGCTTCTATTCGGCTTAAATTCCTATTTGGATTTTTACTGAATTTTGCACACTCACTGGCTTCACAAAAACATCTCAATTTGGCTTCACTTCATTCCAATTTGAAAATAGGTTCACACCGTCCAATAGGCAATTCACTCATTCATACAACATCTCCTCCTCGGTACAGACATATTGTATTCCAATTCGTCAGAACACTAATCCAACCTGGGTCACACGATTTCAAACATAAAACTCCAAATTGGCAATACAAAATCTCTCAACTTATGTCTTCATTCACAATTACCATTCTTATTTGGATTCTTCACGCAATACGAAAATACAATTGACTGAATTCAGCAAACTCAAACTTACACTCCAATTTGGTTTTACTAAACACACATTCAACATAAGAATTCATCAAACAATTCCAACATGCATATCACAACTCCAACTAGGCTCTCAGATAACACACAGTAACAAATCATTAACAAGACACACATCCAATTAGGCTCACACAGATCACACAACACTTACACAATTTGGCAAAAAGAATTCCAATTCGTATTACTCAATCGAAAATTACAAAAATATACAGCCAACTCGGCCGGACTTGCACTCGCTTCTCTCTGCAGTGGGTAAAAGAGAAAAGAAATCAACTCGGAGGAAATACCCCTTCAGCACCGATTGGACTCCCATTTGAAACAACATGCCACTCCAATTGACAGCTGAACAGAACATACCTATTTGAATCCTTAAAAACCAACCCACTCGGAATCTAAGGTGCCAACCTGGCCTTCCAACTCGGTTGACCTTCAATTCCGAATTGGACATCTAAAACAGTTCAACTGCATGTGAAAACCACTCCTACTTGGTAAAACTGCAATACTAGCCTAACCAATTGGGATTTACCAAAAACAAAATTTAAACCAGAAAAATAAGCCTGTCTACAGTAATATATTGCAAATGTAATTTAATTCCTATTTTCTTTTGAAATTTTTACACAATATGTAGTCAAATTATATCCTATGGTCAAATTTATATAGAAAAAGATAAAAATATAAAGATATAAAGAAATATACATAAATAGTTAGCTATAGATGTATATAATTTGATTGTAGTATATTTTGAATACATAATTTAATATTTAGAAATGGCTATGACATGATTGTCAATATGTAATAAAATTTTAAAATTTTAGTTTTATAAATTTGAATAATAATATTCAATAGTTCAATTTGCCTTGAAACTATTCAAATTTTAGTGCTATACAATATAAAATTCAAACATGATCAAGTTATTTGCATGCAATTTGATATAGATATTGAGTTCCATTAGAATTCTAATGAAAATTCAAAATAGTATTATATTTTATATATGAAATATTTGAATAAAATTTGAATTTGATGTTCTATTTCTTAGTTTGTTATAATTAGTTATAATGGACTTCACGAACTTCTAATTATAAAGGATTCCACCAAATTCTTTAAAAATATAACATTTTTTTGTTGATTTTGTCATTGCACTATTCATCAACAAAAACAATGACACACTTTTGTTAATATATACAAAATGAACAAAAACTTGTTGATGTTGTCAGTGCTAGTATCCAAATCAACAAAATTTAACAGAAAATTGTTGATGTTTTGTTAATTTGGTCGCTGTTTTTCTACTAGTGACAAAGTGTCTTGAAGAAGACATCATTGTCATGGTGACGGATTTTAGATGACATCTAATGTAACAACTCGTGTTTTTAGGTTAATGATGTCCACCATAACATCAAGATGTTGTGGCAAATATCTTTGGTGACATAAAAACATGTGTTGCTATATTGCATGTCACCTAAAATCCATCACCTAAAACATGAGTTTCTTATAATGCACACGATGATTCAATTTTGACACGCAGTGAAGCAGTTCTGCTCTCCCCTCTTGATGTCTCATTTCAACACGGGCCTGTACGGCTTGTGTCTTACTTATCCATTTTTTGTTGGGTGGTAAGAAGTTGAACAATCTCTTCAAGTTGTTTAAATCTACATTGTTCATCCCTCTTGGCCTTTGAAGCCACCAATTGCATCTTAACAAAGGTCGATTCCATAGCATCTGCAACCAACAACTTACACTTGGTATCCTTTCTCGCCAATGTTTCTTCAACTTCAACGGCGCCTTGTTGCCCCTATAAGAAACTTGTGTTTTAAATGACAAATTTTAGGTGACATTCAATTATGCAATCCGTGTTTTTATGTCCAAACTAATGTCCGCCATAACATCTTGATGTTATGGCGGATGTTAGTTTGGACATAAAAGTACAGTTTGTATCATTGGATGTCACCTAAAATCCGTCATCTAAAACATAGGTTTCTTATAGTGTGCAAATTCTCGACTTGCTTGCACACAGGTGTGAGCCTCCCTTGCTTAAGCTCTACACGAACAACAACAACCCACTCTTTGAATGTGTTGTTCATTGGTATCACTGAAAATGGCTCGGCACAAAGATCTTCAACACATACACTTGTATACGAACACAAAGACACTTGTTACTTGTTATAGCTATAAACTAGATGTAAGAATAAGTAAAAAGAGCAAAAATGAATAGGTGCAAAAACTTACCTGGCAAATATGTGTTCCATTTCACCACACACTCATGTAAAGAGTCTCCAATGAAGGTTGGAGGGATGAAGGTGGTAGGGTCGACCTAAAGGTGATATATAATTAGTGACATCTTGGAGTAAATAAACTCAACGTGGTTTAATTCCAAATTTGCTACCTCTTCTAGTAGTTCTTCAAAGAATCCAGCTTAACCATCTCTCTTCCTAGAACTTACATCCTTTCATTTCTTCTTCTTTGTTGTTTTTTAATCTCTTCCATTCTGCAAGCTTCATTACCTACTATAAGAAACTCATGTTTTAGGTGACGAATTTTAAGTAACATCCAATGTAGCAACTCATTTTTTTATGTCAACAATGATGTCCGCTATAACATTAAGATGTTATGGCGGACATCATTGTTGACATAAAAAAATGAGTTACTACATTGGATGTCACCTAAAATCCATCACTTAAAACATGAGTTTCTTATAGTGACCATGTCACAATCAGACATTTTTCTCAATCCAATTAATGGTTAAAGAGGTTTATTTAAGGATCCCCTCAAGTGCATTCAATAGTTAATTATAGGAATTGTTTGAAGAAGATGAGTGCTTTACATCATACTTCATACACAAGCCAACAACCCATTCCTAATCACCCTCCATTATGGCAAGGTTTTCCGCAAGGTTTAATGGTTTATTTCTAATAAATTGCGATTAGGTATAGGACTCGTGCTTGGTAATTAAGGTGGTAGTTGGAGTTGAAATACTCTAGGTTAGTACTACAATTATCTAAAATGGCAATGAAGTACTCTTGATTTTGCATCCAGCTTTACTAGTCCTTGGTTAGATATAGGAAGACCTATTAGATTAGTATGGAATAAACTAAATCTTCACCTAAGAAATTCATGATAATTATATTTTGGAAAATAAAATTTTGGAAAAATATGGAATCCTTTAAAAAAAAATTCCTATACATAGGAAAATTTGTATTGGATTTAAGAGTTTTTTTTGTGTAATTGTCTTTAAGCCAAATTGAAATTGCTATAATTGTCAAAATTGTTGGATCTTTATGAGTTAATTGGATTAGTGTCATTGAAGTTGAATTATGTGTATTTGGAGTGTTGAACAAAGTGAGTTGAAAATTGATCTCTAATTGGAAGTAGAAGTCAAATATCATTTCTCTATTGATACCCGGGGAGGACACTTCTTGTGTATTTGGGGGACCCACGTGCGGTGGTGGGGTATTTTTAGGGGGGCTATCAATTACTTGTAATCATTACTTGGCAACATTAAAAGAGCCCCTATTTTACCATAAAGCGGAAAAATCAGCCATATTATCATCCCTATTTTATTTTTAAAACACTTTGCCTTTTTAATGTCCCCTATTTTATATATAAATTTCTTATAAATTTTACCCAAGATTATTTAAATGTACCCTATCTTTTGCCGCACGTAGGTTATTAACAAAACGGGAAGTGTCCTCCCCTAATATTAATATAAAATTTCCTTTGAGAAACCTCCCTTGGTTCAAACTTGTTAACCTAAAGAACAATTTCTATTTGGTCATTATTCACACCAACACTCTCTTATTGAAGGCAATGTAAAAAGTTATCTCCATTGGAATGATGAAGCTATTTGCATTCATGAAAATGGATGAAATGTGCAATATATTGATGATTATTGATTTACACACCCAAAAGAGTGTATATTCATTCCAAATAGAATGTTACTATTTCAAGATTTAGGAAAGAGTTTATCAATTTCATCAGCTAAAAAAGAAAGAATATCTTACCAAATATTTCCTACATAAAATTTTGCATTGGTATTTAGTGAAAATTTACTAAAAAAAACACAATCCAACTTTGAGCACAATATTTTTCCAATTGGCATGGGCCATACTAATGAGGCAAGAGGCCCTATTGCATCCTTGAAAAGGAGACCCCTACAATTAACAAAATTGACTTATTGTTATAGTGATGGCTCCTCAACTAGCTTCAATTGTGGATTTAACCAATCAGACCCTTCTATTCATTTGATAAAGCATAATGTAGACCCATCTATCTTTTTTTATTTTTTTATTGAAGCAAGTGTGTTGAAGAACATTGATTTTTGTCAAGCAGACATGGCTTCTTTCATGCCAAGTAAATCACTTGTCACTGCTAGGTTTCAAACTCGCAACTACGCCATTCTATTTGGGTACCTCTCCACCATCATCTAATAGTTTAGGGTCATCTTGAACCAAACCATCTATCTAATTTTTAACCCCACACAAATCCCTCCCCAGAAAAAGATTTCCAAGATGCCACTTTGTCAATTTCCGAATCCCCATCCAATTTGACCTTGTGTAAGGTAGGAGGCTCAAATTTCTGAGGGTCATTTTCAATGGACCATATAGGCACCATATAGGCAAGCATAAACCGTGCGAGAAGGTTTGGGGAATGGATCACTTTTTCCACAGCCAAGAAAGGGCAACAATAGTGTTTCTTTTTAGGACAATGCTGTCTTCATATTTGCTCCTCTCATGAGTGTAGCTTGAAGTAATGCAGTGATTGGTTAGTTTAGTTTAAAAAAACACTGCAATTAATGAAGTGCTTGAAATTTAATTTAAGACTTCCATGAATCATGGGAGGTACCACTGTATTCACTTTTTGGATATGTTTGTTCAATTCAAAGGCATGCTATGGAGCAGTACTAGCACCCTATTGCATACTCACTTTAAAATTCTATATATAGTTAATTCAGTTTCACTTGAAAAATTTCAAAAAAATCAGCCACTGATTGATTTGCCACTTCTTCCTATGCCACAAATTTCCCCAAATGGTTGCCTCCAGTGATTCCCAAGGAGAAGCCTTTTTTTTCCTTAGATGCTCCATTAAAGAGCCTCCTACCTTATGTAAGTTAAGTTACGTACCCAAAGTCTGTGACAGAATGCAATTGCTTTGCGTCCAAGGATTTCGATTTGGCAGTGAGTCCAAGTGAGTGGCCAACGGAGCCGACCATCCCACTTTCCCCATCCACTCTCACCAACCCACAAACAAAGGCAAGGCTGGCAACAGCAACAGCTAGCAAAGGCCAGATAATCCCGCCAGCCACCAATATATTACCACTCTAGAAGAAAGAAAAGCCAGAGGCCAGCAATAATAATAATAGAACCAAAGGCAGTACATAATAAGGTAACTCAGCCTATGACAGTCCAACCCATCACAGGCTAAATTATTCTAGTGGTGCACATTTCAAAATTGGAATGGACACCACTAAGAGCATCCCCATGCCTGTTCTTCAAACCAACACTTTAAACATTGTGGGTCATTGATCTTCCTTGTCAGAGCAAGATCAATGGTCCAGAATGTTTAAAGTGTGGCATTTGAAGAGCAAGCATGGGGATGCTCTAAGTTGGTACCATTTTGCATTTAGAAAGCTGGCTTTCATTGGGCTTGTCATAGGTTGAGTTACCTTATGTGAAAGACAGACCCATGGCTTACCACTCAATGCTCCTACTCCATAAATTTCATGATTTTCTGTGGATGAAATTGAGCTGTGTGAGTTCTGTTCTGCAAAAATGGAACAGAAAAACAGTTGATGGATGGATGGAACTTATTCCACTGCAGTTTTCTCTCTTTTAGACTCTGTTTGCAGTAACTTAAGTGCAGTACGGAACATGTACAAGTGAATGGTAGTACCCTATGCGAGACTTGTTCTGAATGGATGGATGTCGTTGAAGTGTGTCCGGATTTTTTTTTTTCCTTCTTTCTTGAAACAGCTAAGCAGGAGTTTTGATGTCCCCCCGCCCAGCCACTGCACATGAGCATTCTGACAAAGACCGACCACCAGGGGCCGAAAGGGTAAGCATTACTACTACCGGTCCTGCTCCACATAGGGTACAATATCAATGGCAAGAATCAATGGCGGGCTGATTGGTGGGGACCAACTTGCACAATTCTGCTCTTCCAAGTACAACACCACTCAGCCTGGCTGACAAACTCCCCAAATAGCAAAGGATCCAGTTGTAATTACGGGAGAGGCACCCAATGGCGCACTTGCACCCAATGCCGTCCATTTCAAAGTTAGTCGTTCATTCTAAAACATAAATGTAGCAGGATTGTAGACTGCTTGTTGTTTTAGGTCAAAAGAAATAAGCCATGTACTGCCTATCTACATTTATAGCCTAAAATGATTGTGTGCTGTAGAAACGGAAGGCATTGGATATAGAGACACCATTGGGTGTCTCTCCCTTAGTAAGTTACCTATGGTCATGTATACTTGCAATTGGTGTTGAAGAGTGTTGTACTGAGGGCTCCACTAGCAACAAGGTCAAGCAACACCAGTCGAAAGGTTCAGTGCTCGTTGATCTTGTTTGTCAAAAGAATGTCTTCCATTGATTTGCTTCATTGCATTGTTGGACCATGTTGTTGTAAGATTGTTCTACTTTAGAAAGAAGTTTGAGACCTACTTTGAAAGACTAGATTCACATTACAAACATCACCCTTAACACCAAGTGCAAACATATAATAATGTAATAATCACTCCAGTTGCAAGGTTGCTAGTCACATGATAATTGGGGCTTAACAAGTTGGTCGTGAAATGGAAGGGGATCCTATTTTGCAAGGACGGAAACCCAGAGTAACACACTAACACTGTGGAAGTGAAAATTAATGACAGAGTGGTCAAGGAAGTTCAGCTAGTCCACCCAAATGAGACATGCAACGGAGGGGCGGGAGGCACCCACCCAGGATCTCAGTGGCTATGGAGCCCCACTGGCTGTTTGTATGGGACACTTTTCCAGTTTCAGAAGCTATGTAATTGCGTCCAGTCAAAGGGCTAAAAAAAGACAGGCGGAGGCAAACCGAAGCCACAGGGAGCCACAGACCTTGACTTGGAGAAGAGTCCGCCATGGCAACACAGTCACGGAGGAATGTCACAAAGCAAATTCAGTTGGGAAGTGTCTCTCTTCCTGCACATCAAGGGAGGAGGCTGTGCAGCGTTAAATCATACCATTGAAGGTGGGCCCCGCAAGGCTGGATTTACCCAAGGGAAAACACTGAAATTTTTTATTTTTCGCATTCTTTATTTTTTTCAAATTCAGAATTCAGATTCAGAATCAGAGACCCCAAATTAGCTCGGGTGACCCCAAACTTACCAAAAAAAAACCACACAAATATAAAACCCCAAACCCTTGTCAACCCCTAGTAAAATGAGATTTATCCCGTTGGGCCCACCTTTGATGGTATGATTTAACGTTCTGCAAGGATGCTCAAAAACCGCTCATTTAAGAGCTAGACTGCCTTTTCCATGTATTTCCTGAGATGGGAATATTTCTAGCATATTTTCCAGTCAAGGAGAAATAGATGAGGAATCTAACACAAGTCATTTCATATTTTTTTGAAGAATTATTGAATTAGTTATGAATTTTCAAACATAGTTTGGCATAGGGCCTAATTTGTGACCAATAGGCCTTGCAAACCTATACATGCATAGTTTAGAAAAAAATCTAGTTTGGTTCAAAAACTAGCACTGCAACATGTAAAAAGTAATAGGGTTTGTTTCTAAATATTTCTTTCAGAGTTTTTAACACTTGAAAGAAGGTAGTTCAACAACCAATTCTTATTTTGAATATAATCACTAGATACCTATCCACTTAGTTAGGAATGAATCCATTGGGACTCTGAAACCATCCATTCAATTAGTAAGAACCAAATCTGAGCATGCTTCAATATAATCCACAATTCATTTTCTCACAATCAACTAAGTTATCCATTTTAGAGCCTTCTAGTGGACATGTACAAAATCTTGCACAATTTATAAGCCCTCTCCTATATAGTGTATGATTGTAGGACACACACTTAGTGAGGAACAAGTTCCAAATCTAGCAGTTTTAGATGAAGCTGTGAGACAACAATGAATCCAAATGAAAAATCCACATTCGTATTAAATCCTTGAGAAAAATGTTGATTGAATTTATGATTAGAACTTGTAGAAAAGATTGAACATTTTGTAGGAAATTTGAGTATTTTGACTTCTAAAATCATGAATTTGTAGCAAGTAGAATTTGCGGAGTAGAATAAAAACATCAAACATGAAATAATAAGAAGTTTAGCATAGAATTTGTGGGCCAAAATCAAAATACAAGGGAAAACATATTAGCATCATTTGAACCTTATATAGGAACTAGGAATTAGAAACCACTTGTCCCTCTTCATTTCTTTGAGTTTCCAAACTTTGTCACAAGGAGACACATAAAAGTCTTGAGGGCATCACCCTAGTAGATAGGATTATATCTCTAGAAATAATGGTGATTTTATTGATTCACTTCATTGATGAATGACAATTTCTTTTTAGTTATCGATTTCCAGAATCAGAGGACAATGTTATGGACACTCTAGAAAAGATTGTAGGCATTGAAGAAAAGGTTTTGGATATTTAAAAAGTTTGATGTAGAATACATAGACCTTTATGGATGAAATAGAGGTTTGTTGATGAGATGTTTCTTATTTGTGGTACCAAATGCTAAAACCTTGGTACTCATGAGAAAAAGGCAAGTGAAAAAATGTTGATTGAAAATATGATTTATTGCTACAAAAGATTGAAGAAGCTTTATGGGAGAAGGGGGTTCAATGAAATCACTTAAGTGAATCACTTATCTAGCACTATCCATTGTCTAGATCTATGCCCCCCCCCTCTATTTTGTTAATACAATAATATAGACTTTTCATCTCCAAAAAAATTTATTTATATTTTTCATCATAAAAATTCCAAGATTTTCCAATACATGGAATGTGTTTATTTTCTTCAAATTTTGTTTAGATTTATTCAAAATTCAAACTTTGTATCAACTTTTATACTCAAGAATATATAAAGTATCCATTTCAAACAAAATTGTCACCCATTCTAACTATGATACATCCTACATTTACTAAAAGTATTCAACTTTGTTATACATCTAGTTTAAAATTTCAATTCCAATTTTGAACTTCTTATTTTGTATTTCTCTCGTATAATTTTTGCTATTTAAAATATAGTTTGTATGAGTTTTAAGAAATAATTCTTCTTGATTCTTCTTTTGCTTTATTTTTTATGTAATACTATAATGTAATGTATTTTTGTTGTTTCTATCTATTCCACTAAAACAATGGATTTGTCCAACAAAGCAATTCATATAACTATAGTTGGATGCAACATTGCTACTAGTAGTGTCTTTGCATTTTGCATCCATTGAACTATTTACTACTAGTAAATACATGCAAGACTTTAAAAAATAGAAATTGCAATAGAAATGTTCAAACAATGCTAATGCAATTTTGCTACTAATCTTGGTTTCAGCTTTCGCAAGGCTACTACACTAAGATGTGAGCTACAAACCTTCACCCTACTAGGTAGGTAGGTACCTACAACCATTTGAAGGTGTTTATAACATGTGTATTTATACTATAGGTACTCTATAACATTAAAATAGTCTATAACATAAACACCTATAACCATAGAAGGTGTCTATAATATCATAGACTCCTATAATCCTAGGCTTATAGATTATATACTCACAAGTGAACCTTCTTTCAAAAGTCTTCATAGAGGAGCCAAGAAAATTAATTTGTTTAGTATAAACTTTGGGATTCCAATTTTTTTTTTTTCAAAGTTGGGACTAAAATTTCATGACATGTGTCCCAAAGTAGTATGCAACAAAGTAGAAAGTAGTGAGTGGAAATTTTTTTTTTTCGATCATTGAAATTAGATGAACTAAGAGATTGGGTATTGGTCTGACATACATTTTGCCTTTCAAAATTTGTAGTAAGTTCAATTCACGTGATAAAATTACCAAAGGTCTTGCAATCCTCATCATTTCTATCATTGCACCTCTAAAACTACTTGCTTTGTCTTCCACTACTCTAGATCATGTCTAGATTCCTTATTTGATTAGTTATGAGTGGTTCTACCTTATACTATAGTTATATAGTCTTCTCGGTTCATGGGCTCACACTCCTAGGTTCACATGATAGTACACCTGCGTCACCTTATAAACACAGGCAATCTCAATTGCAGGACACTAAATCCTCCGTTTGTAGTGGGCCCAACAAGGTGAATTTACCCCGATGGAAAATGCAAGAATTTTTTATTTTTTGTAAATCAAAGCCCCTAGATTCGGTTGGGGAGGTCTAAAACACGATCCAAAATAGGGGACTTTTTTCACATTTATCTTAGACATTAGGGGATTTTTGAGGCCATTGGAAGACTGTGGGAAAGCAATTTTTGTGGTGGGAATAGGAATCCTACATGGTTGAGAGAGTGCCACGTCATTAAATTTAAAAAATAAAAATAAAAATCTTCAGTTTTGTTTTTTCATATTTCAGGACCTCCTAATTTTTATTTATTTGGATAAATACTGACCTAACAGTGGCCAGTAGTTACGGGAACAATTTCGGGGAACAACCCTGAAAACGGCCCTTTAGAGGCCTCAAATCCCCTCTAATGGAACCCAAAATTTACCCTGATGGGCCCACTTCGAATGGAGGATTTAAGGTAGAACCACCTATTCCCGACCAAGGACCCATACCCAATGTATAGGATATGGCTATTTCCAACCAAGGTTAGAAGAGATTTACAATCAAAGCTTGGAATGTACTTTTTCCCTTTGGAACTAATAAGGTCATGACACATGTCCCAAAAGTGTCATAAAAGTGTGTGGAAAGTACTGATTGGCAAAGTAATCTTTGGCTATGATCCGAATTAGAAGACTCTAGACATTGGCTATGAGTTCAAAGCACTTTTTGGCTTCTAAAAATCATGGTAATTTCAGTTTTGAGAATAAAATTATGAAAAATTTGCAATCCCAATCTTTCCTATCTTTCTACATGAGAAAAATTTTCATAGCTTCATATTACTCATGATATGTTCTACAATTGCTTAAGTGATCGGGTATAGGTGGTTCTACGTTAGTGTCCTGCATCTCAACGATCTGGGTGGATTGGCCCCCTCGCTCGGCCTTACCATGTTTTACCAGAGGTGCAATCAAAACAAAAAGCCCCCTAGTTTGGGCCCTGATCATCCCTACTTTCTTCACCCCCCAGCTAATTTGCGGTCTCTAATCGCAAATATGAATTCAAAATTTGCAAAAAAAATTTTGTGTGAAAAATAAAAAATTACAGCGTTTTACCCAAGACTGGGGGTTACTTAATTTTTAACCAACCCCAATCATCTTTTTCATCGCCCTTTTTCATCCGCTTGATGTAAGTTATCATTGGGGCCAGCCTGCCTGCCTCCCTCCCTTCCCTTTGATATTCTTCCTGCGCCTGGCGTCTGTCTGTCCGTTTCTTTACAAAGCTGACACACTGGCAGGGAGGGAGGGCGACATTGAGTAGAATTGCGGAAGAGTCCGTCAGAGCGGGTCGGGTCGGGTCGGGCCGGGCAGGGCTTCATCAGTTCAGCTTGGGTCTTGGGATGCTTTGACACGTTGGGGAACAGGTGCAGGGAACGTGGAGAACCCCGTCAAATATCTTCAGTTCACGGAGCTGATTGAGGGCCCTGGTGGCAAGGGAACACGGCACACAACTGAGTGAACAGGTGTTGAGTGCCCAGAAAAACAAACTCAAAATATCTTGATAATATTTGTGCCAAAAAAACAAAAAAACTTGGAAATGTTTTCCTTTTGAGTTGCACGATTGGGGAATATGGAAAAAGGAATGTTCCTTTGGTTTTTGGTTTTTGGTTTTTTAAGACCTTCCGTTCTCCCTTGCCATTGTTGCCTACCGTCAATGGAGTAAGTTAACTGACCTGAGTTCCACCGTCTAATCGAATTTAGAAAAATGACCCTACCCTTAACAACAAGTAATAAATGATGAGTAGCCTCATGTTCCTTTCTCTTCTTTTAATACAAGTACAGTAGAGTAGTGTATTATTAGAATTAGTGTATTCGATAGATACTCTGCCTGAGCTTGTGTTTTTTCTCGGGGTGGTCAACTGGGTTGACAGATTTTCCCTCTCCTCATGTTACATGATGGATGCTGTAGTTCTGTTAACTTAAGGTGGGTAAACCCCAAAGTGCCAGTTATTCATACAGTGCCTAGTTACTATTATTAGCTTGTTCAGATTTTTATGTAGTCTTGTAGGCAAGTAAAAGCATGTTGCAACGCACCAAAGAACAGTGGATTTGGATACCATATGCAAAAGTTATTAACAGTCAAAGTTAGTTTTTGAAAGTGTCATCTACAGTCTGTGAACATGATTGATTTTGGAAATGTATGCACATTGTAGATGGCACTTTTAGGAATGTGGCTTTTTTGGATGTACCTACTTAAGTTACACCTAAGAGAAAGCTCTCTGGCATATCAACTGTAGAAAATGGACAACAATTTTTGGCACATTTGTGAAGGACTATGGATCAAAACACAAGTCGTTCCATACTTTTTTGACACATTATGAATTAGTTACAAATTTTTAAAGATGCAAGTCAAAACAACACAAAGTTTCTCGAATGTTGACCACTTGTATGGTTGCAACTACCACATAACACTCAATAGTGGGGGATATAATTGTCCTTGCTTGGAGATAATGATGTGGTAAATTCCACATCATTTCGTTTAGCGAATGGAACGGTGTGGAATATTCCACACTATTAGTAGCTAATGAAACATGTGTCATAAATTGTCAAAGTGAAGAGACCAAGCCAATGTTGAAAATGTAATTGGTGGCAAGGTAAATATTGATAATCCAATTTGTTCTTGACTTGATGAAAGGAGATAAGACAACGACATGGCAACAAACAATTGGTAGATCACATCAATCTACACATCATATGAACTAAAATTCAACTATGAATATTGTTTAATGAATATGGTGTTAATTTAATTTGGGGCTCACTAAATTAAGCCAATTGGTATTGTAGTGTGTTAGGAATATAGTAGATGAATTTTGGAGATCAAGATGTTTGAAGGGAAAAGGCAACCTTGTGTAAAAGCTATTGATTGCTATTTATAATACTATAAATAGCATTGCACACTACTCAAAATGGCCCCCAATTCCACTTGCACTTGTCTTTATAATGCACACCATTTTGAATATTATATGTATCCATTTTTCCATTTAAAAAAGTAGGGGTTGATATGAAGGAGTGGTCCATTTTAGGTGTAGAGTTACTATATGCTCAAGGCAAAAGCTTTTGCAAAAACATTTGATCAAATTAACCTTATCATGACCAATTTTTTTTAATTAATATATTGTTGTTATGTTGGTACAATTTTAATATTGTTTTACCCACCAAATTAGTCTTATAGAAAAGTCTAGTTTTGAAAGATTCAAGAATTACTTTGGATCAATAATAAAGTACTCAAGACAAAATATTACCCCAAAATACTCAAATCATCATTCAAATTATAGACTTTGAGAAAGCTTAGGGGTTGAATTGATTGTTATTTTTGGCTTTTAAAACTTCTATATTTAAATTTCCATAGATTGTATTATGTATCTTCTATTTTTTGTAATTTTTTGATTGATCTTGAAATGAACAAGATGCACTTCTTACACAAATGACAATGACAATGAAGAAATGGAATTGATAGGCTTTAATTTTACCAATTGAATGGAGGGTGTATCAACTTAAATTTGCCTTATATCAAGACATAAGTAGTGAATTCCAAATTTGATTGATCTCCTAAAATAGCACAAAAGTCTTACAAGTCACTCCTAAGTGATATATAGTAAAATTTGGATACTTTTTTAATCGTTTTTTTTTCCAAAATTTATAAACCACATGAATGTAACAACATTGTGCAACAAAGAAGTTGTTTCTTGAAATTTTAAATAAAAATTTTCTTGTTGAATTATCGGTCCCAAAAATTTATAATGTAATTAGAGTATTAAAGATAAAAAAGAATTTAGTAGAAATATAAAAAATAATGTAATTATTAAAAACTTCATAACAACATCCCTCTTCAAGATTAACTAATTTTTAGTTGGTAGAAGATTACTAATTTTTAGTTGAACTAGTAATTATTATTGAGAAGAATGTAATATAAGTTTTAAGGAGATTATCAAAAATTGATAAACTATGATAAAGAAAATTAAAAATATTCATTATAATATTTTATAAATGATATATCAAATGTGTAAAAAAAATTAATCACAAACTATTTTTATATGATAAGACTTTTCAAGAGTTTTCACATGTTTAAAACAACTTCATTTTCAAAACAAAGGACATATACAATGATCTCTTAAAGATGCATGTATGTTTTAGATTGATATAGTATAAATTTAATGGTGTAAAGTATCAATGCTTTTATGAGGTCATTTGAGTTTTGATAATTTAGTTCAAATGAGTACACGCATAAACAAATTTATCTTTTGATTGATGTAATTTTCCTCTAAATTTTGTCAATGTATGCCCATATAGATCAAATATCACATAAAATATAAATTCATTATACTAAATTTATAATTATCTTTCATAATTTTATTTATTAGATTACCTTTTATTTAACCCCTAAAGGACTGTTGTCCCCTCGGGGGACAATTTGGAGTTCGGGCAGGTTCCGTAGACCTCAATTTTTAATGAATCTTTTTGAAAATTTCTCATAAGATAGGAAAACTGATTAGCTTCATGGGAATGTAATTTTTATTTCATTTGGTAACCGGGAGCAAAAGTTATACCACAAAAAGCCCAAATTTTCATTCGGCGGGCAGAATTTTATTTTGCAAAATGTCAAAATTTAATTTTTTAAATTTTTTTTCTAAAATAATATATTTTTTCCTACATGTGAAGCTTTGATTCACTCTATTTGGACTTATAATGAGAAAGTTATGGACAATCTTGTTTTTTGGGCAATCTAAACAATTTCTTGAAAAAATAACTTATAGGATTCATTTTTGAATGCAATTTTCACAATTTTTCAAAAAAAATTGTTGGACAAGGTTATGTTTACTTTCTAGAACAATCTCACCATTGGAATTATTGTATTTCAATCCCATCTTAGAGTTATTAACCATTTAGTTTTTCTTTCAATCTTGGACCTACATCTACTTAACAATTTTTTAAAGAATGAAAATGAAGTGTTTTTTGTGTGAAATTTTTTTCCCAGACTCTCAACTCAACTTCTTAACACAAAAAATTATAAATTCAAAGTCTATAGTGCAATTTTTTAATACAAATTCCAGTCAAAGTCATCTGAAATTGCAAACCACAGTTCAAAAAAACTTGTATTTCCAACTTTGAATGCTCATATCTTCCAATCTGTACGGTCAAACTTCATGAAATTTTTACCACTTGATCTCAATAAAGTTAAGTACAAGATCCTACGGTTAGATTCTTAAAAAAATATTTTTTTTGTTTTCTTGGATGAATGCAACAGAAATGGCAGTTTTGAGAGGTTTTTGACAGAAAAAAGGCCTTGGTCCTTTAGGGGTTAAATTTCATTTATTTGTCAATTTTTCAATACACCACATTCCAATCATGCTAGTATGATTTTTGATTCAACATTTTACTAATGTATGTATGCTTATTTATCAAATGAAAATCGCAATTTTAAAGGATTTACATTCAAATCCCTGTAAAATTCACATAGTCAACTATATTTTTAAATTTGATCTAACTTAAGATTTATAAATCACACCATAGACAAGTTACTTATTTAATTCCAATTAATAAGTAATAAAAGTGATTTTAAAATCTTCTTTTGGTCATTTCAAAATATGGTTTTGAATTTTTAATGGACATATTTCTAGAACTTGTTAAAGATAAGAAGATAGTCTAAATTCTACAAAAAGTGAAGTTCAAGTGAAGTTTAGAAAAATGATTCATTGATTAATTTCAAAAAAAAGTATTGAAATTATAATCTATAATGTATGTCCATTGTCGGCAGCTTACTCAATATTTACTAATAAAATTAGAAAATATAAATATAAATAATTTCTTTAATTGGTTGTAAATCTATAGCTAATGACCTTACAATGAAAATTTAATTCTATATTCTCAAGTGGTAATTTGTAATTAGTTTTTGAAGTGATTTTTCAAGAGTCATTTTTTCAAATATAACTGATGATAAGTAATTATGTTTTTTTAAGATTGATGAGTCTAGAAGATGGAATGATAGGCATATAAATAATTTTATACTACATAAAGTATCAATCAAATTTGAAAACAATATCCTAAAGTTTTAATTTGTCCATTTTAGATACATAGTTTAGGTGAATAGTTTTAAAAAAATTGTATAAAAATTCTCACAAATCATTTTTTCATTTAAACTTCATTATTTAAGTCATGACTTCAAATTTTCATTGTTTTTATGCTAGCTTCATCCGATTAAATTTATTGTGGCTTCCAGTCATTAAAAAGTAGATTCTAAAGTTGAATCTTCAAGGAAAACACTTCAATTCTATTGTATGATACCAAACTATAGAGACAAGGATACAAAGTGATAATCAAAGGTTCATGTAGGACAATTGCATGAAAGACTTGTACTATTTTCCGTCATGTGTTTCAAATTGATCTATTTTTTGACCATAACTTTTTCATTTTCGCTCCAAATGACTCAAGATTTCTAGAATAGGTACTCATGACTATCATACACCTTGAATAATTTTTTCAAAAATATAAAAATAGTACTAGTGATTGAATGTTACATATGACAATTTTGAGTTTTTTAGTACTAAGGTTTACCTTTCTTTTAATGATTTTTAGATGAACTTTGGATGAAATGGTCTTCTAGTAGACTTCTAGCTTTACAAGGAAGGATTCTTGAAAATAGTTAATTTTATGTGGTGTGGAAGTCTACAAAGTGAGCTTCATTCTGCTTGTATTTTGAAACATACAAAATGATATTTTGGTGAGTTTATTTGGTGAATGACAATCTTCATAAATTTGTTGCAAATGTAGACTTTTTATTTTTTTATTTACTTATTTCTACTATTTTTGCCTAATTAAAATGTGAAGGTATGTATTCTCTTGAGGTTTGACACTTTTCAAGTTCTCCTACTTAGAAAATTTTCCTATACAATTCCTTTTGTAGGTACCTTTGTCTTAAAGGTGTCGGGAAAGGTGTATACATAAGTTATATATTTTTTTAATTTAAAAATTATTTTTCTAATTTAATAGTACTCCAGAAAAAGCCAGGAGTACTATTGCAAAATGCAACAAATAGTATAGGTCTTTTGTGCAATCACTCGTAATTCTTCAAAGACAATATTATTGATTACACTTTCAGCACCCAAATATCTATGAGAAAATTTCCATTGCTAATGTCTCATGATTTAGCAATAGGGACCTAAAAACCTTCATTTAAGGGCCATTCTTAGTGCGGAGAGCAATGGAGCCCTAGTGATTTTTTGAAGTGATCTTTGAAGAGCCATTATTCTAAATTCAAATGTTTAGTATATAAAAAGTGATATTTAAAAAATTTTAAGTTAAAAAAATTCAACTATTTTTATGTTCGAAAATCAATATAAAATTTACAAATATTTTGATGAATAAATATTTCCTTGCATATAGAACATATTGGCATTCATTCAATAATTGAAAGCTTGATTTTCAAGAGACTTAAATACCAAATTTTATGCAATGAATTATACTATTTATATAAATTCTATTTGTTAATCTTCAAGTGAATTTAAACTTTAATTATTGTAAACGTCACAAAGTTGTGAAATTTTAAAGCAAGATGCAGAAGCTTCATGATTTGGCACCTCCACTTATTTTTTATCCATCTTTTCACTTACTATCCCCTAAAAAATGCTAGCCAAGCTATTTTTGAAAATGGACTAGGTATTGAAAATTGGTATGTAATAGCTCCCTAAAAAATGAGGTCCACAAATTTATCTTTTAACAATTCATCTTCAGAAATTGACCAAGAATACAAATACAAACGCTATATTTGTGTAGAAATATAGAGATGCAGAGAGAAGATGAGTCACCACCCCGTCAGGGTAGTTTCTATTCATTTTTGAACGACATCCATGTTCCAGCATTTGTCAAGCGTTTTCACGTCATCTGATCTACTATGTCGATTTGCTTTCCACATCGATTTTCCTGATTAGAATTGATCGAGGGATAGTTTGCAGATTTATCTCATTACAATTGATCTCGCCTAACACTGTGAGTGTTATGCTAATCCCATTAGGAGTCAATATTCATGCTCCTATTACTTGCTTACGTACGATCACTTAACTGTGAACCTTGTTCACAAAGCTCCTGTTTACCTTTTATCCTGCTACTCTCGTGGTCTCATGCAGGACTGATCAGCCTTTTGATTACCCCTCATTTTGACCTAATATGCTTGACTCTCAAGCTACATACTAGTCAATCGCTTATGCTCCTATACCAGTTATTTTCCTAGCATTATCGCATTGCTCTTGAAGTTGCATGCATACTAATTTCAAGACTAAACATCTCTTTTCCTACTAATAGGAACTTCCATAATGAGAAATTGATCAACCAAGTGAACCAACGTGATTGATGGGCAAGATTTCCCATCATGAGTTCAACGTGAGCTTCTTCCTGCTGGATCTGCAAAAACTAGCAATTGAGGGTCTGTGCCTCACCTGCACCCATGCCACAACCAGAACATTAGTTATAATCATGACGTATGCAAGGTGTCTTCAGCACAACGACCAGTTGTTATCCTTTTCGCAATCACTAGCTAGATTGATCCATTAGTAAGAACCTAAGAACGCATGCATTATGTCCTCTATCCATCTCTATCTGACCTTTTCACCCATGTCGATGCCTCAAGAAAGTCACTGCTACAGTACGTGATATCAAGAACCTATGGGCTCCGATCCTTTCACTCTTCTGTAACACCCTGCTTGCAAGTTTGCTACCGATCTTGCATCAAACTTAGCTACCGCAGGCTCCCCGTTACTCACAGGAACGTTAGCTAGAGAGAAGTTGTCTTGAGTTCAGCTTCTCATTAAACTTCATCTCAGTTATTAGGTTGTTGTTTGCAACTCTGCCTCCAAATGGCGGCATTCATTTCTCCATCTAGTTCTCTGTGGTACATTTCCAGGTGTTCAGTTAGCTTCATAGCTATTCTACTGCACCTTAAATTTACTTGGGGTCTTTTTTAAAAAAAATGACGCTCCTTCGTAATTAGGAACATACTTCCTGACTTAGCTGGTCCTGACCAACATCAGTTTTGTACTTCCATTCTTGTCATGGTACCCTCAGACATCTTTATTCCTTAATTTGTCTGCGGTAGTCTGTCATTTTTTGTCCCCCCAGCAATTATTGTTCAATCCTTGCTGATACCTTCTTCTTGAGGTCTTACATCGTTTAGTTATATCCAAGTGTTAGACTATATTTGTCTTGGTACTTGTTGGATGTGAGTTTTGTCAGTTTGTACCATGAGAATTTCTTTTTAAGAAAATTCCAATTGGACAGGAGAGAGAGAGGGAGAGAGAGAGAGAGAGAGAGACACACACACATCTATACATCTATATAAAGACAATTATGAATATATGTACAAATTTATATGTGGCCCCAAGACACTAGTACCAAGTGTAGTACCAAATATAGACAACCATTTATTGCACGCCATGTTTGACTTTGATTAAGTATGTCTTTGTGTCTACAATCTTGTTGTCTATAGTATAGGATCCTTTTATTATGATAACTATTTCAAATTTGCTTCATTTGATCAAAATGCTTTGCTTGACCTTTTATATTACTATATTTAATGAGATTTGTAATTTCATATGTTTCTAGGCTTTTGGACTATACCTTTGTCATAATATTGAATCTCTTTATTAGAATGTCCATTTCAAGTTTTCACAATTAATTCAAATGTTTTGTGTCCCTTTTGTATCAAGACACTTCATTTCATTTGGTAATGCTATAGGTATGTGGTCCTTAAAACTTTTCCTTGGCTAAAATGCAAAATCCATTTTTGTGATAGTAGCCATTTCAAATTCACTCAATTAACTCAAATGCTTTGCCCGTCTTTATATCTTGATACTGATTTACATTTGTGAAGCAATAGGACTTTGGTCCTTTGGTCCTTGTCTTGGCTCAATATGGGATCTCTTTATAGTGGTTGCCATTTCAAATTAGTCAAATTAGTTCAAATGCTTTATTTGCCCTTTTTATATCTACGTAATTACATTTATAGAGCAATATGTATGTGGTCCTTTGAACTTTGTTTTGGCAATAAGTAATATCACTTTACAATGATAGCTATTTCAAATTTGTGTAATTAGTTCTTATTACATCTACTAATAATGTGTCACCTATGTAGTCCTTTGAACTTTATTGCATCATCAAGAATGCATTTGAGCATACCTTCATCTAAATTTTGTCCAACTAGATTAAATTATCTTCTATTGGCAATTTTGTCACTTCATTTCTTTCAAGATTTCTTTACAAATTCATATTTTAATAGCTTAGAAATTTTGAAACATTTTTAAGTAACATTTTTATTAAAAAAGTTAAAATTTATAAAATTTTCAAACTTTCAAAATAAAACTAGTGAATAATAAATATAAATATAGAATTTATAACTTACAAATTATATGTTTACAAGAGCATTTGTAGTAGTGAAGAATTGAAAATTGAAAAATTAGAACATTTTAAAATTCCACAATCATAAATCAATCTTTATTGGTAGTCCAAATTCATAATTTATTTGTTTTCATAATAATAAAATACTAGTTTTTAAATTTGAATTCCTATAGGATCTGGGCACCTTTCAAGTAAAATTTGTACAAAACAATGTAAAAAACAATTGTTTGCTTGGTTGGTGCAATAGTGAGAAAAAAGAAGTTCTTTTATGAAATTCAATCATACAAATTTGTTTGACTATTATAGAAATGTGTAGAAATTCAAAAATTTGACTACATGGATCAAAAGATTATAGTATTTGAATTTGGAATTTTTTTTTTATCTAATCCTATTTGACTAGGCCAACAATTTGTAATTCTTCCTACAATGAGATTTTTGTATTCCAAGTGGTACAAATGTATTCTATAATATATTATCTATCAAATTTCAAAGGTAGAAAAGTAATTTTTGACATGCTTTGTGAAGTTGTCTAGCTTGCTTTAAGAAATCAAAAAGACAATTTTTTTTATTTGAGGACTCATTTGGAAGAGGAAGCATATTCTCACCAATGGAGTAAATGTCCACAACTTGTATAAAAGTTATAAAGTGAGGTCCATTCAAATTAACTTTAATAGGAATTCAATTTTCAATTGGTGATCCAACGACCATTTGGTCCTTTAGGGGTTATATAACAAATTAGAATCTTCAATCTCTCACTCTAGTAGGCCAATGCATAAACAATGTTAAATTTGAATTATCTATAATACAAAAAAAATTAAAGAAAGATTGACTCATTAAAATAATTCATAGAAAATATAACCTAAATAGAAGATCTAAAACATTTTTTGTAGCCTCTAGCCATACATAAGACCAAAGCCATAAATTGTTGTTAAATTTTTTTTCATTTCATTTCATTCATTGGTTTTCATTTTGTTATTTTACTTTTTATAAATCACTTTTATTTTTCATAATTTTTTGTACGGCTAGGACATGAATGGGATTGTAAATTCATTACATTGATTAATCCTACTTCCATTAATTTTTTAGACTTTTATGAATAGAAAGAAAATTGTTCAGAGACTATGAGTTGTTATTAGAAGAGCATAACTCAAAATTTCAAAATAATTTGATCTTAGACCTTCAATGGCTGAAGAGAATTTATATAGGTTGAAGGTCATAGTAAAGATTTTTTTCTTTTTGTAATAGTTAATTTTGTATTTTTATTTGTTATTTTTATTTTCTATGTATAAAATCACCTTGAACTAGTATCAAAACTATTTTGACTATTGTTAGGATATAAATGGACTGTTTTTCTATTGCACTAATTTATTCTATTTTCATAAATTTTCAATTGATTTAGGCACTCTACGATTTAAAATACTTGGTCCTTTGGGGTTTTATTGAAAAGTGCCATAACATTCTGTAGCAGTGAGGTTGATTGCCTCCCATTCAACGAAATGGTGTCGAATATTCCATACCAAAATCAATAACTACTGATATGTATTCTAGGCATGTTGAAATTGTCAAATGATAATTTTCACTTAGCTAAGCAAGTGCCATGGTTACAAGCATGTCAAATTTGTCAAATGATACTTAATTTTCACTTAGCTAGCTAGTGCCAAGATAACAATAGAAGAATTAATTGCAAAACAAATATTTTTTTTATCATACTTTAATTCCGAATTTGGATGTTTTGGGGGATGAGACCTTTAGAGAGGGAAAGGCATCCTCTTTGAAGGCTACTGAATGTTATGACCAATGCTCTTTTAGTTAGCACAATAGTAAAAATATATACTTGCAAAATTCAAAATAATTTGAGATTGAGAATACGTAGTTGACATTACCATTGGTTCAAAACTCCCAATTGTCTCCTTTGTGCTTAAGCTTAAAGCTAAGGTAAAAATTTGCTTATAATTTGCCATGGTTAGTTTTGTATTTTCATTTTTATATCTATTTCCTAAGATGAAAACATTTCAATATATGACATTTGAAGGCACTAGAGGGTTGTTTTCGAATAGTTCTTGATTTTATTAGTCACTGTCAAGCTAGCATCAACCCAAAATAAATAAATAAAATTTGGATCTTGAAATATGAAAAAAAAATCCAAAAAAAAAATTTAATTTAAGAAAAAATTTATGTGGTAGTGTCTCAACTACGTAGGATTCCTATTCCCATGGCAGAAATCGCATTCCCGTAGTCTTCCAATGCCCTCAAATTTCATCTAATGTTTTTACCTATGTACAAAGAACTATTTGCCCTCACAATACTTTATAACTATATTTAGCTTGATTTTTAACAAGAGGAGGAAAATTTAACTACAAATTTATTTTTGATTGTATATAAAAATATTAATTGTCATTTATAAGATGAAATAGTTTTCTTTTGTTGCAAAGTTAATCTCTTATATTTCCTATAAGTGTAATAATTTTCAAATGGTTTCATTGTAATCATTGTTTTATTACATGCAAAGATGATTTTTAACAATGTTTGACCATCTACGTTAGTAATCTATATCTTATTTCTAAAATTACAAGGTATACAATAATTGATCTTTGCAATTTGCAAACTAGGATGTTGGAATTAGAAATGTATTTTTATTTTAAAAAGTTCTATCAAGTTCTCAAAAAATGGATTGAATTAGAAAGACATATATGTATGTTGCGCATAAATCTTTCAAAACTAACTAAATAAGTTTTGAGACTTCATTTCTAGATGTAAAAGCTAGTGAAAATGCTGTAACAAAACAAAGTCAATTCAGTATATCAATTTTCAATATTATATGCTAGTAGTAATTAAAAAACATATACAATATTGAAACACTTGTAGTAGTCACTAAGGATTGTCAGCTTTATGTCTAAATTTATGTAGACCATTGTTGACTTCAACATCATCAAAACAAAACCTTGTTGCTTTCAACATAGTCTATATGAAGTTTTTGTTTTTTGCAACATGGAAACTTTAGTTTTCAATGTTAACCCCTAAAAGATCAAAGTTTTTTTTGGCAACATAGTAATTTTGGAAATGTATCTACAAATGGAGTTTTTATTTTTTTTATTTGAAATTTTCACACAACATTTTCCTAGGATATAACTTTAAGGCCCAACAATATCCATAATGTTTGTTTACATGGTTCAAAAGTTATTGTGTAATATGTAGTTTTCATTGCTTGATGGGCAAGTCGACTGCCTAAAACAACTTCTTTAAAAATCACATTTTATAAAAATAAAAATTTGAAATTGGTTATTTAGATTTATATATATGTAAAAATGTTTGAATCATTTTATTTTGATGAATGAGATGAAAGTCATGGGAGTTTTAGTTTGTAGATAGTTTGTGGAAAGTTATAGAATGTCCACTCTTGAATAAACTTCAAAGTCCATTACTTAATTCAATTTTTTATATTTTTGAAAAACAACAACTAAATTAGGTATAGATTTCTTAATATAACATTACAACAATTGAAATTATCATTTTTTTAATCTATAAAAAATGTTAAAAATTTAGTATTTCGAATCATTTTCTACTTCTTTTTACTTACTATTTTTTTCCTACATGTTGTACAATTCCAAATGATTTGAAAATTTTCAAGAATCTAGCCAACTTGACTTGAAGGATGAATCAAAAGAGTTACAACCATTTTGGAAATTTTTTCATACAAATGTGGCCTTTTGAAGTGCAGGTTCCCGGATTTTGTTTTTCAGGCAATCTAAACAATTTCTTGAAAAAATAACTTATAGGATTCATTTTTGAATGCAATTTTCACAATTTTTCAAAAAAAATTGTTGGACAAGGTTATGTTTACTTTCTAGAACAATCTCACCATTGGGATTATTGTATTTCAATCCCATCTTAGAGTTATTAACCATTTAGTTTTTCTTTCAATCTTGGACCTACATCTACTTAACAATTTTTTAAAGAATGAAAATGAAGTGTTTTTTGTGTGAAATTTTTTTCCCAGACTCTCAACTCAATTTCTTAACACAAAAAATTATAAATTCAAAGTCTATAGTGCAATTTTTTAATACAAATTCCAGTCAAAGTCATCTGAAATTGCAAACCACAGTTCAAAAAAACTTGTATTTCCAACTTTGAATGCTCATATCTTCCAATCTGTACGGTCAAACTTCATGAAATTTTTACCACTTGATCTCAATAAAGTTAAGTACAAGATCCTACGGTTAGATTTTTAAAAAATATATTTTTTTTGTTTTCTTGGATGAATGCAACAGAAATGGCAGTTTTGAGAGGTTTTTGATAGAAAAAAGGCCTTGGTCCTTTAGGGGTTAATTAACTTTGACATTGAAGCACAAATATTATAAGCTACTTCAATACCATTATAGATTATAAGTTGTTAAACTTGAAAACAAAGTGTATATAAATTAAAACAATGATTCATTTCCAAAAATTAGACTATAAAATCCATGCATGAAGATGTTACTCCACATTCACCATTTGAAGGTTTTTACTACTATTTGTACTACTTGTCTTTTTGACAATTTTGGCAATAATATTTTTTAAATTGTTATTTTTTAAAAGGAATGTTCACTCCTATAAATCTAAAATTTGTCTAGTTTCTCCCCTACTTCGATATTATTCAATTCAATAGTTAAATCATAGTTTATGTTGATAAAGAAATGATCTTTCAAGAGACTTGTAAATTGTCATATTGGTTAAGTGGGTCTTTTAGTGAATCATTTCTTTGATTGATATAGATTATGTTTCCATTAGTTATACCAACATGATATTATTAGTCACTACTTTCTCTGCATTCAAAGAGTACTTGTATTAAAAACATTGGTTCACATTTGGATTTTTGCATCGGAATAAATGTCTAACCTTTGCAATTAACCCAAAAAGATTCATCACATGCACTACAAGCATTTTCAAGTGTTAGAAGAGATGATTGGTACCTATTTAGGTATGTTTAAAGAGTAGAACAATTTGTCTACTCGTCAGCAATTGTCTTAGTCAATTGATACTTTATGATTTTGGTGCAAAGTTCTAAATCAATTTATATATAGAGGGAGGGAAAATAGAAACTTGTAAAAATAATCTTGTGTCTAGATTAATATTTTTTCACATCAATCCTTGCTCTCATATTATTGTTGGCCTTGAGAATTTTTGGAGGGACAAATAGAAGATAAATGAAAGTTGTCAAAGTGCGCAATATATTGCTAAAAAACACACATCTACTTTAGATGCTTCTCACACAATTCATTTTCACCTAAAAAGCTCTAAATCAATGCAAGAATGAAGTTTCTGTTCAAGTAATTTCCATAGTCCAAGATGGCACCACAGTTTTAGCATGCCCCAAACTTTCTCATTTAAATGACCCAAACTAGATGTATCACCCTCCTCATTGTTTTTAAATCCCACTATTTTCTAACCTTTAAATGTCAAAGTGGACATTTCCTGTCCAATGATTGACAAAGAATCTTCCTTTTTAGAATAGAAGTGCAACTATCCATCCTTCGTATTAGGAATGGAAAGGAGAGATCTTCTATCATACTTTGACTTCCAGTGAGAATATTTGACTTGTTCAAAGTAGATGATGTCACTTGCTATCAAAATGGTAGGATGTTAAATCCCTCCCATGAAGTGGATCCAACAAGGTAAAACTCATGTTACTTGAGGATAAAAGTAAAAAAAAACTATTTTTGTGTCATGTTTTTGAATATGTTTAAAGGCCTCCCTAGCTAATTTGGGGTTTGATTGTAAATATGAATTTGGAATTTGCTAGAAAAAAATTTGTGCAAAAAGTGAAAAATTTCAGTGTTTATCCCTATGGTAAATCCAACCACTTTGTGGAATGGATTTAACATCCTGCATCAAAATGCATGATTAACCCTTAAAGGACAAGATCCATTGTCATTTGGTCAAACATCTTGTCCAAGGTTAATTAACCCTTTAGGGCCGATTTTGGTTCTTTTAAATTGAATTTTGGGAATTGGAACACTCTCTTGGCCTTAGTTGCTCTTGAGGTATGAACAAGATGTGAGGGCACGGATATTTCACTTCTAATGAGCCATTGGCCATCAAATTTGGAGCAATGATGATTTGTCTATGGCAATTTGAAGTTGGAAATTTTAGAATTTCAAAATGCACTGTGGAACATGTTTCTCTATAGAATTGATTTGCGTATAACTAAAGAGAGCATGACAACTTCACCATAATGTTAAATATAATGAACTCTATTTTCAATAAAAATTTCATTGTAAAGTGAGCTTATTTGTAATTACTATGATTTTTCAAAGACATGAACTTAAAAAAATCATATAAATTTCATTTTTTGTTCCAAAAATAATTAAAAATCACATTAGATAGAAGATATGAATGCTTATTTGTAGAAAAATAATAATTTAAATGAAATTATAAAGTTTTAATATGAAAATTTGATTCTAGAAGAATTCAAGACGTTGGTTGGGGCTCCTTAGGCCCTAAATGGTTAAGCATATTAGATTACTTTCAAATATTGATCTTATATTTTTATTACTTCAAACTATGAATTATATAATATAAGGTGAAATTTCAATTGATTTTGTAAAAAATTGTAATTGTTATCATTTTTGTTGCAAAAACTACAAATAAATAAGTAAAAATAGCAAAAATGATCCAAATTTTTTGAAGAGTTACAAATAGAAATGCATATTAGTGAATAAAATTTTCAATTGATTATTGTATTTTTAAAACCCCAAACAACCACAACAAAGACCTTGAAGTAATATTTGCCTATTAAACCAAATTTCATACTTTATTTAATAGAGGTACAAAAATTTGATATTTTTTACGAATAGGAAGTTGAACTTCCTAATCACTCTAATTTTTTCTAATTTTTTAATGAAAACTACAAATTATTTTTATTTTTAAAAATTTAAAATTTAAAATAATTATATCAATTAGAATATATATTAAAATAATCTAAAAATTTTACCATTAATGAAGATAAGAATGGAAAACCTAATTTTGTAATTTAAGATGAAAATACATTTTAAAAGGAAAAAATATGAATGAAAAACACAACAAATTGTGTTTTTTGGATTTTGACACATAAAGCTTGCAATTGCAATAACTTTTTCAATTTCTGAATTTTTTCAAAATTTCAAGTTGAAATTGAAAGAAAACTTGTGAAGCTACATTTTCTTAGTGAAAGTCAAATTCCAAAAATGGTTATATTTAAAGTTAGAATCAAGGTTGACCAAGGCACATCCGCTTTTTGGATGTGTATACGTTTAACCTTGAAATGTCTCCATCCTTTTTTGAATTTTTGCACATTTTTGCTCATGGCTTGGTACAAGTATATCATTTATGAGAATTTAATGAATTTGGTCATTAAAGAAGGTTGTCTTTTCTAGATTCAAGTGTTACATTTGATAAATGAGAAGTTGATTGGATGAAATAGTGCCTTGAAGCCCAGAATATGGTCGTTGGAGCGCTTCAGGGTTAAGGGTTACCATGGCCACCAGCCCGTTTATAAAAAAAACCACCCCTCCAAATCTACATTTCTCCTCACTTCACTTCCTTTCCGCGTACTTCGAACAATAATACTCCGGTGACATAAAAGAGAGAAACAAGGCCAGCAAAAGAAAAGGAAGGAACAAGGATCCAAGTGGGGGTTGACTCTAACGAGAATGAAGTTCCAGCTCCCACTCCCACTGAGCCTCAGCCATGATGAAAGGTGAGCAGCAGCAACCAAACAAAACCCCACAACTGTTGCAAAACTATTAAAAAAAACCCAAAGGAGAAAGAAAGATCATAAACCGAAAGCGAAAGCGAAGCCCAGCCCAGCCACGGCCTCCATTTCTATAAACCCAAAGTCAAGCAGAGCACACCCAATTCCAAATGGAAGAAAAAACCACAAACTAAGCTAGTCACCAGCTCCGTCACTTTGAGGAAAAAAACAACCCACAAACGATCTCCAGCGGCGGGCCGAGAGCACTCCTCGGAAAAGCCTCAACACACGCGCGGGGAACACGAGAGCTGGGAACGCGGGAACACGGCCAGAGAACTTCGCGGGAACGCGGATCCCACTGCCCAGATCTCTCATTGGCCGTTGGAGCCTGCCCGGAGGGGAGATATTTCGCAGCCAGTGAGTACCGTCCCTACGGTCGTGGGCGAATCGGGGCTCCCGGCCCGGGATTCTGCGCTGCCCGCCCGGTGCAAGGAGAGTCGGATTCGGTGCAGCGCCTGACGCCGCAGATGCGCGGTAGCGTCGGAAGGCCCGAAAGCCAAGGAAAGGAGAGAGGAAAGCAGCGGCGAAAAAGGCCCTACAGTGGCCACAGGCCCGCCATAGCCAGCCTGCCTGCCACTGCCTGCCGCAGCAAGCTAGAGATTCATGATAGCCGTCCTCCTTGGTGGGCCCTGGCCTCATTTATCAACCTCGGCAATCGCCGTGTTTCGGAATCCCATATACTTGCAGCCGTCCACTCCCTTTCCCAGCAGTGTAGAACACAATCAGTCTTCGCAGATCTTATCAGTGGTGTGTGTCTCTCTCTTGCACGTAAAGTTTGCACCCCTAAGTTTGCATCTCCAGGTTGTGATTTGGGGCTTGACACTTTGTTTGTGTGGGGGCGCCATCGTCAACTCCGTCCTTGTCCTCACCATTTTGGATGTGGTCGAGCATTTTCCAGGCCCTGGAGTGTTTTGAGACTGTGCAGTGATCGTAGCAGCAAAGGTATGCCTGTGCTCTGTTTTGCAAACCCCAGTTACCACAGAGTTGACACGCTTCTTGGCCGGCGTGCCGTGCCATTTCTGTTCTTGCCGGTTTCGGTTTTACTGCAATCACCTCGATTAGGAGTGTTCTTCTCAGATGGAGCACCGTTCTTTCGTGTTTTAGTTTTGGAGATCGTTTTCCCACAAGGTTATGGAAAATTCATTGTTTAGGGACGGGAGCCCTATCCTGAGGACTCTGTTGTTTTTCTGAGGTGGAAGAGAGTAGATCTGTGGAGTGTTTCAGGATTAGCCCCTGCGGAAGGCCGGGACTGTGGTGTTCGTAGCTAGTCGTGTCCCGTCGGTTACCAGACGGTTATGCGCGGAGACGTCTGTCTTCTTACCTGAAGCGGCAGGGAAGGGGGAGGAAATTGTGGAAAGGGTGGAAGCTAGGGACAGGTCGAGTTAGAGAGGGCGGAACGCGGTTTGTGTTTGAGAGTATGCACTTTCGGATGGAGTTTTGGAAGAAGTAGACGTTTTTGATCTTGTCTTCCTCGTGAGGTCGCCGTGGAGTGCTTTCTTCAAGGTCTGAAGTGTTTTGGTCGTTAGAACTGATGTTTTGGCTTCCATGTCCGATGAGCGATTTCTGCAGTAAGGGTCTCTTTGTGACGTCCTTCCGAAGGTCTTACGAGGAACGGGGCCCCATGGTACTACGGAGTGGCGGGGATAATACCTTTTTTCAAGGCGCTTAGCTTCGTAGATTATTGACCTCGTATGTTGTTCTTGGATGTACTTTCGTGAAAAGGTGCAAGAGTGGGCCCACTTAGATGTAGTTTCACATTCATGCGAGTGGTAAAGGCTATTGCAGTCGTGGAGAACCAATAGGTACTAGTGTTAGTGTCGTTTTTGACCGCCTGTTGCGTGATAGAAGAGGAATGGACGGTGGCGCTATTTGATCAAAACATGTCGCTGTTATTTGACTTTTCTCGGGTTACTGTACCAGTTGTGGATTATTGGAGCAGAGACTAACCAGTATTTTTCCTGTCTTTGTTTCTGTGCAGGTCTTTGAGATCCTTTTGTAAATAATTGAGGCTCTGTAAATTTGAGGACATACTTTTGTCGCTACCAGTCATTGCTTGCAGTGCAAACACTACGGCCGTTTTTCCAAGGAAAATCCGACCTCAGTGAAAGTAGTAACGCTTTCAGAAGGATGGAGTTCACCAGGAACCTCAGTAGTGTGCAGCACCTGGCTAGGGCGTGGAGCCCCGTGGACAGTAGGGCGGAACTGAATGAAAAGAGGAGATCTCGGACAGGGTTGCGAGTTGAAGGGGGTGAAGAAGAGGTGCTGTGTCCCAGGCCGCGTCGGCCTACCACTGTAAATTGTCCCACCAACGAGTTCATGAAGCCCCATCGCCGCCAGAAAAGGTTTGTTCTTTGCTCGTGTGTCATGCTTCTCTTCCGAAGATCAACTCTTTTTTAGTAGTGATTCCATACCAACTTACAGTTTGAGTTCTAGCACTGACTGGGATTTTCTTCTGTGATTGTGCAGTAAATCTTCAGCTCGTACAGATGGTGTGGTTTGTTTCGAGTTGCTGGATATCTTTTTGAGCAAAGGGGGGTACCGGGATGTGTCCAACTACGGTTGTTCCCCTCCCAATTTTTGTGGCTCCCCACCCAATCGGGCCAGCAACCCGCTGATTCACGACGCCCAGTTTTTACATCAGAGGACAACGTCCAACCTGTCCCAGCAAATGAACTCGTGTGGGCCTTCTTCCTACAGTGCTAACCCAACTGTCCGGATTGAGGGCTTTGGGTCTTTCGGCTCGGATCTGTCTTCTGAAGTGTCGGCGCTGGCATAACGTGTCACAACTCGGAAGGATGTACAAATACCAGAGTACAAACACCATTTTCCAGCTTGTAATATGCAGGAGACACAAATTTTTTGGGTGATTAGATCTGTTGACATTTCAACAATAGGTTTCTGAAGTGGAGTGAGCAGCTGGTACCTGGTGCATGCGACGAACAACATTCAGGAAGGTGCAGCAGAGTTCAAGTTTTTATTACGCGGAGGTCACTATGTTTTTTCCTTTTTCTTTTTTTGCATTGCTTTCTCAAAGGTCTGATTGAATTGACCTTTCCGGTGTAGACATTGCCCCAGTATAGCTGATATTCGGTTTGTGAATGATCTACGTTGAGTGTTTCATTTTCCTACGTTGTACACATGAACAGTAGAGTTTGAACAGGACCACTCCATGGCGAGGCAGTGAGGCAACTAGTGCAAGAGTACGCTAGCACCATTTACTAGTGTATGGCCCAGTCTGGTTTTTGCAGTGTAGATCGAGGAGTCTCTCGAGAGTTTTTGGATATTGTAGCTCAATTTTTCCACGGCCTTTAGTTTGTACAGAGATATGATGTTGTAATATTACTGTAATTTTTCTTGAATACCAGAGCGCCGTTCAGTATCTTTTCAAGACTGTATCTGACAGTTCTGTGCAAATAAAATTTTCACTTGTGTAACTCGTTGATTGTCGCTTGCTGGAAGTGTGTGGGGTGGTGGGAAAACAGTGTGGCATGTATGATTAATGATGCTTGCCTTTTGCCTTGGTCTCTCTGCAGCGTGGTATTGATAACTCATGAGTGAGTCTGCCTGGGGAGTCTTTAATTCCTCAGTTGATCTTTAGATTTCGAAGTACTGACAGATTCCTAATTATGTGAGCAGCTTGCAGTAAAGGTTCATCTTTACTTGTGTCAAAAAACAAATAAAATTATGTTAGCATCCTGCATTCACACTGGAGATGTGCATTGGTTTTTCTCAATGTGTGCTAATCTTCTCTTTTCATGATACTAATTAATCTCCTCTTTGTTGATGCTGTTTCATCGCGGTCGATGTTAATTAATCTCCTCACTTGGTTTTTGGTCCTGTTCAAGAATTGAGATTAGTTGGTTGATTCGATGCTAATCTGATTTTGTGCAATCGCATTTGGTCGACCTCTGGGTCTTTATGAGATCAATTATGGTCCTCTAACTTAATGGCCGTGCCATTCACGTGGTAAAGTTCCCAGACCAAAAGCAACGCGGCTCTGACACACTGTCCACCATGTCTACTTTCTGACATGGCAGTGGAGTATTTATGGTTTAGAACGTGAACCTTTCATTGACAGATTTCTGTTTTGATGAAATGGTGGAATATCTAAATATTTTATTGCGTGGGATCTGAAAACACGCGGTGTAGCAAATGCAGAAGTCGCAAGCTGACAGTTGTTACCCAGGAAACCAACATACCCAGACCGCGGGGCTCGGTTTTCAGAGAATGTTCAAGAAATCTCCTCCATTACTCAACTTCGTTATCAAGGTGATCACCCATGTCCGACCACTTAACCCTTGAATGACGGACTGGTGGCCGTGGAAATCATGCATTTTGATACTATATGACATCATTTTCTTTTCTTTTTGACACAAATGAAATGGAATTTCATTTCAAAGGGACATCATCATTCTACTTTGAATAAGCCAAATAAAATCGTTGGAAGTTTAACATCTCCCTTTTCTCCCCCTAATACCAAGGATGAATAGTTACACTTTTATCCTACTAGGGAAGACTCTTTGTCATTTATCGGTTGTAAAGCATCCACCTTGGCATTCAAGAGTTAAGTAATTTAGCCTATTTGTAGCATGAAGAAGATTCAAGAAAAAAAATTCTTGTGTAGAAAAATAGATTAAAAAAAGGTTCAAGGAAAAAATTCCCTAATGTAGAGAAATAGATTTAAGAAGGATTTAATAATTTAATAATTTTTTCCTTCAAAAATAAAATCATTGTAATTTTTTTTGGTGAAGATTCCATTTATTCTATTCTTGATATGTAGGCAAACCGATTTCCAAACATAGGCTTGTTACAAAATAGATTATTGTAGCTTTCAATGTACATGTTGTGGTCATTGTATACTTTCAATGTACACCTCACAAACATTTCTATTGCTATTGTTCATCATCTTATATGAGAGTTGTCACCTACATCTCACTTGATGAGAAATATAACAACATAACTTTTGAAAATGGGAAGCAAGTCAAAAATGCTTGATTTCCTTTACATGTAAACTTCCTTAGTATCATTTTCATTGTCTTCAAAAGTTATATGTATCAATCTAAGTCTTGGTTTTTGAATTATAATTTGAACTAAAAGTTTTTGAATTTGATAGTTTGATAATTTTTTTGAATATCTTAGCTTCCTAACAACTTAGGCAATTATTTTTCCTAATAATTTATTTAAGTGCAAAAAAACAATTAGGCAATCTAAAAATAATACATTAAATTTGGATAATTTAAAATCTAATTAAAATAAATTAGGCATTCATCTCAGTTCTTACACTTTTGGGATTACTATTACTACTTTCATCTGATATGGTTGTACTTACCTACACCCTTGTTTTGATCTCCAAATCCAAAATTCTTTGCCTTGTGTATCAAAGTTTGTTGCTTTATAAGAGATATGTTTTGTTTGTGAGAAATCATACTTTAGAATGGTCACAACAATGAGGTAAACAACTTTGTAATGTATGTTCACCATTATTGATAAAGAAGAGATGTAAGATTGTCAAGAGCAAATTGAATTTCTTAAAATTTAGCTATCCTTTAATATAGGTATTTTTGGCAAATGTGGTCAATAATTTTTGACAAATTTAGGCACCTTTTCAATTATTCAAATTTGGACTTAGATGCTATAGACAATCAAAATAAAAGTAATTTTTTTAAATTTGTAAGACATTTGAAATTCAATAATTTTTACATCATAGGTTCAAGTGCCACAAAATGAAGTCTATGTACCACTCCTTGTGAAAAGCTCTCTAATGGTATCTAGAATGCAATTAGAAGACATAGAATGCAAAAAGATTTGTAATTTAAAATAATTTAAGATTTCAAAATAACTCAAAATTCTATAATTTTCATAGTTTATGTATAAACAGAAAGCCTCTACTTCCTTCCTTTGCAAAGAGATTTTTAATAGTATGAAGAATATGACTAGGAGATGCATGATAAAAAAGATCTATAATTTAAGAAAATTTAAAATCCAAAAATAACTCGAAAATCCATAACTATCCTATTGTGAGTGCAAATTGACAAAACAAGGCCCATGCACTCCTTATAGAGAACTTCTCTATAATACCAAGAATGTGACTAGAAGACACGTAATTTTACAAAGAGTTCTTCATAACAAACAAAACAAAAAGCCTAACTTAAGGTTTGGATATGTACAATTGAAATTTTTATATCCCCAAAAATACACCAATTCTTGTTCTATTAAGTTAAAATATAGTCCAATGGAAAACTCCATCATTCTTCTATAGACTTCAATAATTAAATCTTTTTGATCAATTTTCATTTTTAAAGTAATGCAAGTGATTATAAAAATGCTTATAAATGTGATTTGCACATACAACAAGCATTTTTTTAATCATTTGCATTACTTTGAATTATTTCGAACTCCAATTGTTACCTATCAAATGTCTAATGGCACAAAAATGTTAGTATGGAATTGTTGCTTTTCACAATCAACACCTAGTGTAAATTTTTGACTTTCAAATTATGTTCAGTAAAAATATCAAAATTTCATCAAAAGCAATAAACTCTTGTTATCTCCTATAAAATCAAAAACCAAAAATGTAAATAAACCATTTAGTATCATCAAGAAAGAAAAGAAAACATATACTTATATTGTGACATTCTGGCAAAAACTTCATTAAGCTCTTGACCAACCTATACCATCTCCCCTTTGACATTGGAATAATCTTTCCAAAGATCCTTGGGGTGAATTTTTCTTAATCTAAAGACAATCATTGTTTTGCACAATTTAGATCAAGTGAACATGTTTGTGAATGCAACATTGTAGTTATGCTTTCATATTGATAACATCAATATAGTAGAGGAGTCCATAACCAACCAAATAAATACATCTAGATGTGAACTAGGGTAGTGCAAGAGAAAACAAATATTTTTAGAAGCATATAGATAGAAATGATGGAGGTTGCAAAAAATTTAATAATTTCATCTTTCAAATTGAAATTACTATGTTGAAAGGTAGATGTTGGATTTAACCTATGATCAACATCTGGAGTCATTCAATATAAATCAGTCAAGAACTACTTTCTTACTCATTGCTTCTTTGTTGCTCACTTATGTGTTATGAACATTCTTGGTTCAAACCTTGAAAAGTACAAAAATATGCATTCCAAGGAAAAAATAGGAATCCATTCAACCTTGGTTGGAAATACAATAATCTATTGATTGTTGATGGGGCGTTGGTTAGTAATGAATTCTTCTACTATAGTGCTAATAATTCTTGAATCCTTGTACTCCTAATTACAATGTTGGGAGCTCCTACTTTTGGAAGAGCAAATAGCCCCTTCCAGTGATGTCAAAACAAATTCAAGGTTTTTAACCAAATGTTCATTTTTGAAAGATTAAAATTTTTTTTTACATAGGGCATGAAAAAATTAAGTAGAAAATGAGAAAAATTTAGCCAATTTTGGGATCACTGGCCCTCTAATTGTATATAAGACAATTACAATTTCATCCTAAGAATTTTATATAAAAAAGGTGAAGTCATGAACAATGGTTTGGTCACCAATGAATATTTTTGAATTTTTTAAAGTAGATGATTCCCACAATTTCAAAAAGCATGATTTCCATAGAAACCAACCTATCTTTAATGTTGACCCACCTATAACCAATCATTTAAGGCATTCTAGACATGATTTGGTGTAATACAAGAGAAAGCAAATATTTTCAAAGGTGCAACAATAGAAGTGATGGGGATTGCCAAAACTTTGATAATTTTATCACATCAATTGAAATTACTAAGAATTTTTAAAGGCAAAAAGTACACCCAAACCCATAGCCAATTTCTAAACACTACTAAATCTGATCATTCAAAAAACTATGTTCCCACTCATTGCTCCCTCCTTTCTTGCACTCTAATTTGGGACTTGTGTAATGTACTTTTCATCCCAACTTTGAAAAGGAGAAAAAACACATTCTAAGGTGGGTACACCCAAAAGCGCCCTATTCCTAAAAGCGCCATCTACAATGCACATACATTTCCGAAATCAGTCATGTTCACAGACTGTAGATGGCGCTTTCAGATACCTTGACTGTTAATAACTTTTGCATACAGTATCCAAATCCTCCGTTCTTTGGTGCGTTGGAACATGCTTTCACTTGCCAACAAGACTACATAAAAATTTGAACTAATTAATAGTAGGAACTAGGCTCAGTATGAATAAGTGGCACTTTTGGGTGTACCTACCTTAGTCTTAGTCAAGAAAAACATGAATCTACAGATTGGCTATGGGGTGCTGGTTGGTTATGGGCAGTTTACCTGGCAGGGTTAATAATGTTAACATCCAGTAGTACTGTAGTGTGCAGTATTTACTTACAGACTACATGCGCATTGAATATTTGATAATATTGTTCCAATGGCCAGCCAGGTGACCTTCCGGATAATGGCACATGCAGCTGTGTGAAAAATATCCTCCTTTGACATTTGCAAACTCCGGCATTCACAGGAAACAGGGCCCCCCATTTTCTGGGAGTAAAGAATTCCAAACCCCAACCCCACCGGTGTTCTGGACCAACTGAATGGCTCCACAGAAATCGTCAAAGCTAGCCGGAAATGACTCAGTCCACAGTTTGCAGCCACTACAGTGCTGTAGACTCCCTCACCTTACCCCATGTGTGGCAATGGCATTCAGGTGGGGTCCCATTCAGGTGAGAGAGGTTCATTGCCACACGCAGCAGCAAGTGGACTTTGCATTGCAGGCAATTGCTTGAGACAGAAGGAAGTCAAGTTAGTGGTCTTCAACATCACGACCTACACAACTGAAGCGCTTGCGGTGACTGGGGTTCCTACGATAACTTGTGACGCAAGGCAAACTGGGACGGACGGAACTTGCTAGCAGCAGAGTCAAAACGTGATAAGAAACTCGCACACCACTCCAGCAATGACCGACTTTCACCCAACACGAAAGCACCACTTGTACAAAACTGAGACTATGCTTTGTTCAATTTCACCCTATGTTGAAAAGGAGTGCACAAAACAGAACACAAATGAGCAAACATGAATGTTATAGTATCCAAAAAAAACTTGAAGCAAAAAGAAATTACGGTTTGGAAACATAGAGTGAAACTGAACAAAGCATAGACTCAGTTTTTGAAGTAACTGTACACTAGACAACATGTACTGTGCTCAGATTAGGCCAACAGTTGGCGGAGCCACTGAGAAGCCCAGGGTACTCACTGTCGGATCGACCTTCCAGGACCTGCTAATGCTTCCGTGCATTTCCTCCAGTGACACAATTAACCTGCAATCAACCTCACTACTACTGCATTCATGTAAGAACATCATAAAAAATCAAGATAATGTAATCAGTATGTTTGATGTTAGAAAGATTTGTGCTAGATCATAATAAGGGCACAAGAGAGCTGCCAAGCGCGTATCTATCAACAATATTGACAAGGGTACAGAGCCACATCGGCATGGGAGTAGCTCTGGAAAGCATAGCCCTGCTCCATAGTTCAGCCTCAAAAGTCACTCAATTAGAAATTAATGCATGCACTCCAACGAATGTCGGATCAATGGAGCCCAAACCATCAGGGCCACACCTGCTACAAAGTTTGAACTCTAAGTAACGCCAACGGTGTGACAATTTGAACTCAGGTCAACGATAACCAAGAGAGAGTGAGGGATCTGACAAAACCGCTTCTGAAAAACGGATATGCTGCCAGAAAAAAAACAGCTTTCGGAGGGCTTTATATACTTTAATCTACCCAAATGATTACAATCGCTGGATAACAGCCTCAACTTCTTCAGGCGTGTATAAATGGTACTTGGGAGCCACCTTAGCAATGTCCACATTAGAAGATGTCACCTGCCAGAACAGAACTAGTGGATCAGTCACCTCGATTCAAGTCCCAAGAGCTGCGCGGGTATTTCATCATCGAAAAGAGAAGGACCTAGTTACATTACTGGATGGGAGCATATGTACACATAGGATCGCTGAATCTCAAAAGGTTGACCTAATTAGTACCTTTTCTTCCATGACTTGCTTCAAGGTAGACAGGGCCAAAGTCTCGGCCTCCTCCAGCGTCATATTCTGCAAGAGGAACATGCTTCAGAATGGAACTTCACAACACTGAAATTTCTATACAGGCGACACTAACAGACACAGAAGCTTGACCGTCCAGATATTCGGTCATCCTGGACAAACTTCTGGATGTTGGTACCACCAAACAAAATGAAAGCAGAACGTTGTCACTGCAAAAAAAGTTGAAGGGACTGAATACGCCTCCTCGGCAAGCATGAAACACCATGGTAGTGATGTACCTTGTTGAAGTGTTCTTGAAGAGAATTGTCAGCACCTTCTGATCCCGAACCAATTGCCTTGGACTCACATTGCCAAAATGTTCCAGACGGGTCCGTGTGGTATCTGAAAAAAACAAAATCAAATACTTACATGCTGTGCTCTACAAGAAAGGGAATATCAAATACAATTACTACAGGCCTTAAGGAGCACCATCGAAGGTAGAAAGGGGGCTCTCTTACAGGCACGGTCCACTCTCATCATGTCCAGCAATAAGCAGTGAGACTCCAAAAGGACGTGACTGCAACCCAAAAACAACACGAACTTAGATATATGCAAACCTCTAGCAACAAATACTGATATGATAATCAAGATATTTCTCACAAATCAACAAGTACGTAGGAAAGAGGATGAAATTTATTTATATTGGGAGGAGTATTAAGATATATCGAACTTGACACTGATAATAGTAGTCGTCACTTCAAAACCGAGCATAGAGCATAATGTAACCAATCTATTACCACCCAAATTAGCGATCTGGGTACTTTGGAGACAACTCTATGAAGGGCAATTTAATTTCATAATCTTGCATTGCACACAAGCCAAAGCCGAGTGGAAGTATATTTTTCTGATCAAAATTGTAATTTCCATGAATTTTCAAAGGGGTTAGCCCTGAAAATACCAAAACACCCATGGGCAGAGGACTTGACTATAGGTAAGGGTCATGAGCATGCAAAACCTAAAACCACCCCAAAATAAATCCTGAACCAAATCCAAAGCATCCTATTACCACCCAAATTATGTCCTAAAACCAACCCTAAAAGCATCCCCTTACTAAATGAGGATGTCAATCTAAACGCTATCTTACATATAATTAATGGATTGCTTAAGCAGAATTAGTCACCCATTAACATTCAATGAGAGTAGTGAAGATGCGTTCATTGTCTCTCATTCTAATTTGTACCGCTCACCGAACCTTTTCACATATTACATTCGATTCTCACTTTGAAGACATCGGATTTAAACAACGGCGGAATTGGGGTGGTTCCGAAGCTGACGGGGTTGGATTGGGTCATGAGTGATATTGAGAGCTACTTGGCTAGTATACCTTAAAAAAGGGTCCTTAATACGAGACCCTCATCGACACTATGAAAGACCCCCCCCCAAAAAAGAGAATTCTATCGTTGTCAACAGGCTAGGCGTGATCCCGTCAATAGAACACCCATTTAAAGCACTACAACTACAAATTCTTTAAGCTCAAAAGCAATATCTTCGACTAGTCGAGAAAGTTGATAAAATACCATAGACTCCTCCTCGCCTTCCCCAAAGCGAAGAGCTAGATCGCACAAGGCTTGCGTAGTAGACTCCACACCCATGGGCTCATTGTAAGAGAATCTGTGATTCTGCACAACCAAGATAATCTTCCGTTAAACGTTGACGTAATTCGGGGCAAAACAGAACAACTACAACCGCGCTGACGGTTTATGGTTTAACAGGTTAAACAAAGGTCCAAAACAATCCTGATCATAAGAAATACCGGTACAATCTCAGAAGCAAGCACACCTAAGCAAAGAACAAACACCTGAGTTTCCACACGAGCATGTTCAACAAGAGTTCGAGCATCCGCAGTCAGACCGCTCATAGCACATCCGATGTGCTCATCAATTTCCATGATCTTCTCAACACTGGTCGGTTCCTACAAGTCCACAACTCAACAGGTCAGCGACAATAGAGCTGATTAGCCTTAATCACGAAGACGAGACGAATATATACAGACGTGCCGCCTCCAGCAAGAACAACAGGGGATTGTGCATGGATCGAAATTCATCCGGAAAGCTCAGAAAGCAATTTGCAGTCTACAAAACACACCCTGATCACTGGTTTCTAAGCCTAGTACAGAGCCCACATTGAAACGAATGAAATTGCTCTCTTCCAGTAGGAGTGAAGTCGAAATACAAAAACCTACCAACAAAACGGAGGTAATGCGCTTCTCCACAGCCAGCACCACACCCTCCTTGGTCTTCAATCCCACCGCCGTAGAACCAAGCTGTAAGCATTGTTGCCAATCAATTATCAGAAGAATCAAGCAAGCAAGCAAATTAGGGTTCCAAGGTGCCCGTCGAGACTAAACCCTATTCGCGATCGAGCGTGCCCTTTGATCTGAACTCCCCCAATCAACATGACGCCGCCATTGTACTCCGATACACTTAAAGCGGTGAAATGCCAAAGAACTTCGAAATGCAAAGAGACTGCATCGGTGTGGAAACAAAAAGGACTCGCACCTTTATGGCTTCAATGGCGTACTCCACTTGGAAGAGACGACCCTCCGGCGAAAACGTATTGACACCTCTGTCATATTCACTCCTACAGCATACCATAACAACAATTCATCATGCACACGGCACAGAGCACCAAATGGAGTGGGGAAAAGCGCGACAGAGCGATGGGTGCAGAGGACGTGGAGATGATTAGGGCCTGTGCGCGTACCTGGTGAGAAACATGGTGAAAGATGGGGCGTTGCAAAGAAGAAGAGCGACGATTGATCGGTGCAATTGAGCAAGGAGCGATGATGCAGAAGTAGGACCAAATCGACACCCTAAGAAGTGGCAGGAAAGCTCTCTTCTTTATTTGAAGTCCTGATTGACGTCCTGTTTCAACTGATTCTGGCGGGACCCATTTCAGCGATCCGACGTGGCGTGCGGCTTTGCGTGACTTCCAAGTTGTGGGACCCTTCGTAAGAGCATCCTCAACGGGAGCCCCTGCATCTGTACCTCAAAGTACAGTTTCACCTGAATTTCCCTTTAACTAGTGTGCCATGTGCCGTTGCCACAATCAATATCAAAGTAAAAGTAATTTAAAAAAATTTTAATCCATAAAAACTTTTAAATTCAATAACTTTCTCATTTTATATTGAAATGCCACAAAATAAAGCCTGTACATACGTCCTCATTAAGAGCTTTTAGACTATATTGAGAATGCACGCACGAGATGCGTGGTCCAAAAGATTTTAATATGACAAACAAAACAAACAAATGATCAAATAGTAATAGATATAGATAATAATAATAAAAACCCTATCTCACTCTTTATCTATCCTTGTTATTTATTAATTATTCCAACAAGAGTGCAATGGACAAAAAATGTCCAATGAATGACTTTCAACTCTATATTTATATTTTTTTGAGATAATTGTAGTAGGTTAGACATTGAAAGCCTATGGTTTTTTTGCAATATACAAACATTTTATTAACTATGAGTTTCATAGCTTTTTTGAAGTTTGCATTAATTCCTTAAGGACCAAGAAGACACAATGTGCCTTTTTGAAATTTTCAATGATAAAATCTCAATAGAGTGAAAAAAATGTAAATATTTTGTAAACTAGGAACTTGTAGGGTTATTAATTGACATACTTGTTGCATTTTCTGATTTTCAAAATTTCAATGTGAGAAATATTTAGAAAATTATTTAAAAATTATACTCTTGTTGAAAAAAGGAGAAAATAGGGTTCTTTTACAATGAAAAAAATAGTGAGAATTGAAAAAAAAATCTTGGATGTTACTAGTCTATCATCTACTAAAATGATTAAAGTTTGGAAAAAAATTCAAATTTTTATTTTGAATAGTTTTAAAATTTCAAGGTTCAATATTGTATTATCAATAAAACAAAACAATTAGAATGATTCCAAAATTTTATGCACCAAAATGGCCGACTTCCTTTATTATATATGATTCATACACACTTTTCTATAGCATTCAACAATGTATATAAGATGTACATTTCAAGAGGTGAACAATGTCATAGATCTATGGCCTTTCAACTTATGAATTTTATAACTAATTCCACAAAGTTCAAAAAAATATAAAGCAACTTGGGTTACATGTCAATTCCACTTGCCTTTCAAAAAATTTTAGTAGAAAGTAGTTTCCTTCCTAAAATATGTATCACCTTCCTAAAATCTAGTCTATGAATGGGCCATTTATATTTAGTTTATTTGAGTGATTTCATGTAGTGCTTAAAATGTTAAGTGGCTATGGGAGGCTAGATGGGAGGAGGTCCTTAAATGGAGTGGGAATTGAAATAGAGCACCTCCTTCTCTATACACATTTTTTACATCTTCTTCTTTATAACATTCAACAATGTATAGATTGGATACATTTTAGGAGGTGATCCATTTTAGAACCCTATGCCACTTTAATTTGAAAATTTGAAAACTAATTCCACAAAGCTCAAAAAATTTGAAATGACTGAGATTAGATGTGATTTCCTCTTCTCATTTAAGGAAAATTCACTGAAAAATATTCTAGAAGTTTTACCTCCATAAATTCATGTTTAGCACTAAGATGGGCCCTTTTACCTTCAAAATTCAATAACTAATTCCACATAGCTCCAAAAAAATATGAAACAAGATGTGTTAGATGTCAATTCCATTGGCCTTTCAATGGAAATGTACTGAAAAATATTTCAAAATGTTTCACGTCTCCAAAATTCAGTTCTAACCCTTACATGTTAAGTTTCTTAGCCTTCTCCTTTCCTCCACGATGTGATTACCGGCTCCTAAACTCAGTGAACTGAAATGAATGGCCTGGCTGCTGTGAAGCCATCGATTTAAGGTCCCTCCGCACTTGGCATTACAGGTCCCTATGCAGTCCGATTCAGCAGGGAAAACAGAAGCGTTATTCAGACCTGTGTTGTTCCGTAAACACCGATCCTATATAGCAAGGGACGTGGCATGATGAAACATCGGTGATAAGCACGAGCCAGCAGGCATGTCATTTTTAATTCAGCGGTGGTACGTCTACCATGAAGTACGACTTGCATCTTCGTGAAATGAACATTCTAGGGTCTTGTATCTGCTTTATGTTAATGGAGCTCGCGAGGGCCCATTAACTTGCACTGCGGGTAGCAGCGACACTATTGATTTCTCTCATTAAAACTGGGCCCATGAAGCACCTTGTATGCGACGCGACACGGCGGACGGTAGCTTCACACTGAATGCAGCCACGTAGCTTGCGTGCGACGACCAGCTTGAGGATAAGGTCCTGCTTCCGCTCAAACCATGTCCCCGCCGTGATTACCGCTCTCATCTCAGTGCTAATCTCGCTTTCTCTGACTTAATCGCAATTCCCATTTCCACTTTGCAATCGTGCAAGCTTTCCCTCGTAATTCTCTTTGATTGTGAATTACATGCTCTGCATGCAATTGAAGACAGACCTCGTAGTTTAGAATCAAGTCGCTTTGGCTACTGAAAACCATACCCGTCGCATACGAAATCAACGTCACTTTTTTTGAGAAGGAGCAATGGAGCACTCACCGTCGCGTGGATTAGGACGCGCGGATCCAGCTGCATTCGTATCTGCCTCTGACGGTATGTAACTTGCATTTCTTATTTTCCAAAAATGTGGGTGCGTCATATATTCGCTTAATTCGGGTGCTCTGCTGCCGTAGCCATGAGCATCGACCGGTGCAGTCATCGATGACATTTCACACAATAATGCAGACAACAATTCGTGGAAAGAAAAACTGTACCTGTCCCGCTTTGTCATGCATGGATGCATCCACTACAAAAAATGAGTGTTTTGTGACTGCAAAATATGACTGCAGTGAGTCAGAAAATTCAAGAATGTAACTCAAGCTAAAATCACTGTAGATGAGCGGAATGTGACTGAGATGAGTCATGGTCGAGTCATTCACTTTTAGTCATATGACTGGTGAGTCATATTTGCAGTCATATGGATTTGGTAGTATAATAAACCTTTTTTAGATGTATTTTGCCAACATGGCGTATATATTGACCATACTTGGAGGCTTGACTTTTTCATGAGCTGCCTGAGCAAAATAAAAAATTCTATGTAGAATGTGACTGCATCCAGTCATATTTTTGCTGACGTGAAATATGACTGAGGTGAGTCATATTTGAGTGACATGGAATATAACTGATTTGAGTTATAATATGAAATTTGACTACAATGAGTCATATTTTGAGTCATATTTTAAGTAATATGGAATATAATTGCAATGAGTCATATTTTAAGTTATATGGAATATGACTACGGTGAGTCATATTTTGAGTCATATTTTGAGTGATATAGAATATGACTATGGTGAGTTATATTTTGAGTGATATAGAATATGACTATGGTGAGTCATATTTTGAGTAATATAGAATATGACTATAGTGAGTCATATTTTGAGTGATATAGAATATAACTATGGTGAGTCATATTTTGAGTGATGTAGCATATGACTATAGAGAGTCATATTTGTGTTCAAGTTAGTACTAAAAGAAAGTAAGAAATAAAAGCCAAGATATAATAAGAGGCAACAAAAACTAAAACTAAAAACTAATAATAAGCAAAAATAAGACAAGTTAAGAGGTAATAAGAGGTAATAAGAGGCAAAAAATAATAAACAATAAAAGAAAAGGTCTAAAAAACAACAATTAAGCAAGAGTTAAGATTCAATTTGAAGCAACAATCTTGAAACAACAACTTTGAAGTAACAATTTTGAAGCAACAATTAAGAGACAATAACTAAAAAGCAATAACAAACTAGCAACAACAAACTAGCAATAACTAATTAATAACAACTAAGAAGCAACAACTAACTAACAACAACTAAGAGGTAAGAAGCAACAACAAATTGGTAACAACTAAGAAGCAACAACTAAAACCTCAACAACAAGTAGAACCTCTACATCTAAGCAACAACACTACAACAAGTAGAACTTCAAAAAACAAAAGAAGCAAGAAGAAACAAGAGTTAGAAGACAACAATTAAACAACAACAACAAAAACACAACACTACAATAAGTAGAACTTCAAAAAACTAAAGAGGAAGAAGAAACAAGAGTTAGAAGACAACAATTTAACAACAACAACTAAAATACAAAACTACAATAAGTAGAACTTCAAAAAACTAAAGAGGAAGAAGAAACAAGAGTCTTAAAGCAACAAAAAACAAAGAAGATGAAGCAAATGAAGTGGCAACTAGGGTTTTGGAACCCTAAATATGACGGCTAGGGTTTTAAAACCCTAAAAATGACGGCTAGGATTTCAAGATTTTCCCAAAACAATGGCTAGGATTTTATTAATTTGTAGCAATATATATATATATATTTTTTTTATTGCCCAAATTTTTAGGAGGTTGCCCGAAGAAAAAATCTTAAAAAAATGTGAACCTACAAAAATGTGATTGTAGAATATGACTACATATAGTCATATATGCAAAAATATGATTGGCAAATATGACTAGTGTTCCCATCATATGTTCCATACCGTTCCCTATAAAATGTTAGTTGTTCTCAATGATTGTATACTATACATCCAAAGTGTAGAAAAGCAAAATATGACTGGCAGTCATATTTTGCAGTCATATTTTTCCGCAAAGTTTAGGACTCCTAGAATATGACTGCGAGCAGTCGCCAATCATCTCTAGTTATATTTTGGCAGTCATAACATGCTCATATTCTTGTAGTGGTCACTTGCTCCATCCGTTCTGAGTCGCAGCACAGTTTGAGTCCTCTATTGCGCATGCTATGGTCATCATCGATGACTGCAGTCGGTATGCTGAGCGTTAATTCCAGAAACTTGTCCCATTGAAAGCGGAATTCTGACCTTTATGTTCAAACTCATGCTTCCGCGCAGACCTATCATTTGGCAACATGCCTGCTAATGGTCATGCGCCACCATTACCTGCACTCGGACGTCGAACTGAGACCGCGTTGCCATCTGCTGCTCCATGTCGATCTGTAAGCAACTCGCCTGCGAGTAGCGATCACACCCGGAGTAGAGTAGGTCGACGAGATCGACAGCCTAATTGGCTTCCTGATGAGGTCCGCTCTCTCATTCAAGCGAAGCGAACTCTTCACATGGAGGAACGAAGAGCCTCCGACAAACGTGAACTCATGCACAGTGACGCCAGCAAATGGGCGCGGATCAGTACCATAGTCAATGAAGCTGGTTTCTCAGTTGTGCTTCGAGACCCTCAAGCCTGCAAATGCAAGTGGGGTCAAGTGTTCCGAGACTATAAGAAAATCGCAGACTACTACACCCAAACCGGGACTAACTCCGAAGACTACTGGAATATTACTCCAGCGGCGAGGAGGGCTTTACTACTCCCACGAGCTTACCCTCGTGATTGCACTAGAAGAAAACCCTGTTAGAATTTCAGAAATCACGTCATGTAGTTTGTGTTGTGGTCATGTTGCAAAACGCAGTCAAAATGCTGTGAAAACACAAAAAAAACGCAGAAAAAGCATTTTCTGCGTTTTTTTGTGTTTTCACAGCATTTTGACTGCGTTTTGCAACATGACCACAACACAAACTACATGACGTGATTTCTGAAATTCTAACAGGGTTTTCTTCTAGTGTTGGTATTTTGCCATCCGAAAGTGGTATGGTCAACGCCCATCGATGCAACCTCCTCACATGCGCGATCTGCTTTTTCTAAGCGATGGGAACTACCGCCTGCCAACTGCACTAAGTGAAGGTCATGAAGTTGACGCCGACATCGACTAAGACACGGAAGAAGACTTTAATGCGGCATTGAACGAGGCTGAAGCGATGGAACTCAATTCTCCATTGCTTCTACCAAGTCAGCAACCTCAACGCTCACCTCCTGCACAGCATGCTCAAGCGGAGACCAGCACTACCAATTCCGGAGGTCATGACCGAACACGCAACTCCATTTCGCCTGGCGTTACGGTGCACGAGGTCAGCTCAAGCGACACAGGCAGCTACATCGCTCATCGTCAGCCAGAAAATACAACCGTCCGCCGTAGGACTCTCTCCGGGCACACGCTTATTACTGAAGCGACTAAGAGTACTGGCATGTGCATCACGCAACAGATTCGGGAAAGCATTGAGGCCAGTCGTGAAATGGAAAGAAGCAAGATCAAACTGCAGAAGACCTTGTTCGACCTACAAATTCAATACCAAGTTGACCGAGACACAAAACTTCGTGAGAACGCATGGGTTGTTGACGAAAATGCGAAGCTTTCGATTATTAAGCAAGGTGAATTTGTACAATGCCTGGCTAACCTCTGCGGCATGCTGAGTGCAGGACTTGATCAACGAGTTCCTACTCCGGTGCAGTTTCAAACCGGTAGTGGCAGCCAAGACAACATGCAACGCAAGTTCACAATGCCTGCAGAGCCTTCGACCTCAACTGACCCTAATGATACTGACTAGAGGATCGGACTAAGGACAACACTACATGAGAGAGAACGGTTGCTGCACCCGTGTGATAGCCGAACTCCCAATTCATGTCAAAGTCCTCCATCCTTTCTGTACATACATGTCGGAGACGTGGACACGTCTATTTTACGTCCTGCTAGTTGTGCACATGTTGCCGCTTGCATAGTTTGTACATGATATGTGTGCATATTGCATAGGAAGGCATATTACTTAGCTTCGCTGGTCAATCACACTCTGTACAGCTCAGTCCTAGTGCTCTGCACATGAGGCAAGGTACATAGTTCCATGTGAGGATCAACTGTTTTGTGCTTCACATGCTATGTGATGGAAGAGAACCTCCATACTCTGAAAAAATGAAATGAAAACAAAAAAAAGGAAAAAAAAATTTGTACAGAATATCATGTGTCACACTGTACACCTGGCGTTACACATTCATATTGCGTCGTTGCAGTGACAACCAAACTCCTAGGTCAGTTCGCTTGGACATGCCATCTTCAAGTAATTTGTCCTCCTGGATGACTATCGCTTCAGCAGCCGTCGTTGTAGCTTCGACAGGAATAGCAGCTCCAACGTTCTCATGTTGTAGAACCTCAAGTAGACGCTACACGTCAGACAAGGATTGACGTTGCAGGACGTTATGTAAAATGGCGCATGCAACAATCACGTCAGGCACAAAAGTGATGTGCAAGTCCGTTTTGTGAAGGAGCTCACGGAATGTCTACTTTAGAAGAGCAAACGCATTCTCCACAATTCCTCGTCCCCTGCGCATTCGGCGGTTGAATAGTGAATCCGCCAGTCCTAAGTCTGCCTGCTGATTGTGCGGAATCATCAACCATGACAACAGCGGATAGCCTGAATCTCCTAGCAGATATGGAGTGAAGCCTTCGAAAGACTCTCCCGCATCCCACAGTGAACCCTCTAGAGCCTTCTGATAAAGGCTGGACCTCCTCAGTACATGCGTGTCATTAGTCGAGCCAGGCATGCCTATAAAAAGATCCAAGAATTTTATATCACTGTCAACAACTGCTTGGCAGTTGATGCTGTAAGCACCACTTTTGTGGTAATAGTAATCACTAGGAGCAAATTGAGGCTTTGAGATAGCAATGTGAGTGCCGTCGATGGCATCCACAACACTAGGCAGACGACAGAGCTGGCGGAAGTTTGCTTCGGTGTGCTGCAAAGAGTCACCTCGAGGCTAAGTGATTTCAGCCCTCATGGTTTCATTTATAGCGTGCACCACGTCCCGCACAATCATGGAGACTGAGCTGCGTCCCACCGCAAACATTTCGCTACACACCAGCAGAGTCGCTCCGTGACTCAATTTGAAGAGCGTGCAGGCTGTGCGGATGAGAACCGAGATAGCTCTCCTATATTTGGTGTCTTTCCTACAAATGGAGGGACTCAACAAATCCTCCAGTGCAAAGACTAAGCTGTGCGTCATTCAAAAGAGTTCAATCCAGCGGTCTTCCGCATATTGTTCAAGCAGGAATTTGGAGAACCAGGTTGTGCTCCTTGGTTTCACCCAATAGCCTAAGTCATCTCCCAGCAAATGTACGGAAGTCAACATGTGGAAAGAATGCATGGTAGTAGTAGTGAGCATGTCTATGTCCAAGCTTGATTGCAAAGTAGCTTCTCGAATGTGATCATGCTACATATCATCGTCTTTCTCCCTTTTAATGTCAGGCAGTATGATCAAAGCCCGGTTAGCGTTCAGGAGTAGCACCAGAAACACTGTACTCAAAGCAAGAAATTCGTTGGGGTAGTGAAGGAAGTCCATACTCGTCGTTGGCAGCACAAGAGTGCGAGGACAAGCACCTGCGGCATAGAGGAATTGAAAATCAACTGACGGTGGGGGGGTTTGCGATATAAGTATTGGAGCAGTTCTTGGCGTTTTCCTAACTATTGCTATATGTAGATTAGCAAGGAATTGAAGTGTCACTCGCAACACCTCTGCATTCCATAAGAACAAGGAATTGAAAGCGGCCGTAGTGCACATCCGCACACTATAACAAAACATGGTCTGAAAAAACCGTAGTCATTTTTGACTACGGTTCTTTTTGCCACGTTTTTGTGCATGCGTGCGTAGTGGATTTTTGCGGTTTTTTGCAATTTTCCACTGCAATTTTTGGAATTTTGGGGCGTGTAATATACCATTGGAAAGGTCTTTTGAATACCTTTCCAATGGTATATTACACGCCCCAAAATTCCAAAAATTGCAATGGAAAATTGCAAAAAACCGCAAAAATCCACTACGCACGCATGCACAAAAATGTGGCAAAAAGAACCATAGTCAAAAATGACTACGGTTTTTTCAGACCATGTTTTGCTCTAGTGGCAGTCAAGAGCGCAAGTGGAAACTAACCTGTGAAATCTGTAAAGGTAGGAAACTCACGTGCAACACTACTCGCAATCACAAGTGCGCAGAGGTGGACGCGCTTCAACTTTCACAGGACCACCACATAGTTCACGACTTCGGGGTACTTCACCTTCCCGATTTCTGTGTTCACAAGCTTGGTATTGTCAACGCCCATTGTCGTTGAGCTCAGTGAAGCCAACACAGTGACCACCCGACGCCTAAACCCTAAGTACTAAGCAGACAAGCAGATTCACGCATGATTTGCTACCGAAAGCAAGCATATAAAGTTGGAAGTGTAATCTTGCAAGGGTTTTGAATTGTACCTTACTCACAAGTCGTTGGCTGGAGTAGAGAGCGCATCTTCGCATCCTAGGCGGAAACCCCTGTTCGAGAAGATAAAATGCAACAGCTTCACTCTCTGCACGCTTTGATTGAAATTTGCATATGCAACGTCTTCGCTCCTGACTCTCCACACGTCCCGTTCAAATAGTGTCTGAGTTCCCTACAGCTAGCCTTCCGATTGCTACCGTCTCTGTGTTTCTGCGATTGCAGTTGAAATTTTTCGCATAAAAAGCTTGCAAAGGACGAAAGTGAACGACTCAGGTCTATCCCATTCCTCACAACATGTATGTCTGTTGACCAAGACACTGACAACGGTAGAGAACTCAAGGTGGGTCCCTGAGTGGGCAAATGTGGGGCACAAGTGTGACAACAGCAGCTTGCATTCTCAAATAACTTCGCTTTCTGTTCATCCTACACTGAAATAGCAGCGCATGTATGAACAACGCTGTGATTTAAAGGAGCACACATGGACGTCCTCAGTACGACGCTGCGTCCCAAACCTGCAGACCATTTTCTAATATTTCTGCCCTTTGAAGGAACACTGACTTCAGTCAAACAGTAGTTTGCCCTAACGCCAAGTGCGGAGGGACCTTTAGCCTTCAATTCAAATTTTCTTCACTTTAGTTATTCCTCAAAATTATAAAAAACAAAAATTAACTAAAGTAGGAACACCCATTAATTTTAGTCTGTCCATTGTTTGACACTAGAGTTCTTTTGAAAATGTTCTTAAAAGTACCTTGAAACCTTAGTTGTGGTTGGTGGGCTCTGATTTTAAAAAATTTAGGTGTGAGAAGTAAGGCAAATTTTCTAGGAGTGTAGATTTAGATGCTCTAATGAGGCCTATTTTGAAAATTCAAAAAAATTAGATGTCTAATCCAAAAATTCTATTTCTTTTTATAAAATTCATGATTTTTAGTTTCCAATACTACAAAAATAGTCTTTTTAGAAAAAATGCCTCCAACTATGCTTAAACTGGCAGTAATGGATGCTCCCACCTTAACTAAGTGAATAATGGATTACTGCTTCAATTTGGATTTGTAGATCACAGAGAGCCTTTTTCTGCGACCCTACCAACAATTTAAGTGAGTTGTCATTGATTTAGTTAATAAGTATAGTGGGAGGCTTCCTGTAATGTGAGGGCCCTAGCTTGAAGGCAGAGGCGAAGCTTGAACTTGAAGGTTAGGGCCTTTACATCATGGAGGCTTCAGGGAGAGGGTCCCACTACATTAAGCATGGAGGCAGCCTAGCACATGTAATAGTGCGTGGCACTATAATTTCTTTCTTATTGTGCTTCATACCACAATCGATGCCTGACGCAATTAGAGGAACATTATGGTTTGTAATATTAGGGTTTTTATAAACAAAGCCAATTGGATAGTGCTTAACGACTGTCATAAGACTGCTTCGTTCCATACAACCTACCCAACCTTTGACACTTTCCAGAGTCCCTAAACTACCATATTTCTAGTTATTGATATGATGTAGAATATTCCACACTATTTCAGCCTATGGATAGAATGATGTAGAATATTCCACATCTTTTTGTCCAATAAGAGATAAGGCCAAGTCTAACTACAGAAAGTTATGTTGGTTAATGAAAGTATGAATTACATACAAATGCTTGTGTAAATATGTTCAAGTACAAGAAAATTATTTTGAGATCTTAATTTGAATTTTATATGGTTTTTTTCCTATGACTTATTGTAAAAAAGTATATTTGATTTAAAATAGAAATGACAGAGTTCTTATTGATTTCAAAAAATCTTCTAATTTCAAATCTTTTATCAATGTAAAATCTACAAGAATAAGATTAAAAAAAATATAAAAAGTTGATTATGAGTTCATCCAACTCTAAAAATTGCATGAAAATCAACGGAATTTTTTTTCATTAAAATAGTTGCAACATGCAAATTCAAATGCACATTCATTTACTAAGCATATCTTCTCGGTCAAAGAGGCATATTTAATCTTAGCCATATAGCGGGCCACATCCTTGGCCCTTAAAGGACCAATTTGGGTAAGAGAAGGGTCGTCTAATCTTGTCTTTGACTTTGACAAAGAGATTTTCCAATACTAGCAAACATTTTTGTGGTGTGACAAATTTGTTAGCATACATAAAGTTAAGTCCGACTTTCTACAGTGGAAATTATAAGGACACCCACAAAAACAACTAAAGCCATGAAAATAAGGATCATCGTAAATAAATGTATTTAACACACTTGCCATTCATCATTTTTTTCTTTTTGTTCTTCATGGAGATAATCTACCCTTAGCACCTTCAGTGGCTATTTAATATCGATTACCTTTTAAACTTTGAAGCAATTGTTGCTCAATGTGCATTAGACTTGTCTATACTTGCACTTAGTAGAAAGTCTCCTACATACGTATTCAGAAGTCCATGTCTTCTACAGCATCAAAGTTATTTGTAGGATGATGTGAGCCCTCGAGATGGCACTCAAGACTCTAGGTCCATTTTTTGCGATTAAATAGCAAAAATTAGCTAAAATATTCAAGAAAAAGACATAAAAAGAGTGTTGAAGGAGTTTTGGTGTCAGTCTATGCCAAAATGATGGAAAACCAACTTAGAAGGTGGAAAATTCCTAATCCTAGAAATTTGAATCATTCTAAGTCTCCAAAGTAAGTTTATGTGAAGATTTAGTAATTTCGAGAGAAATAAGGAATTGAGAGTTAGTCAATCCTAGTGATTGTTTGTGCAAAATCAACCTTTTAAGGATGCACATGACATACTGACTAAGCCAAAAGAGTCTACAGCGGACCTAGAAGATTTACCAAGGCTTAAATTCAATTTTGGAACAAATTGGATTTAAAGGCAAAACAATTACAAATGACTTGGAGAATTCGAGTTTCACAAGATGAAAGATGGAGGATTGGAGATTGAAGACTACAAAAAGGTGTTCCAAGGGTAGGAGCATGCTAGGAGCTAACAAGAATCAAACAATTGTCTAAGATTCCCGGGCATCGGGAATTAAATTGTCCAATTGGGCAAAGTAATTCCAAATTACTAAAATTAGAATAGTGCAAGGTCGCGTGGGACTTACACTAAGAATCTAGGAGTGTCCTAGATGTTACCCAATTTATTTCGGATTTTTCCGGAATTCCATGTTGACTCCATGGGAAGTCAACCGCACATAGAAATGATCATAAATTTTTAGAAATTACGTATGATGCGGTAAAATCTCACTAAAAATTAGGATAAGTTTTTGTGTGCCTAATAAGAACCCAGTCAAGTTTGAAGACAATCCAACATTCCCAACTACCGGAACCGGCATCGACATCGAATTTCAATGGAATTTATAAGTTGGCGACGAATTGACCGGCGTATCAGGAGCGAATGATGTCCGATTGTTGTAAATAAGGAGTCATTCCTTACCCTCACGGACATTCCTAACAACCCTGGCCTGACAAATTCATCAAAATGTGCAAATCCTAAAAGTTAGATTTTTGACTTTTAGTTGGAGTTATCGTAATTCCAATTTGGGCGCGCAAGTGGCCTAGGAGTGAGGGGTAAGGGATCTCTTAGGCTAATTGGGGTCTTCTGAAGACAATGGCGCAGACGGTTTTTTGTTTCGAGTTGTTCCCTAAAAGATAGAGAGGGTCAGCTCTTAGTTTGACTTTTTAATCGTTAATTGCAGTTAATTAGAAGTGATTTTGGAAATATCTCTTGGAAAATCAAAGATTGGATTTGGTCAAGATCTCTTTCTTGCGTAAAAAGCCATCTTTGGGCTAAACAAAGACAATTTTCAAAATGATTTTTGGTTAGATTGCAAAATATCTACCTAAATTAGGGTTAATTCCAAAATATTTTGGGTTAAGATCTTGGATTTGATTTGGCCAAGATTTCGCTAGCTAAATGGGGATGTTTTTAGAAATTTCCACCATTAAACAAATATTATTTTGGATTTACATTAGGTTAGTTTAAGATGAAAAGTAACAAAATGTTTTCACTGGCAATTATTGATAGGGGCTCGGCCACGGGTATATAAGGGCCCCCCTCGAGGTTGCCAATACCCTTATTTCTCGCACCGACATTTTGTTATTTTTCTGTGCTACCGACGTGGTTAGAGCACCTCTTGGACCAAAGATCTTGGCCAAGTTTTGTTGTGTTTTAAGTTGAAATTTTGAAGGATTAGGGCCCTTCAATTAGTTCTCACCCTTTCGATTGTGCAAGAGGCTAAGCCTCAAGTTCTTGTCAATTATCATTTCGTGAAAATTTCAAGTATCGAGTACCAAAGTTCGGTTTAAACACTGTCATGTGTACCTCCTTTGGTGGCAAAATCTTGAAATACTAAGAAACTTTAAGGAATTTAAAGTGAAAGTTCGGTTAAGCATTGTTATGTGCACCTCCTTTTGTGATTAATAGTTCCTAAAGTACTATAACGGAAAACTTCATACGTGAATTTGGTGCACGGTAGAGTTCATCTAACCAATTCCAACAATTCACAATTCCAAACCGTGGTAGGAAAAGGGTTGAAATCTTGGGATTTTTACCCTCCATTGCCATAAAAGTAATACTCGTGTCGCATGCACCAAATGGTTAACTAACCATTAAGGTCAATTTATGCACATATAACCCACTAGTCCAATTCAGAAGGCCAATTAGTTTACAAAAATTTAGTCCAACAGCGGCTCAGCAGCAAGCAGCCCCCTCACCCCGCCGGCCAACCACACCCGGCCAAGTGGCAGGGGCTTGGGGGCCGATACTGAGGGCCTGGGTGCCGATATTGAAGGCCTGGGCGGGTACTGAGGGCTTGGGCGGGTGCCGAAACTGGGAGCCTGGGGGTCGGGTGCCGAAACTGGGAGCCAGGGAATTTGGGTGCCAAAATTAGGAGCCAGGGAGTCTGGATGCCGAACTGGGAGTCGGGAGTTTTGGGTGCTGATCTAGGGGTTAGAGCCCAAAAAACTCACATTCTACAACAAGTGAGAATTCTCACCCAAATTTCTTGTTACAATTATTTAAATTTTGGTCAAATCAAAGGAGAGTCATAAGAGAAACTTACAACTCCTAAATTCAATTCTCCACCAAAAATTAAACAATTGCAACATCAAAGAATCTTTGTCCATCTTTTCCAACTAAAAACTCCATAGCCACCACTCCCCTTACAAAAATTGCAAAACATCTTGGAAGCAAAGTGAGGAGGAAGGAAGGGAATTAGGAGAATGAAGGGAGGATTTAGAATTAAAATATTCATATTCAAAGAATATTACTATTGAATAAGGTTCTTTATTCCGCAAGATTGACCTTTGGTATTAAAGAACTATTTAAAAGGAATCCTACTATTGAATTTATTCTTATTCTTTGGGAATGTTCTACATTCTTTGGTAGTTAGTTATTAATTAGATTCTTAGACGGCTTGGATTTTGTTGGTTTTGTTTTATTAGGTCTAATAAGCCAAAAGAGAAGAAACAAATTGCCAACCAATTTCTTTAGAATTAACGCAAATTCAAAAATTAATTAGATTTGAAAAGATCTGGAGATGATTTTTGAATAAAATATTCTAATAAGACAAAGGGGAAATAAACAAATTGCCAACCAATTTCTTTAGAATTAGCGCAAATTTAAAAATTAATTAGATTTGAAAAGATTTGAAGATGATTTCCAATTCAAAATAATTAAATCAACTTGAATTTTGAATAGTACTTTAAAGGAACTCTAAAAAACCACAATCCATTAGATTTCCATTGAATTCTTTAAAATAGAGTATTTGCTAACCAAATAAGTAGACTAAGTTAAATTGCAGTATTTTCTAATTACCGGGAATCTAGGAATATAAAGAATTACGCAATTAACTTATCACTACATAACCTTTAGTTTCTTTCCAATCAGGCTAGATTTAAATTGACCAAAAGCGTGAGAATTACTATGGATTAGATGGGGAGCCGGGATGATTTCGATGGCGAGGTCGTGGGCGAATATCTTCACATGATGATGTTTGACGACGGGACTATGGAGATTTACGCTGAAGAGGTAAGTCGGTCTCATTTGATTTTTATTCTTATTGTTTTGCTACTAAGTTTCTTTTTATTGAATGCTTGGAATTAGACTTGGCACAATTTCATTTGATAAAGTAGAATATGGTAGGATAGTTTAGTTGAATTTTAGAATAGGATAGTTAGAATCATAAAGTTAATTTAGACCAACAACACTTAAAGACGTGACTAAAAGAGTTCATTGCTTGGAAGGCTCTCTTTGAACACCCAATTAGAGAGAAAACTCAATTAGACACAGGACCCGTGTGATAAACTTTTAGCTCAAGGGTGGAGTTAGAAGCGCTCACAGATGACTGTTGTCTTCTATAAACAAGTTCAATAAACATTTATTCAAGCCTCAAATACTTTTCACCGAGGCTTGCTAGAGCCATGGGGTTTGAATGTTGAATGGTGACAATGATATGCTTGTGGACAATCTAGAAGAAAGTAAAGAAGAACTTTTATTGGACTTTGAGGTAATGATTCGAGAATCTTGCAAGAGACTAAAGGCTAAAGTTATTGAAAGAATGAGTCAGCCGCTAGTAGAAGTCATGAGGAAGTGTCAGAAGGAGATTGGTTGTCCTATCGGAATTGTGGACATGGTAGATACCTCTACATTAAATTATTCATCAAAACACTAATCAAAAATTAAAGAGAAGTAGAAAAAAATGGTCTAGAACTACACCATCGAAACCTTATCTATTATAGACTTGAACAACAACTTCATGTCAACACCCAAATTTAAAACCTCTTCAATATCTACAGTCGGTAATTCAGTATCCTTATAAGTACAATTACAATGTAGTATTACAAGTTATTTTGAACAAATAGTCCTATTAGATTTGAATAGTAGTAGATATTGACTACAAGCCATTTTAAAGAGACTCTTAGGAACTTTACAAAATGGTCTAAGATATTGGATGTGATAGTCAAGATAGAACTGAAACATTGACCAACATAAACATCCTTGCTGAAATAGATTAAAAAAGGCTCGTACTGCTTGGCAATTAATAAATTGTGATTATAAACTCATGACACATTTCTATGGTACTAGACCAAACCATCTTTAAAAAACAAGAACACGGTGCTCTAGAATTCCTTGCTTTTTCTTACATTGATCTCAAAATATGTAATGTTCTACTCAACACATAGTTGCTTGTCATTGTTTGTGCAAAGAAATATCATTATCTCTTTAATCAAAGATACAAATACAACAACAAATTTTATTTCGTTTAAGGCTGTACAAATTAGTGATAGAGACCTTTATTGGCGGACCACCAATGCAACACAAGGTAGCATCGGTAACCGCTCAGAGATGTGATTCTAGTAACATAATGTAAGCGACAAACGTTGGTAAAGGTAAATGGCACCAATCTAGACAATAGAATACGATTGGGACGTTTGAGGCAATATATTCTTTCATTTTTACAAGAGAGTCAAAGGACCTCTACTAAGAGATGCTCAAGAAACACTAGAGTGACAACCTCTCAAGTTTACTACAAAGCCAACCAGGTATTCGTCCTAACATCTATTGCAAGCAAGTGCAATATGCTTGGTCAAAGGTGAAGTTCACTAGAAGTGACGAAAAAGCGCTCTATCAAATAAAGGCGTTCAACAAAGCACTCCATGTCAATTTCTTATAGAAACCATATTGAAGAAGAAAACCGCTTGGTTCAATGTCAATGAGTAATCAACTTTTAAAAAACTAGGGTAATTCCTATAAAATTTATTTTTTCTATAATTGTAGGAATAACTGAAAATACAATAGTCAAAAAAACTATCTTGGAGTCAAAGAACAATAGAAGATTGCTACTTTGCACTTCTAAAAAAGAGGGTAATTGATTGCATTTTTGCCCTACATCAGAGAATTCCTCATACATTTTTAGACACTAATTGTCACCATTGTCTCGCTAGGGTCAAAGTAAAATAAATACGGAAATTCCCTCTCTATCCTTTGCGTGGGATTCTAGAGCTTTCTACTTTGAGTCATTGCATGCAAGTTTTGAGAGGTATTTATAAATCAATGCTTTACTTGCATTGGCAGTTGATTGCAGCTCCTGCAAAAGGCTTGCATTGTGACTTTGATTTCCATGACTTTTACCGCTTTCACCTAAAGAAGTAGATTCATAGTTAGCTTTGGCTGGCATGGATGATTGCGTTTGGACTTTGAGAATGATGTTCATTCTTTGCACACAGTCATTGGCACCATATAAATCTCCATCTGCTTTGACAAATTCAAAGATAGGTAATCTTTGGCCTTCAAGGACAAGACATCTTATTTAAAAGACAAAAGTGTATAACAAATTTAGCTCAAGAGTAGCAAATGTGATCTAGAAAAAATCCCACGCTATTGACTATGTGAAAGAGGAGGGGTTTATGAAATCTTGCCAATGCCAATGCGATGACGTTGCCACCTGCCCAACAATTCACTACGCGGCCCTTGAGTTTCTACAATGATGGCAATAGAAGCTCCTGTAAAAGAGGTAAGGCCACAATTCACTTCCCACCTACCCAGTCAATCGATTTGGACTTGCAATTGTCATCATAATATAGTCTAAGTTCCTTCTTGATTCCGATAGACTCGAAAAAGGAACGGAATTCATCCTTTAAATCCGAAACCTAATTGTACATGATGGAGATGTTCACAATTGCTCGCAAATCCACCACAAACTTTTAGAATTGTCGATGTGATTTTGGATAGTACAGAATTTGGTGTGCACTCCAAATATGATTGTTGGGTGCGAAGGATTCCACCTTCATATAGCTCAAAACATCATAGATTATGACGATTGAGGTGAGCAATGATGCCTGCGCATCCAATATGGATTGGTTTGACTCTAGCGTGGGGTCTTATACCAAATAAGCCAATCGACTATGTACCATCTCTAAATCCTCGAGGCTCAAAAGTTGGCTCCTCTCCTTTGCGTCAAAGTTGAAGAGGACCATCAACTCCTCTACATTGTCTCCTTATAGTGCCGGAAGGGAGTCAAACGCTTCCTTCAAGTTTCTTGCGTCTATAGCCTGATAATTTGTTGGAGGTTGTGGAGGTTCAACGATTGTTGTTGTATTCCTCAACTTCTTAATGGCTTTGTTGAAAACTCTTGGGGCGAGGTCTGTATCCTTTTGAATAGGGTGCAGTTGTGCCACACATCCCAAAAGCCAACAATGTCCTTTGCTATCATGTGAGCCCTTCGTCATGATGTTTTTCACTACATCGTTAGTTAGATTGAGCTCGTTCGTGAGGTCTTGCCACTCTTCATCTGTGTACTTATGGTAATCCCCCTTTTTTGATGGCAAGTCCATGCCTTTGAACTCGGCCATTGGCTCGTTCATGATTATCCATCGAATCTTTTGGCTCACGCACTAGTTGATCAGAATTGTGCCTTCCTTCATTTGACCATTAGCCATCTTCCTACTCTTGATGCTCACTTCCTCGAAAAGAATTGCCTCCGTGAACTTTCTTAGGTCGTTACGAAGCTCAATCATTTGATCTACATTGTTCATAGTGATGTCCCTCAATGAAATTTTGGAAATCATTTTGTTGTGTCTGTTGTTATATCCTCCATAAAGATATTCCTTTGCTCCTATGCGACAAAAACCTTCATCCACTTGTCATAAGTTGCATCTTCCACAAAGCAAAGTGGGAATTTTTAGATTGAGGTGGACACACTCTTATCTAAGAAATGACTTAGATAGTCCTTTACAAGCCTCTGTACCAAAACATTTGAGTATTATTAGTGAAATTTCTTTGGTCAGCAACGAGTAAGGGAACAAATCCTCACACGATAGAAAAATAAATAAAGTTTCACACAATGTATACAATTACTAGTAGAAGAAGTCTATGTTTTAGATGACAGATTTTAGGTGACATTCAATGTAGCAACCCATATTTTTATGTCCAAACTAACGTTCACTATAACTTTTTGAAGTTATGACGGATGTTAGTTTGAACACAAAAACATGAATTGTTACATAAGATGTCATCTAAAATTTGTCATTTAAAACATAGGCTTCTTATAATGTATGCATGTGAGAGAAAGTTCCAGCATACCTATAATTCAACATTGTACTTGGCTCCGGCTTTCTTGAGATGATATCATCCTCTCTCTATCTACTTTGCCCTTATATTTCTAAGTTGGGATCAAAAGTTCTTCGTAATTACTTTATCTTTCACTTGAATGTTGAGTGCATTTGATGCTTTGATCAAAAGGTCCACACTCTACAAGTACATGAGTACAATCTCAAACTCCATGAAGAACTTATATTGGCTCAATCCTGGTTTTTCCTTTGCTGCAATTGCAATGCACGCTTGGTAAGTGTATTGCCTTCTAGTGACATATCAATGAATATCTGTTTTCCACCACAGCAGTTGCTCAGCGTCCTTGATCTATATTTTGTCGCGTTGTGGCATAAATTCCATAATCAACACGAATCCATGTTCTTTGAGACTTCCACCCTTCACTAGCTTCCTCTTCAGCGGAACACAATAAAGCTCTTGTTTTCGTTGAATGACTCCCAAAGCTTCTCGCTCCAATTGCAATTGCTCCTTCCGCTTCTCTATAAACACTCTATACTTCAGCAAGTTCAACACGAGATGAATGAATTTGGCCGTGACTTTTTTTGGGAGAACGTTTATGCCATAGAAGAAACAACTGCCCAAACCTTTCTTTGGGCTTCTGTACATTGTTCCTACATCCGTGCACTTTGTCTTCAACTTGAAGTTGTTTGTGAGGACAACAACATCTGCAAGGGACATTTTACTCGAATGTCTATTTGACTGCATCAACCCAAAGTCGCTCTCTCTCTCTCTTCCTCTTTGTGTGTCTCGCTTGAGAAGACTCCCCCGTATAAGACACCATCGTCAACCCCAAGCCACTATAAGAAACTCATATTTTAGGTGACAGATTTTAAGTGACATCTAATGTAGCAACACGTGTTTTTACATTAGATGTCACCTAAAATCCGTCACCCAAAACATGGATTTCTTATAGTGCGTGGTAAATGGTGTAAACTTGCTCTTCACAAAAACACCAATAACATAAACCTAAAACTGAAGAAATCAACAATCCTAAACTGTAGACAATCTTGCTAAGTACTTAAGCCATGACTGGTATCACTTGCAAATGAGAAGACAAAAATTGACAATTCAACAAGATGATTATCAGGTATCAAATCATTCTAACATCTAGAGTCAATCTAGTGAATCATATTATGCTATTTCTGACTACAAGAACTAGTTCAAGGAACATTCAATTTCAACCTTTATTGTCAAAAATGCACTTTTTGATTACTTAGATTTGCGGTTTTTTCACATAGAAGCTTTGAAATTTATAATATTCAAGCTCTCAAATTTTCAACATGTCTTATATATTGTTTAGTAAAAAGCATTATCAAAACAAACATTTATGTTGCATTGTTTCAAATTTTTCTCATTAGTACATGTGTGACAAAAAAGAAATCTTTGTAAATCCAATGTTTTTTCTAGACACCAAATCCAATGTTTTTGAGACACTATATAGTTGAAGTTACAAATGGAAGCCCATTTTGGTGTAGGAATGGTAATAGATTGAAGAGTTTGAAAATTTGAAATGATTTTGATAATAAGATTTTTTGAACTCATATTCACTAATAAAAACTGAAAGTCATACAAATTTATGTATTTTTGAATTTCAAATGATTTTCATCAAGAAAAAATTCAACGCAAAATGGGGCCACGAGTTCAACCTCCTTGCGATGATATTGTAGACAAAAATCTAAATTTAATTTTTTAAAATTTTTTTTAATTCGAAATCTGGCTTGGCACTATTTGTACCACATTTGTCCCACAATAGATTGACTATTATTTTTTTTTAAATTCAATTAGTTTTTACAAAAAAATAATTTAAAAACAAAAAATTTAAAAAGAATAATTTCTTAATGAAAAAAAGTTTTATAAAAAAAATGCATATATATTTTTACTATAATAACACTACAAGGGCTCCAAAAAAGAAGTCTTAACAACCCCTTGCAAGGCTGAAATTCTGTGTAATGGAAATTTGGACACTATGGAGTTGAAGTACAAAATGGAGGCCCATTTTGGTTTAAATGATGATTGAATGGAGAGTTTTAAAAACTTGCAATGGTCTAAAAATTTGAATACTTAGAATTAATATTCACTAGAACAATTCCTTTGACATGTCTAAGTTGGTGATAAAATATGGGTTTCTTGAATTTCAAATGGTTGTGAAACTTGGACATTTTTGAGTCAAAATTGTAGATGGAGGCTAACTTTGGTTTAAAGATGATGATAGAATGGAGAATTTTAGGAGTGTCAATGATTCTGAAATATAAATATTTTGAATTCATATTCATGAGTAGAACCCTACAATATGTCCAAAGTGGTAGAAAATCATTAAATGCAATTGTGAAATTTGATCACTCTTTTGTTTAAGTTGCAAATAGAGGCTATTTTGCTCTAGACTTCTAGAAATGGTCATAGAATGAAGAATTTGAAAATTTTACAATGATTTTGATATTAGGATATTTTGAACATATATTCACTAGGAGAATCCCATGACATATTTAGAAAGGTAAAAATTTATAGGTTTTTTGAATTTCAAATAATTATGAAATTTGAATGCTTTTTAATCAAGGTTCTAAATCAAGGTCCATTATGGCCTAGAAATGATGATAGAATGGTGAATTTTGAAAATTTGCAATGATTTTGAAATATAAATGCTTTGACCTTGTATTTCCTAATAGAAGATTACAAAATGTCTAAAGTGGTGAAAAAATATGGACTTCAAGAAATTCAAATGATTATAAAATATAGACAGTTTTGAGTCTGAGTTGTGTATGGAGGCCCATTTTGGTCTAAAGATGATGATAGAAATGAGAAATCTAAAAACCAACAATGATTTTAAAACTCTATTATTTTGAATTCATATACCTTTGTGGAGGCCTACAACAATCATGACTAAAGTGCTAAGAAGTAATGGATTTTTTTATTTCCAAATGTTTGTGAAATTTGGACACTTTTGAATCTAAGGTACAAATTAAGGCCCATTTTAGTCTAGAAATGATGATAGAATGGAGAATTTTAGGAATTTTCAATGATTTTGAAATTTTAATACCATGATCTCAAATGCACTAGTAGAGGCTTGCATCATGACTAATGAATTGAGACTTGAAAAGCTATGGATTTTTTTAATTTGAAATCATTGTAAAATTCGGACATTTTTTAGTTAAAGTTGCAATTAAAGGCCCATAAACATCATATTTGTTGTTTTGAGAGTTTTCTAGTGAAATAGGAGTTTTTTGAATTACTATATATTGTAATTGATGAAATCTTATATGTATCTATAAGCTCAAAAATGCCTAGGACCTAAATTTTGTACAATTATTCAAAGTAAACTAGTGTCCATATAATGGGCTTTTAGACTTTAAAAATAATGAAGGGTATACAAAAATACAAAATTTTATCAATTTCTTTTTTCTAAAGTAGCCCTACCAAAATTCCCTTCCCAAAACTTGAACTTTTATAGTATGTTTAGTATAACATAAATCCATGAGTTGTATATTGAATTCACAAAGGTGTAAGAATTTATGGTTTATTAAGGGTCGACTAGAATCCCATGTGCCTATTGTATATGCAAACTTAAATCTGAAAGAATGAACTTGTGAATGAATGATATTAACCCCTAAAGGACCAAGGCCTTTTTTCTATCAAAAACCTCTCAAAACTGCCATTTCTGTTGCATTCATCCAAGAAAACAAAAAATATTTTTTTTAAGAATCTAACCGTAGGATCTTGTACTTAACTTGATTGAGATCAAGTGGTAAAAATTTCATGAAGTTTGACTGTACAGATTGGAAGATATGAGCATTCAAAGTTGGAAATACAAGTTTTTTTGAACTGTGGTTTGCAATTTCAGATGACTTCGACTGGAATTTGTATTAAAAAATTGCACTATAGACTTTGAATTTATAATTTTTTGTGTTAAGAAATTGAGTTGAGAGTCTGGGAAAAAAATTTCACACAAAAAACACTTGATTTTCATTCTTTAAAAAATTGTTAAGTAGATGTAGGTCCAAGATTGAAAGAAAAACTAAATGGTTAATAACTCTAAGATGGGATTGAAATACAATAATCTCAATGGTGAGATTGTTTTAGAAAGTAAACATAACCTTGTCCAACAATTTTTTTTGAAAAATTGTGAAAATTGCATTCAAAAATGAATCCTATAAGTTATTTTTTCTAGAAATTGTTTAGATTGCCCGAAAAACAAGATTGTCCATAACTTTCTCATTATAAGTCCAAATAGAGTGAATCAAAGCTTCACATGTAGGAAAAAATATATTATTTTAGAAAAAAAATTTTAAAAATTAAATTTTGACTTTTTGCAAAAAAAAATTTCTGCCCGCCGAATGAAAATTTGGGCTTTTTGTGGTATAACTTTCGCTCCCGGTCACCAATTGAAATAAAAATTACATTCCCATGAAGCTAATCAGTTTTCCTATCTTATGAGAAAGTTTCAAAAAGTTTCATTAAAAATTGAGGTCTATAGAACCTGCCCGAGCTCCAAATTGTCCCCTGAGGGGACAATGGTCCTTTAGGGGTTAACATTGGCCAAGCATTGGTCAGTTTAATTAGTGACTGAGTAGCAAGGTTATTAGGTGAATGGGATTCAGTAAAGTTTTTTGAACATTAAAGTTCTTATTTATAGTGGCGGAGGTTTTTTGAATTTTCTTGAAAGATTTCAAATTTGTATTTGAATTTGATTTAGGGTTTACAAGGATCAGGCAGAGAATTTGGATGCTTGCTGTAACTGTTTGTATGTCAATTGTTTGTATGTCAATTGTTTGAATGACTTTTTCTTATATTGTGTTTATAATGAACATAGGGTATAAAAAATTGGCATTCAAAATTTTTTTAACTAAAAGATAGGGTACATCAAATAAGCACCCTTTAGAAATTTAAGTAAAGTAAGCCCCCCAATAAATTCCAAAAATCACCTACATAGCCCTTGAATAATAGGGGCTTGTTCTCAGGTGATCAACAAACTTCACAAATGGTGCATCTCCTTGGATCTATAATTGATAAAATAAACACATGTAAATATAATCTCAGGTAGTGCAAGGCATAGCAAAGATTTTTAGAGGTGTATTGATAGAAATGATGGGGATTGCCAAAAAATACAAAATTTTATCTCTTGAATTGAAATTACTATGAATTTTGAAAGGCAAAAGTTGGGCTTGATTGTTGACCAAGTTATCAAATATCAATCATTCAAATACTATTTTTCCACTCATTGATATCTTGCTTACTTGTGTGTCATGAATTTATTGGACAAAACCTTGAAAAGTACAAAATACGCATCAAAGGAGAAAATGGAAATTTATTCCAACCTTAGTTAAAATTATGTCATCCTATTGATTGTTGATGGGACACCGATTAGGAATGGATCCTTCTACCATATTTTTTGAATAAAATGTAAAGTAAAAGACAATCTAACACAATAAAAAGTAGGATCCAAAGGCTAGGAAAATATGATTATTATATTTATGATTTTTATTTTTAATATATTTGAAAAATATATAGGATGAAAGCTCTATCTTAGACACAACAACTTTTGGAGGCTGAACATGGGACCCTAAATGAATAGACTCTTCATGCATGCCAAACTTTAAGAGAAGGGGTTCAAAACTGCTCAAGCTCTAAAATTGCCCGCCTTCCCAAATGTACACTATCTGTATATGTTTTTTTTTCCATTTTTACAGCAATGTACAAACAATGTACATTTGAGGGGTGAGCGGTTTTAGAGCCCTATGACATTTCAACTTCAAAAATTCATAACTAATTCCATAAAGCTTCAAAAAATATGAAACGACTTGGTTTAGATGCGAATTCCTCTTGTCTTTCAAGAAAAATTTACTGAAAAATAATCCAAGAAGTTTCACTTCCCCAAAATTCAATTTATGGACCTCCTCCCTTTCAGTGATTGGAGTTACTGTATATTTCTTCTCTTTCGCTGCAGGTGGAAAATCCATCAAAAAGTAACGGGGCTCATTCAGCGCGCCACTAAGCAAGAAGCTGCGCCGAAGCTGTGAGTCCTCGACTGCAGCACCTGAATCAACACCTGGCGCAGCATCTGGATCAGGACCTCGCTCGTTCCCGGCAAAGGCTGGTTAGGGTTCCAGCGAAGCCCTGAGCTCCTCGCAGCGAGAAGAAGAGCTTTGATCGTAAGTTCGCTGAGCTTTGCTGCTGCCCGAGGCTAAGTTTATGTGCACTCCATCGCAGGTAACTTACGAGGTGACCGTAATAGGCAATCATCAGCTTCTCGCTTTCGTGTTCCCTTCACGTGCAGCTTCTCCGCTTCTCCTGCGCTTCCGTATTGCTCCCATTCGTTCAGTTCCTTGCTCTTGACTTAATTTCCTCATTCTCGCACATGCCGCTTTCGTCGCCTCTTCCGCTGGTCTCATAGCTCCTTGGGCGCCTCCACAAATGCTCTGTCTTGCTGTGTGGTCGCATTTTTGATTGTTCTGAATTTACATTTTGGTGGTTTGTTTTTCAGTATGTTTGCGAATTGGTTTCAACATTGATGTGCTGCTCTGTCGTCACTCGATTCGTGGTTTTAGAAACGGAAATTCTCTTTTTCCTATTGATTTTCGAATCCGGTTTCTGATGTGCGGGTGTTGTTAAACTAGTTTGTTTCTTCGCCCGTCGACAGGCGCTCCGCCTGCCAATTTTTCCCTTTCGCGCGTGGTCTCGTTTCGGATAGTGTCAGGCATTTTAATTGGACTTTGGGACTTGTGGAGAGTATTCTGTTTTTCAATGCGATTGCGAATTGCCGAAATTGAGGCGTTGCTCTGTCATTACTTGATTCGTGGTGTTTAGGAAAGAAATTCTCTTTGTTCTATCAAATTTCCAATCCAGTTGTGGATCCGCTTGTAAACTCAACCTGATTTGGTGGAGAGATATATGGTGAGTGTTTCTCTTTCGCTTTACTTTATTCTTTACCCTCTCTGCAAGTACTGGCCATTGATTTCCCTGAATTGCAATCGATTCGTCGCACTTTGGAGATTCGATTAAAATGCTGCTGAATTTCCATTTCCTGTGTTTATAGTTTTGGTTTCTTCATAGAGCGAGTCACGTGTTTTGCTATACTTTTAAAAGTGTTGGATTGGTGGGCTTTCCTCGCATGTTGTTGTTTGGGATTGAGTCGGACTGGGGCCTCGAGGTAATGAATTGATTTCGTCTTTTGGATGGGTGCTATGTTTCTCAATGCCACTGCAAATTACCGAGTTGATTAGCTCTACCGTCGTTTCTTGAATGGTGATTAACTTCTTTGCCGCATTTTGTCAAATTTCCAATCGAGTTTTTGATCCGTCAGTATCATTATCCTAATTCGCTCGCGTGGTTGGGATTATGGTTGACGATTTGGTGCTTGATTAGGTGCTCGCCACACCTGAAGCGACACTTTAAGCGATGTATTTATCTACCGTATATAGAATTAAACACGGCTCCCCCAAATAGGGAGCGCATTGATTGGATACAAAAGTTGTGGGGGTTTATTGTTCGATGACCAAAACCCATTCTGATGTTGAGATGGTTTGCATTCTCAAAATCAGTACGTACTCACTGTGCAAGATTATGGGGTGGTAGCTGTCGCTGTGAGGTACTCTACCTTGTATCTCTTTCGCCTAACACCTTCCCCGCCCCTTTCCTTTTCCTCTCTTCAAGCATAGGCCACTGCCATCCTGAACTACGAATAATTTGTCGCACTTCGGAATCTCGATGTAAATGTTGCGGGTTTTTCTTTCCCTTTATCGATGGTAGAGTATCTCGTGCAGTGTTCCGCTTTAGTTCTGAAAATAATTAATCGGCGGTCGCCTTGCATAGTGTGCCCGTCGGGAGGGTCGTCTTTTGTTGCCAAATTTTCTTGCTTGTGTCAATAGTTAGTCGGAGTTAGTTCGCAGATCACGAACCTTCCCGCTTATCTAGTGACACCTTTGGTACTTTTGTTGCTGCAGGTGGTAATGAATTATGGTAGCTGATATTGACGGTGTGTTCCAGTCGAGACTGGCGCCGGTTCTGGTGAAGCGGACCTGCTATTGAAGGAACGGGAGCCAGAGGGGAGATTGGTGGAGGGAATGAGTTAGTGAGGAGTTCGTCAGGATGCATCGGGTGGGCAGCACTGGAAACACTGCCAATTCCGCTCGCCCTCGCAAAGAGAGGCGCATTACCTACGTTCTACGCGATTCGAATGACTCCAAGGTATTCAACTTCGAACGAGACCAATTTTAGGTTTTCCTCAGGTGAAATTGGGAAAACAGAGTTGGTTTTGATCGTCACTTGGTACATGAATATTTTACCTTCTTCTAACGCTCTCCCTCGGTCGTTCGGGCTATTTGTGAACGCTCAGTTCGTGTTATCATGGACCATCCTTTGTTTCCTCACAACCCTGCCCAACTTTTTTGTCTTGGAAAGAACCTTGGTGGGCTTTGCATGGAGAATGTCTCGGCCAGCGTTGCCATCCTTCGTTAGGTCTGAGGTTTTTATTTTGCTTTCACGTTTTGATCGTTTGGCTCGGTTTGCAGCATTGTTCCGGAATCAATTGCTTGACTGGTCCGACTGGTTTGAAACACGACAATGGGGGCGATTACTTGTTTAGTGGCAGTCGAGATGGGACTTTGAAGAGATGGGAACTTGGCGTGGAGGGGGCTGTATGTGGCGCCACTTTTGAATCCCACGTTGACTGGGTATCCATTCATCCCATTGCGCTTCCAATTGCAACTCTCCGTTTGGTTAGGAGGAACGGTTTAGCAACAGCGTTTGTATTGTTCCGTGACTAGATGTGGACAAATTTATCTAATCAGAACTTGTGGCAAGTAGTAGGTAGCGTCAGCAGTCAACACTCATGAACGCCATCGCATGACAAATTTCGCTCATGTCTACTGTACCTTATTCCTCCTTATTTTGAGAGCGCGTTCATGAAACGTGATGTTTGATGCATCTCTGCAGGTTAATGACGTGGTGGTCACTGGCGATAACACTCTTGTCTCCTGCTCGTCGGACACCACACTGAAGGTGGATTTTTCTCGGATAAGATAGTTTACTCCTATTCTTTGTGTTGGAGTCTATGTTCGTGATTAGTCAAGACCAGAGAGGAAGGACGGAAAGTCTTCAGGTTGTGGAGGTTTGAATTGATCAGTATCTTTGTATCGACCCTGACCTTCTAGCTGGTTTGTGCTTGAAAACAGACGTGGAAACCATTTTCCGATGGCGAATGTACCCGGACTTTTCGGCAGCATTCTGATTATGTCACCTCTCTTGCTGCTGCCCGTCATGTGAGTCCGTGGATTTCTTGTCTCTTCATAATTATTTATGTGCACCTTTTGAAATTTCCTTGTGTTTAGTGGAGGAGCATTCTTTGGCAAGTGCAATGTGCTTTAAACCCTTGAACGGCCACACTGGTCTTCAAATACCCAAGAGTTGGACGATTTAGGGTTAGGAACCTAATGTGTGCACGCTTGGTTGAGCTCCAGTGCAAGCAGACTGTTGTGGAAGGTCTGTCTTTCGTTGCGAGTGGGTTAGAGAAGTAGTTGAGTGTAACGATAAGCCTCTCATTCGCGATTGAGCTGAAAGTTTTTCTTTCTGTCTTCTGAGGATCTGCAGAACAATACAGTAGCTTCTGGTGGATTGGGTCGGGAGGTTTTCATATGGGACTTGGAAGCAGCTATGGTGCCAGTAGCTCGAGCCCACAACGAAGGCAGCGAAGATGGGAGTTATGCCGACGGAAGTTACGCTTCAGGTTGTCTTTCGGTGTCTTCGATGCTTTGTGGTTTGCTTTCGTGTACTGTATTTGTGTTGCGTTCCTGCACATCGTTTCTGGCCGTGGTGTACTGTGCTCTGAAGACCAGTATATATCAGGCGATCGTGCAATTACCTCAAACAATCTTGTCTCCACTGCTCCTGCACAAACTCCGCAGCAAGGCTACGCTCCTTTACCTGCAAAAGGACACAAAGAATCTGTGTACGCTCTTGCCATGAATGATGTGGGGACAATTCTAGTCTCCGGTGGTACAGAAAAGGTGAGTCGCACTCTTCCCCCTCGGTTCGTTTTGAAGAGTCCCTCTGAATCCCGTTTGCGTTTTGTTTGTAGATTCATTCCGCTTTTCTTTTTCTTATCCGTTGTCGTCCATGTGCGGGTAGGCTGTTCGAGTTTGGGACGCCAGAAGTGGCGCTAAGCAAATGAAACTGAAGGGCCACACGGACAATGTTCGGGCCCTTCTTTTAGACCCTACTGGCAGGTGGGTTTGACAAGTCGATTCTTTTTCTGTTTTTTTCATTCTCTTTTTCTTTTTGGGTTGACTAATGACGATTTTTAATTTTTATTGCGGTTGGGTTTTCCTTCCTGTTCTGTTTGGTTGCAGGCTTTGCTTGTCAGGATCGTCAGACTCCATGATAAGGTAAGGTTCCCTGTAGTGTGTCCTTTGGTGGGTCAAAGGCCTGCCATCATCTCGAGTGTTTTGGTGCCTACTGCGAAGTTTTGTTGTGCTTGATTATCACGTGTCTGAGTAGAGGAGAGCTTAGAGTTGCAATGGTGGTTATCCAGTGTCTCGTGTTGGCAGTCTTTGCAGCTTCCTGCTAGTACTGGTTTTAGAAGTCATTGGTTTTTGGGTGTGGTGTTGGACACAAATTGAGAAACTGATCTGAGGTTGGATCATGGAACACGTGAATTGATCCTTCTTGAGATCTTTCTTTTTGAATCCGTCTGTATCGGTTGTGCTTGTCTATTTCTTAAGTCCGTAGATTCCAGCTTGTCCGATGGTATGTTATTCTGTGTGTGTTTATTCTATCTACTGATGAGGAACCTCTTCTGTCCATCCTGCGCAGGCTCTGGGATTTGGGACAGCAGCGCTGCATTCATTCGTATGCAGTTCACACCGATTCCGTTTGGGCACTTGCAAGCTCGCCATCCTTCAGTCATGTGTATAGTGGCGGTCGTGACTTTTCGGTACGCTCTTCCTTTGACTCGTTGCCGACTCTGTCGTGTCGCATCGATGTCATTTCGCCATGTTTTTGAAATGAATTGTCATGGAACGATGGTGCCTACCCGTTTGGATTCTTTTGTTTGTTTCTGATTCTTGTGAGGAGTGGTTTGTATGTCTTCATGAGTTCTGCAATTCACGTGGTTCCCGTGTCTGTCATGAGGATTGGTGTTTCAGTTTTGATGCTGTGTGTTTCGACATGTATCATTCCAATGCCTGCTTTTGATTCTCCTTCGTTCCATTAGGTGTACCTTACGGACTTATCCACCCGAGAAAGTACATTACTCTGTAAGGAGGATCACCCCGTTTTAAGGTTGGCCCTCCAAGGAGATGAGTGGCTTTGGGTGGCGACCACCGACTCGTCGTTGCACCGATGGCCTGCGCGGGAGCGAGCTACGGCGAAAAGTTTACAAAGAGCGAGCTCCTTCGTTGCCGGGTCGCTGCCTTTCGCCCGTGCTCGAGCCAATATAGATGGCTCGGCTCCTGTATGTTTCTCATTTCAATCCGTTTTTCTTGAAGGGTATTTGGTTGTTTTGCGACGTGTTTTGAAGGCGCTTATCATGTTTCGAGTGTTTCTCTCCTAGGAATGACTCGGAAAAGCTTGTGGCCATTTCAGGTTCCCTTGTATACGCAGGCGACTTCAGTGATTCCTGGCACTGCTGGAATTGTTCAGCACGCGATTTTGAATGACCGACGCCATGTTCTCACCAAGGTATTGACACTCTTGTGCGTTGATTCTTGCTGGCCACCAAAGATTTGAAAGATGACTAGTTGTTTGATCCTATCTTCAGATATGTGGATTTCTGTATCTAAGCTCGTTTCCTGAGCGTAATAGCTGGCACGGTGTCTAGTGTATTGATTAATGTAAACATTCAATGTGGCTTGTCGTATAGGACGCGGCAGGCATTGTGAAGCGTTGGGAAATTACTCGAGGTGCGGTGATTGAAGACTATGGGAAGGTAAGTCGCCACTGTATCCAGCAGCTTTCTTAATCCGTATGGCATACCTGTACGTGGTGTAAGCTTTTGGAACTGCCTCTAGAGGAGAGAAGGAACTTTTGTGTGTACATGTAAACCGGTCCGAAGAAGATGCGTTGAGCTTAGCTGGAGTCTTGATTGCAGGTGAATTTTGAGGAGAAAGAGAAGGACCTGTTTGAAAAGGTGTGTTCCCTTCTGTCCCTACTTTGCCTAGAATGACGTCAGTTATTTTGACCAGGTGATGATAAAGTCTGTTCTCCGTGAGGAAAGTGTGTCTATTTCATTTGCATGTTTCAGTGGAGACGTCTGATGTGATTGATGCATATTGCACGACCATGGAAGATGCAATATATCTTCACTTCTTTCTATATTATTGCCTCCTAAGCCGGTGTCCCTGTCTATATCGACGAGTGATGTTCCTTTTTCAAGCAGCAATCAGAATACTTCGTTTTCTGTTTACGAAATTTATGAGGGGCGTTATGTTACAAGTGGAGCCTTACCATGGATGTGAGACAGGTGAGCGTGCCGGCGTGGTTTACGATGGACACGAGATTAGGGAGCATGTCCGTGCATCTGGATACGCCTCAGTGTTTCTCGGCAGAAATGTATGCTGTTGATTTGAACGTCCCTGGTGCTTCCGAAGAACTTAAGGTACTCTGGGTTGCATGTGCGAGGTCCTTTTTCCTGTCGTAGCGTTACAGAGTCTCCTATACAATGCAATTATTGTGTTTTTCCTCATGTGGTGTGGCCGGACTTTCCGTGTTGGACGTTAGTATCTCGTTCACAGGGTGGAGGGTTCAGGTGCACAACAGGATCTGCGTGTCTTTAGCCCTTCTATTTCGTCTTCTAGGACTGCTTTAACTACGCGGGCGTCTCCTCGTCTCAAGGTCTTTGATTGTTCCTTGTCCGGTGGTGGATGTGAGTTGTTCCATTGGCTTACTGTCATGTATGGTACCTGGTGGTTGCAGTTAAATATCGGTCAGGAAACCCTTGGCGGGCTTCTCGCACATTGGTCGTCTCAAAGACGAGCAAAGTCTGTTGCACCTACCACAGCGAATGGAGATGTGAGTCCCAGCTTGAGTTCTGGAGCCGGGGAGCATGGATCTAATCGTCGGACAGCTCTGGATGACAGTAAACATGAGCCCAACTTGCAGCAGACGCGTGTGCTGCCTAATTTTGAATTCTCAACTCAGTCGCCTCCGTCCATCATTACTGAAGGTTCCCAGGTACGGCTCGTCAGTTACAGAACCTGTGAACTGGGTTTCTTATCAGCTCTTGCTACTTTTTTAGAGGTTCCTGCAATCACGGAATAGGTCAGGGATACCTATTATGGATCACTACTGCTCTTCTCTGGATTTCCTTGGTGATGATTAGTACTGTTAGCACCTTAAGGTTTCTGTTTTTTGTCTTGCAGGGTGGGCCCTGGAGAAGAAAAGCAACCGACCTGGATGGGAGCGAGGACGAGAAGGACTTGCCATGGTGGTGTATTGAATGTGTCCTTCACGGCCGTCTGTCTCAACGGGAGAATGCGAAGTATGTCCCATCTCCTGGGTTTTCTGTCCTTTCTTGAATTCTGGTATTCACGATATTTCAGTCGGTGCTGGTGTAGAATAACATGCAGGCGTTTCGGCTGCCCATTTCGCTTTCCTACTTCCGCTGTGTGTTTGTCGATGGTTTCCTGGATGCTGGAAAAGATTGCGGACATTAGTGAAGTTCTAATGTTTGGATCATTATTCTGTGTGCTGATTGATGTGTGCCTCTCATCATATTTTACATCTCGGAATGTGTTTGCGTGTGTAGGTGTAGCTTTTATCTCCATCCCTATGAAGGTCAAACGATAACCGTCCTAACCCAAGGCAAGCTTAGTGCTCCACGTATTCTTCGGATACACAAGGTTCGCTCTTCCTCCTCTAATTTTCTGTCCTGAAAAAGCGTTTTTGATGCTAGCTGGTGTGGATGAGTTGAAGTGTAATGGACTGGAGCGGGAAGAGTTCATTTCGTGCGTTGCATTCTTGAGACGTGCTTTATTCTCTGGCGTGAGCGTTCGATAGTCGATTCCATTCTTGTCTCCCGTATTCTTGCGGAATCTTTGATGACTATGGGTGGTGTTGATTCTGTTTTTGGAGGTCTCACCGTTTGCTGCGGATTGGCCAGGTTAAGAACTATGTATTAGAGAAGTTAATCTTGGAGAGACCCCTCGAGGAGACTGGTCCGGAAGGCAATGCTGCAGCTGGTCAACCAGGCAGCCAACAAGCTTCCGGAAATGGCAACGGAAAGGGAACTTCTGCTTTTCGACCTGGCTCGAGGAGTTGGCCACATGGCACGAAACCTGTGGTGGAAATTTTGTGTAATGATGAGGTGAGTGCTTTGAGGTTTGTGAGGATGGTTGTTCTGTTTTCCCGATGATGCATCCGATTGTCTGAGATTTATTTCTGTTTTGAGAAGGCATTCGTTTTCGGGCTGAGCACTTTCTGGGTGTCTCCACTGGACGTCATGCTCTTCTGTGGCTATTGGTGCAGGTGCTCCCACCTGAAATGAGTTTGGCAACTGTGAGGGCGTATGTTTGGAAGAAACCCGAGGACCTATACCTTCACTATCGCACAGTCCCTAGTAGCCGTTAGTAATTCTTTGTAAAGATGATGACGAATAGTCCGCTTGTTGAATTGTCGTCACCGAGGATTCATCCCGAGTTGCCTCAGGTTACATTGCACGATTTTTCTTTGTTGACCAGCGCAAGTGTTCGTCAGCTGCTCTTGTAAAGCATTGACCACCAGATTCTGGTGGCCTTAGATTTTTCAGAAACGACCCGTGTCATGTAAATAGCAGATTATTTCTGTAAAAGCGCAAGTTCAATTCCGAATTTCGTCCGCTGTATTTTGTCCCTGCTGAAATGATCCGGGAAACTCCTTTTCTGTAATGATACTAAGTGCACAATGATGTCTGAAAGATGTCTGAGTGTGGGTTCGAAGTTAGTGTGCAGTTTCCTTTTTAAGTTAAATGTAGTCTTTTGTTTTGTGAGAACCATTTCTTTCAAGACTGCTTGTCGAACAGAGGTCTCCAACATTTTTCTCCTTCCTAGCCACCGTTGAAAGAACAAATGCTCCCCTCGCAGATTCTGATCTCTTGTGCAGACGACATATTTTTCTCTTAAGTAGAGTCTTTCATTTTTTCTATGGGTGTAGGAGTCTCCGATTTTGTATTTTGTGTATGATGTACGTTTTTATCGTGGTTGTGTGGAATTAAAATCAATCCTTGGAAAGCTTAAACTGAAAGTCGGAACCGCTATTCAGACTTCTACCAGGTGTTGTCTTGAAGCATTGCATTGAGTGAATCAGAATATTAAGAGAGTTGAGCACTTAGAATAGTCTCCCAAAGAATTACAGGCACACTGCTCGCCAGCACGCCCTCGATGGCTGTTACGTCCTTGGTCTTGTCAACAGGTACGATAAGCTGCTCTGTTTTTTCTGTTTTCTTTTCTTTTTTTCTATTTCATACATTATGATGTTCATTGACTTACAGGCTATCCACATTCATGCATGCATGCAGGACGTACTTTCAGATGATTTTTGGGTCGCTTCAGTGGCAATGCCGTTCAACGTCGATCGCGTTGTCCTCTTCCGTTGTTATATATTCCAATTAGAGTGTCAACAGCCGTTCCTGGGAGTGAGTTTATAGACCATATCACAACTTACATTTGGTATTTTGACGAGCTTTTAAATTGATCTCCTCTTTGTTTTGTAGAAACTTGGGTTCGGATTCCAACCTGGAGAGCGTGGAACAAACATCCCATGACGATTTGGAGAGAGATGTGGAGTTTCTGGCATTTCATTGCTTGAAAGTCAAAGCACTATCGAAGCTTTGAAAGCGGGAGAGGTAAAACCACAAGAGCAAGATACCAACATAATCATTTATCGAGTGTGTGGAGCATGGAACATGAGTCAAGGGAGACTACACTAAAATTGGTAAATAGTGTTGGGTGATAATTAGTATTGTTCCCTGTTTTTTACCCCAACATTATTTTTCAACTTATGTGTAAATAGTGTTGGGGCACTTAATTGCTGTCATAAAAATCTGTCCCTTCCCTACAAAACTATAATTTTTGCCCCTCACTGTAAAAATCTGTCCCTTGCAAAATTGTAATTTTTGCCTCCCGCCATGAAAATCTGTCCCTTTCCAAGAAAACTGTAATTTTTGCCTCCCATTGCGAAAATCTGTCCCTTCTCTGCAAAACTGTAATTTTTGCTTCTCGTTGCAAAAATCTGTCCCTTTCCTAGAAAACTGTATTTTTTGCCTTGCGCCATGAAAATCTGTCCCTTTCCTAGAAAACTGTATTTTTTGCCTCGCGCCATGAAAATCTGTCACTTTTCTAGAAAACTGTAATTTACTATAAAGCTAAAATAGTGTTAAATTGAGTTAATAATCTTCTAACATTAACCTTGCAAATTACAATTAGTGTTATTAGTGTTGCCAGTACTATTTACCAATTTTAGTGTAGTGTGCCACAACCAAAACAAAAGTAAAAGTAATTTTCAAAATTTTTAAACCAAAAATAATTTAAAAAACACACAATTACTTTCTCACTTGTGAGTCCATGCACCCCTCCTTGTCAAGGCTTTCCAACAATACAAAAAATGCGATCGAAGGACACATGGGCTAGGAGATCTCAACATAACAAATAAAACAAACAAAATAAGCGAACAACTTGTCTTAAGGTATAGATAGTATGTTGAGAGTATTCATAATAGTCCTTTTTTTTTACTTTTTGAAAAAGTTCCAAGATAGTGATCACTACAAATATGGTGAAGCATTGTATTCTTACATTCATCTGTCTTTTAGACATAAAAATACTTTTCTATCATATTCGTACATTTTTCCATCCAAATTTCAAAGAAATCTAGAAATTTTTTGGCAAAAAAAGATAACTTTTATTTGGCGAAATTTTTATTTTTATTTCAAATTGGTGCAATCTGGCCCTATGGTGCCGAAAAAAAAGGATTGGTTCATAGAAGTCGCCCTTTGGTTTATCTACATGCATGATGAAATTGAAAATTTATAAACATCAAAGTAGTTCTTGACAATTTTCAATTTTTTTATGATATGTTAAATAATAATTCAATTTTTTCGAATTTGTTGGATGAATTATATGCATTATTAAATCTAATCTTTGTACAAAAAAAAATTGAACTTTTAAAAGCATCATACTATTGTAAAATGTAAATTGTATATGTTGCCCAATTCAACAAATATTTCAAATACAAAGGCTCTTAGATATAACAGTAGTCTATGTTGCAACCTACATTCTTCTTACAATGACTTATGCTTTCCATTCTCTCAATTCAAAAAAACATTAATATATTGTGAGAACAAACATCATTTGCATGTTTGTCAAATTGTTAATAATTCAAGTTCTATTTAAATGTGAATTTCCTACAATTTTTGGGTTTAGCATTACATGGGTCTTTCCACTTTTTTGACATACTTTTTTAGGGCTCAAATTTTGTCTTCCCCCCCCCCCCCCCCCCCCCCCATTTTTGGGTATGGCCTATCTAATGGTGAAAAAAACCGCCCTAAAAGTATGACCGATTGCGAGATCTAGCAATTTGGATTTTTTGAGGGTGAGTTGACTTTCTTTATTATAAGTTATTTTGAAGTTTTGAATAGACCCGCCCCCCTATTTGTGGATATTGTAAATCCAATGGTGGTGTTAGTTTTCACAAATGAGTTTAGGGTTTGAAGTTATAAGCGTTTTAAAAGTGGCAAATAGGGTTGCTATCTTTGCGAGAGTTTAGGGTATGGAAGATTTTAGGGTACCTACCCCCCCATTTTCAAGGATTGTGAACACAATGGAGTAAAAAAAAGCCTGGAAATGGTGAGCCTCTTCAACCCTCTCCCTTGCACCAAGAATTTGCCATTACCGCTAGAGCGCAAGTAGGAAGAACGCGAAAATTAGCGGAAAGGAAATGAACACCAAAATTGAAACACTCACAGCAAGTGCAAGGTCGGTGCGGACAAGTAGCGGCACCGTGGATGTTGCAGCAGCAAGAATAGCAAGACAGACAGTAATCCTATCAACACCAGAAATTCGACAGGATGCATTGCAATCCTACCACCCTAACGAAAAAAAATTTATTATGAAATATACGAAAAAGAACCTTGGAATCTCAATTTTCCTGCTACACTACACACTCTACCATCGCGTGTGTCCACCAACCTTAACAACCAGAGCTATTGTAGCTTGACCTCAAAATCTACTTTTCGTACAGCCAAGCATTTCCAATCCACGTACGACGTCCTCCCGTAAAAGTTTGGACTACATTGGTTGGCAAATCAAGTACCGAATGGCAATTCCCATTAGCGTCCACCTTCGGCTCATGTGTTGGTGATGACGCAACCGATGACAATGACAACGAGGCACCATAGGTGGATTCGAGAAGCGATAGATTTGCACATGAAAATTGCTCTCACACATCAACGTAAACACTAGAACTTGTCCAGCACCGACGGCGTGAGCTAGAACCAAAGATCCCCACAAGAATCCAAATCCCAAGTGACGATTGCCTCCAATCCTCACGAGAAACACCTCGCCATCTCTATCTTCGACATAAACATTTTCACCAAATCTGCTACCATGTTCATACATAAATTCCATGGGAATTCCCTGCATTCGTGTTGGAGGTGAAAAAGAGGTTTCAAACACAAACACTTTGATCTATGTGAAAACATTGCTATGAAAAACTTCAAAACTTCAAAACTTACCAACAGGCATTGGTGTGGCTCGCTTTGCTCGTCCGTTCGCAAATTCGGAGAGTCTTGAATGTCAGCAGGTAAAACCTGCAATTGCACAACAGTAAAAAAAAAGGACTTCAACAATCACCGCACGCACACACGATAGATTCAAGCAAATTTGTCCGCACCGGATAACCATCTCCGCAGCAACGGCCACAGACCTCCGTCATTTGCTTTGCCATCTCAAATTCCATATAACAAGTTCAGAGAAACCATTTCGAGCGACCTTGAACAACAAGCTATGTGGGAACGGTACGAGGTATCGTTCTTGGCCTTAAACCCTAGAATCTGCCAAATTTAGGGTTTCTTTTGCTTAACTCACAGTAACAATATGGTTGACCGCATATTAACTGATCGCACGATGTGCAGATATCCTATTGTTATCACAATGTACTAAAATTTATAAAGATATTGTTTACCAATGATTGTTTTGATCCCTCGATTAGTGAGCCCTATCCCTTCGTCACATACAAAATCAAAGTAAAAGTAACATTCTACTTTTTTTAAATGCAAAAGAACTTTGAAATTAATTTAGGAACTTTTTCATCCGAAGTTGGAATGTCAAAAAACAAAGGCTATGCACCCCTCCTTGCCAAGAGCTTCCTCATAGTACTGACATTGCCACTTAAATCAAAGTGAAAGTAATTCTTTAATTTTTAGATCCAAAAATACTAAAAAATCCATCACTTTTCTACCATAAATTGGAATGCCACAAAACCAAGCCCATACACCCCTATCCGCTTAGGGTGGTTTTAACGATACCAAGCACATGATTAGAGGACATCTAGGAAAAGAGATCTCAACATCTCGAACCAATAAAACAAAACAAAACAAACTATGTATCTTAAGCTATAGATGCCCAAGGCACCAGAACTTGGTACTTGCTAAATTTTGAAATTAAATAAATCCTAATTAAGTTTCCATGTTTAGTAGTGCATGTTTTTGAAATGTTCATTTGAAAATCAAAATCCAACATCAAAGATTCGATCTCAAAAATGTTTGACTATGATTTTTCCATTCAAGACTTCACACAAGGGTATCCATTGCATTCTTGAATTCTTCTAGTCTTGAGGGCTCTTAGAGATGAGCCTCAAATACACTAGATCTTGGAAAATGAATCACATCAAAAATTCACTTAGAAGAATTGTTGACCATAATTTAAAAGCCATGCAGTGATTGGAATTTGTACATTTTAGGACAGTTTACCTTGCATTTTTTTCGTTACCAACCTATTAGATTCAACTTTTGAAAAAAGGAATACTAAACTTCACATCTTTTTTGCAATTTTAAAGCCCTCTTAATCAAACATTACAATTTTTGAATCCATGGCCTCGGCTTTGAGGTGGTGCACATGGATGTCCCGGGTATGCAACTCCCATATTATATGGCCTTGATTATAACCTATTCTTCAATGCATTTTAATCTATTCTCAAAGTATGTAATTTCATGTGGGAAATTTTGGTGGCCCTTTTGACAAAGAGTCCACGGGTGATTGCAAGAAACACCGGTCCTATTTCCCGTCACAATTGGAGTGACGTTCTTTTCTGCTATAACTTTTGAATTAAAATATTTGAGAATATGAAATGATTCCAGGCCCCCTCTCTAACTTGATGATTTTTACATCCCTTATTTTTCAGAAATTAAAAAAAATTATTTTATATTTAAAATTATTTTTTGTTAATTTGTTACAAACTAAGGTTTAGGGGGTTTTACTATGTTAGGAGTACCCAAATTAAATGATCTAAAGTTGAAATTTTCATGGTGCATTTGCATAGAAGGAAAGCATATCCATATCAAAGGGAATCTAAAAATACATTATTTTATGTCCTCCACATGCGTGCAAATAGCACTCCGATTGCTTGCAATTTTTGACCATTGATAATAGAACTGAGATTATTTTTTGGGTGAAATGTCCTCACCATCAACTTTTCCCAAATGCCCAATTTTTAGATTCAAGAAAAATAACTTTTCCTATTTTTTACAAATTAAAATGTAAATATGCCCATTTTCATGAGATTTTCCACTTTTTTAGTTCTCCTACTTGGGGAATTTTCATAAGCTTTTCCTTCATAGGATACTTTCTTCTTTAAGGTTTATACATTAGACATATTTTTCAATTTTTTTTCAAATTGATTTTCTACTTAAATAGTACTCCCAAAGAAAACAGCGTCCATTTCCAAAACGCTACGGAAAATGAACGGTGTTTCTTGCAATGACCCCCACGCATGTCATTATATGTATGGAATGAATATTCTTTGAAGACAACAATAGCATTAGAAAACTAATTATATAAATTTCAGGGAAATAGGCCGAGATGCCCAACTTTGGAGGCTTTCTTTTTCTTTCCCTTTTTCTTTTCTTCTTTTCTTTCATAAAAATTCAATTTTAATTGGAGAGAACTTCTTATGTGGATTTTCAAAAAATGGTTGGGTATAGGTGATTCAATTCTTCATATGCATCGTGTTTTTCTTCTTTTTCTAAAACGTATGTAATGCAACATGTTGTATGAATAGCTTTCTTTTCATTTGGCCTTCCCCCAGCTTTTATGGGTCTTTCTAATTTGATATAATTTTAACAAAAACCATATCCTAAGCCATTTTCATGCCTATGATCTTTGCATATAATACAAGAGTTGCCTACCTAGGCTGAGTATAGCCATGTCACACTGTCGAGGGGATGGGGACTTCTCCAATTTCTCTTGACCCTAAAATCAACAAATGGATAGCCTAGACCCAAACCCTACGGAGTGGAGTGAGTAGGGTCTGGGCCTGGAGCATAGCGCCGTGAAGCGCGGAGCTACAGTCTTCCTTAGGGTTCACTTGAAGGGTCTAAGGGTTGGTCAACCAAGTTCTTTGGGTTACAGGGTAAATAAACAGGGAAACTAATGAAGGAGGGTAGGGAGGCATTCACCCCAGTCTCCCTCAAGGTGGTTGAGGCTTACAAGGTAGGCCACATATAAGTCATCTAATTTGAACATTCATTTTTGAAAGGGCTAGGACATGAATTTTAAGAAGATAAAAAAAATTTAAGATATGAAACCTTAAATCAATTTCAAAACAATATTTTTGATGTCTTGTTTCAAGGTTTTGTTGTAAAATATTTATTAAGGTAGTGGTTGATCCAAACAATTGGATGTGATTTAATCATAGATCGCATTTTGCAAATTTTATTTGAAATTTTCCATTGAATTATAATTACTCTAAGTTGAATTTTATATTACAACTTTGCATGTTTCAAATATTTACACTACCATTCAATGCTTAACCCCTAAGCGCTCCGACATCCATTTTTTGGACGATGTATAGAATGAAACTCAATTCTCTTTCTCATTACAGCTGGGATGAAAGTCATCTAATTTGTGGTGATAATTCATCAAGTTTTTATCCTATCTATTGGTTGGATTCAATGTTACTAGAGTTCATATTTTTCTAAAATTACAAATGTGGAAGTTAGTCAAGCCAAAAATTGCGATGATTTTAGTTCAAAAATGGGTTTGCAAAAATGAGGTCATAGATTTTAAGACTACAAAAATTTCAAAAAATCACCATGCAAAGAGAACCTCATTTCAAATCCATTCCAACAAGTTTCACCCAAAAAATGATAATATTTTGCTTGTAATTGAATTTAGAAGATATTCTGATTTTTCCTTTTTAAAATCTATAAAATAGAATTGATGATAGCATTGGTGAATCTAATTGTACAGATTGAATTTGAAATTCATAATCTACAACTTTCATTTGTACACCAAGTCCTAAATATTCCAATAAATAGTACTTTATAATGATTTTTTCCAAGTAGCCAATTCTGGAGGATGGATCCAAGTGTTCTAGGGTTAATTCCTCAAGGTCTAACAATTCTTCAATAGTGGTAGTATTCAATAAATTGTCTCACTTCGATGTTTAATTGCACATGGCTGTGCCATTAAAGTGTCTGCTTACTTGATTGCAATTTGTCATTTCTTTAATGATTAGATACTTAGGATTTAGGGGTTTGCTATTCGATACATTCAAAAGTCTAGAAAACATTCACTTTGAATATTCATATTGTTCACATGTCTCATACAAAACAATATAATTCTTTTGAATTCATGAATTTCAATTCTTAATACCCTAAAAGTGCATTTTTTCCTAAAAGAGGTGCTTCTACTCCAACTATGTTGAGTTGCTTATTTAGAATGTTTTGGATGTTGTTCCTCATAGGTCACCATCAAAGAAATATCATGTCAAATTTGATTTATTTTGACCATTTCAAATTTGCAGAATTAATTTTTTTTTGTAAAAAATTAGGGATAAATGTAATGATAGTTTTGCAGTTGACACTACTGGGTGGTAAGGGAAAAGGTTCTTAAAGTACTCATGCTCTATAGTTGGTCATCACTTTAGATGTGCACAATTTACATGTGTTTTGTTGTTGTACTAGTAGTGTACAAATGGTGTATATTAGACGAAGTGGGCAATTGTAGACCTCTATGTCTTTTCAACTTTAAGAGTTTAGAATTGATTATACATACACTCTCCAACAAATATGAAGTGATTGGGTTTGGTGTCAATTCCTATTCTCTTTCAAGGAATATATTTTTATAACTGAAAAATGTTCCAAGATGTTTCACATTTTTCAAATTCAGTTTCAGTTTTTAACCCCTAAACAATGCTGGAGCCGTTTCTTGGTCGATGAACATGTGAGCCTTTTGCTGTACAGGATAGAAATGCAAACATTCATCCTCGGAATTAGGGGTGGAAAAGGAAGATCTTTTACAATTCTTTGACTTCAAATGCGCACTTTTGGATTTTTGAATTCCAATGATTCCCACAGTTTCCCAAAAAATGGTTTCCTGGATCACCCCCGCGTCATTTAAGGGTTAAATGATCGCTTCATGAACCTCTCAGTCTCTCACCTTAGTGGCACTGTGCTTTCAGTTTCACATAAAAGATATCCTTAAAATCATTGTTCTAATAATAAGTTGCAATAATTTTTTTTATATTTAGACTACAATCATTGTCCCAAACTATGTTTACCGAATTCGTCTTGCTTTTGCCCTGCCCGTTACTAAGAGTTGTGGACACACTGTTATATAGTCCAATAGAGAAATCCTACAACCTCCGAGCTTAAACACTACTGCCCTACAATTATACAACCTGAAACTCTAGTAAGAACTTACATAGCATGTCACGAAATATTGTACATTCATTTAAATAGATTCCAGTAAGCACATGAGGTTGTATGAATGGACAAGATACTAGCACATTGCTGTGAATTATTGCAGAAACCAACTTATACAGATGTTCATTTCAATTGACGAAGAGAGTTTTTATGACAATCATCTTTGGTCTCTTTCATACAAAATTTCTTTAGAGAGTGAAATCAAAGAAGATCAACTACAGTCTTTCAAAACGTTCCTTTAAAGAGGAATTCTTTAGGGGTCCATTGTAAGCAATACACAACCTTTACAAAGGGTAATACAAGGCATTCCTTTGTCCGGCCATCAAGCGAGCCTAGATCTGTATGTACATTGACCACCACATGAACCTTTAAAAAAATTCAACAGTGTACTTGCATATGTATACTCATCATAAAGTGTGTCCCAAAAACCAAACAACCCCAAGTTATGTATTTTACTTTGTCACGTGTGTTTACAAAAATGAATAAAGTCAAGGTCACGGTGGTATCTGATTGCCAATCCTACATCATGTCAACCAATTGACATGCGTAATATTCACTCCCAAGAGATACAGAAACACCCTTCGTCGTTGCAGTCTAGGGAGGCACTTGTAATCTTTAGTAAGACCGAGCCCTGAAATTATCATCTCCACTAACGATGGCATCAATGCAAATGAGTTGGATCACCCGTCGTCGACAGTCGGATCGTGAGGCTGCTCTAGTGCGGCACCGCTTGTTGAAGGCTCCGAATTCACGATTCCCAGTCTAGCTGCAAATTGAAATAAGGTCCAGTGATTAGAAAGCCAAGCATGACCAAACCTTCTTGTTGCCATATTAACAGACACAGTAGGTAAAGTATCAAATGTCAGGGTGCAATTGACCTTCTAGGCCGAACCTTCCAGATGACCAACCTTGACATTGCCTTATCAAAACTTCAAGGAACTTCTTCTCGGACAATAGTCTTCGCATATCATCTTCAACCACGGACAAAAATATTTCCATATCCTGTTGACAATGCTTTTCCTTTTTTTTCAACTCTCGTAGCATGCTCTCACAAGCCTAGATGGACATAGTTACTGAGGTCGATTAGAAGGAAATTCAATCTCCACGTGAAGTGAATACATCGGGACACATACGATCAGGAGAATATTAATCGGGACTAAAATCAGAGACAACAATATTAATATAAGACATGCCAAAACATTCTATAACATATTATATAAGTTCTTTGAGCTTGTGAACGATCAACAGGCTTTAGGGTCACTGTTGAAATCACAAGATTCAGAACGGTTGTTAATAGCAAGAAGCCAAAAATCACCATCTTTACCTCTAGTTTGTTTGGAGGATCCACAGGTGTGGGAAGTACAGGAGTTGACATTTTTTCTTTGTCATGGGAATCATTGCTAATTATCTCACCGTCTGTGGTTATATTTAATCCTTCCCTATGCTGATCTTGGGTGACAATGACCACACTAGTACCTTCATTCAGGATAGCTCCTACGTCAAAGCTTTCGTGCTGCTTCTTAATCCAACTTGTGTACTCGGCATGGAGATGTTCTGGTTGGGTAGAAACCCAGACTTGACGACCATTCTCCGACATTCACTGCTTCATTGACACGATCACCAATCCTGTCAATCATACCAAACAACAATCAAGTGTATATTCGATAAGTGAGCCCCTGCGACTACAGCGTGACATCATGCTTATTAACATCAAATATGAACATTTCACACTCTACCTTACTATTTTTAATGAAACAATGGAAAGTCACTACACGGCAAGTTTACCAGAGAGACAATTTCATGACAGATTCATACCAGGTTTCTTGAATGTGAAATTTGTTGTGTCTATAGTTTGCAGACCGAGGCCTAGATTTAAGAGAGTCTGGGTGAAGGGGTGTCTTGGAACAAGGTCCGCCTGCTCATAAAGAATTCATGGGTTTTTTGGTGAGAATAATCAAACTTGGCTTACAAGGATGAGAGAAGAATAAACGACCACAATAAAAGTTTGGCAATCAAGGAGCAGAGAAGTGAAAAGTCATCGACTGACTTTGGATTGAGTCGGTATGAAACCCGCATCAACATTTGCCAACAACATTCACCAAGCATCAAACGTTCACATTCAAACGTGAAGCCGCTGTTACACAGAATTTGAGCGAACAGGGTTGTAGTGAATTTTCAGTGCTTGCAATGTAGAAGCACCTCTACTGGCTACTGATTTCAACCAATTCCAAGGCACCAAGGACGCAACACGTATCATAGACAACAATTTTGGGAGAAAAAGACCCCAATCCGAGGCAAAATTGAATAAATACTCTTTGATGTTCAAATGTCCATACCTATAAATGCCTTGAAACATTTGTAGCAGTGCCCATTCACTTCATTTTCTTTGATAAATTTGCCGGGTTCCATGAACGGGAGCAATCCCTACATTTGCATATGCCAATGGGTCACTCATGATTTTTTGGTGCTTACAATGATGTCAAATGGCCACAAAACAACCGTTCTCACTCTATGTCTCAAAAAGTTCCTTCAGCATTCAGACACCAAAGAAATCTATTGTAATTCCAAAAAATATTAGACATGAATGTTGGGTTTAGGGTTTAGGGTTTAGGGTTTAGGGTTTAGGGTTTAGGGTTTAGGGTTTAGGGTTTAGGGTTTAGGGTTTAGGGTTTAGGGTTTAGGGTTTAGGGTTTAGGGTTTAGGGTTTAGGGTTTAGGGTTTAGGGTTTTAGGGTTTAGGGTTTAGGGTTTAGGGTTTAGGGTTTAGGGTTTAGGGTTTTAGGGTTTAGGGTTTTAGGGTTTAGGGTTTAGGGTTTAGGGTTTAGGGTTTAGGGTTTAGGGTTTAGGGTTTAGGGTTTAGGGTTTAGGGTTTAGGGTTTAGGGTTTAGGGTTTAGGGTTTAGGGTTTAGGGTTTAGGGTTTAGGGTTTAGGGTTTAGGGTTTAGGGTTTAGGGTTTAGGGTTTAGGGTTTAGGGTTTAGGGTTTAGGGTTTAGGGTTTAGGGTTTAGGGTTTAGGGTTTAGGGTTTAGGGTTTAGGGTTTAGGGTTTAGGGTTTAGGGTTTAGGGTTTAGGGTTTAGGGTTTAGGGTTTAGGGTTTAGGGTTTAGGGTTTAGGGTTTAGGGTTTAGGGTTTAGGGTTTAGGGTTTAGGGTTTAGGGTTTAGGGTTTAGGGTTTAGGGTTTAGGGTTTAGGGTTTAGGGTTTAGGGTTTAGGGTTTAGGGTTTAGGGTTTAGGGTTTAGGGTTTAGGGTTTAGGGTTTAGGGTTTAGGGTTTAGGGTTTAGGGTTTAGGGTTTAGGGTTTAGGGTTTAGGGTTTAGGGTTTAGGGTTTAGGGTTTAGGGTTTAGGGTTTAGGGTTTAGGGTTTAGGGTTTAGGGTTTAGGGTTTAGGGTTTAGGGTTTAGGGTTTAGGGTTTAGGGTTTAGGGTTTAGGGTTTAGGGTTTAGGGTTTAGGGTTTAGGGTTTAGGGTTTAGGGTTTAGGGTTTAGGGTTTAGGGTTTAGGGTTTAGGGTTTAGGGTTTAGGGTTTAGGGTTTAGGGTTTAGGGTTTAGGGTTTAGGGTTTAGGGTTTAGGGTTTAGGGTTTAGGGTTTAGGGTTTAGGGTTTAGGGTTTAGGGTTTAGGGTTTAGGGTTTAGGGTTTAGGGTTTAGGGTTTAGGGTTTAGGGTTTAGGGTTTAGGGTTTAGGGTTTAGGGTTTAGGGTTTAGGGTTTAGGGTTTAGGGTTTAGGGTTTAGGGTTTAGGGTTTAGGGTTTAGGGTTTAGGGTTTAGGGTTTAGGGTTTAGGGTTTAGGGTTTAGGGTTTAGGGTTTAGGGTTTAGGGTTTAGGGTTTAGGGTTTAGGGTTTAGGGTTTAGGGTTTAGGGTTTAGGGTTTAGGGTTTAGGGTTTAGGGTTTAGGGTTTAGGGTTTA